>CAWUFW010000859.1:2400000-3000000 GCA_963921515.1 Calotriton arnoldi
GTGGGTCTGGCCTATGGATACTTAACCCTTCGGTGGTACCCCTGAATCTTTCCTGACATTTATTAGTGTCTATGGGCCAAACCAACCATCCCTTCCAATTGCGGTCTGATCTATTGTTTTGTAAAATGTAATCTATTGTAGCCCCTTCTTGTGATGTAAATTTTTCCTCGGTATGTGATGGTGTTGGCATCCGAGGTGTGTTCAAATCCTTGTTCTTGGCTATTCCAAGGCAGGAAGTCTGTTGCACAGTTTCATTTAGAAATATCATCTGCTGAGGAATGAGGGATGCTCTAAATAGCGCTTCTGCTCCCTGGACTTGCCAATCTCTAGAACCCCAGACTGATTTTAAGTCTATAGTGTCTTTACATAAGTCGAAACCCTGTTCAGACAGTTGGGTAATAAAGGAAGCAGAGTAAATCTGTTTGGTGTTAGTCAGCATATTTTTCTGTGCGGATGTCCGTGCAACCTTATAGTAATATGAGGTCGGGTCTGAAACGTTAAACCCTGAAAAATATGAACATTTCTGTGCAAACGTTTTCGAACTACTTTTCGGTGGTGTAGGGCAATGTTCCCATTGGTGATATGTGAAAACATTCCTAGGGGTACTGGATTTGTGTAGAAAATGATGACCATAATGTTGATAACAATACATGGTGCTAAAATCTGATGTGTCTTCTAACATTTCATTGCTAGAAAATGCGGCAGATTGTTCCAAATCGGACAACATATTGTTTACAGTTTAAAAACTCCCAATCATCAGAAAATGTACTGGAGGTAATGATATCATTTAAGGAAATTTTAAATAAATGAGGTATTTTTAAAAGTTCGGTCGGACCAAATATATCATAATGAACCTTGCCCCATACTATACCATCAGGTATAGGAACTGCTGTAAGGGTCACTGATGACAAGTCTCTTTGTTCACGATGCGATGAAACATGAGGTTGCAGGAGCAAGTTCACTTTTGATGCCGCAGAGCTTTGGCGAAGGTAAGTTCCATTAATAAGTAAGCAGAATACAGTTACTAAGCCTATGCAGAAGAGAAAGAAAAGTATCCCGGTGATTATCCAAAGTTCTGTCCAAGGTGAAACCAGGTAAGTCTTTTTAAGAAAAATTAAGAAGTCTTTGATTTGATGTTGATGAGATTTTGGGGCTGGCATTGTTTCAGGTTCACTTGGATCCAACGAAAAGGTATCAAAGTCGATGAAATAGCCAGATGCATTTTTGGTAGCTCAGCAGGTTTTGTTGAACTTGTAGATGGCTCTTGTTGAGGCGTGTTTATGTAGACATCAGTGTTGGGTCGAATTGAAATTTGTCTTTCATTCTGATTTTGAATTTCTGTTTCAAGAGGAACGAGTTACATGGCATTGTTGCATAGTCCATCATTCCGTATAGGTGACTCTTTAAACAGGATGAGCCTTTCTGTCTGAACTTCCTGTATGGTAGCGAGAGGAGGGCGTCGGCTACCCAGGAGCCCACTAGGCCTACTATTCAGTATCGGCCACATAGTGTGATTTGATCAGATCAATGGAGACCAATCTTTTCTCCTTTTTTCCGGCAAGAGGCGGCAGTAGTACAGTTCTTGTTCCTTCAACGGCCAAGACAGGTACAGGCTTTCAGTAGGATGGTCCAAATTCTTTCTTGTCCGTTATCCTTTCTCTGACCAGATCCCCGACTTTAGGAATCCAGACAGGCCTTGCCGTGACTGACTTGACTTCCCCAGTGGCGGTCCGCTTTACCTGCACATTACTCTGTAGTGCCCTGGATTCATTCAGATCCTGTAAAACAGCCAAACGTTTATTGATGTCAAAAGGTTATCATCCGCCACTGTGCCTTCACAATCGAGATCAGGTACCCACATTCTCGTCCCAAATAGGACCTCATAAGGAGTGACACCGCCTAGAGAACTTCTTAGCATGTTATTCAAGGTCTGCTGTACCCCATATAAGTGATTGACCCAACTGCCACCCACGCCTAATACTCTAGCCGTTAATGATTGCTTTAAGTCTCGGTTTTTTTCTCTCCACAACCAAATTTCCCTCAGGATTGTACGGAGAGGAGTACCGCAGTGCAACACCCAAACTTCCCATGGCTTCCTTGTAAGCCCTAGAGCTAAACGCGGGGCCACGGTCAGAATGTAATGTGCCAACTGCGTATGTCCCTTTAAAGACTCGCAAATCTTTGATAACAGTTTGAGCGTCACCCGAGCGCTGAGGCCATACCCATAGGAATCTCGAGCAGAAATCCACTGCAACCATGATGTAGTTGTAAGCCCCGTCAGATTGTAAGGGGCCGCAGTGGTCCAAATAGACACACACAAGTGGTCTGTCTGATATTAGCAAAGGTGTCTGCGCTGGACGTGTTATGGTGAAGCCCTTCATCTGTTGACAGATGTCGCACTTTAAGACATATTCTTTGGTCTGCACTGTTAACCCTGGCCACCAATAGCGTTGTTTCAATAAAGAAACCGTCGCCGTAACTCCTGCGTGTGCAGAACCCAGACCTTCATGTGCAGCTAATATTAAGCCTAATCTGCGATCCATGTTTGGTATTACTCTGTCCCCCACTCCGGGAATCTGAGCAAATGGAACGTTATTTGCATCTAACTTGTAGGAGTACTTAAGTGGAAAACCTTTCGGCAATGCCTTATTGTCTTTGCGTGAAGCAATGACAGCTACCATTATCTGTCCGTCCATTCTCGTTTTTGAACGAGTGATTGCAGCTACGGACACAGTTCGTACTGCCCCCTTTGCAGCTTCATCAGCCAATGAATTCCCTTCAACGTGAACGCCATCACGTTGATGGTTCAGCATGTGTATCACGTGAGCTCTTGGTAGTTCGTTTTTCAACTCAGCTACCTGTTCCCATAGCATTTTATGCTTAATTGTGCCACCTTTCGAGTCCTTAAACCCATTTTGTCCCCAGTAGTGAAGATATTCATTGTATGACTGGACACAGTAAAAAGAATCGCACACAATTAGTGTGGGGAATTCTCGATCCGTATTTATCAGTGCCAGTAATAGAGCTTTTAATTTTGTCAGCTGAGACGTGCAGTCTCCTAGAGATTGTGTTTTTTTACAGCTCGGATGGAACTTGCCATCCTGCATACGACCTTTTACAATCGCACATACAGCGCTGTATTGTTGTTTACTTCCAATGGCCGGCTGAGCAGATCCGTCAGTGTAAATTATGTATTCATACTGATCTAGAGGCATTATTTCATTTGGGAGAGGATATTCTTGTTAATATTGCAAAAATGCTTGTGTTTTTAGACTTGGGTCGTATCTGTATTCTGCATATGAAGCTGTGAGAGAATTAGCCCACTGTATCCATCTAGGATGTAAGGCTTTAGCATTTGGAACGCTTGCCTTTGTAGCAGCCTCTAAGGCCGGTACTGGAGTCACAACAATTATTTGTTTCCCCTGAGCCAGTGCGCTTTCTCTCATTACAGCAGTCTGTACCACAGTCAGAATTTTCTCTGTGGATGCAAAATGCATCTCAGCGTCCGTGTATAAGTGTGATTTGTATGCTATGGGTACAGTTTCGCCTTCATTGTATGTTAAGTAGGTGTACCCAGATTGACCCACAACTATATGGATTACTAGATTGCGGACATTTACGCGTGTCTGTAAGTGTTAGGACACTATCATGTCAGCGTGTAGCTATATTTTGGCAGAAGAATCCATTTGAGATATCTAGTGTTGTTTTGTATTTTTTCCACACAATGTTATTCATAAATGCGGCACTGTGTGCGTTCTGTACTGCAAATGTTTTTGTGCAAGAGTTCAGATGTCTGTAGTCTAAAACTAGACGATATGAATTATCGGGTTTTATTACGGGAAACAAAGGATTATTCATTGAAGAGGTGCACGTTTCAATCACACCCTGGTATTCAAGTTGATCTAAGATCTCCCTGACCTGTTTTTTCGCTTCCTGTTTTATTGGATACTGCTTCCGTGAAGTTGGAGTAGATTTTAGTGGTATCACGTGGTGAGTTGACCCTTCATCCCACCCAACATGGTTGCGATATAGTGCTGAAGCAAGGACTACCACCCACTCCTGCTCATAAGTGTGTTTTAAATATTGGGGAAGGAGGTCAGAAAAAGCTGGCATAATTACAGTTTCACCCTTTGGGTAATCCATAACAATAGCAGGCGGCCAATCTCTTTCAGCTAAAAGAATGTCATAGCCAAAAGTCAGGTTCTCGCAAAAGAGACCTTTAATTTTTCTGGGCTTGTCCTCTTCCATTTGGAGTATTATTTCATGTAACCTATGTGGGACGCTTACCCTAGTATCAGGTGTTTCCACCGTGATATGTTCACTCAGCTCCGCTGTCACCAGAAATTCCATCAGGTTCTGGCGAGCTATTGTTACTTCTGCTGCACTATCCGGATGTGTAGGTCTCCCTCCGCTTTGTCTTTTGTTGATGAGGTATCCAAAGATATTGGAGTAGACGCCTCACTCACTTATCGTGACATGCTTCATCATAGGCGTCTATCCACACCCGGGTATGATAGTACTGCCTGGGCGGATTCAACCAGAGATGTAATGGCAGTTCTTATATAAAGCAAGTGCTGGTCATGCAGGGAACCAGACGAGTTATAATAAAAATACCTACAGGTATACCCAAACAATGTGTTTTATTCGGAGGGTATCTGGGGTATGAATAAAAACGTGAAAAGGTCGGGGTTTTCTGAATATAATTGTTCAGTTGTGCCCCTTGTAAAGTGCCAACATGTTTCGGCCCTCACCAGGAGCCCACATGGGTCATGGGCCTTCGTCAGGGCTATTTATCTACTGCTTAGTGTCCCTGCTCTTATAAGGTGCACGCACTCCATGCACTGACGTGAGGCCTAATGCGCTCACCTGTCTTCAACGTGTCCTCAGTAGATTTTCTAATGGAGGGAGAGAAAGTGGAGGAAATTGCTTGGGTTTAGAGGCAGACATGTTCCATTGTGAATCATCCATCCCTATACACTGGATCGTGTTGTCCTAATCTTTAACCAATATTTGGTGTTGTGTGTTCTGTTGGACAAGTTCCCTAACAAACTCTGAATATTAAAAATAGTGGTGATCCCGTGAAGGTTAAAAACTATCTGTACAGGGTATTCAAACAGGGTGTTATTTTGAGATTTCTATTATTAGCCTTTACACCTGCGCCGATTTGTGCAGACTACACTAGGTCCAGATGTCAGATCTAGGTGTAGTGACTTTAAATGTTATCCAAGTGTAATGATGTTCTCAATCCAGCTTGACATACAGCAGTTTAGGACATCTTATGCTTACCTACTGCTTGTTTTAATTACATAACATGCGGATCAGGCAGTTTGGTGCTGCCTTATAGTCACGCACTGAGGGAGAAAGAAAATATATTACAAATTTCTTAGCTTGTAGTTACATGTAATGTGCATTCGTTGTGCATGGTGGTGTTAATTATGAACTCACAGCCTTTCTGAACATAGCCCAAAGGTTAATTGGACCATGAGTTTATTGAGATACCTGTTTCTCTCATGGTTTGTGAGCTTGGAAATAAAACGGCATGTTCTCCAATCACATTTTATGGTATGTGGTGGCTCTGTTTCTAAAAGAAAAATTATTTCGCTTAGTGCTTGCTGCCCCATTGAGTACATATCCAAATGTGCTCAACGCATATTTAGCATATAGGCCGTTGCCGTAGTTTAACTCG
Source organism: Calotriton arnoldi (assembly GCA_963921515.1). NCBI lineage: Eukaryota > Metazoa > Chordata > Amphibia > Caudata > Salamandridae > Calotriton > Calotriton arnoldi. The sequence continues at coordinate 2,405,687 of CAWUFW010000859.1, forward strand.
TAAATGATTTACCGATATCACTTGGGTTTGTTACGAAGCCTCGCACTCAGTCTTCGTGATTAAATCCTGCCCCTTTCATTCTGTGGTGATTGTATCCACGTTTACCAACGCCGTGAGTCTTTTCACACACATCCACACTCATACAACTTACTTCGTCAAAGTGCAAGCACCGCTGAGATACCTCTCCAGCCCGCTCAGTCCGCCGCTGTGTGTCGAGGCTGGCGGGGTGGGTCTGTTTGTACCCATGATGCAACTCACGTGCCATGCGTCATCAACATGCTCGGGCTCCTATAGAGCCGTGCAAGTTGGGAAAGTTAGTTTATTCTAAGCTCGTGTGTAGTTTAGATCATGCGCATCAATTATCTTAATTGAATTCTGCCTTATTATTCGACCACCAATGATTTATTGGTCATTTGTCGGTTTTTTGATACCGCTGATCCCAGTGGTATCATGGCTAATAGTTACACATTGTTGCTCTGTTATCGGCAGAGATTGTCCGCTTTTCAATAAAGATATAGTTTATTCAAGGCAGAAAAAAAATGAGCAAAAGAGTGAGCTCACACGCTGACCCTGTGTCTCTTCCAGTTGGTTTGTGTTTTTTTTTTGAGGCGTTGGCCGACAAGTTGTCAGCGATCTTCGTGTGTATGTCATGTGTACCCTGGTTGAGTTTGAAATTGTGACAGTGTGGATATATAGGTTGTTTTTATAGTGTGTTAAACCCAGATACTGTGTCTCATTCCACCTTATCATGGTCTACTGTTGGTGTGAGTGTTGTTCTTGGGCAGTTATTAACCCATTTGGTTTTGGGCAGTCATAGGTTGTTGTTATAGAGGGTTATCAGGTTAGCCAATAAAGTCAGACTGCTGTGTGTCATGTTCGTACATCTCGATCTTTTTATTGTCAACGTCAAGATAAGGAAGTCCAGGGTATATCTTCGTTCAACCCATGAATAGAGCTTGAGAGGCGGTGAATCCACCTCTGTTCTAGTTTTAACAATTGTATGTCATTGACTGTTGTCGGTAGATTTTCTATCACTGTCCAGGTAAAGTCATTTTCATTGTGGCCAGATGTTTCGAAATGGCACATCATTTTAGTGATTGTCTTCCCACATCGAAATGTGCTACGATGTTCGTTAATCCGCACTTTTATCTTGTGTGTTGTCATCCCAATGTACCTCAGTAGGCACTTACACGTAATGACGTATATCACATTACTGCTGTTGCAATTTGAATGTTTTTTCTGTTCCCATGGGGTTCTCAGGCCCAGATCGATCTCTTTGCTAGCCTTTGTCAAAGGGCAGACATTGCAGCTGCCGCATGGGAAATGGCCTACTACTTCTGGAAGGTTCCACAGCGTGTGTATTGGGCAGTTCTCCTCATTTGTTACTCATGGACGTGTATGTACCACTGAGTCTCTCAGGGATTTTCCTCTTTTAAAGGCAAACATGGGTCTTTCTATCCTTAATTCCCCGGAGTTGAGGGTTTTCCAATGGCGCAGTATTATTCTCTTTACTGCATTGGATTCCTAGCCGTAGGTGGTTACTCACACCAATCTGGTGTTTATGGGTTTTGCGTATGTCTCAAGTAGTGTCTCCCTAGGATTGTTTTTCGCTCTCTTAAACGCCCTTTTTACCAGTTTGTTGGGGTAGGACTTTTCTTGGAGTTTTCTTGCTAGTATCTCAGCATATTCCTCATATGTTTTTTTCTCCAAGCAATTCCTACGAAGTCTCAAGAATTGGCCCACGAGTAAGTTGTCTCTCAGGGCTTTAGGGTGAAAGCTGTCATAACGGAGGAGATTGTTTACATCCGTAGGCTTGTAGAAAACCTCTGTTTTAAGTATCTCATTCTCAGACCACATCTTTAGGTCCAAAAATGTAATTGACTCTCTGCGTGTGGTCATTGTAAAGTTGAGGTACTCATCTCTGGTATTTAGCCAGGTTAAAAATTACATGGCCTCTTTTTCCGAACCTCTCCAGATAAGGAAAATATAATCTATGAACCTTTTCCACACCAACAACTTCGTGTCGAAGGGGTTGCTGTTACCATAGATGTATTTCATCTCGAAATCATGGATGTAGAGACAGGCGATGCTGGGGGCAAATGTACTGCCCATCGAACTTCCGTGGTGAAGTGAGCTAAAGAACGATGATGGATTCAACCCAGATCTGTGACTGGGGGTGAGTGTCTGAAAAGTTTCAGCGCTCCGTCCATCATCCCCTTGTGTTTGCTTTATTCGCCCTAAGTTGGCAGGGTATGCCCAGACGTGGGTCCCTTGCTCACTTTGCCACTGGATTCAAGCTAGCCTGGCTGATGAGGGCTGTTAGCCCGAAACCGGTCCCAGGATGCTTGTTTCCGTTCCAGGGAAGACATGGCTTGGCAGTTCGGGCTGGACTGTTCCCATGAGGCACAGGGTCAAGACTGATTTGCATATAGCTGTATAAGAACTGGGGTGGCGAAGTGATCTAAAGAACGATGATGGATTCAACCCAGATCTGTGACTGGGGGTGAGTGTCTTAAAAGTTTCAGCGCTCCGTCCATCATCTCCTTGTGTTTGCCTTGTAAAATGCCAACATGTTTCGGCCCTCACCAGGAGCCCACATGGGTCATGTGCCTTCGTAAGGGCTATTTATCTACCGCTTAGTGTCCCTGCTCTTATAAGGTGCACGCACTCCATGCACTGACGTGAGGCCTAATGCGCTCACCTGTCTTCAATGTGTCCTCAATAGATTTTCTAATGGAGGGAGAGAAAGTGGAGGAAATTAAAGTCTTGCTTGGGTTTAGAGGCAGACATGTTCCATCGCGAATCATTCATCCCTATACACTGGACCGTGTTGTCCTAATCTTTAACCAATATTTGGTATTGTGTGTTCTGTTGGACAAGTTCCCTAACAAACTCTGGGGCATATTAGCAAGGAGTTGCGATATTTATCGCAAAACGCGCTTAGCGCGTTTTTTGTTAACGCCGCCTATCGCTGGAAATTATCGCTGAGATAACACCCTATTAGTAAGGTTTATCTCCATAGCGATAATATTTCCAGCGATAGCGGCAAAATGTGAGAATATCGCTGGAAAAGCAGCGATATTCTCGCATTATCGCTAAGGTGGATTCAGCATTAGAATCCACCTCCTATACTTTAAACAGGTAAGTCATCCTCACTAGCAGGTGATAAAATATAGCGATAAACGCGCTTAGTGCGAATTATTTTATCGCTTCGCCTGCCTTGCTAATAGGGGGTAGTGGAGTTAGCGACTGTTTCCAGTCGCTTTTAGTAGGGAACGCCTTCCTTGCATGTCATTAGCGATAATTATCGCTGACATGCAAGGCGATGTGAATCCCGCCCGCTAACGCCTAAAAGCTGTCGCTAATGCCAGTTAGAGACAGCTTGCTAATAGGGCGATATAAATATCGCCGCTTTAGCGGCAAAAAGTGCCGCTAAAGCGGCGATAAATCCCTTGATAATATGCCCCTTTGAATATTAAAAATAGTGGTGATCCCGTGAAGGTTAAAAACTATCTGTACAGGGTATTCAAACAGGGTGTTATTTTGTGATTTCTATTATTAGCCTTTACACCTGCGCCGATTTGTGCAGACTACACTAGGTCCAGATTCAGATCTAGGTGTAGTGACTTTAAATGTTATCCAACTGTGATGATGTTCTCAATCCTGCTTGACATACAGCAGTTTAGGACATCTTATGCTTACCTACTGCTTGTTTTAATCCACCTAGATCTGACATCTGGACCTAGTGTAGTCTGCACAAATCGGCGCAGGTGTAAAGGCTAATAATAGAAATCACAAAATAACACCCTGTTTGAATAACCTGTACAGATAGTTTTTAACCTTCACGGGATCACCACTATTTTTAATATTCAGAGTTTGTTAGGGAACTTGTCCAACAGAACACACAACACCAAATATTGGTTAAAGATTAGGACAACACGGTCCAGTGTATAGGGATGAATGATTCACAATGGAACATGTCTGCCTCTAAACCCAAGGAAGACTTTAATTTTCTCCACTTTCTCTCCCTCCATTAGAAAATCTACTGAGGACACGTTGAAGACAGGTGAGCGCATTAGGCCTCACGTCAGTGCATGGAGTGCGTGCACCTTATAAGAGCAGGGACACTAAGCGGTAGATAAATAGCCCTGACGAAGGCCCCAGACCCATGTGGGCTCTTGGTGAGGGCCGAAACATGCTGGCACTTTACAAGGGGCACAACTGAACAATTATATTCAGAAAACCCTGACCTTTTCACGTTTTTATTCATACCCCAGGTACCCTCCGAATAAAACACATTGTTTGGGTATACCTGTAGGTATTTTTATTATCACTCATCTGGTTCCCTGCATGACCAGCACTTCCTTTATATAAGAACTCCCATTACATCTATGGTTGAGTCCGCCCGGGCAGTACTATCTTACCCGGGTGTGGATAGACGCCTATGATGAAGCATGTCACGATAAGTGAGGAGCCTACTCCAATATCTTTGGATAACCCATCGACAAAAGACAAAGCGGAGGGAGACCTTCACATCCGGATTGAACCCTATTTCTTCCCCTGCCCCCCTTTTCCTATAAAAGGCCCAAATTCCCCATGGGAATTTATATGGCAGCGGTTGATTATATGTGATAAGACTGTACTTGGGAGATTGCAACTGATCTGCTTCTCTCTCACTCTCTCTTGTGTAAAAGAGTCTAGTGGGGCCTCTACAGCCCCGAGAGTCACACGACTGAACAATAAAACAACCAAATTGGTTTTCAAGTCTCTAATCAAAGTTGATTTGAGAACAAGGTCATCACCGACCATTACCTGAAGGAAGTAATGGCGGAAGCCCTTGTATTTAGTGAGGACGTAATATCGTCCATACTGTCGGCACCTTCCCTAATCTCTGAAACATCACTAGCACAAACCAGCCAAAACACTGGGGACTGGGAATCACTCTCAGAATTGAAACGAACCCAACTCAAAACACTTCTACACGGGGCCATCATGACTGAATATTTGCGGGGAAACATAGCCCCCAATGGCCTCATTGTTTCGAATGCACCAGGCATATTTTTAAATGATCCTGAATTCAGACGCAGCTGGTCTCTCATAGCATGGAAATGCACGAGAGACTGGCTGGTCTTGATCATACAAACAGCTAAAAGACTCTCTGATGCCCTGCTGATCGAAATTAAAACCATGGAGAACGGTTTGAAAACGCAAGTCACCATTGCCACCTTTAAGAAGCAGAAAGAGAACAACAAAATCATCAACAAACATAAAGAATATCTCAAGCAGGCAAAAATAAATAAATTCCAAAAAGACCTAAAACGGTTTACCTTTGAAGGTACTTTTCCATACTCCAAAGAGGATTACAAGCCGAACGAAACAGACAAATCCGATTTCTCAGATACTGACAGCACGGGGTCAGGCAGACACTCCAGTGACTTCTCACGAGAGGGACAACAGCAAAAATGGAATATGAAGAGGAGAGGCGGTCACCCACGAAGGTACAGGGGCAATTACCAACCAACGGGGCCTTTCCATCAACAACCATACGGTTGGGGACCCTACGTATAGCCACCATTCCAACCCCCTCAATACGGGTACCAATGGCAACCCCTCCAGGCTCCTTTTTTAGGGAGAGGCCAAAACCAGGGGGGAGGGAAACGGAGAGGCCCAAGAGTACAATGGCAAGCCCAGCAAGAGGAACCAATAATGCAGGAAACCCGACCGAGCACCAGCAGAAACCCTCGGGAATAATCAACCTGAGTGAGAAGACGTTCACTGCAATACAGGAAGCAGTACTAAACAGAGGATTGGGCTTCGTACCCACGGCAAAATTGAATCTATTTGACCTAAGAATTGAACTGGCGGAATTCTTCCGGAGATTGAGACTTTCGGTCTTTTTTGCAGACCAAGATACGCTGCTGCAAGAGGGGGAAGACAAGAACACTGGCCTAAAGAAAAAATCCAGCTTCACTCCACCGAACCACACTATGCCACCAGCATTACTGGCTTTTGAAAAAGCAGTAACCCTGGAAGTCGACAAACTGAAGGACAACGACAGACAGGTGTTCAATAATCTAACGAGAGCTGAACGTAATGCCATCTCTGAAATTGACAACATGAAGGACATCATAATTTAACCGGCTGACAAGGGTGGGGCCACAGTGGTCATGCCACTAGAGATGTACCGGAGTGAGTGCAGGAAACTCCTTGACAACCCCCGGAACTATAGACGACTAAACAGGGATCCAACAAAAGAAACCATGTAGTCAATACATATGATGGTGAACGAGGCCAAGGAAAGAGAGTGGATTACAGCACAGGAAGCTGTATTCCTGAAAGAAGAGAATCCCCGTATACCATACTTTTACATACTACCGAAGGTGCATAAGAACAAAAATCCACCACCTGGTAGGCCGATTGTGTTGGGGATCGGATCGGTATTGGAGCCTCTATCAAAATTCACAGATTACCTCCTGAGACCAATGGTACAAAGGATGCCATCCTATCTTAAGGACACAAGAGGTATTCTCCTAAAACTCCAAACCTTGAGATTCAACAGAACTACCCATATCTTCATCACTTTAGATGTCGAAGCGCTGTATACCAGCATTCCGCAAGAATCATCACTACAGGTAATCGAAACCCTGTTGAGAAATGAGGAATGGGAATCCTTTACACCAAAAAAAATTGTACTGAACTGTGCCAGAATGGCTTTAACAAAAAACGTTTTTGAATTTGAAGGAGACTATTACTTGCAGACCCACGGAACTTCGATGGGCAGTACATTTGCCCCCAGCATCGCCTGTCTCTACGTCCATGATTTCGAGATGAAATACATCTATGGTAACAGCAACCCCTTCGACACGAAGTTGTTGGTGTGGAAAAGGTTCATAGATTATATTTTCCTTATCTGAAGAGGTTCGGAAAAAGAGGCCATGGAATTTTTAACCTGGCTAAATACCAGAGATGAGTACCTCAACTTTACAATGACCACAAGCAGAGAGTCCATTACATTTCTGGACCTAAAGATCTGGTCTGAGAATGAGATACTTAAAACAGAGGTTTTCTACAAGCCTACGGATGTAAACAATCTCCTCCGTTATGACAGCTTTCACCCTAAAGCCCTGAGAGCCAACTTACCGGTGGGCCAATTCTTGAGACTTTGTAGGAATTGCTTGGAGAAAAAAATATATGAGGAACATGCTGAGATACTGGCAAGAAAACTCCAAGAAAAGTCCTACCCCAACAAACTGGTAAAGAGGGTGCTTAAGAGAGCGAAAAACAATCCTAGGTGTGTGTAACCTCCTACGGCACGGAATCCAATGCAGTAAAGAGAATAATACTGCGCCATTGGAAAACCCTCAACTCCGGGGCATTAAGGATAGAAAGACCCATGTTTGCCTTTAAAAGAGGAAAATCACTGAGAGACTCAGTGGTACATACACGTCCACGAGTAACAAATGAGGAGCACTGCCCAATACACACGCTGTGAAACCTTCCAGAGGTAGTAGGCCATTGCCCATGCAGCAGCTGCAATGTCTGCCCTTTGACAAAGGCTAGCAAAGAGATCGATCCGGGCCTGAGAACCCCATGGGAACAGAAAAAACATTCAAATTGCAACAGCAGTAATGTGGTATACGTCATTACGTGTAAGTGCCTACTGAGGTACATTGGGATGACAACACGCAAGATAAAAGTGCGGATTAACGAACATCGTAGCACATTTCGATGTGGGAAGACAATCACTACAATGATGCGCCATTTCCAAACATCAGGCCACAAAGAAAATGACTTTACCTGGACAGTGATAGAAAAGCTACCGACAACAGTCAATGACAAACAATTGTTAAAACTAGAACAGAGGTGGATTTACCGCCTCTCAAGATCTATTCATGGGTTGGATGAAGATATACCCTGGACTTCCTTATCTTGACGTTGACAATAAAAAGATCGAGATGTGCGAACATGAGACACAGCAGTTTGACTTTATTGGCTTCCTGATAAGCCTCTGTAACAACAACCTATGACTGCCCAAAACCAAATGGGTAAATAACTGCCCAAGAACAACAGTCATACCAACAGTAGACTATGATAAGGTGAAATGAGACACAGTATCTGGGTTTAACACACTATAAAAACAACCTATATATCCACACTGTCACAATTTCACACTCAACCAGGGTACACATGACATACACACGAAGATCGCATGACAACTGGTCGGCCAACGCCTCAAAAAATACCCGTAATCCAACTGGAAGAGACACAGGGTCAGCCTCCGAGCTCACTCTTTTGCTCATTTTTTTCTGCCTTGAATAAACTATATCTTTATTGATAAGCGGACAATATCCGCTGATAACAGAGCTACCATATGTAACTATTAGCCATGATACCACAGGGATCAGCGGTATCAAAAACCCGACAAATGACCAATAAATCACTGGTGGTCTAATAATAAGGCAGAATTCAATTAAGATATTTGATGCGCATGATCTAAACTACACACGCACTTAGAATAAACTAACTTTCCCAACATGCACGCGTCTACAGGAGCCCGCGCATGTTGGTGACGCGTGGCACGTGAGTTGTATCACGGGTACAAACAGACCCCCCCCCCAGCCTTGACACACAGTGGCGGACTGAGCAGGCTCGAGAGGTATCTCAGCGGTGCTTGCACTTTGACGAAGTAAGTTGTATGAGTGTGGATGTGTGTGAAAAGACTCACGGCGTTGGTAAACGTTGATACAATCACCACGGAATGAAAAGGGCAGGATTTAATCACGAAGACTGAGTGCGAGGCTTGGTAACAAACCCACGTGATATCGGTAAACCATTCACACAAGTTAAACCACGGCAACGGCCTATATGCTAAATATGCGTTGAGCACATTTGGGATATGTAGTCGATGGGGCAGCAAGCACTAAGCGAAAGAATTTTTTAGAAACGGAGCCACCACATACCATGAAATGTGATTGGAGAACATGCCGTTTTATTTCCAAGCTCACAAACCATCAGAGAAACAGGGATCTCAATAAACTCACGGTCCAATTAACCTTTGTGCTATGTTCAGAAAGGCTGTGAGTTCATAATCAACACCACCACGCACAATGAATGCACATTACATGTAACTACAAGCTAAGAAATTTGTAATATACTTTCTTTCTCCCTCAGTGTGTGACTATAAGGCAGCACCAAACCGCCTGATCCGCATGTTATGTAATTAAAACAAGCAGTAGGTAAGCATAAGATGTCCTAAACTGCTGTATGTCAAGCTGGATTGAGAACATCATTACAGTTGGATAACATTGAAAGTCACTACACCTAGATCTGACATCTGGACCTAGTGTAGTCTGCACAAATCGGCGCAGGTGTAAAGGCTAATAATAGAAATCACAAAATAACACCCTGTTTGAATACCCTGTACAGATAGTTTTTAACCTTCACGGGATCACCACTATTTTTAATATTCAGAGTTTGTTAGGGAACTTGTCCAACAGAACACACAACACCAAATATTGGTTAAAGATTTGGACAACATGGTCCAGTGTATAGGGATGAATGATTCACGATGGAACATGTCTGCCTCTAAACCCAAGCAAGACTTTAATTTCCTCCACTTTCTCTGCCTTCATTAGAAAACCTACTGAGGACACATTGAAGACAGGTGAGCGCATTAGGCCTCACGTCAGTGCATGGAGTGCGTGCACCTTATAAGAGCAGGGACACTAAGCGGTAGATAAATAGCCCTGACGAAGGCACATGACCCATGTGGGCTCCTGGTGAGGGCCGAAACATGTTGGCACTTTACAAGGGGCACAACTGAACAATTATATTCAGAAAACCCTGACCTTTTCACGTTTTTATTCATACCCCAGGTACCCTCTGAATAAAACACATTGTTTGGGTATACCTGTAGGTATTTATAGTATCACTCATCTGGTTCCTGCATGACCAGCACTTGCTGTATATAAGAACTCCCATTACATCTATGGTTGAGTCCGCCCGGGCAGTACTATCTTACCCGGGTGTGGTTAGACGCCTATGATGAAGCATGTCACGAGAAGTGAGTGAGGCGTCTACTCCAATATTTTTGGATACCCCATCGACAAAAGACAAAGCGGAGGGAGACCTTCACATCCGGATAGAACCCTATTTCTTCCCCCTCCCCCCCATTTTTCCGATAAAAGGCCCAAATTCCCCATGGGAATTTATATGGCAGCGGTTGCTTATATGTGATAAGACTGTACTTGGGAGATTGCAACTGATCTGCTTCTCTCTCACTCTCTCTTGTGTAAAAAAAAACAAAAAAACTTCTGCTGCACTGTCTAGCATCGTAAGAGCCCATTCCCCGTTCAGTAGTTGAGTCTTCAGAATTCTGGGCATGTCTAACTTTGAGACCTGCTACTTTCTTCTTTTTGAATTGAGGTTTTGCTTTAGGCTTTTCTTCTTTTTTTGGTGCGTAGTCTGAAGTGCGCTGCGTGTCTCTGGACTTTGTATTCTCTTCTTGTCTGTGTTCTGACCGTCCTTCCCTCTCTGAGTTTTTTGATGAACCCTGAAAGGAACGAGAGGAAAGTGTATCAGTGTCCTGATACCTGTCGGTTTTTTAATGTTATCTCTATTCCTAAGGTTATACCTCCTTTCGGAGGGCTCCTGCTGAGGAGACCTACCTCTGGATTGAGATCTATTCTTTTGTTGTTTGTTATTATCCCATTTCTTCTTTGAAGAAGCTGGTGTTTGCTTGGTGTGTTCTTTTTCTGGACCTCCCATTAGTTGAGGTTTTACTGGTCTAGCTCCCAAACTATCTCTACCTAATTCTGCATAAGCAGTTTCAATAATTTTAGGTAATTCTGTCTCCTGTTGTAAAGGAGTGAAATCTCTCAGGCGTTGGTGTATTGCCGCTGCTGCGTCCCCTTTAATGTTTGCTAGTATTATAGCTGATACCTGGGCAAAGTTACCTAGCAAACTTCATCCCTAAGTTCACAGCAGGTTCTGCCCCGTACTCATTCTGTATTTGTCTTAATACATCTGGTACTACTGCTAACAAAGGGATACCATGAGTCCTGGTATATATGGCAGCGAAGACTGTACCCCAAGTGGTACAATCCTCTATCGGAGGAGCTATCCCCATGGGCAAGCAAATTGTTAGCATTCTATGCTTTTCTTGTGGACCAGTGTGTGGAAATACTGCCTCTAGCTGTGTTATTTTTTTAGCTATCCAAAATGGCATTTGTTCACGTTTAGTGGGCATTTTTACGTATCCCTGCGTGTAACGTTTGGGGTGTTATTTTAGATGTTGATGTTTGAATCGGACCTGTTGGTATAGCTGTTGCTGGCTGAAGTGTGAGTGTTCTCATCACGAACTGTGTCATGTTTCTGTGAAGTGTAAGTAAGTCTCCTGCTGGCATTGTGTCAATGTCAGGGTGTGGTGTGTAGGCCGCTAGTACTGACCATGTTGCTCCGTCTCTTCCGAGCGGACTGAGTCTTTATTTCTTGTATGGGGGAGGGCACCTTTAAATCAGTATGTATGCTCCTGGTGAGTGAGCGGAACTTCAATGTCCCCATGCGGACAATATTCGTTCGGTATGTCATCTTCTACGTAGTAATGAAATGTTTTTGTTCGTGCATTTGCCTGTGGGAATCTAACCCATGAATAGAATACCTCTGTTCTATTTGATTCGTGTGCCTCAATCACGAAAGTTACTGGCCCACCCCTAGCTGTTACACCATATGCTGCTGGTTTTAGGGTGATGGCATTTCTAACATTTTCAGAAAGTTGTATTGCATCTGCATCTTCTTCCTCGGCTGAGAGGTTTAGGTCATGCACAGTGTTATCCTGCTGCTCAATCATTGTTATTGATAAGATTAGTTTTTTTTTAAGGGAACTGAGATAAGGAATTATGCACAATAGGAACAATGTGTCCTTCAAGCTTGATTAACTAACAGCCAATACATAGGATTTTGCCTACTCAGCTGCAGCGGATTTTTGTTCCCTCCCACTCCATAGCACGACTGAACTGCTCAGATTTGACCGTTAAATAAGTACCCAACCAACGTTGGCGGCGCCATGTCGTGTAGTTCCTATAAAACCTATATAGGATCTGCTCGTTTAGACAACATACACTGTAGATAGGCGTCAGACTGATTCTAGACACCCCCACCGGGTATGTTGGCCTGTATACCAGCTAGCTCACAGTGCCACTAGAAACTCCTCTTACCAAGGAGGTAATAGTTCTTGGCAACTATTCGAACATGACAACCCTGATCCCTCAGGATCGTGGAAACAGTGTACTACTTTTCGCTCAGTCACTCGTGCTCACTTACTCTCATAGGGATACACAGAATAAACGGTATGGAGTTTTTTCAATAAGCATTTATTGAACACTCGTCATTCTAGTGTAAAATAGGTGTGCTGAAACAACCACGAGACAGAAACAGATATAAATAATTAGAAGCACTAAGAAAGTAAAAGGATGGTAGATTTCTACCATTTTGCTATAACCATGAATACAGGCAAGTATATAAAATACATGACAATAAAAATGCGTACTCCTACGATGCAATCCTAACTAGATGTGTCTAAGTGTACCTAGCATGTATGTAGGTGTTAAGCCAAGAATCCCTCTTGGATAAAGTCAACCCCATTATCTGAAGTGAGAGAGTGTGGGACCCCGTCTTGGTCTCGAGCTGGACACCCCGCAAGGGATGTTAGACCACTTCGAGCTGGAGTATCTGCATGCAGGAACCTCAGCATCTCACGTCGGCAGGGAAGTCCTGATCTCCTCTGACTATCTCAGCAAGATGTGATGTTTATATACACAAAGGTATCTCTAGGGATTCGACCTTGCTGTGCCATTGTCGGACTCAGGATGACATCGGGAATGAACCTTGTACATAGTTATTATGCAGGAGATGGTAGTCCTGCTGAGTTTCCAAGAATCCTCATGCATAATGTATGAGGCTATTGTTCAGGGAAAACCCCACGTTCTGTAAGCAGTACCGTAACTAGGTAAAGGGTCAGTCCTAGCAGCCCTTTATGTATCTAATGTAGGGACTAATATTGGTGAAAGGTTGGGATGTTACCCGGGCCTATATTGGGGTGCCTATATGGAATATAACAGCAGGCAAGCAACCATCCGGGTCAAAACCCTGAATCATTACTTTCCCCTCTTCTGTTATCCACTCCGGTGGGGGGAAGCATCCAACATCTGGCAGAGTAGCTAGACTCCTGGGTACTGAATATTGTTCACAATGGATATTGTATGAGGTTCACCAGTCCTTCTACCTTCCATACCTCCAAAACCATCCAGTTCCCAACTCCCATTGTTACAATCGAAGGTCAACATCCTCTTACAAATGCTGGTGGTCGAATCAATTCCTTACGAACAATGAGGTACATGCATTTATTCCAAGATCTTGCTCGTCAAGAACAAAGACAAGAAAGAATTCCGACCCATTTTTTACCTTAAAACGGCCAATAAGTGGGTTCGGCGAGAGAAGTTCCGGATGCTGGCATTACACCAAATTTATCCCCATTACACCAGGGGATTGGCTCCATTCCATCGACCTTCAAGACGCATACTTTCATATACCAATCGCCAGAAGGCATAGAAAGTTCTTGAGATTTGTAGTGGGGCAGGACCATTATCAATACAAAGTACTTCCAATTGGCCTGAAGTCAGCACCCAGGACATTCTCCAAGTGCATGGCAGTAGTGGCTGCCCATCTCAAGAGACACTAAATATTTGTCTACCCATACCTAGATGATTGGCTAATCAAGGCGTTCACGTTCAAGCTCAGCTTCATAATAATTTGACTTTAGATCTCCTACAAAGGTTAGGCGTTCAGGTCAACCACAACAAGTCGACCTCTGTCCCAGTTTAAACCTTACATTATCTGGGAGTTTCCATTGACACAATACGGGCAAAGGTGTGTCTTTCAGAGGAGAGACGCTTATCGATCCTTCGGAAGTGTCATGCTCTCATGAAAGCCTCTTATCCAATGGTGCGAACAGTATCCTCCCTCCTCAGGTCGATGGCCTCCTGCATCTTTCTTACACTGAATGCCAGTCTCCAAATGCGACCTCTACAAGAATGTCTCAAGGACCAGTGGGACTACCTGACATGCTATTGAGAATACATGGTACTGCTATCTCTTCATGCGAAGCTGTCCCAGAAATGATGGTGCTCTCCGACCAATCTCCTTCGAGGCACCCCATTTCATCAGGAGATTCCTTCTCAGACCATAGTCACAGATGCCTCACTACTGGAATGGGAAGCCCACATGGATCATCTCAGATGCAGGGCAAGTGGTCGCAGAGAGAATCGACATACCATATCAATCTCCTCGAGCTGTGCGCAGTCCAGCTGGCGCTGAAAGCGTTTTATCTGTCTTTCAGATCCCACTCCCTCCGTGTTCAGAAGGACATTACGACAATCGTGTACTACCTCAACAAGCAGGGAGGGAGGGAGGAGTTACAGGTCCTTGCTCATGAGGCCCAGACGATCTGGAAATGGCTTCTAGCCAGGGGCCTTGCGATCATAGCCACACACCTTCCATGTGTCCAAAATGACCAAGCAGGCTACCTCAGCAGACTCCTGCAAGAAAACCACAAGTGGGCCTTAAACGACGATGTCGGCCAAACATCTTTCAACGGTGGGGAACGCCACCACAGAAAACAAAAAATGCAGAAGCTTCGCCTCGAGGTACTTCCACCCAGGGATGCTAGGGAATGCCGTATGGATCAGTTGGTCGGCATTTTTCTCCACGCTTTTCAACCGATTCCACTGATCCCAACAGTCCTCATCAAGTTGTCCCAATCGAGAACCAAGATGATCCTCATAGCTCTGGAGTTGCCTCTTCAATTATGGTTCACGTATCTCCTTCACCAGTCCTTTCATCTACATCTCAAGCTGCATGCAGAATAGACCTGCTAACAAAGTTCAGAGGCCAGATGGTACACCCCAATCTCTCCTCTTTGGATTTGGCAGCATGGCTCTTGAGCTAGTGCAGCAGGGACACTTGAATCTGCCACAAGTCTGGATGGACCTCCTGAAAGAGGCTAAGCGGCCTTCAAACCGTTCCGCATATACCTTCATATAGAAATGTTTTTGCATATGGTTTTCCTCTAGGAACGTGGACCCCACATCTTGCAAGGAAGATGTCATTCTTCCACACATACTCCATTTGGCAAAATCTGGCTTGCAATTCTCTTCTATAAAGGTTCACCTGGCAGTTCTTACTGCCTACAGAAAATGTCCTTCACCAACCTCTTTTTTCAAAATCCCTGTGAACAAGGATTTTCAGGAAGGGTTACAGTTATTTTCTCTCCAATTAGGCGTCCTTCTCCTCCCTGGGAGCTTAACATAGCACTTTCGCGTCAGATGCATGACCCCTTTGAGCCTATCCACAAAGCCTCCCTGCAACATTTTCTTGGAGACATCTTTCCTCTTAGCAATAAAACCAACTCACAGGGTTAACGAGATCCAAGCACTTTGTTCTCATGAACCATATACAGTCATCCACTCTTGCAAAGTGGCCATGAGAACTTACCCAAAATTCCTCTCCAGAGTTACTTTGGACTTTCGTGTTAATCAAACCATCTCCTTACCAAAATTCTGTCAGAATCCCTCTACTCCAGCTGAAAGATCTCTTTATTCTCTGTATGTAAGGAGAGTTTTAAAATTCTAGCTCGATAAGACAAGGGACATCCGCAGATCGAACCAATTGTTTATCAAATATGGTCCAGTCCTTACGGGTTTAGCCAGTTCCAAGCAATCCATCTCCCAATTGATAGTTTCCTGCATCCTTTTGTGCTACCAAAAAGCTAACAAGATACTAGCAGCTAAACCTAAAGCACACTCCACTAGAGGTAAAGTGGCTACTGCTGCTTTACTGAAGAATATCCCTATTCCGGATATTTGCAAAGCAGCCTCGTGGAGATCTGTCCATACATTTACCAAACATTACTGCCTAGACTCTGATGCTAGAGCAGTCGCTCAAGAGAGGCCTCTCTCAGAAATCTATTAGCTTAAATGGATACCTTGGTTTATTCTCTGTCTTCTCCACCGCTCTCAGTAGGGAGGGGCTTGCTACTGTATTCAGTGCTTATGACTATAAATGGAAATCCCCTGCAACAGAAGGAATAGTTTCTTACATGTAACTCCCATATTCTCGTAGGGGAATTTCCATCATAGTCATAAGTCATAATGTGAAAAAGTGCTTCGGGGTCTCCACACGTGGGCAGAACTATTTGGTGCTTATGACTATAATGGAAATTCCCCTATGAGAGAACTGGAGTTACAGGTAAGAAACTATTCCATCTCAAGTTTCAGGACTTGAAGGTTAGTGGAGCAACTTGTCCTGGTTTTTCCCAAGTAAAGATTGCTGGAAGGCTAACACCTTTTTGTTCACAAATGGAGAGAAGTGACAAACGACCCCTGGGATCTGGAAACCACATCAGGTTTCAAGATAGATTTCTGGGAAACCCCTGTTCAGGTTCCTCAACCACGAGAGATTGTCTCCGACAAAGAGACAATGGATTTGGTGGATGTGGAAGTTACTCAAACGTTGCAGAAAGGTGCAATAATAAAAGTAGTAGATTCGAACAATCGGTTTGTGAATGCAATTTTTATGGTGAAAAAGGCAAAGGATGGCGCCTTGTAATAAATCTAAGAGACCTAAACAAATATTTGGTTTACCCTCACTTCAAGATGGAAGGAATCCATCTTTAATGGGATATCTTGCAGGAAAAAAATTGGTTAGTAAAACTGGATTTCCGGTTCAAATGGAAAGTGTAGTATACCAGTTTTGCTGTCTTCCCTTTAGTTTATCCTCCGCTCCATGGTGCTTTACCAAAGCTAAAACCTGTAGTAGCCTTCCTGAGAGAGGGATCTGGTTAATAACATATTTGGACGACATTCTGTTGATGAGTCAGGTAAAAACAGAAATACTGGAACATTTATGTATGGCAAGGGATTTATTAGAGAACCTGTGATTCATTGTAAATGTGGAAAAATCCATCTTGATATCGAGTCAGTCCTTGGAGTTTCTAGCATTCAGATAGATGCTCTACAAACCCAGTTAGTTTTGTCCCAGAAAAAGAGAAAGAAAATAAGGAAAGAGGTGAGATATATTTTATGAAAGGAGGTCAATTTCTCCAAGCCCCCTGCATTACAGAGCCCTTCAGAGGTTAAAGACTGTTGGGTTGAGAAAAGGTCTATGGTATGTGGATTCAATATGTTTGTCACCGGAAGCTTGAACAGACCTGGAGTAGTGGTTGAACAGCCTAGAAAGTTGGAATGGCGAAGCTATTTTTGGAAATGCGCCAGAATTTATGTTAGAGACAGTCACCAGTTATTTGGGCTGGTGGGCCCGTCTGAACAACCTAGAGACAGGGGGAAGACGGTCAAACCTGGAGAGTTTACTATACATAAATTGCTTAGAGTTAATGGCAGGGCTAAATGGTTTGAAGAGCTTCAAAGTCCATTTGGCGAACAGTGTGGTGCTGATTCACATAGACAATGTTTCAGCTGTTTCCTATTTCAATAGCCCGGGAGGTTTGGAGTCAAAGCAGGTAGCAGATCTAGCAAAGGACATATGGTATTTTTGTTAGGAAACAGGTTTATTTTGTCCGGCGGTCGCACTCGAAGCAAGCAGAATCAGAGAGCAGATTGGAATTCACGTCATCTCAGAGATTTCAGCGATTGACAGTTGTAGGAAAGTAGGATCTGCTTTCATGGTTACCCCGACTTTTTGCTGGTATGTTTTTTTTTACTAGTCTGACTGGTATCCTGATAATCAGGACCACAGTCACTGTGCCTTCTCCCTAAATCGACTATGGGAAGTACTTCTGTACATCCACAATTGGCTAGTCCCTAGTATATGTACCAAGCTACCCAGGGCATAGGTACACCAGGGGTCTCCCATGGGCTGCAGCATGTATTGTGCCACCCATGAGACACCACTCAAACTGTGACTACAGGCCTGCACTTGCAGACTGTGTAAGTTGGTGCTAGCACCTCTCATAACAGAAATAGGTTTTCTTACATCTGAGGTCACTACACTTAAAACCTATTAGTCACCCCTATGGCAGGCCGTTCAGTCCTGAAGGCAGGGTGCTTGGTTATATGTGTGAGAGGGCTCCTGCGTGAGCGGGACACCCCTGCAAATCCCGGAGATGATTCTCCAGGCTTTGTAAGTGCGGGCAGACATTTTGATACATATAGTGGCCATCCATCATTACGCGATGGCTAACTATGTAGTGGCTGTGCCAAACCTGGGCATGTTTGGTATCAAACATGTTGAAATCATACCCAAACACCGTTACCGGTGTTGGAGGTATGATTCCATGCACTGTGGGGCTCTTCCGGGAAGCCCCCAGTACTCCCGGTAACAGCCTTTCAGGGTCTGCCAGCAAGCTAGTGCTGCTGCTGACCCCAGACGTGATTCTACCCACCTGCTGATTAACTGAGCTCGAGCAGGTTAAGGTAGAACAATAGGTTCTCCAGTATTGTATCTTTCATAGATTCACATGCTTGAATCATACCCGTCGTCGTAGTGAGAGTCCCACGGTATCCTTATAAAAGCAGTAGATAATACTGTCATAGGCTACAATGCAATGAACAGTCACTGCAATAGCCTATCGACCTTCTTTTGTAAAAAAAAGTACCAAACTTAAGTAATAACTGTGAGAAAGTGCCCTCTTTCTGCATGGTTGCCCCCACGTTTTGCTGAATTGCTGATGTACTTTGACTGAGTGTGCCCTGGGCTCCTGCTAATCAGGTACCCAGGGCCTATGTTCTTTCCCTAAAACTGCATTGAAGCCTAAACCCAATTGGCATCTCTGGCCACAGGTCAACCCCTGGTAAATGGTACCACAGGTACCCAGGGCACTGTGACCAGAGAAGGCCTCTAAGGGCTGCAGCACTTATTGTGCCACACTTAGAGGTCCTGTACCACTCACTCACACACTGTCTCTGCAGGCTGCGTGTTTTGGTGCAGAACAAAGTGAAGAGTCGACATGGCACACATCCCTGTGTGCCATGCCTACAACCCACTGCCCTGGCATAGATCAGTCACCCCTCTAGCTGGGTGCACTATACCAGTGGTGAGGGTACAGGTGCATGAGCCCTGTACCCCTACAGTGTCTAAGTCCATTCTTAGACATTGTAAGTGCAGTGCTGCCATTAAGAGTATATGGTGCTGGGAGTTTGTCATTACGAACTCCACAGCACCATAATGGCTACACTGAAAACTGAGAAGTTTGGTATCAAACTTCTCAGCACATTAAACCCACACTGATGCCAGTTTGGGATTTAATGAAAAATGCACACAGAGGGCATCTTAGAGATGCCCCCTGAAAACTAACCCACCTCTAGTGTCCTGGCTGAGTGGCTGCCTTCAGTTGCCACCACCAGACATGTTTCTGGACCCCTGGGTCAAGAGCCTGCTGCTCTCTGGCGCCTGAAACAATGCACATCCTGGGACGAGGTGCCAAGCCTCCTCCCCCACGATGGGCAGGGTTCACGAAGGGGAAGCTTCAAAGGCTTGCCGCCTTTGTGAGCTTCCCCAGGCCACTTACTGCCCTCAGCAACTGGTCCCTACCGGTTCTGACGCCCACTTTGGGCGGGAGAACCGGTGGGAAAAACAAGTGAGGAAGGGAGGTGTGCCCACCTCTGCCAACTCCACCCCTCAGGTGGGGGAGGCGAGGTGAAGCACAACTCTCAGTCCACGCCATATTAAAGATGGAGGGACTCAGCCAACCAGGGACAGGCACATGCCCCCCTCCCACTGGAGGGTGGCATAATAGGGAGTGTACCCACCCCAGGGAAGGGACCCATTGGTCCCTGCCTTTTACCTACCTGTAACGCCCCTGAATCTAGTATTTAGGGGCACCCCTGAGCCTAGCCTCCTCAGATCCAGACAAGAAGAAAAGAAGAAGAAGGACCGAACAGCCGTGCAGCAGCTAACGAGAGGAAGACGCCCACTGACCTGGCCCCAGCACTACCGGCCTGTCTCCCCCTCGAACCTGCTCCTGCAAAATCCCAGTGTGTCCTGCAGCCAGCAACCTCAAAAACTCCGGAGGACCTGCCTGCCTTCACTTCCAAAGACTGCTTCTCCCGTGAACACCGGATTTGTTCAACTGCAACCTCTGGCTCCGGCCGGACACCGCGGATCCGCCCCACTCTGCACCCGCCGTCCACGGCCCGAGCTCGAGTGGGCAAACACCACGAGGAGGTCACCCCGGCGATCCTGAACCGAGATCCGGTGACCCCTGACCTGCCTCAAGCCTTCAGCCGACGCCTGCAGCCTAAATCCAGAAGGCCCCCCTAACCGCGACCAGGAGCTGGTAAGAAGATCCGACCCCAAAAGGCACCCCTGCACCCGATGCCCCACGGCCTTGTGTGCCCAAACCGACGGTGCCTAACCAACCCCTAACTTCCCAACTTACCTCAAAAGTGGTGGTCGCACCCAGAAGTCCTTCGTCTCCCTGCCTGCAGTGCTTTTGCAAACCGGAGTTTCTCCATTGGAAACAACAGGGCATCCGACCTCGAAACAGCAACCTGCACCCGGCTGCCCTAGTGCCGCTGAGGGTGCACCTTTGGTGCTAATTTGTTTCCCCATTTGCCCTGAGCTAAAGTCCAGGAGCTTTGATCCCACAGCCCAGTGGCCTGCTTGCCAGCAGCCACCAACCGGAGGCCCCCTATCCCCCATTGGATAACATTGGGCCTCAACACTCTGCACCCGGCCGCCCTAGTGCCGCTGAGGGTGTAACAAGAGTGCATCACTGACCCTGGGGGACCCCTGAGTCTAAGCCCAGAACCTCAACTCCACAGACCGATTACTTACCTAAGAACCGATAACCATATTTTCCTCCACAGGATAACATTGACACTTTTTCCTGAAAAAGTTTCTAAGTGTTGTGTTTTGAAACCTAGAGAAATTCTTTAAAATTGTACGATTTAACAAAAACGCTTTTACTCACCTGTTTACAGGAAATGTCCCAGTGCTGCATCCAGGCATACAGCACTGAGTAAGAAAAGTAATCCAAAAGTAACTTACCTGCTATTTTACTGAAAATCCCATTGAAGTCTATGTACTGTATTTACAAGTGATTGCATTTCTCTGAAACAATACTGTAAGTCAAACCATAGTACATTTACAATTGCAATTGAACTGTTTTATAATCAGCATTTACTACTGTAAAGTATTTATTGCTTACCTGTGCCAGGCTTGCTTGGTTCTAGAAATAAAATAACTAAAAGAATATTTTTATACAAAAACAATTGGTCTGAAGTTCAGTCTTTGAGTGTGTGAATTCATTTGCTGACTGAGGGGCATATTCTCAAGGACCTATCGCCGAGTTAGCAGCACTTTATCGCAGCCAAAGTGGCGATAGATTTATTGTACCATTCACAAGCTGGTGCTAACAGCCTATATCGCCAGTTTTCCTGCGATAGCAGCCGCAAAAAACATCGCCACGTATGACACCGGCAACTAACGCTAATGAGATGCAGAGTAGGCGTTCCTGTGCAAAAAGCCTGGAAAACATCACTTCGAAATATTCTCTACGACCAGCCAGAACGGCGATAAGATCACAAAGCAGGCGATAAGGCGCGTTAGCAGCAGGGATTTAACACCTGCTCCTACCTGGTGTTAAGTCGGACGACAACCTGCACCACAAAAGGGAGCCCAGACCAGAGCCACACCTGAAGAACAACAGATGCCATGGAGCTACTGATCATGCAGCTCGGAGCCCCAAGAGGGCCACAACACCCACCGCCACAACACCCAGGCCCGCCACCCCCCCGGCTCACCCCCGGACTACCACAGAGGCAGCGCAGACAAAGACAGCGGACCTTCAGAAAACGCACCAGCCTCATAGACGTAACACCAGAGGATGTCATTGCCCACTTCAGGCTCAAAAGGACAACCATCCTCCACATCCTGACCATCATTGCCCACAGGCTGACGGTACCAACACATCGGACAAACAGCATCCCTCCGCAGACAAAGCTGTTGGCTGTGCTGCACCTGTTGGCCTCTAGTACCTTCCAACCAACAACTGCCAGAGTCGGAGGAGTCTTACAGCCAGCCCTATCCAAGTTCCTCACACCTGTCTTGGATGCCATCATCAGCTTGGTACCCCAGCACCTTCACTTCCCACACACTGCGCAGGAACAGCTGGAGACCAAGCAAGGCTTCTACGCCATAGCTGGCTTCCCGCACGTGTTGGGGGCAATCGACTGCACACATGGACTCCTCGTGCCCCCTGCCGCCACTGCACACAATTACCGCAACAGGAAGCACATGCATTCCATCAATGTGCAGGCAATAGTGGACCACCTGGGACTCTTCACCAATGTCGTCGCCAACTACCCAGACAGTGTGCATGATTCCTTCATCTTCTGACAGTCCATCATCAACCAGCGCTTTCAGGATGGCACCTATGGGAATGCATTGCTCGTTGGTAAGTACCAAATGAACACACCACACACCTCAACTCCACAGTCATGCAACTCACGACTCTGGGAATGCACACGTTACAAACTCGCATACAACATGCCAAACAACATGCCCACCTACCAGACACGACAGCACAACTTACTGTGGTAACCTGGGCTAGCCATGTACACAAGCCATCAACGGCATGGCACCTCAGCCACACAATAGCAGAATGTGGGGAGAGGTGGGAACCAGGCATGTGCGAAGGAGGCAAGTGACCCATGAATGAGAATGTACACAATGCCAAGTGTGGCGTGGATGTGCTGGCCAGACTGCAGTATGCAGACCACAGACATGTCCATGTCGACATATACTGCTGGTGTTTGGAGTGTAGTGGACGCAACCATGTCACCCCAGGCAGTGGGGAAGATCGCGGAAATGTAGCTGGTTACGTCCCCCCCTGTAAGCGTGAGCGGAGTGGGCTGGCCTGACGTACGCCAGGCCAGCGTAGGGGTGTTAATAAAAAGCCCGTTGCTCTGGGCGTGGTTCTCTTCCAGAATGGCCAACGTGTCTGCTACGGCGGCGCCTCTCAGCCTGCCATGAGGCCGACGCCGTGAGCGGCGGTGCCTGCGATCCTGTGCGCCTGCTGCACCCCAGGCCGCTGGTCTCCTGACCCGTCTTGGCCCCTCTGCGCAACCAGGCCTCACTGCTCACCTCCCGACACCGGCGTGTGTCAAAGAGGGCCCACCACATGCCGGTGCAAGCTCCAAGCCCGAGGCCCGCGGCCTTGGCAGCCTCCTCAGACGATCACGGCCTCCGCGACACAGGCCCCCAGCACTCCTTTCTCGTTGACGTACTCCACCGCTGCCTCCGGCCTACACTGCAGTCCAGTAGGTCACACATTTGGAACTGAGTCTTGATTTTTCAATGGCCGAGTTCATATCATTGCACGCAAGGAGAGGAGTAAGAGGAAGACGCGGTTCAGTCTGGAGGAAAAAAGGATCATCGTAAGGGACACACTCAGCGCCTCTCATTTTGGCCGCAATTTAAGCCACACGAGGCCCTTCAACCCGACCAACATACACAGTGCCTGACCTTAAGATGGCAGCGAGCATGCCCTAACACTTATCAGGGACAGTGCGCAACAGCGGGAGTTCGGCGGGGGGAGCCACCCCACGCATCTCTACACCAGGCCCTGCTGCTGGGAGGGTCAAGCCCCGGGGCCGGGAGAAGACATCCGAACTGATCTACGCAGTGCACATCAAGCAACAGAGGTGCAAAAGACCTGATTCCCCCTGGAAGCAGCACCAGGCGGCTTGTGAGGTGAGACACGGCCTTCCTAGCTGGGCGGATTGAGTGTGGAATTGCAGCGGTGACGGAGCGGGTACCCCTAACTGTGTGGACTGGTGGTGAGCAGACCACCCCTGTTCCTGTGTGAAGAACTCTGATGGAACTTTCAATGGACTTTTGACGATGCCCCCTGGGCTGATACCAAAACTGTTTGTACTTACCTCGGTGCACGAGCAACCCTGGCGATGCCCGGTGGAGCTGTCATATGCAGCTATAGAGGAGTCTGGCCCTGGTTTCACCCCCTCGGCCGTCACATACCCAGTCCGTCATCTGACATTGTTTTCCTCGTTTCCCCGTTGTGTTTCCTTCCCTCCCCCTCCTCCCTCTGTGATTCTTTGATTTAATTGATGTAACTATGTAACCTGTAACTCGCTGATCCTCTTGTAAAGCGCTCTGATACCTCCGGGTCTAGCCAGCGCTATATAAAAAACTTTTCAAAATCAAATCGTTATGGAGGTGATCGAACACTTCCAACAACTGCTCTGGTGCCAGTAACTCTGTGCATCGCAAGCCAACGACACGTGGCTGTGAGCCCCTGTTGTCCGCTGCCTCCGGCCTACACTGCAGTCAAGTAGGTCACACATTTGGAACTGAGTCTTGATTTCATGATGGCCGAGTTCACATGTCAATGGCAGCATTTATATCACTGTACTCCCTTCGATCTGGTGCCACCAACTCTGTGCATCGCAGGCCAACGACACATGTCTGTGGGCCCTTGATGACTACTGCCTTCGGCCTACACTGCGGTCAAGTAGGTCACACATTTTGAACTGAGTCTTGCTTTTTTCATGGCAGAGTTCATGCCATTGTACAGGCCTCATCGCAGACTGCATCTCCTTTCAGCTCTGGTGCCACTAACTCTGTGCCCCGAAATTCAGGGACACTCTCTGTTTGAACTTTGGTGGCGTCTGAGTCTATGGCCTGGGGGTTGTCTTCATCATCATTTAGCTGATACTGACTTGGTGTTAAAAATGAGTCTGTAGCATTCATCTCCTCCATATTGCCTGTCCATGCTTGGTTCTGCCCTCTGCATCATGCCCTGGAAGAACACCTTCCACTGTCCCCCGAAACACTCTGCGACATTCAACTTGGACATCGACGAGGACCCGCTCGGCTCCCGTGGCCCTACCTCAGTGCACCGCAAGTCACCGTCCCGTGGCGGTGTGCCTGTGCCGGCCGCAGTGCATCCGGGGTCGCTAACTCTGTGCAGCTCAAGTTGTGGACCCTTGCTGTTTGGACTTTGAACTACTGATTGTCTGATCACTGTTGTAGTTGTTGCCAGCACCAACCACTCCCTGAGGGCTGGCTTACACTCACCCCACACCCATCCAGCACAGGCGTCACTGGACATGTGACCCTGGCAATAAAAGGGGCCGGGCGCACGTGCCCGTAGCCAGTTCCACAAACTAAGTGTGTCCGTGTGGTCATTGTATATGCATGAGGGCCCAGGGCCCTACCACATTACATTGTGCTGTGTACAGTGGACGCAACCATGTCACCTCAGGCAGTGGGGAAGACCTGGGACATGTAGCTGTGTCGCCCCCCCCTGTAAGCGTAAGCGGAGTGGGCTGGCGTACGACAGTCCAGCGTAGGGGTGTGGCTGATCAGCCCGGGGCTCTGGGCGTTGCTATGTGTTGGCCTTGCCAAGGAAGTAACTAATGCGTGTGTCTCTGTTGTAGTGTCGGCGCCACCCGTCCCGCAATGGACAATGTTGCGATGTAGCATGCCCCCAGAGTGCGGGCTCGGCCGAAGGGATAAATGAAGGAGCGCAAGCCCGCTCGGAGTCCGGGATCATACATGCCAACTGTTGTGTGTGTCGCTATTACCGCAGCATAGGCCATAGGACTACCCTCAACCGCATCGCGAGTTCAGCCAGCCATGAACTCTACAACTGTGCCCGCCCTATCCTTACCATAGGCCTACACACACGTGACCGCCCACCGTCAGCGCACAACATCACAGTGTCGTTGTCAGGCTTGTGGACATGCGCAGACAGGCATGACAATGGTGTGCCGTAGTAGTGCAAGTGATGCAACCGCGCTGAGCACACTAGTGAATAGGCTCGGGGGGAGGGAGGAGCAGCAGTGAGGCTACGTAATACACATTGATGCCGCTCATTTGCTACAAGCAGTACCTGTCAAACAGGAATCACTGAGTCACACATATCACACACCAATGAACTATTGAGCCTGCCAACACATCATGCAGAACCAACTTTTGACTCACGTCTCTCTGCACTGTCACAGGTGATCAAGGATATGCACTCTGCCCTTGGATGATGACACCCCTCCGAGCCCCGAACAACAGGCACAGAGGCAGTACAATGCGGCCAACAAACGCACCAGGGGCATCGTGGAACGCACATTTGGCGTGTTGAAGTCACGTTTCAGGTGCCTGGACATCACAGGTGGAAGGCTCCTGTACAGCCCAGGCATTGTGTGCAAGATGATCGTTGCATGTTGTGTGTTGCACAAGATATGTGTACGTACCAATGCCCCATGGCTACAAGTGCCTGATGCACCGGACGATGATGAGGAAGATGAGGCAGGTGGACCACACCCCACTGCAGCAGCAGCAGGAATAGCCCGTAGGTACATCATCATTGACAATTTCTTCACATGAGCACGTCACATTGTCACAGTCCTTAGCAATCATGGGACAGTACAAAATGACCACAGGCACAGCATGTGAAAATAAATTCATTACAACACACATTCCCTGTGTGCTTGTTACTGCTCTGTACAAGCACATCACTCTGACAAGTGTAAGTGCAACATGTAGTGCTAACAATCTCATAAATTGGAAATAGATGGTGGGTGTGTCACCTCTGTACAGAGAGGTTGTTTAGGGTGTCACGTATTCGAAATGTCATTTCTGTGTGTCAAAGATAGTACGGAATCCCACTCATCAGCGTTTCACATGTGTCCCAAATCATTACATGTAGGTTGTCATTTGTGACCTACAATTGACAACAGGGCTTCTTTTGGGGACAAATATGTACCACCATGATGCAGGGATGCACCCTGTGACTCAAGTCCCACAACATGAGCTACATGGACGTAAGGGGGAATCACTGCCCCTACATTCGTCCATGCTTTCATACTTGATTAATCAGGGACATGACACATCTGTGTGTATTAGAAGGTGTTATTCACGTTCAGTGGGGTGTTGAAGCTGTCTTAGTACTGGGCCATGCAGACAACACTTTACAATGTTGCCCCGTGGAGGGCCAGCCAGAGTCCTTTAGGGATTGACAAGTTACTCGGAAGGGGATGAGTCCAGTCCGCAGGCTGATTGCTGTTTCATTGTTGAGCATGCAAAATATGGCAGTCCATGTCGAGGTCCAAGGTTGGTGTCGCAGAGTGTGTCGGGGGACAGTGGAAGGTGTTGTTCCAGGTCATGATGCAGAGGGAAGACCCAAGCAGAAACAAGCCATATGGCGGAGATGAATGCTACTGCTTCCTCCTTACCACTAAGGCAGATTCATCCTCATCTTCGTCCTCTGACGTTTCATGTGCCTCACATGTGGGTGGTGGTGTTTGGTTTGCAGCACTGTGTGACACTGACACATCAGGGGCCAGAGATGTGGATGTAGAAGTAGCAGCAGCATTCATCTGCGCAATGTCTTGTGGCATCACTCCCATGATGAGGATCTGCAGGGCATGGAAGATCCCATCTACAGCTTTCTCGTGTGCAGCCGTGGTAGCCATTCTTTGCGCCTGCATCCGCTCCATGTTCTCCATGACCCTCCTCATGTTTCCCAAATCACGGATGGCATCGCTGTAGCCACTCTGACTAGACAGTTGTTGTTGTCTCCGAGTCATGACTCCAGCGACGCCAGCCATGGATTGTTGGAGGGCATGGGGCGGACTGTGGGTGTCCGTTAGGGAGTGTAAGTGGTCCCTGATGGGACTTAGACACCCACGTATGGCATCTAGTTTGGCTGCCATGAGGTCGAAGCCCACCCGCACCTGTTCAGCCAGCTCCTTCTGGCAGTCTAACACACGGCGTTGGAACGCCATGTGTTCTTCGGTGAGGTGCTGGGAGCCAGACGTGGTGGTGGGTGCTTCCTGCTGTGTGGTCTGTGCAGGGGGTGGGATCACCTCGATGGTGCTGGGCTGCCCTGCTACTGGAGGTGGGGTGCGGAGGTTGTCCATGAACCGTTGGAGTTCGTCAAAGTCGATGTCCTGGAGGTCGTCTCCATCATCGCTGACGTGATGTGGGGTCTGCTCTGCAGGAGGTGTTGATTGTCCCTCTGCAATGTAAAGGGGAGATGCAGTTTCACAGTGTGTTCCATGTATGTTGAAGCATTGGCAGAGTTTACATACAGACTGCATGACAATGTACATTGTGACAGTTTGTGAGGAGATGCCTATTTGATGCGAGACGGTGGACATTTGTACTACATCACGGATATGAGGTTGTACTCGTACATTGTCATCTCACAGTTTCCTGCTATGCCAGATGTGATTGGCCATTTTGTACACACATGCGGCACCAGTTGTGACCTGTGTTCTGTTGTGAAGGTGTTGCAGTTTGTATCACATTGTTGTCAATGTTGAGGTGCTCTTATTCTTATGTGTGTGTGCTGCATTGTGGGTGAGTCGCCCCTGCAGCTCTGATTTGGCTGCCCCTTATCCCTTTCAGGCGGTGTGCCTTTGACTTCTGTGCTTCTACAGTGCTGAGATGTTGTGGACTTGGGTAAATTGGGCTCTTGGTCGAGTTGTGACTCTTGGGCATGGTTTGTCCGCAGATGTGTTGTTGAGGTCAGCGGTTGTTTGTGCACGTGGACGTGTCAGAGTGTGACCTCCTCCTTTCCGGATGTGGTCCACACTCAGTCACCTCAATCTCGTGTCTTGCACCATGTCATGATAATTGGACTGCAGGTATGCTAATGGTCATGCAGTGTCACTTGCATTGTCAGTGTCTCACACGGACCCGCAGCTTTGCTGGGTTCAGCACATGTGTATGGGTTTGTTGTGAGATTAGTGATGTGTGGGGAGGGCCCCCTCCGGGCACATTGTCGACGGGGGCCTACTTGCTGTTTCTATGTGTGCTGCAGTATGCCAAGGATATCAGGGACATGATCCAGAGTCATTGTGGGTGTGCAGTGTGCTCTACTTAATTCTGCAAGTGTGCCATTGTGCCCATCTCCCCCCGTCCCCCCAGTCCCTGGTCGGTACTCACCCTGTTGATGTTGGCAGGTCATGTTGAGCAGTGTCCAGATCCAATACTCCTGGCACCGTATCCTGACTGATGACTGTGGCCACCATTTTCTCCATGTCATCCAGCTCCTGGTGTTCCGCTGGACCCCCACCTCCAATCTGCGTTGCTGCTTTCATGTTGGCATCGAGTTTCTTCTTGGTTTTTCCCTTCACATCATTCCAGTGCCTCTTGACCTCTTCCATTGTCCTCCTCAACTGTGCAACTGCATTCACATGGTCCAAGATAGTCTGCCATGTTTGCGTCTTTGTTACCAATGACACGTTGGAGGTGACGAACAGTTGTTGGTAGTGTTCTATCACCTCCGTAACGATGATCCTGTTTTCCTGTGGACTGAACCGCCCCGAGGTTCCTTGCTGGTCGTCTGTGGGGCTTGTGGGGTTCGCGTTGTCCTCTGCACTCGGTCCGGGTGCATCCATGGCGCTACGTAGTTTCACTTTTTTTTTCTGCTTTTATGGTGCATTTTCCCGCATGACGGATGGGAATTGCAGGCCTGTCGCTGGTTATCGCTGATTTTTGTATCGCGATTTAGGGCATCGCAACTTTTTTCGCGTTTCGCATTTTTTCTGAGTCGCATTGATTTTAATGCGGTCATTTTGCGCGTTATCGTGCGACTAGCGCATGGTGCCGCCGGGTTGAGAATACAACGTTAACACAGTGTTATTGTCCCGCGATGGACTGCGATGTGCAAAGTTGCGTTAAGCTAATTTTGCAATAATTATCACACGTTCTTGAGAATATCCCCCTGAGTGTGTACAACAAATGCTTAACACTATCCTCTGTTACTGCCTTACTGCTCGACCACACTACCACAAATAGAGAGTAAGGTTCTATCTAACTTTGCCTCTGCCTACCTTTGGGGTTCCACTGGACTCTGTGCACACTATACCTCACTTTGGTATAGTATATACAGAGCCAGCTTCCTACATTGGTGGATCAGCTGTGGGATACACAACTTTGCATTTGTTGGACTACTTGGTTACCACCTGATCATACGACAGAACTCTTAAATTGTCTTTAGAATTCTGATTTTTCAATTTGGCATTTTTTTTTGCAAAATTACTAAAAGTCTTGTTAGGGCCTTGGTTAAGTCCCTTTAGAATTTTAGAAAACTAAAAGTCACTTTAGCTAGGGTTAGAGGGGTTAGAAGCTTTTTTAACAATGTCTCAAAACAAGAACCCAGCTATTAGTGAAAATAACCACAATGACATAGAGGACAGGGTTGAGAAGCTTGACCTCACCCCTTACCTTCACTTGTCTTTCAAGGAGGTAAGGTCCCTATGTAAAATGAAAAACATAACCATGGGTCCACATCCCTCCAAACAAAAGCTCCAGGAGCTGTTGGCTGGGTATGCTAAGGACCACCCATCTGAAAATGGTGATGACCAGTCAGATGAGGAAGGGAATGACCTGGTTTATCGACCCCCTCCACTACCTAGGGAGAAAAGGGTTCAAATACCCTTGACTCCAAGAGTAAACCTCTCAGTTCCTAGATCTCACACAGGTGGATCGGGTATCAGTGAGGACATTGAGGACAGCCTCAATGAGGAGGACAGCCTTTTAGTAAGGTTGGCCAAAAGACTGGATCTAGAGACCAGGTTGCTGGCTCTAGAAAGAGAAAGAGCAGAGATGGGCCTAGCATCCATCAATGGTGGCAGCAATTTACTAAATAAGGATAAAAAGCAATCTTATGATCCTAAAATCCCCAAAGGGATTGCCCCTAAATATGAAGAGAGTGATGATATCACAAAATGGTTCACAGCCTTTGAGAGGGCTTGTGAAATGAGAAAAGTGAAGAAGTCACACTAGGGGGGCACTCCTTTGGGAACTGTTCTCTGGTAACTGCAGAGACAGACTCCTGACCCTTTCTGGGGCAGATGCCAGGTCCTATGACCTCATGAAGACAACTCTGATTGAGGGATTTGGACTCACAACTGAGGAATATAGAATTAGATTCAGGGGGGCTCACAAGACCCAAAACCAATCCTGGATTGACTTTGTAGACTACTCAGTTAAAACAGTAGATGGTTGGTTAACTGGACACAATGTGCATGATTTCAATGGACTTTACAATTTGTTTATGAAAGAACATATTTTAAGTAATTGCACTAATGAAAAGTTACATCAGGGGGGGCGTGGCCACGAGGCGGATGAGAGCGGACGTGTGAGCACAGAGCTCCGCGCCGACCCCGTCTTTAATCCTGACTAGAGGCGTTATGCGAGGCCCCTGAACCACCGGGAAGAAGGTGAAAAGGGCCTGGAGACACAAGCACCCAGTAACAGTGAGGCTAGAAGCAGAGTCAATCTGGGACTCCGCTAAACGGACGACGAGTCGGAGACGCAGACCCAAGATGGCGATGGGAGAGCTCTGAGCACTACTGGTTGCGGGAGCGGCGCAGCCGGTGAGGATCAGCGGCAGCAACCGGCGAGGAAAGACCCCCCCCCGCGAAGGACCAGAGTGTATGTAGCCGGGGGAGATTGGAGAGAGAGGGCCGCTGCTTACCGGGGGCATAAAAAACTACTGAGGCCGTGCGGCAACAAAATGGCGGCGGGAGCGGCTGGAAAAGATTGCACCGCGGCAATGAGGTGAAGCAGCGAACGGGACCTGAGGACTGAATAGCCGCTGCAGCGACCGGGATGCCAGCTGGAGGTCTGTGAGGGCAGAGGGCGCTGTAGCGCGGTTGAAAGCAGAGAGTGTGCGGCAGCCGGCGGCCCCTCCCCCACCCCTTTATTTCCCTGAAGGTGGAACTGGTGGCACTGTGGTGACCGGCGGGAACAAGCTAAAGTGGCTGGGGGCTGCTTAGATCCCCAGGCAGGTGGAGACACCGGAAGGCGCAGTGAGCAGGGGCTACGAGGCGGTCCTGGAAGAGGGACTTCTGAGGGGAGCATGCGCCCGGGCGAGATCTGCCTGTGACGAAGGCCAACTGAGGGGCGAAAAAGTAATTAAGGGCGGCACGGCCATAGAAGGGACCCCAATGGCAGAAGAGTGCGGATAGCTGAGAGAGGCTTGATGCCCATGCTGGAGTGCCCCCCCTCCTCTGATTTGGGGATTGGACGGCTGGAACTACTGAGCGTGGAAGCCCGCAGCAGAGAGGGCATTTGGTAAGCTGGCAAGGCCTAGTTGATACGGATGTGTTGCCGAGCCGTGGTATTGGCACGAGTGAGTACTGAACTGGAGTTGAGGCCGGCTGTATCTGCCTCATGAGGCGGGGGGACCGGGGAAAATAATATTGGAAGAGGCGCAGCAGCAGTCGATAGCTGTCCAGGAGAGGGCCCCATTGCTGGCTGGGATCCATTGAGCCCCAGCTGGAGAGAGGCCGGTACTGAGGGCTGAGGCAGTGGATGTAACGAGGCCAGTTGAGCTTGGAGGTCACCCTGTCAAGGGGGGCGAGTCTGACAGAGGGCGCAGAGGGGAAAAGAGAGGACGGCTGGCACACCCGAGGTGAGGCTGTAAAGTGGGGACCTGCTGAGAGGCCGAGAGGCATAGAAGGTTACCCGGGGGTTTAGTGGAACTCGAGACCTGCGGAAGCATGGGGAAACCGAGAGGGAAACAGGCGGGAGCACCCGTGGAACAGGAAGAAGATACAACCACTGGGGAGGTGCGAGAGGGACTGCAACAACGCCCAGAGGGAATGCTCCAGCAACAGGTCGATCAAATACTAAAGGCCATAACAGATACTAGGGAGGCCCTGCAGCTGGACATTGCGCATGTGACACAGGGCTTAGGATTGCTCCGAGCGGACCACACCAAACTGGCTGATAGGGTAAAACAAACGGAGACGGCCATAGAAGTCCTGGAACCAGCTCAAAAGTCGATGGCAGTGCAGATGGTAGTTTCAGAACAGGCTGCAGACCCTGGAGAGGCAGGCAGAGGATGCAGAAGGGAGGAATCTAAAAAACAACATCCGGGTGGTAGGGCTCCCTGAAGGGGTGGAAGGCTCCAGCATGGTGGGATATTTGGAGGAGTGGCTCAAAGAGACAGTTGCGCAGGAAGGGTTGTCATCTTTCTTCACGCTGGAGAGAGCCCACAGAGTGCCGGCTAGACCCTTGGCACCTGGAAGACCGCCAAGGCCGGTGGTGGCCAGGCTGCTTCATTACAAGGACAGGGACTACCTACTGAACAAGGCAAGGACGGCGGGCCCCTACACAGTGGACAATAGTAAGGTGACCTTGTTTCCGGATTACACGCTCGAGGTCCAGCGCCGCAGAATATCGTTTGTGGCAGTTAAGAGGGCACTACGAGATGCAGGTATTCAATACTCTCTGATGTTTCCAGCGCATTTAAAGATCACGGTGGATGGCACAATGTCTTTTCTTGGCAGCCCAGAAGAGGCCTGGGACTGGCTGGAGATGTATAAAGCTGGTATTGGAGAAGCAGGGAGTGGAGTGGGAGCAGGAGCGGAGGGGTTGCGTCCGCGCAGATTGAGGCGTAACCGGCGACGTCAACCAGCGGCCCAGAAGCCGACAGAGATACAGACGGTAAAGGAGAGAGCGGCCGCTTTGCAGGCAGTCACAGCTATCTCTCAAGTGGAAAGGGACACGTCTCCGGCGAGAACGGAATCGGAAGGGGGGTCCATGGAAGAGGACAACGAACAATCGGATGCAGGAAGCTTGAAACTGCCCCATGTGACAGCTGGGACGGCGGATGAAACTGTGGATGGGTGAAGAAGACACTGGCCGGTCATGGAAAGGGAAGCCAGACAGGGGGGTGAGATGGGGAGGGGGCTAGCTGGGGACTAGGATGGCTAGGATTTGCCTAAGTAGGCCCGGGGACTGAGCAGGGGCTGTGAAAAATATGTGAAGGCAGTCTCGTTGAAGGGAGGTCCTGGAGGGGACTGGTTCAATATTACGGGGGAAGGGCGCAGATTGGAGGCCTATTAGGTGTCTGATTCTCTGAAGCTGAGGGCTCACCTCCCGTAAGTTTGAGTGGGGGCAGCTCCCTAAGGGCATCGAGGGAGCAGTTGAGTGGTAGTTTGGATGGGTACTAATGTTGTAGCGCCTGTTCTGGGGGAGGGAGTTGGGGAGGGGCTGGGAGGAGGCGGGGGGGAGTTAGGGACACCGGTGTGCTCTTAGGTGGGGGAGGGGTGCGGGGGGATGCTTGATAAATGGGGACGCTACATGATTTGAAATGCATTACCTGGAATGTGAGGGGCTCCACACAATGCAGAGGCGCCATAAAGTGCATGCTTACTTGGTGCGACGGGGGGTGCAAGTTTCATTCCTTCAGGAAACACATATGAACCGGTCTGAGGGAGCAGCATTGAAGAAGAGATGGAAGGGGCAATTATTCTATACGACTTATTCGGCATTTGCCAGGGGTGCCCTGGTGTGGGTCAGAGCGGGTGTCCCTTTTCAGCCAACGCAACAATTGGTCGACCCAGAGGGAAGGTTTGTGGCGGTGCTAGGGAGGCTAAATGGAGTGGATGTGGCCCTATGCAGTGTGTATGCACCTAATGTAGACCAGCCCTCCTTTTTAGAGAACTTGTCGGGGAGCCTGGCTCCATACTTAACAGGTGCGACAATAATGGGGGGGGGCTTCAACTCAATAGCGGATGTGGACAAAGACAGATCCCACCCTCCGCTCCCAGATGCGCCAGTGCACAGGACCACAAGGGCGAGGAGAGTATGGCAATCTCATTGGGGGCTGGTGGACACCTGGCGCGCCCAGCATTTGGAGGAGAGGGATTATTCCTATTATTCTGGTCTTCACGACCTGCATGTGTGACTGGACGCAATGTTATGCACACCTGATGTCCACACTAAGGTGATAAGTAGTGAGTATCTAGCGAGAACAATATCGGACCTCAACCCGCTACTAGTGCGGATACGGTGGAGCCGAGAGAGGTCACTTATACCGACCTGGCGGCTGCGACCGGAGGCGTTGGAGGACCCGGTCTTTAGCGAGGAGATGGGGGCGGGGATTGATCAATACTTTGAGAAGAACGAGGGGACAGCGACATCGGCAGCAATTGAATGGGATGCGTTTAAGGTTGTGGTCAGGGGACTCTGTATTAGCAAGGTAGCGGGAGTAAGGAAAACGTTATTAGAGGACTTGGAGAAGGCTGAAAGCCGATTGCGGGACGAGGAGAAAGACCGGCCTGGGCGACCAGGGGCACAGACTGAGGTAATGGAGGCTAGAGAGGCAGTGGCAGTACAGATGGAGAGACTGCGCTCCTTCGACTATAAGAACTATAGAGCACGGATGCATATGGAGGGGGACAAATCGAGCGCTCTGTTGGCGTGGTTGGCCAATCCGGTGCCCAGGGGAGCGCCGATACTGGGCTTGACAGCTCCTACAGGGGAGATGGTGAACACGCAGGCAGGGATTAACAGACTGTTTTTAGAATATTACGCTGAGCTTTACAGTACCCAACTCACCAGGGATGCCGATGGCATAGGGGAGTATCTCGAGGGGGTGGCCTTGCCGAGCTTGGGGAAGGAGCAGGGAGACTTGCTGGGCGATGAGATTACGGTGGGAGAGATCAGGAGCGCGATCAAGCATATGGTCCGCAACAAGACGCCAGGGGTGGATGGCCTTCCCATAGAATTTTATTCTAAGTACGCGGAGTGTCTGGCACCGCGCCTACAGGTGGTTTATAAGGAGGCGCATAAAGTAGGGAGGCTGCCTGCGACAACTAGGGAGGCTATTGTCATCCCTCTCTTAAAACCTGGAAGGGAAGCTACGGATCTGAAGGCCTACCGCCCACTATCAATGTTGACGACCGACTACAAAATCCTGAGCAGGATACTGGCATCCCGCTTACTCCCATACATGTCGCAGCTGGTCCACCGGGATCAATCGGGGTTTATACCGAAACGTAACACAGCTATTAATGTGAGGCGATTGTTGCGAATCTTGGAGGAATACCAGGAACCGACATCGACCGCTTTGATTCTTTCAGTGGACATAGAGAAAGCATTCGATAGCCTGGAATGGCCATATCTCTTTCAGGTAATGCGCAAGCTGGGCCTGGGCGAGGCATTCGTGAGGTGGACTCGAATACTATATAACTCAGCGACGGCCAGAGTACGAACGGGGGGGACGGTGTCGTCCCCCTGCTCAGTGGGACGAGGGACGCGCCAGGGCTGCTCGCTGTCTCCGCTCCTGTTCGCACTGGCGATTGAACCATTGGCGATGCGAGCTAGATCAGGGAGGCACTATGCTGGGTTGGAGATACGTGGTGAAATGCAGTATATATCGCTGTATGCAGATGATCTGCTGATGTTTTTGGCCGCCCCCGGCGGGGACCAAGGGAGCGACGGAGTTGTTGCGGATGTTTGGGGAAGTATCGGGGTTGTGCGTGAACTGGGAGAAGACCTGCCTGTTCCCGGCATGTAGGGAGATGAACCCTCCTCCTAGACTGGAAAAAATAAGGTGGGAGCCCTGTTGCTTACAATATTTAGGGACTACCATGAGCAGGCGGATCTATTGGAGGGCAATGTGAACAGAGCAGTGCGAGGGGTAACAGGGAGCATGGCATTTTGGAGTACCTTGCCACTCTCAGTGACGGGTAGAGTGGCACTACTGAAAATGGTAGCATTGCCTAGACTCTTATATTATTTCAGGACGCTGCCGATCTGGATACCAGGTGCGGTGTTTAAGACGCTTAGGTCAATGGTGGGCGGATTTCTGTGGGGGAGTGGCAGGAGGCGAGTGGCACTGACCACGATGATGAGACCTAGAGCGGAGGGAGGATGGGCGGTTCCGGACTTTGAAGTGTATTATTTAGCAGCCCAGCTACAATGGCTTACCCAGGCGGTGGCTCGGGAATTTAGAGGACCGGATGGCCCAGAGGACCGTTGGATACCGAGACATGTTCTATTGTTTATAGTTCTCGGCCAGCGATTGCGTGTGGATTCCCTGACGAATGAGGAGAAAACACTAAGAGCATGTTGGAATAGGTACAAGCGTAGGGGTGAAATCACTCGTCCATACGCACCGGAGATTCCCCTGGGCATGTGCACGGCCTTCCCGCATGGAGGAGATTGGTCTGCGCTAGTGAAATGGGAGGAACTGGGGCTGCAAATGATCGGGGATCTATATGAGGAGGGAGCCCTTTTGCCTTTTCAAGCGCTACAGGATAGGTATGGCTTGCCTAGGGGCGCCTTTTTGCTGCATGCTGCGTTGGCGGCCGCGATTCAGAAATACTGGGGGGAAGGGCTATCGGAGCCACAAACATCCCCGACATGTCAATATGTGGTAATTGCGGCGGGGACGGTAAAGGCAGTAACCTGCCTGGGCAGACAATTGGTGGAGGAGGGATTACAGCCACTGATTCAGTTGCGGGAAAAATGGGAGATGGACCTGGGTAAGGCTCTTCCTGAGACGACATGGACTAAAATAGTGGAGCGGGCGTGGAAAGGCACGCGGAACGCCAGATTCCAACTTATCAATTTCTATGTTCTACACAGGGCATATTTAACACCAGAGCAGATAACTAAATATTTCCGGGTGGGGTCAGCCTGTTGCCCCAGGTGCACCACGGATGCGGCAGACTTTCGACATATGATGTGGAGCTGCCCGCAGCTTGGCAAGTACTGGGAGGAGGTGGTAGAGGTCCTATGTGGAGTGACGGATAGGCAAATAGAGCCAGACATGGGGGCGTGTATACTGCATTGGTTTCCGCACACGGCGCGTACTAAGATTACGAGCAAGTTCATTGACTTGGGGCTTTTATTAGCTAAACGGGAACTAACAAGGCAGTGGAAATCTAAGCAGGGCCCTAGAGTGGCGAGTTGGAGGGTGGAGTTCGCGAATAGGGTGGCCAGTGAGAGTATGGTTCGACTACAACAGGCCAGGAGAGCGAAAAATGAAAAAGCGATAGAAGCTGCGCAGGCATGGGAAACATTGGTAGCCCGGCTGAAGCTCCCAGAGTCGGACTCGGATACAGATTCCCTCGAGGTTCCTCGGGAAAATGGTGGATCACACAGATCATAACCAGGCTTGAGCCGATAAAAGGGGAAAAGGTGTAAGTGGGAAGCCAGGGGAAATAGGAGTACAACCTAAAAAAAAAAACTGGAGATTGGCACACCCTAGCACGATGAAGATGATTGATTATTTCTGTTTAAACTACTTGGAGCACACCGGTGGAAGGGGAAAGGGGGAAGGGGGAGGGAGGGGCAAGCGCGGGGGGATCCACGTTTGGGAACAGTTATGGTTGGGGATGGTATGGAATGCATATATTGATATTGATATCCACATGAAGGGAGGTTGACGGGTGGCTTCCCGTAGTATTGAGAGAGATGAGGATGCAAATCCACTGGTGGATGATGGATACTCATGCAATGTAATAAGGAATGTTCCTCCCAATGACAATGTGCATTATAAGTGGGGGATATGTGAGTTGCAAATTAATAAAAATATTTAAAAAAAAATAAAAAAAGTGAAAAGTTACATCAGCATTTGGTAGACCTAGGTCTAATTTCTCCCCAAGAATTGGGAAAGAAGGCAGACCACTGGGTCAAGACAAGGGTGACAAAAACAACCACTGGGGGTGACCAAAAGAAAGGGGTTACAAAACCTCCCTAGGGGAAAGGTGGTGAGAATCCCCAAGATAAAAAGCCTGAGTCTTCTAAAGGGCCCCGAAAACCTGCACAGGGGGGTGGGTCCCAAAACTCTTCCCAGTCCATTAATAGGTACAGGGGAAAGAACTTTGATCCTTTAAAGGCCTGGTGTAACAACTGTAAGAAGTTGGGACACTTAACTGGAGATGCTGCTTGCTCAACCAAGAAGGCCCCTAGTCCTACTACAGCTACTCCTGGGGTAGCAAGTCTCCAGATGGGATTAACAGTGTGCCAAGAGCAAATCAGGTTGCACACTGAAGCAGTTCTAGTTTCAGAA
Organism: Calotriton arnoldi; assembly: GCA_963921515.1. Classification (NCBI taxonomy): domain Eukaryota; kingdom Metazoa; phylum Chordata; class Amphibia; order Caudata; family Salamandridae; genus Calotriton; species Calotriton arnoldi. The sequence goes on from CAWUFW010000859.1 coordinate 2,444,544, forward strand.
GGGGAAGTTGAGTTTGCCACTGTAGCTGTGTGGCCACCCAACTTTAAAAAGTACTTACAATACCCTTGGATCAATGGAACTAGGATAGAAACTCTGAGGGATACAGGTGCCAGTGTCACTATGGTGAGAGGCACACTGGTTTCCCCTGAGCAATACTTGATTGGGAGAACTTACCCAGTCACCAATGCTGACAGTGTTACCACTAACCATGCAATGGCTATGGTGACATTAGACTGGGGGGGGGGGGGCGTTACTGGCCTGAAACAGGTAGTGGTCTCTCCAAAGCTACCAGCTGCATGTCTGCTTGGCAATGACCTCGAGACCTCAGCATGGGCTGAATTTGAACTAAAAACCCATGCAGCAATGCTGGATATCCCTGAATTGGTGTGTGTAAAAACAAGAGCACAGAGCAAGAGACAGGGTGAAAAAGAAGTGTTGGAGCCTGAAAGTATGACCCAACCTTCCAAGAGAAAAGGTAAGAAGACTGGGGAACCAGCTTCTGTACAGCAAAAGGATCAGGACCCCTCTCCTCAGGGAGAGGACTTGGACACCCCAGAGGGAACTGAGCCCATGGAGCTTGACCCTTACCAGGCTGAACTCTTAGGCCCAAGGGGACCCTCTAGGGAAGAGTTGTGCCTTGGAAAGCAGGTCTGTCCAACTCTTGAAAGCCTGAGGCAGCAAGCTGCTACCCAGGAAAAAGGAGATGTCAGTGGTAGCCACAGAGTTTATTGGGAAGAGGGACTACGGTACACTGAGGCCAGGGACCCCACACCTGGAGCCACTAGGAGAGTGGTAGTGCCTCAGAAGAACAGGGAGTTTCTCTTAACTTTAGCTCATGACATTCCCTTAACTGGACATCTGGGCCAAACCAAGACTTGGGAAAGGCTAGTTAGCCACTTTTACTGGCCCCAGATGCACCAAAAAGTAAAGGAGTTTGTCAGCTCCTGTGTCACCTATCAGGCCAGTGGCAAGACAGGTGGTCCCTCAAAGACCCCCCTGATACCACTGCCTGTGGTGGGGATTCCCTTTGAAAGGGTAGGTGTGGACATAGTGGGTCCACTTGAACCTCCCACAGCATCAGGGAACAAATTCATTCTAGTGGTAGTGGATCACCCCACTAGATACCCTGAAGCAATTCCCCTTAGGACTACTACAGCTCCTGCAGTAGCCAAGGCCCTCATTGGTGTCTTTACCAGAGTGGGGTTTCCTAAGGAGGTGGTTTCAGACAGAGGTTCCAACTTCATGTCTGCTTACCTAAAACATATGTGGAAAGAGGGTGGAGTGCAGTACAAGTTTACTACACCCTATCACCCACAAACCAATGGCCTTGTTGAGAGATTCAACAAGACATTGAAAGGCATGATTATGGGGCTCCCTGAAAAACTCAAAAGGAGATGGGATGTCCTCTTACCCTGCCTGCTTTTCGCTTACAGAGAAGTGCCACAGAAGGGAGTAGTGTTTTCCCCCTTTGAACTTCTGTTTGGCCATCCTGTGAGGGGACCACTCTGTCTTGTGAAAGAGGGTTGGGAGAAGCCCCTCCAAGAACCCAAACAAGATATTGTGGACTATGTGCTTGGCCTAAGGTCCAGAATGGCTGAGTACATGGAAAAGGCATCCAAAAATCTTGAGGCCAGCCAGGAGCTTCAGAAGCACTGGTATGACCAAAAGGCTGCACTGGTTGAATTTCAACCTGGGCAAAAGGTGTGGGTTTTGCAGCCAGTGGCACCAAGGGATCTCCAGGACAAATGGAGTGGCCCTTACCCTATCCTAGAAAAGAAGAGTGAGGTCACCTACTTGGTTGACCTGGGCACAAGCAGGACACCCAAAAGGGTTGTCCATGTGAACCGCCTAAAGCTCTACCATGACAGGGCTGACATCACCATGCTGATGGTGACTGATGAGGATCAGGAGACAGAGAGTGAACCTCTCCCTGACCTCCTCTCATACAGCCCAAAAGATGGGTCAGTGGTTGGAGTTGTCTTTTCAGACACCCTCTCTGCCCAACAGCAGACTGACTGCAAGCAAGTCTTGCAGCAGTATGCTAAGCTCTTTTCCTTGGCCCCTGGTCAGACAAACTGGTGTACCCATGATGTGGACACTGGTGACAGTTCACCTGTCAAAAACAAAATCTATCGACAGTCTGACCAAGTCAAAGAAAGCATCAGAGCTGAGGTCAGCAAGATGCTGGAGTTAGGGGTTATTGAACCATCTGAGAGTCCCTGGGCCAGCCCAGTGGTTCTAGTCCCCAAACCTCATCCACAGGGTGGAAAGAGAGAAATGAGGTTCTTTGTGGACTATAGAGGGCTCAACTCTGTCACCAAGACAGATGCTCACCCTATCCCAAGAGCAGATGAGTTGATAGACAAATTGGGTGCAGCCAAATTCTTAAGTACCTTTGACTTAACTGCAGGGTACTGGCAAATTGGCATGGCCCCAGGAGCAAAAGAAAAGACAGCATTCTCCACACCTGATCAATCAATCAATCAATCAATCAATCAATCAATCAATCATTTGTATAGCGCGCTACTCACCCGGAGGGTCTCAAGGCGCTTGGGGGAGGGGGGTCCGCTACTGTTCGAACAGCCAGGTCTTGAGTTGCTTCCTGAAGGAGAGGTGGTCTTGGGTAAGGCGGAGGTGGATGGGTAGGGAGTTCCACGTCTTGGCAGCCAGGTAGGAGAAGGATCTTCCTCCCGTTGTGGCTCTTCGGATGCGGGGGACGGCGGCGAGGGCGTGGTTGGTCGATCGTAGCTGGCGGGTGGGAGTGTAGAAGGTCAGACGGTCGTTGAGGTATCTGGGGCCTTGGTTGTGGAGGGCTTTGTGTGCGTGGGTGAGGAGTCGGAACGTGATTCTCTTGCTGACGGGGAGCCAGTGCAGGTCTCTCAGGTGTCTGGCGATGTGGCTGTGTCGGGGGATGTCCAGGATGAGTCGAGCTGCAGCGTTCTGGATGCGTTGGAGTCTTTTTGAAGTTTGGCTGTGGTTCCGGCGTAGAGGAGTTGCCGTAGTCCAGTCGGCTGGTGACGAGGGCCTGGGTGACCGTCTTCCTGGTTTCGGTGGGGATCCACCGGAAGATCTTGCGCAGCATGCGTAGGATGTTGAAGCAAGACGAGGAGACGGCGTTGACTTGTCGGGTCATTGAGAGGGAGGAGTCCAGGATGAAGCCCAGGTTGCGTGCGTGGTCCGTTGGTTTGGGTGCGTTGCCCAGGGCAGGGGGCCACCAGGAGTCGTCCCAGGCGGAGGGTGATGATCCTAGGATGAGGACTTCCGTCTTATCTGAGTTCAGTTTCAGGCGGCTGTTCCTCATCCACTCGGCTACGTCCTTCATCCCTTCATGTAGGTTGGTTCTGGCGGTTGTGGGGTCGTTGGTGAGGGAGAGGATCAGCTGGGTGTCGTCGGCGTAGGAGATGATGTTGAGGTTGTGTTGGCGTGCGATGGCTGCGAGGGGGCTCATGTAGACGTTGAAGAGGGTGGGGCTGAGTGATGATCCTTGTGGTACGCCGCAGATGACTTCGGTGGCCTCGGAACTGAACGGGGGAGGCGGACTCTCTGGGTTCTTCCGGCGAGGAAGGAGATGATCCACTCCAGTGCCTTCTCTTGGATTCCGACGTTGTTCAGGCGTTGCACTAGGGTGCGGTGGCAGACTGTGTCGAACGCTGCGGAGAGGTCCAGGAGGATGAGGGCCGCTGTTTCCCCGTTGTCGAGCAGGGCTCGGATGTCGTCGGTGGCTGCGATGAGGGCGGTCTCGGTGCTGTGGTTGGCCCGGAAGCCGGACTGCGAGTGGTCGAGGGATCCATTCGTCTCGAGGAAGGCGGCCAGTTGTCTGTTGACGGTCTTCTCGATGACTTTGGCAGGAAAAGGAAGGAGCGAGATGGGGCGGTAGTTTTTGAGGTCGGTGGGGTCCGCTGACGGTTTCTTCAGTAGGGCGCTGAGTTCGGCGTGCTTCCAGCTCTCTGGGAAGGTGGCGGTGTCGAAGGAGGTGTTGATGATGTCCCGGAGGTGGGGTGCGATGACGGCGTCGGCCTTGTTGAAGACGTGGTGAGGGCAGGGGTCGGTAGGTGATCCGGAGTGGATGGAGTTCATCGTGCGGATAGTGTCTTCGGTGTTGATCGGGGTCCAGGCTCGGAGGGTGGAGGTGGGGGACGTTGGAACGGTCGTAGGGTACGTCGGCTGTGTGCTGAAACTGTTGTGTATGTCTGCGATCTTGCTGTGGAAGAACGAGGCGAGCGAGTTGCAGAGGTCTTGCGAGGGAGTGATGTTGTTGTTTCCGGCGCTGGGATTTGAGAGCTCTTTGACGATGATGAAGAGTTCCTTGCTGTTGTGGGCGTTGTTGTCCAGTCGTTCCTTGAATGCGGTTTTCTTGGTGGTGTGGATCAGCTGGTGGTGTTTTCGGGTGGCGTGCTTGAGGGTGGTCATGTTGTCTGCAGTCGGGTCTCTGCGCCATGCTTTCTCGAGGGCCCGGCAGTTCTTCTTGGATTTCTTGAGTTCGTCGGTGAACCAGGATGCTTTCTTGTTGCCGTGTCTGACTGGGGGGTCTTCAATGGGGCGAGGTCGTCTGCGCAGTTGGTGATCCATCTTGTGAGGTTGCTGGTGGCTTGGTTGGGGTTCGTTGAGCTGGCGGGAGGGTTCTGGCTCAGGGATGTGGTGAGTTGGTCGGTGGTGATCTTGTTCCAGCTTCTGCGCGGAAACTGTTGCGTGTGGTGGTGCGTGGTGGTCCTGCTGAAGCTGAAGTGGACGCAGCTGTGGTCTGTCCAGTGGAGTCCGGTGGTGTGGCTGAAGGAGATGTCCTTACTGGAGGAGAAGACGGGGTCAAGCGTGTGGCCGGCGTGGTGTGTGGGGGTGGTCACCAGTTGCTTGAGTCCGAGGTTGGCGAGGTTGTCCAGCAGGGTGGTGGTGTTGCGATCGTTGTTGTTCTCTAGGTGGAAGTTGAGGTCCCCAAGGAGGATGTAGTCAGCCGAGGGGAGGGCGTGCGGGCTGATGAGGTCGGCGATGTCTTCGCTGAATTGTGTGCGTGGTCCTGGGGGTCTGTAGATGAGGGTGCCTCTGAGGGTGGTCTTGGGGTCGGTGTGTATCTGGAAGTGCAGGTGTTCGCCGGCTGTGAAGGTGTCGTCGTAGTTGGTCGTGATGCAGATGGTGTTCTTGTGGACGATGGCGATGCCTCCTCCGGTCTGGTTGGCGCGGTCCCTTCGGGTGATCTTGTATCCGTCCGGGATGGCGATGGCGATGTCGGGCGCTGAGGAGGCGTTCATCCATGTTTCCGTGAGGAAAGCGACGTCTGGTGATGTGGAGTCGAGCAGGTTCCAGAGTTCCACGGCGTGTCTGTGGATGGAGCGGGTGTTGAGCAGGATGCACTTCAGGTGGTTGCTGCTGGTGCTTGGCTTGGCGGGTGCGGTGCAGGTCCGGAGGCAGGAGAACTTGCAGGATTGGCAGGCGAAGGGTCCGTGGGTGCGACCTGGGGTGGCACGGTGGCAGCCGGGGATACGGCCGGTGTTGAGTGCGTTGAGGGTGGCGGTGTCGTAAATCCGGTGGGTGGGTTGGCTGCTGCGGGGGCCAGGGGGTTTGGCGCTGGGCGCGGTCCAGGCGCGGACGGGCGCAGACAGGCTTGCCTTAGGCGCGCCTTCGGCGCGCCAGCGGCGCGGCCGCCATTTATGGGGAGGTGGGAGGGAGGAGCAGCTGGGAGGCGGGAGGCAGGGGCAGCGATTGGGCAGTCTGGGGGGCGGGGCTGCAGGGGACGCAGCGGCGGGAATGGCGAGAGGCAGCGGGGGCACAAAAGGAAAATGGGGAGAGAAAACAGACAAAAATACAGGCACAACGCAAATGGGGCAGCGAGGGGCACAGAAAGGAAAATGGGGGAGAAAACAGACAAAAATACAGGCACAACGCAAATGGGGCAGCGAGGGGCACAGAAAGGAAAATGGGGGAGAAAACAGACAAAAATACAGGTACAACGCAAATGGGGCAGCGAGGGGCACAGAAAGGAAAATGGGGGAGAAAACAGACAAAAATACAGGCACAACGCAAATGGGGCAGCGAGGGGCACAGAAAGGAAAATGGGGAGAGAAAACAGACAAAAATACAGGCACAACGCAAATGGGGCAGCGAGGGGCACAGAAAGGAAAATGGGGGAGAAAACAGACAAAAATACAGGCACCACGCAAATGGGGCAGCGAGGGGCACAGAAAGGAAAATGGGGGAGAAAACAGACAAAAATACAGGCACAACGCAAATGGGGCAGCGAGGGGCACAGAAAGGAAAATGGGGGAGAAAACAGACAAAAATACAGGCACAACGCAAATGGGGCAGCGAGGGGCACAGAAAGGAAAATGGGGAGACAAGCAAAGAAATACGGGCACCGAGGCCACAGGCGGAAGGGCGATCTTACCAGCAGCAGCAGCGGGCGGACAACACAGGCGGAGCTGTGTGGTGGGGGAGCAACCTACCTGATGGGCATTATCAGTTTACTGTTATGCCCTTTGGTTTAAAGAATGCCCCTGCCACCTTCCAGAGGTTGGTGAACCAAGTCCTTGCTGGATTGGAGTCCTTTAGTGCAGCTTATCTAGATGATATTGCTGTCTTTAGCTCCACCTGGCAGGATCACCTGATCCACCTTGGGGAAGGTTTTGAATGCCCTGCAAACTGCAGGCCTAACTATCAAGGCATCCAAATGCCAGATAGGGCGGGGAACTGTGGTGTACTTGGGCCACCTTGTTGGTGGAGGCCAGGTACAACCCTTACAGCCCAAGATCCAGGCCATCCTGGACTGGGCAGCTCCAACAACCCAAACCCAAGTCAGGGCATTCCTTGGCTTGACTGGGTACTACAGGAGGTTTGTGAAGGGATATGGGTCCATTGTGGCTCCCCTCACAGAACTCACCTCCAAGAAGATGCCCAAGAAGGTAAACTGGACAGTTAGTTGTCAAAAGGCTTTTGACACCGTGAAAGAGGCTATGTGCTCAGCACCAATTCTCAAAGCTCCAGACTATGCCAAGCAGTTCATTGTGCAGACTGATGCCTCTGAGTTTGGGATAGGAGCGGTCCTATCCCAGACCAATGATGAAGGCCAAGACCAACCTGTTGCTTTTATAAGCAGAAGGCTTCTCCCCAGGGAGCAGCGTTGGAGTGCCATTGAGAGGGAGGCCTTTGCTGTGGTTTGGTCCCTGAAGAAGCTGAGACCATACTTGTTTGGTACTCACTTCCTAGTTCAAACTAATCACAGACCTCTCAGATGGCTAATGCAGATGAAAGGTGAAAATCCTAAACTGTTGAGGTGGTCCATCTCCCTACAGGGAATGGACGTTTTAGTTTTTGTTTTTTTCGGAGTTTTATTTAGCGCGAACTTGACCCGAAAGTATCAGGCATCAGAGCGCTTTACATAGCACCAGTTACGTTACATGAGGACACATTCATTTTTTTTGTTAGGCACGGGGAGATTAAGTGATTTGCCCAGAGTCACAGGACGTTCAGCGTCATTGCCGAGACTCGAACCCAGTTCCCCAGATTCGAGGTCGACTGCCCTAGCCGTTAGGCCAACACCTCTCCCCTTAGTGGAACACAGACCTGGGACTGCCCATGCCAATGCAGATGGACTTTCCAGGTTCTTCCACTTAGAAAATGAAGACTCTCTAGGGAAAGGTTAGTCTCATCCTTTTTCGTTTGGGGGAGGGTGGGATTGTGTGAGAAAGTGCCCTCTTTCTGCAAGGTTGCCCCCACTTTTTGCTGAATTGCTGATGTACTTTGACTGAGTGTGCCCTGGGTTCCTGCTAATCAGGTACCCAGGGCCTATGTTCTTTCCCTAAAATTGCATTGAAGCCAAAACCCAATTGGCATCTCTGCCCACAGGTCAGACCCTGGTAAATGGTACCACAGGTACCCAGGGCACTGTGACCAGAGAAGGCCTCTAAGGGCTGCAGCACTTATTGTGCCACCCTTAGAGGTCCTGTACCACTACACTCACACACTGCCTCTGCAGGCTGCGTGTTTTGGTGCAGAACAAAATGAAGAGTCGACAATGCACACATCCCTGTGTGCCATGCCTACAACACACTGCCCTGGCATAGATCAGTCACCCCTCTAGCTGGGTGCACTATACCAGTGGTGAGGGTACAGGTGCATGAGCCCTGTACCCCTACAGTGTCTAAGTCCATTCTTAGACATTGTAAGTGCAGTGCTGCCATTAAGAGTATATGGTGCTGGGAGTTTGTCATTACGAACTCCACAGCACCATAATGGCTACACTGAAAACTGAGAAGTTTGGTATCAAACTTCTCAGCACATTAAACCCACACTGATGCCAGTGTGGGATTTAATGAAAAATGCACACAAAGGGCATTTTAGAGATAACCCCTGAAAACTAACCCACCTCTAGTGTCCTGGCTGAGTGGCTGCCTTCAACTGCCACCACCAGAAATGTTTCTGGACCCCTGGGTCGAGAGCCTGCTGCTCTCTGGGGACTGAAACAATGCACATCCTGGGACGAGGTGCCAAGCCTCCTCCCCCAGGATGGGCAGGGTTCACGAAGGGGAAGCTTCAAAGGCTTGCTGCCTTTGTGAGCTTCCCCAGGCCACTTACTGCCCTCAGCAACTGGTCCCCACCGGTTCTGACCCCCCACTTTGGGCAGGAGAACCGACGGGAAAAACAAGTGAGGAAGGGAGGTGTGCCCACCTCTGCCAACTCCACCCCTCAGGTGGGAGAGGCGAGGTGAAGCACAACTCTCAGTCCATGCCATTTTGAAGATGGGGGGACTCAGCCAACCAGGGACAGGCACATGCCCCCCTCCCACTGGATGGTGGCATAATAGGCGGTGTACCCACCCCAGGGAAGGGACCCATTGGTCCCTGCCTCTTACCTACCTGTAACACCCCTAAATCTAGTATTTAGGGGCACCCCTGAACCTTGCTTCCTCAGATTCAGACAAGAAACAAGAAGAAAAGAAGAAGAAGTACCGAACAGCCGTGCAGCAGCTAACAAGAGGAAGACGCCCACTGACTTGGCCCCGGCCCTACCGGCCTGTCTCCCCCTCGAACCTGCTCCTCCGAAATCCCGGTGTGTCCTGCAGCCAGCAACCTCAAAAACCCCAGAGGACCTGCCTGCCTTCACTTCCGGAAACTGCTTCTCCCGTGAACACCGGATTTGTTCAACTGCAACCTCTGGCCGGACACCGCGGATCCGACCCACTCTGCACCCGCCGTCCACGGCCCGAGCTCGAGTGGGCAAACACCACGAGGAGGTCACCCCGGCGATCCTGAACCGAGATCCGGCGACCCCTGACCTGCCTCAAGCCTCCAGCCGACGCCTGGAGCCTAAATCCAGAAGGCCCCCCTAACCGCGACCAGGAGCTGGTAAGAAGATCCGACCCCAAAAGGCACCCCTGCACCCGACGCCCCACGGCCGTGTGTGACCAAACCGACGGTGCCTAATCAACCCCTAACTTCCCAACTTACCTCTCGAAGTGGTGGTCGCACCCAGAAGTCCTTCGTCTCCCTGCCTGCAGTGCTTTTGCAAACCGGAGGTTCTCCATTGAAAACAACAGGGCATCCGACCTCGAAACAGCACCCTGCACCCGGCCGCCCTAGTGCCGCTGAGGGTGCACCTTTGGTGCTAATTTGTTTCCCATTTGCCCTGAGCTAAAGTCCAGGAGCTTTGCTCCCACAGTCCAGTGGCCTGCTTGCCAGCAGCCACCAACCGGAGACCACCTATCCCCCATTGGATAACATTGGGCCTCAACACTCTGCACCCGGCCGCCCTAGTGCCGCTGAGGGTGTAACAAGAGTGCATCACTGACCCTGGGGGACCCCTGAGTCTACCCCCAGAACCTCAACTCCACAGACCGATTACTTACCTAAAAACCGATAACCATATTTTCCTCCATAGGATAACATTGACACTTTTTCCTGAAAAAGTTTCTGTGTGGAGTTTTGAAACCTAGAGAAATTCTTTAAAATTGTACGATTTAACAAAAACGCTTTTACTCACCTGTTTACAGGAAATGTCCCAGTGCTGCATCCAGGCATACAGCACTGAGTAAGAAAAGTAATCCAAAAGTAACTTACCTGCTATTTTACTGAAAATCCCATTGAAGTCTATGTACTGTATTTACAAGTGATTGCATTTCTCTGAAACAATACTGTAAGTCAAACCATAGTACATTTACAATTGCAATTGAACTTTTTTTAAATCAGCATTTACTACTGTAAAGTATTTATTGCTTACCTGTGCCAGGCTTGCTTGGTTCTAGAAATAAAATATCTAAAAGAATAATTTTATACAAAAACAATTGGTCTGAAGTTCAGTCTTTGAGTGTGTGAATTCATTTGCTGACTGAGGGGCATATTCTCAAGGACCTATCGCAGAGTTAGCAGCACTTTATCGCAGCCAAAGTGGCGATAGATTTATTGTACCATTCACAAGCTGGTGCTAACAGCCTATATCGCCAGTTTTCCTGCGATAGCAGCCGCAAAAAACATCGCCACGTATGACACCGGCAACTAACGCTAATGAGATGCAGAGTAGGCGTTCCTGTGCAAAAAGCCTGGAAAACATCACTTCGAAATATTCTCTACGACCAGCCAGAACGGCGATAAGATCACAAAGCAGGCGATAAGGCGCGTTAGCAGCAGGGATTTAACACCTGCTCCTACCTGGTGTTAAGTCGGACGACAACCTGCATCACAAAAGGGAGCCCAGACCAGAGCCACACCTGAAGAACAACAGATGCCATGGAGCTACTGATCATGCAGCTCGGAGCCCCAAGAGGGCCACAACACCCACCGCCACAACACCCAGGCCTGCCACCCCCCCCGGTTCCCCCTCCCGGACTACCACAGAGGCAGCGCAGACAAAGACAGCGGACCTTCAGAAAACGCACCAGCCTCATAGACGTAACACCAGAGGATGTCATTGCCCACTTCAGGCTCAAAAGGACAACCATCCTCCGCATCCTGACCATCATTGCCCACAGGCTGACGGTACCAACACAGCGGACAAACAGCATCCCTCCGCAGACAAAGCTGCTGGCTGTGCTGCACCTGTTGGCCTCTAGTACCTTCCAACTAACAACTGCCAGAGTCGGAGGAGTCTCACAGCCAGCCCTATCCAAGTCCCTCACACCTGTCTTGGATGCCATCATCAGCTTGGTACCCCAGCACCTTCACTTCCCACACACTGCGCAGGAACAGCTGGAGACCAAGCACGGCTTCTATGCCATAGCTGGCTTCCCGCACGTGTTGAGGGCAATCGACTGCACACATGGACTCCTCGTGCCCCCTGCCGCCACTGCACACAATTACCGCAACAGGAAGCACATGCATTCCATCAATGTGCAGGCAATAGTGGACCACCTGGGACTCTTCACCAATGTCGTCGCCAACTACCCAGGCAGTGTGCATGATTCCTTCCTCTTCCGACAGTCCATCATCAACCAGCGCTTTCAGGATGGCACCTATGGGAATGCATTGCTCGTTGGTAAGTACCAAATGAACACACCACACACCTCAACTCCACAGTCATGCAACTCACGGCTCTGGGAATGCACATGTTACAAACTCACATACAACATGCCAAACAACATGCCCACCTACCAGACACGACAGCACAACTTACTGTGGTAACCTGGGCTAGCCATGTACACAAGCCATCAACGGCATGGCACCTCAGCCACACAATAGCAGAATGTGGGGAGAGGTGGGAACCAGGCATGTGCGAAGGAGGCAAGTGACCCATGAATGAGAATGTACACAATGCCAAGTGTGGCGTGGATGTGCTGGCCAGACTGCAGTATGCAGACCACAAACATGTCCATGTCGACATATACTGCTGGTGTTTGGAGTGTAGTGGACGCAACCATGTCACCCCAGGCAGTGGGGAAGATCGCGGAAATGTAGCTGGTTACGTCCCCCCCTGTAAGCGTGAGCGGAGTGGGCTGGCCTGACGTACGCCAGGCCAGCATAGGGGTGTGAATAAAAAGCCCGTTGCTCTGGGCGTGGTTCTCTTCCAGAATGGCCAACGTGTCTGCCAGGGCGGCGCCTCTCAGCCCGCCATGAGGCCGACGCCGTGAGCGGCGGTGCCTGCGATCCTGTGCGCCTGCTGCACCCCAGGCCGCTGGTCTCCTGACCCGTCTTGGCCCCCCTGCGCAACCAGGCCTCACTGCTCACCTCCCGACACCGGCGTGTGTCAAAGAGGGCCCACCACGTGCCGGTGCAAGCTCCAAGCCCGAGGCCCACGACATTGGCAGCCTCCTCAGACCATCACGGCCTCCGCGACACAGGCCCCAAGCACTCCTTTCTCGTTGACGTACTCCACCGCTGCCTCCGGCCTACACTGCAGTCCAGTAGGTCACACATTTGGAACTGAGTCTTGATTTTTCAATGGCCGAGTTCATATCATTGCACGCAAGGAGAGGAGTAAGAAGAAGACGCGGTTCAGTCTGGAGGAAAAAAGGATCATCGTAAGGGACACACTCAGCGCCTCTCATTTTGGCTGCAATTTAAGCCACACGAGGCCCCCCAACCCGACCAACATACACAGTACCTGACCTTAAGATGGCAGCGAGCAGGACCTAACACTTATCAGGGACAGTGCGCAACAGCGGGAGTTCGGTGGGGGGAGCCACCCCACGCATCTCTACACCAGGCCCTGCTGCTGGGAGGGTCAAGCCCCGGGGCTGGGAGAAGACATCCGAACTGATCTACGCAGTGCACATCAAGCAACAGAGGTGCAAAAGACCTGATTCCCCCTGGAAGCAGCACAAGGCGGCTTGGGAGGTGAGACACGGCCTTCCTTGCTGGGCGGATTGAGTGTGGAATTGCAGCGGTGATGGAGCGGGTACCCCTAACTGTGCGGACTGGTGGTGAGCAGACCACCCCTGTTCCTGCGGCCTGTGTGAAGAACTCTGATGGAACTTTCCATGGACTTTTGACGATGCCCCCTGGGCTGATACCAAAACTGTTTGTACTTACCTCGGTGCACGAGCAACCCTGGCCGATGCCCGGTGGAGCTGTCATATGCAGCTATAGAGGAGTCTGGGCCTGGTTTCACCCCCTCGGCCGTCACCTACCCAGACGGTCATCTGACATTGTTTTCCTCGTTTCCCCGTTGTGTTTCCTTCCCTCCCCCTCCTCCCCCCTCCGTGATTCTTTGATTTAATTGATGTAACTATGTAACCTGTAACTCGCTGATCCTCTTGTAAAGCGCTCTGATACCTCCGGGTCTAGCCAGCGCTATATAAAAAACTTTTCAAAATCAAATCGTTATGGAGGTGATTGAACACTTCCAACAACTGCTCTGGTGCCACTAACTCTGTGCATCGCAAGCCAATGACACGTGGCTGTAAGCCCCTGTTGTCCGCTGCCTCCGGCCTACACTGCAGTCAAATAGGTCACACATTTGGAACTGAGTCTTGATTTCATGATGGCCGAGTTCACATGTCAATGGCAGCATTTATATTACTGTACTCCCTTCGATCTGGTGCCACCAACTCTGTGCATTGCAGGCCAACGACACGTGTCTGTGGGCCCTTGATGACTACTGCCTTCGGCCTACACTGCGGTCAAGTAGGTCACACATTTTGAACTGAGTCTTGCTTTTTTCATGGCAGAGTTCATGCCATTGTACAGGCCTCATCGCAGACTGCATCCCCTTTCAGCTCTGGTGCCACTAACTCTGTGCCCCGAAATTCAGGGACACTCTCTGTTTGAACTTTGGTGGCGTCTGAGTCTATGGCCTGGGGGTTGTCTTCATCATCATTTAGCTGATACTGACGTGGTGTTAAAAATTAGTCTGTAGCATTCATCTCCTCCATATTGCCTGTCCATGCTTGGTTTTGCCCTCTGCATCATGCCCTGGAAGAACACTGTCCCCCGAAACACTCTGCGACATTCAACTTGGACATCGACGAGGACCCGCTCAGCTCCCGTGGCCCTACCTCAGTGCACCGCAAGTCACCGTCCCGTTGCGGTGTGCCTGTGCCGGCCGCAGTGCATCCGGGGCCGCTAACTCTGTGCAGCTCAAGTCGTGGACCCTTGCTGTTTGGACTTTGAACTACTGATTGTCTGATCACTGTTGTAGTTGTTGCCAGCACCAACCACTCCCTGAGGGCTGGCTTACACTCACCCCACACCCATCCAGCACAGGCGTCACTGGACATGTGACCCTGGCAATAAAAGGGGCCGGGCGCACGTGCCCGTAGCCAGTTCCACAAACTATCTAAGTGTGTCCGTGTGGTCATTGTGTATGCATGAGGGCCCCGGGCCCTACCACATTACATTGTGCTGTGTACAGTGGACGCAACCATGTCACCTCAGGCAGTGGGGAAGACCTGGGACATGTAGCTGTGTCGTACCCCCCTGTAAGCGTAAGCGGAGTGGGCTGGCGTACGACAGTCCAGCGTAGGGGTGTGGCTGATCAGCCCGGTGCTCTGGGCGTTGCTATGTGTTGGCCTTGCCAAGGAAGTAACTAATGCGTGTGTCTCTGTTGTAGTGTCGGCACCACCCGTCCCGCAATGGACAATGTTGCGATGTAGCATGCCCCCAGAGTGCGGGCTCGGCCGAAGGGATAAATGAAGGAGCGCAAGCCCGCTCGGAGTCCGGGATCATACATGCCAACTGTTGTGTGTGTTGCTATTACCGCAGCATAGGCCATAGGACTACCCTCAACCGCATCGCGAGTTCAGCCAGCCATGAACTCTACAACTGTGCCCGCCCTATCCTTACCATAGGCCTACACACACGTGACCGCCCACCGTCAGCGCACAACATCACAGTGTCGTTGTCAGGCTTGTGGACATGCGCAGACAGGCATGACAATGGTGTGCCATAGTAGTGCAAGTGATGCAACCGCGCTGCGCACACTAGTGAATAGGCTCGGGGGGAGGGAGGAGCAGCAGTGAGGCTACGTAATACACATTGATGCCGCTCATTTGCTACAAGCAGTACCTGTCAAACAGGAATCACTGAGTCACACATATCACACACCAATGAACTAGTGAGCCTGCCAACACATCATGCAGAACCAACTTTTGACTCACGTCTCTCTGCACTGTCACAGGTGATCAAGGATATGCACTCTGCCCTTGGATGATGACACCCCTCCGAGCCCCGAACACACAGGCACAGAGGCAGTACAAGGGGCACGCACCAGGGGCATCGTGGAACGCACATTTGGCGTGTTGAAGTCACGTTTCAGGTGCCTGGACATCACAGGTGGAAGGCTCCTGTACAGCCCAGGCATTGTGTGCAAGATGATCGTTGCATGTTGTGTGTTGCACAAGATATGTGTATGCACTAATGCCCCATGGCTACAAGTGCCTGATGCACCGGACGATGATGAGGAAGATGAGGCAGGTGGACCTCACCCCACTGCAGCAGCAGCAGGAATAGCCCGTAGGAACATCATCATTGACAATTTCTTCACATGAGCACGTCACATTGTCACAGTCCTTAGCAATCATGGGACAGTACAAAATGACCACAGGCACAGCATGTGCAAATAAATTCATTACAACACACATTCCCTGTGTGCTTGTTACCGCTCTGTACAAGCACATCACTCTGACAAGTGTAAGTGCAACATGTAGTGCTAACAATCTCATAAATTGGAAATAGATGGTGGGTGTGCCACCTCTGTACAGAGAGGTTGTTTAGGGTGTCACGTATTCGAAATGCCATTTCTGTGCGTCAAAGATAGTACGGAATCCCACTCATCAGCGTTTCACATGTGTCCCAAATCATTACATGTAGGTTGTCATTTGTGACCTACAATTGACAACAGGGCTTCTTTTGGGGACAAATATGTACCACCATGATGCAGGGATGCACCCTGTGACTCAAGTCCCACAACATGAGCTACATGGACGTAAGGGGGAATCACTGCCCCTACATTTGTCCATGCTTTCATACTTGATTAATCCGGGACATGACACATCTGTGTGTATTAGAAGGTGTTATTCACGTTCAGTGGGGTGTTGAAGCTGTCTTAGTACTGGGCCATGCAGACAACACTTTACAATGTTGTCCCGTGGAGGGCCAGCTAGAGTCCTTTAGGGATTGACAAGTTACTCGGAAGGGGATGAGTCCAGTCTGCAGGCTGATTGCTGTTTCATTGTTGAGCATGCAAAATATGGCAGTCCATGTCGAGGTCCAAGGTTGGTGTCGCAGAGTGTGTCGGGGGACAGTGGAAGGTGTTGTTCCAGGTCATGATGCAGAGGGCAGACCCAAGCAGAAACAAGCCATATGGCGGAGATGAATGCTTCTGCTTCCTCCTTACCACAAAGGCAGATTCATCCTCATCTTCGTCCTCTGACATTGCATGTGCCTCACATGTGGGTGTAGGTGTTTGGTTTGCAGCACTGTGTGACACTGTCAGGGGCCAGAGATGTGGATGTAGAAGTAGCAGCAGCATTCATCTGCGCAATGTCTTGTGGCATCACTCCCATGATGAGGATCTGCAGGGCATGGAAGATCCCATCTACAGCTTTCTCGTGTGCAGCCGTGGTAGCCATTCTTTGCACCTGCATCCGCTCCATGTTCTCCATGACCCTCCTCATGTTTCCCAAATCACGGATGGCATCGCTGTAGCCACTCTGACTAGACAGTTGTTGTTGTCTCCGAGTCATGACTCCAGCGACGCCAGCCATGGATTGTTGGAGGGCATGGGGCGGACTGTGGGTGTCCGTTAGGGAGTGTAAGTGGTCCCTGATGGGACTTAGACACCCACGTATTGCATCTAGTTTGGCTGCCATGAGGTCGAAGCCCACCCGCACCTGTTCAGCCAGCTCCTTCTGGGAGTCTAACACACGGCGTTGGCACGCCATGTGTTCTTCGGTGAGGTGGTGGGAGCCCGACGTGGTGGTGGGTGCTTCCTGCTGTGTGGTCTGTGCAGGGGGTGGGATCACCTTGATGGTGCTGGGCTGCCCTGCTACTGGAGGTGGGGTGCGGAGGTTGTCCATGAACCGTTGGAGTTCGTCAAACTCGATGTCCTCGAGGTCGTCTCCATCATCGCTGACTTGATGTGGGGTCTGCTCTGCAGGAGGTGTTGATTGTCCCTCTGCAATGTAAAGGGGAGATGGAGTTTCACAGTGTGTTCCATGTATGTTGACGCATTGGCAGAGTTTACATACAGACTGCATGACAATGTACATTGTGACAGTTTGTGAGGAGATGCCTATTTGATGCGAGAAGGTGGACATTTGTACTACATCACGGATATGAGGTTGTACTCGTACATTGTCATCTCACAGTTTCCTGCTATGCCAGATGTGATTAGCCATTTTGTACACACATGCGGCACCAGTTGTGTCCTGTGTTCTGTTGTGAAGGTGTTGGAGTTTGTATCACATTGTTGTCAATGTTGAGGTGCTCTTATTCTTATGTGTGTGTGCTGCATTGTGGGTGAGTCGCCCCTGCAGCTCTGATTTGGCTGCCCCTTATCCCTTTCAGGCGGTGTGCCTTTGACTTCTGTGCTTCTACAGTGCTGAGATGTTGTGGACTTGGGTAAATTGGGCTCTTGGTCGAGTTGTGACTCTTGGGCATGGTTTGTCCGCAGATGTGTTGTTGAGGTCAGCGGTTGTTTGTGCACGTGGATGTGTCAGAGTGTGACCTGCTCCTTTCCGGATGTGGTCCACACTCAGTCACCTCAGTGTCGTGGCTTGCACCATGTCATGATAATTGGACTGCAGCCATGCTAATGGTCATGCAGTGTCACTTGCATTGTCAGTGTGGCACACGGACCCGCAGCTTTGCTGGGTTCAGCACATGTGTATGGGTTTGTTGTGAGATTAGTGATGTGTGGGGAGGGCCCCCTCCGGGCACATTGTCGACGGGGGCCTACTTGCTGTTTCTATGTGTGTTGCAGTATGCCAAGGAGATCAGGGACATGATCGAGAGTCATTGTGGGTGTGCAGTGTGCTCTACTTAATTGTGCAAGTGTGCCATTGTGCCCATCTCCCCCCGTCCCCCCAGTCCCTGGTCGGTACTCACCCTGTTGATGTTGTCAGGTCATGTTGAGCAGTGTCCGGATCCACTACTCCTGGCACCGTATCCTGACTGATGACTGTGGCCACCATTTTCTCCATGTCATCCAGCTCCTGGTGTGCCGCTGGACCCCCACCTCCAATCTGCGTTGCTGCTTTCATGTTGGCATCGAGATTCTTCTTGGTTTTGCCCTTCACATCATTCCAGCGCCTCTTGACCTCTTCTATTGTCCTCCTCAACTGTGCAACTGCATTCACATGGTCCAAGATAGTTTGCCATGTTTGCGTCTTTGTTGCCAATGAAACGTTGGAGGTGACGATCAGTTGTTGGTAGTGTTCTATCACCTCCGTAACGATGATCCTATTTTCCTGTGGACTGAACCGCCCCGAGGTTCCTTGCTGGTCGTCTGTGGGGCTTGTGGGGTTCGCGTTGTCCTCTGCACTCGGTCCGGGTGCATCCATGGTGCTACGTAGTTTCACTTTTTTTTGTCTTTTTTTTCTGCTTTTATGGTGCATTTTCCCGCATGACGCATGGGAATTGCAGGCCTGTCGCTGGTTATCGCTGATTTTTGTATCGCGATTTGGGGCATCGCAACTTTTTTCGCGTTCGTGTTTTGCATTTTTTCTGAGTCGCATTGATTTTAATGCGGTCATTTTGCGCGTTATCGTGCGACTAGCGCATGGTGCCGCCGGGTTGAGAATACAACGTTAACACGGTGTTATTTTCCCGCGATGGACTGCGATGTGCAAAGTTGCGTTAAGCTAATTTTGCGATAATTATCACACGTTCTTGAGAATATCCCCCTGAGTGTGTACAACAAATGCTTAACACTATCCTCTGATACTGCCTTACTGCTCGACCACACTACCACAAATAGAGAGTAAGGTTCTATCTAACTTTGCCTCTGCCTACGTTTGGGGTTCCACTGGACTCTGTGCACACTATACCTCACTTTGGTATAGTATATACAGAGCCAGCTTCCTACATTGGTGGATCAGCTATGGGATACACAACTTTGCATTTGTTGGACTACTTGGTTACCACCTGATCACACGACAGAACTCTTAAATTGTCTTTAGAATTCTGATTTTTCAATTTGGCATTTTTTTTGCAAAATTACTAAAAGTCTTGTTAGGGCCTTGGTTAAGTCCCTTTAGAATTTTAGAAACCTAAAAGTCACTTTAGCTAGGTTTAGAGGGTTTAGAAGCTTTTTTAACAATGTCTCAAAACAAGAAACCAGCTATTAGTGAAAATAACCACAATGACATAGAGGACAGGGTTGAGAAGCTTGACCTCACCCCTTACCTTCACTTGTCTTTCAAGGAGGTAGGTAAAATGAAAAACATAACCATGGGTCCACATCCCTCCAAACAAAAGCTCCAGGAGCTGTTGGCTGGGTATGCTAAGGACCACCCATCTGAAAATGGTGATGACCAGTCAGATGAGGAAGTAGAGGAAGGGAATGACCTGGTATATCAACCCCCTCCACTTCATAGGGAGAAAAGGGTTCAAGTACCCTTGACTCCAAGAGTAAACCTCTCAGTTCCTAGATCTCACACAGGTGGATCGGGTATCAGTGAGGACATTGAGGACAGCCTCAATGAGGAGGACAGCCTTTTAGTAAGGCTGGCCAAAAGACTGGATCTAGAGACCAGGTTGCTGGCTCTAGAAAGAGAAAGAGCAGAGATGGGCCTAGCATCCATCAATGGTGGCAGCAATTTACTAAATAAGGATAAAAAGCAATCTTATGATCCAAAAATCCCCAAAGGGATTGCCCCTAAATATGAAGAGAGTGATGATATCACAAAATGGTTCACAGCCTTTGAGAGGGCTTGTGAAATGAGAAAAGTGAAGAAGTCACACTAGGGGGGCACTCCTTTGGGAACTGTTCTCTGGTAACTGTAGAGACAGACTCCTGACCCTTTCTGGGGCAGATGCCAGGTCCTATGACCTCATGAAGACAACTCTGATTGAGGGATTTGGACTCACAACTGAGGAATATAGAATTAGATTCAGGGGGGCTCACAAGACCCAAAACCAATCCTGGATTGACTTTGTAGACTACTCAGTTAAAACAGTAGATGGTTGGTTAACTGGACACAATATGCATGATTTCAATGGACTTTACAATTTGTTTATGAAAGAACATATTTTAAGTAATTGCACTAATGAAAAGTTACATCAGCATTTGGTAGACCTAGGTCTAATTTCTCCCCAAGAATTGGGAAAGAAGGCAGACCACTGGGTCAAGACAAGGGTGACAAAAACAACCACTGGGGGTGACCAAAAGAAAGGGGTTACAAAACCTCCCTAGGGGAAAGGTGGTGAGAATCCCCAAGATAAAAAGCCTGAGTCTTCTAAAGGGCCCCGAAAACCTGCACAGGGGGTGGGTCCCAAAACTCTTCCCAGTCCATTAATAGGTACAGGGCAAAGAACTTTGATCCTTTAAAGGCCTGGTGTAACAACTGTAAGAAGTTGGGACACTTAACTGGAGATGCTGCTTGCTCAACCAAGAAGGCCCCTAGTCCTACTACAGCTACTCCTGGGGTAGCAAGTCTCCAGATGGGATCAACAGTGTGCCAAGAGCAAATCAGGTTGCACACTGAAGCAGTTCTAGTTTCAGAAGGGGAAGTTGAGTTTGCCACTGTAGCTGTGTGGCCACCCAACTTTAAAAAGTACTTACAATACCCTTGGATCAATGGAACTAGGATAGAAATTCTGAGGGATACAGGTGCCAGTGTCACTATGGTGAGAGGCACACTGGTTTCCCCTGAGCAATACTTGATTGGGAGAACTTACCCAGTCACCAATGCTGACAGTGTTACCACTAACCATGCAATGGCTATGGTAACATTAGAATTGGGGGGGGGGCTTTACTGGCCTGAAACAGGTAGTGGTCTCTCCAAAGCTACCAGCTGCATGTCTGCTTGGCAATGACCTCGAGACCTCAGCATGGGCTGAATTTGAACTAAAAACCCATGCAGCAATGCTGGATATCCCTGAATTGGTGTGTGTAAAAACAAGAGCACAGAGCAAGAGACAGGGTGAAAAAGAAGTGTTGGAGCCTGAAAGTATGACCCAACCTTCCAAGCGAAAAGGTAAGAAGACTGGGGAACCAGCTTCTGTACAGCAAAAGGATCGGGACCCCTCTCCTGAGGGAGAGGACTTGGACACCCCAGAGGGAACTGAGCCCATGGAGCTTGACCCTTACCAGGCTGAACTCTTAGGCCCAAGGGGACCCTCTAGGGAAGAGTTGTGCCTTGGAAAGCAGGTCTGTCCAACTCTTGAAAGCCTGAGGCAGCAAGCTGCTACCCAGGAAAAAGGAGATGTCAGTGGTACCCACAGAGTTTATTGGGAAGAGGGACTACAGTACACTGAGGCCAGGGACCCCACACCTGGAGCCACTAGGAGAGTGGTAGTGCCTCAGAAGAACAGGGAGTTTCTCCTAACTTTAGCTCATGACATTCCCTTAACTGGACATCTGGGCCAAACCAAGACTTGGGAAAGGTTAGTTAGCCACTTTTACTGGCCCCAGATGCACCAAAAAGTAAAGGAGTTTGTCAGCTCCTGTGTCACCTGTCAGGCCAGTGGCAAGACAGGTGGTCCCTCAAAGACCCCCCTGATACCACTGCCTGTGGTGGGGATTCCCTTTCAAAGGGTAGGTGTGGACATAGTGGGTCCACTTGAACCTCCCACAGCATCAGGGAACAAATTCATTCTAGTGGTAGTGGATCATCCCACTAGATACCCTGAAGCAATTCCCCTTAGGACTACTACAGCTCCTGCAGTAGCCAAGGCCCTCATTGGTGTCTTTACCACACTGGGGTTTCCTAAGGAGGTGGTTTCAGACAGAGGTTCCAACTTCATGTCTGCTTACCTAAAACATATGTGGAAAGAGGGTGGAGTGCAGTACAAGTTTACTACACCCTATCACCCACAAACCAATGGCCTTGTTGAGAGATTCAACAAGACATTGAAAGGCATGATTATGGGGCTCCCTGAAAAACTCAAAAGGAGATGGGATGTCCTCTTACCCTGCCTGCTTTTTGCTTACAGAGAAGTGCCACAGAAGGGAGTAGTGTTTTCCCCCTTTGAACTTCTGTGTGGCCATCCTGTGAGGGGACCACTCTGTCTTGTGAAAGAGGGTTGGGAGAAGCCCCTCCAAGAACCCAAACAAGATATTGTGGACTATGTGCTTGGTCTAAGGTCCAGAATGGCTGAGTACATGGAAAAGGCATCCAAAAATCTTGAGGCCAGCCAGGAGCTTCAGAAGCACTGGTATGACCAAAAGGCTGCACTGGTTGAATTTCAACCTGGGTAAAAGGTGTGGGCTTTGGAGCCAGTGGCACCAAGGGCTCTCCAGGACAAATGGAGTGGCCCTTACCCTATCCTAGAAAAGAAGAGTGAGGTCACCTACTTGGTTTACCTGGGCACAAGCAGGACACCCAAAAGGGTTGTCCATGTGAACCGCCTAAAGCTCTACCATGACAGGGCTGACATCACCATGCTGTTGGTGACTGATGAGGATCAGGAGACAGAGAGTGAACCTCTCCCTGACCTCCTCTCATACAGCCCAAAAGATGGGTCAGTGGTTGGAGTTGTCTTTTCAGACACCCTCTCTGCCCAACAGCAGCCTGATTGCAAGCAAGTCTTGCAGCAGTATGCTAAGCTCTTTTCCTTGGCCCCTGGTCAGACAAACTGGTGTACCCATGATGTGGACACTGGTGACAGTTCACCTGTCAAAAACAAAATCTATCGACAGTCTGACCAAGTCAAAGAAAGCATCAGAGCTGAGGTCAGCAAGATGCTGGAGTTAGGGGTTATTGAACCATCTGAGAGTCCCTGGGCCAGCCCAGTGATTATAGTCCCCAAACCTCATCCACAGGGTGGAAATAGAGAAATGAGGTTCTTTGTGGACTATAGAGGGCTCAACTCTGTCACCAAGACAGATGCTCACCCTATCCCAAGAGCAGATGAGTTGATAGACAAATTGGGTGCAGCCAAATTCTTAAGTACCTTTGACTTAACTGCAGGGTACTGGCAAATTGGCATGGCCCCAAGAGCAAAAGAAAAGACAGCATTATACACACCTGATGGGCATTATCAGTTTACTGTTATGCCCTTTGGTTTAAAGAATGCCCCTGCCACCTTCCAGAGGTTGGTGAACCAAGTCCTTGCTGGATTGGAGTCGTTTAGTGCAGCTTATCTAGATGATATTGCTGTCTTTAGCTCCACCTGGCAGGATCACCTGATCCACCTTGGGAAGGTTTTGAATGCCCTGCAAACTGCAGGCCTAACTATCAAGGCATCCAAATGCCAGATAGGGCAGGGAACTGTGGTGTACTTGGGCCACCTTGTTGGTGGAGGCCAGGTACAACCCTTACAGCCCAAGATCCAGGCCATCCTGGACTGGGCAGCTCCAACAACCCAAACCCAAGTCAGGGCATTCCTTGGCTTGACTGGGTACTACAGGAGGTTTGTGAAGGGATATGGGTCCATTGTGGCTCCCCTCACAGAACTCACCTCCAAGAAGATGCCCAAGAAGGTAAACTGGACAGTTAGTTGTCAAAAGGCTTTTGACACCCTGAAAGAGGCTATGTGCTCAGCACCAATTCTCAAAGCTCCAGACTATGCCAAGCAGTTCATTGTGCAGACTGATGCCTCTGAGCTTGGGATAGGAGCGGTCCTATCCCAGACCAATGATGAAGGCCAAGACCAACCTGTTGCTTTTATAAGCAGAAGGCTTCTCCCCAGGGAGCAGCGTTGGAGTGCCATTGAGAGGGAGGCCTTTGCTGTGGTTTGGTCCCTGAAGAAGCTGAGACCATACTTGTTTGGTACTCACTTCCTAGTTCAAACTAATCACAGACCTCTCAGATGGCTAATGCAGATGAAAGGTGAAAATCCTAAACTGTTGAGGTGGTCCATCTCCCTACAGGGAATGGACTTTTTAGTTTTTGGTTTTTTTCGGAGTTTTATTTAGCGCGAACTTGACCCGAAAATATCAGGCATCAGAGCGCTTTACATAGCACCAATTTGCGTTACATGAGGACACATTCATTTTTTTTGTTAGGCACGGGGAGATTAAGTGATTTGCGCAGAATCACAGGACGTTCAGCGTCATTGCCGAGACTCGAACCCAGTTCCCCAGATTCGAGGTCGACCGCCCTAGCCGTTAGGCCAACACCTCTCCCCTTAGTGGAACACAGACCTGGGACTGCCCATGCCAATGCAGATGGACTTTCCAGGTTCTTCCACTTAGAAAATGAAGACTCTCTAGGGAAAGGTTAGTCTCATCCTTCTTCGTTTGGGGGGGGGGATTGTGTGAGAAAGTGCCCTCTTTCTGCAAGGTTGCCCCCACTTTTTGCTGAATTGCTGATGTACTTTGACTGAGTGTGCCCTGGGTTCCTGCTAATCAGGTACCCAGGGCCTATGTTCTTTCCCTAAAATTGCATTGAAGCCTAAACCCAATTGGCATCTCTGGCCACAGGTCAGACCCTGGTAAATGGTACCACAGGTACCCAGGGCACTGTGACCAGAGAAGGCCTCTAAGGGCTGCAGCACTTATTGTGCCACCCTTAGAGGTCCTGTACCACTACACTCACACACTGCCTCTGCAGGCCGCGTGTTTTGGTGCAGAACAAAATGAAGAGTCGACAATGCCTACAACCCACTGCCCTGGCATAGATCAGTCACCCCTCTAGCTGGGTGCACTATACCAGTGGTGAGGGTACAGGTGCATGAGCCCTGTACCCCTACAGTGTCTATGTCCATTCTTAGACATTGTAAGTGCAGTGCTGCCATTAAGAGTATATGGTGCTGGGAGTTTGTCATTACGAACTCCACAGCACCATAATGGCTACACTGAAAACTGAGAAGTTTGGTATCAAACTTCTCAGCACATTAAACCCACACTGATGCCAGTGTGGGATTTAATGAAAAATGCACACAGAGGGCATCTTAGAGATAACCCCTGAAAACTAACCCACCTCTAGTGTCCTGGCTGAGTGGCTGCCTTCAACTGCCACCACCAGAAATGTTTCTGGACCCCTGGGTCGAGAGCCTGCTGCTCTCTGGTCCCTGAAACAATGCACATCCTGGGACGAGGTGCCAAGCCTCCTCCCCCAGGATGGGCAGGGTTCACGAAGGGGAAGCTTCAAAGGCTTGCTGCCTTTGTGAGCTTCCCCAGGCCACTTACTGCCCTCAGCAACTGGTCCCCACCGGTTCTGACCCCCACTTTGGGCAGGAGAACCGGCGGGAAAAACAAGTGAGGAAGGGAGGTGTGCCCACCTCTGCCAACTCCACCCCTCAGGTGGGGGAGGCGAGGTGAAGCACAACTCTCAGTCCACGCCATCTTGAAGATGGGGGACTCAGCCAACCAGGGACAGGCACATGCCCCCCTCCCACTGGATGGTGGCATAATAGGCGGTGTACCCACCCCAGGGAAGGGACCCATTGGTCCCTGCCTTTTACCTACCTGTAACACCCCTAAATCTAGTATTTAGGGGCACCCCTGAACCTTCCTTCCTCAGATCCAGACAAGAAACATGAAGAAAAGAAGAAGAAGTACTGAACAGCCGTGCAGCAGGTAACAAGAGGAAGACGCCCACTGACTTGGCCCCGGCCCTACCGGCCTGTCTCCCCCTCGAACCTTCTCCTGTGAAATCCCGGTGTGTCCTGCAGCCAGCAACCTCAAAAACCCCGGAGGACCTGCCTGCCTTCACTTCCAGAAACTGCTTCTCCCGTGAACACCGGATTTGTTCAACTGCAACCTCTGGCTCTGGCCGGACACCGCGGATCCGACCCACTCTGCACCTGCCGTCCACGGCCCGAGCTCGAGTGGGCAAACACCACGAGGAGGTCACCCCGGCGATCCTGAACCGAGATCCGGCGACCCCTGACCTGCCTCAAGCCTCCAGCCGACGCCTGGAGCCTAAATCCAGAAGGCCCCCCTAACCGCGACCAGGAGCTGGTAAGAAGATCCAACCCCAAAAGGCACCCCTGCACCCGACGCCCCACGGCCGTGTGTGACCAAACCGACGGTGCCTAACCAACCCCTAACTTCCCAACTTATCTCTCGAAGTGGTGGTCGCACCCAGAAGTCCTTCGTCTCCCTGCCTGCAGTGCTTTTGCAAACCGGAGGTTCTCCATTGAAAACAACAGGGCATCCAACCTCGAAACAGCACCCTGCACCCGGCCGCCCTAGTGCCGCTGAGGGTGCACCTTTGGTGCTAATTTGTTTCCCCATTTGCCCTGAGTTAAAGTCCAGGAGCTTTGCTCCCACAGTCCAGTGGCCTGCTTGCCAGCAGCCACCAACCGGAGGCCCCCTATCCCCCATTGGATAACATTGGGCCTCAACACTCTGCACCCGGCCGCCCTAGTGCCGCTGAGGGTGTAACAAGAGTGCATCTCTGACCCTGGGGGACCCCTGAGTCTACCTCCAGAACCTCAACTCCACAGACCGATTACTTACCTAAAATCCGATAACCATATTTTCCTCCATAGGATAACATTGACAATTTTTCCTGAAAAAGTTTGTGTGTGGAGTTTTGAAACCTAGAGAAATTCTTTAAAATTGTACGATTTAACAAAAACGCTTTTACTCACCTGTTTACAGGAAATGTCCCAGTGCTGCATCCAGGCATACAGCACTGAGTAAGAAAAGTAATCCAAAAGTAACTTACCTGCTATTTTACTGAAAATCCCATTGAAGTCTATGTACTGTATTTACAAGTGATTGCATTTCTCTGAAACAATACTGTAAGTCAAACCATAGTACATTTACAATTGCAATTGAACTGTTTTATAATCAGCATTTACTACTGTAAAGTATTTATTGCTTACCTGTGCCAGGCTTGCTTGGTTCTAGAAATAAAATAACTAAAAGAATATTTTTATACAAAAACAATTGGTCTGAAGTTCAGTCTTTAAGTGTGTGAATTAATTTGCTGACTGAGTGTGTACAACAAATGCTTAACACTGTCCTCTGATACTGCCTTACTGCTCGACCACACTACCACAAATAGAGAGTAAGGTTCTATCTAACTTTGCCTCTGCCTACCTTTGGGGTTCCACTGGACTCTGTGCACACAATACCTCACTTTGGTATAGTATATACAGAGCCAGCTTCCTACAATAACCAATCAGGCGACAGCACCCTGTAGAACACTCCCAAGAGAGGCTAAGTTCCTCTCAGATATTCTACTGCACGTCTTGTGACAGGGATTCTTCAAAAGAAAAATCTAAAAGGAGAGAGAGGTCTGAAGAGTTTCCTGAGGGTAATAAAAAAGCTTCTAAAAAATCCTGTCATGAAGCAGCAGGTCCCTCACAAAAAGGAAAGCGTTCATTGCCTGCCGAGGAGAAAGCCCATCTGACCTCAAAGCATGAGAAACCCTCTTCAGAGCCATCTACTATAAAGATCACAGTCTCAAAAAAGTTTGTGTAGTCAACAGCACCGTCTTCTGGGACCCCGTCAACGCAGAAATCACTGCTGGGGCATGTTTCCCCTCCATCGTTGTCGACAATCTCGTTGTCGAAAAAACCATTGTCGACAAAGGTCTCCGATGCACCGTCGACAGTGGCTCCACCGACGATGCCTGTACCGGCGGCGAAAGGAAACCTCACCGTCTATAACTTCCTCGTTGACGATTCCTTCTCAGTTGACGACGACTTCCTCGTCAACTTCTACATCCTCGTTGATGGCGTTCATTCCGTCATCGACCACCCCTTTGTCGACGACAACCACAACAATGACGACAGTATCTGCACCGATGGCGATGACGAGGATGATTTAGTTGTCCGTTCCCATTATGTCCTAGTCGATGACAGACACCACTGCCGTCGACGAAGCTGACGACACTGCATGCTACACACAGCCTTAAATGACTGTTGACGTTACAACTTACTCCTCTATATCCATCGACAACGTTCTCGTCAACGACACCGTTGACGAGGTATTTTCTTCAGAATCCTTCAATGATTTTGCCTTTACCTCCTTCAACATTTTTGGAAGAGTCAGATAAGAATGACATTTTTGGCCCTGCTCACAGTCCCTCTCAGCTTCACGTCAAGTATCAAGACGATGATGAAGATGACTATGACTATGAGGGTTATTATCAACAGGACTTTTACACTCTGCATGCTAAAATGCAATACAAGGAACCTGTTCGTGAACCCATAGTCCACCTTCCTTTTGCATTAGTTCAAGAATTGCAAGACATGTTGCAGGATTATCGTACTCGCTTTTCTCCATCGACGAGTGCACCTCCACCGGCATCTCCACCGTGCATGTCTGAACCTTCGCCGAGGATGTCCCCAGCAACAGATAGTGTTCTACCTCTACAACAGCATGACACCTCTGATGATGAGGATGTAGAGGAAGGTGAAATTCAAGGTAATAGGTAATAGAACAGCTGGCAATGAGTTGGAAGATTACATAATCTCAACACCTGCTTCCCCATCTCCTCAAACAGCAGATTCTCCGCCGGAGGACATTGGTGGTTTCCACGCATTGATAGAGAGAGCAGCCTCTCGCTTTCAGTTACCGATGACAGTCAAGCAGTCTGACTGCTTTCTTTACGATTTTAAAGACCAATCTTGGAAGACTGTGAGAGCCATCCCTATAATAGACCATATTTGGGAGGAAGATGTGAAGGTCATGAGAACACCTGCTACAGTGATGGCAGTTTTCCCTAGAATAGACAAGAAATACAAGGCTCATGATGATGCGCCAGCTTGTCTGGTAGGACACCCGAAACCAGATTTGGTAATCACTCAAGCTGCACAGCGGAGGTCAAGGAATCCTTCAGTGCCTATCACCGCTTCACCAGATGAAGAGGGGCGGCGCCTCGATAACATAGGCAAGAGGTTTACTAACACCTAAGATACTACTGTGCACGTGGCCAATGCGCTAGAGATATTAGGCAGATACGACCGTCAAATGTGGTCCGGTATCGCTCCATACGTGGACCTACTTCCAGAAGACAAGAGGCTAGAAAGATTCTTCTAGAAGGAGAAAGATCTGTAGTGTAGTTTCTATTTCCCTAATAGGCTCTGCGCATTGGAATAATATACCCTATAGATTCGACATAGGACTGAGGTCAGTATGCACCTATCGAGTATATTGAACTTAATTACTTTGTGCCAGCTAACTCAGAGGCCACTAGAAACTCCTTGTAAACAAGAAGGGAGTAGTTTCTGGCAACCGCATAAACATGACAACTTTGTTTCCCTTTAGAATCGGAACACTCTCAGAATCGTGGAAACAATAGATAACAGTTTCACTCAGCTAATCGTGCATGCTTAGTTTCTTCAGAGTTACACAGAAAGAATAGACGGGCATTTCAATAAAAGGATTTATTGA
This sequence comes from Calotriton arnoldi, assembly GCA_963921515.1. Classification (NCBI taxonomy): domain Eukaryota; kingdom Metazoa; phylum Chordata; class Amphibia; order Caudata; family Salamandridae; genus Calotriton; species Calotriton arnoldi. The sequence continues at coordinate 2,473,860 of CAWUFW010000859.1, forward strand.
ATGGTCTTGTTTCTCGTGTAAGAGATATGAGCTGTTATGATCACAAGACAGTAAGCGAGATATATAATGTACAGTGTAAGCAGTAGAAAGAAATAATACTGCGCTAGCATTATCTTTTAGCTATGCCACATATATTCATATACATAAATAACATAAGCTAAAAATGCGAGTACTCATAAGATGCTTCTCTAACTAGTTCTACCCCAGTGTACCTAACCTAAGTGTAGTGCAAGGTAAGAAGTAGGTGAAGTATTCTATAGTATGGTCTGCTATAGTCTAGTATGCCAAGTCTAGTATGCCAAGAGTCCCTCTAGGTTCTAGTCAGCTCCATACCTTGAGAATGAGAGAGGTGGGAATCTCCTTCCGGGTCTCGAACTCTAACACCCCGCGAAGGGAGTCAGAACACTGGAAGCTGGATTCTCTGCGAGCAGGGATGACAGTGTCTCTTGTCAGTGCGTCAGGCCGGGACACGGGCTCCTCTAAAGTCGAGGTCTCCTCCCACTTGCTTGGGCAAGGGAAGGTATATTTATACCTGGTAGGTGCCTTGGAATGTTAGTATTGACGTAAAGTCGGGCAGAGGAAGACGTCAGGAATGAACCCTTAAGGTATAGCGGTTCATGCATGATAAATGAGTTCTTGGAGAAATCAATAATCCTGTGCTAGGGGAACTCCCAAGAGCTTAACGGTCTGGTTTCTAAGAACTCATTGTGACGTTAGGGTGGACGGATGTAAGTGACCATGCCTGTATTTGGACAGCATGGCTAATGCCTAAATAAGGACTGGGATCTTATGCCTATATAAGGGCAATGCGAATTGTGCCTATATAAGGACGTTTCAGGAAAACCTATATACGGACACCTAAAGCGGAATACAACACCCACTCCACTTTCGAATGAACGATAGTACTAAATGCTAAACATGAAATGCTAAACATTAAACTGAGTACCACATGTTGCTAAAAACATTTCTAAAAGCATATTAAAAGAAGTTTTAAAAGAACTGTTGCTAAACATGTAATGCAATAGGTACGGTACATTTTTAAAGCATTTTTTTCATTCTAGGCATATATCATAAATAAAATGCGACATGAATGAATAAAGAGAAATATATACATATGATGAAAATGGTTGACAAGTTTTCAAAAATCAAAGCCATTGCATAACATGGTGCTAAATGAAATTGTGGTAAACAAGGTGACAATGTGTCCCTGGAAGTATTCAAAGAAGTCCGTTTTATATGAATAGTTCTACTGTAAGCAGATTGAATTGACATGTATTTTTAAAAAATAGAGAAAAAGAAAAAAGTCAATTTTTAGGAAGAGTTCCAAGTTTTGTTCTGTTTTGAAAATATGGAGGCCAAATTCATTGCTTCCCTGGTACACTCTGAGCCGAATCAAAGTCAGTGTATGGGTCTGCTGTAAACATGAAGGGCCATTTGTATGAAGCCAAATTGCGATTGCAAACGCTGAAATTCGCAGAATTTCAGCGTTTGCGATCGCAATTTAGGCAGTGTGCAATGTAGCACACAAAAACCCACTCGCAAAATAAGGAATCGCAAAATTTGCGATTCCCTATTTTGCGAATGCATTTAAGGAATCCCAAATTGCGATTCCTTAAATGCAATGTAGGAAGCACCCAAGTTGTGCGATTTTGGCTTAAGGAATCGCAAATTACCACCAACTTCAGGTTGGTGGTAATTTGCGATTTCTTTGAAAAATGCACTTTTTGCATTTTCAAAGTGTCTTGTGGCGCACATACATGCCCTGAGGGCATGTATGTGCGCTACATGTACACACATGCTTATTTCAGGGTGCAACAGGTTGTCCTATTGACACCCTTGCAACCTTGAAATTGCATTCTCAATTTGCGATTCTCTAATTGGGAATTGCAAATTGAGAATGTCTTCCCATTCATTCCTATGGGCCTTCTAGCCCATAGGAATGAATGGGTAGGTAGTCCTTATTTGCGAATCTCAATTTGCGATTCGCAAATAAGGAATATGTAGGATTCGCAAAATATTTAGCAAATCCTACATACATTGCATTTTGCGATTCTCTAATTGCGATTCCCTAAAAATCGCAATTTGAGAATCGCAAAAGGCGTTTTTGATACATATGGCCCGAAATCATCTATTTCTGTAGACAAAAGATCGTCTACCGATGTCGGTGACAGTTGGAATACCTCGTTCAGAAGGTTAACTGCACAGAGATGTGAAGCATCGCCTTCAGCATAGGATGCCGCAGCAATGTGCGCGTCAGTTGTTACCTGTGTGCCTGTTGATCCATCTCGTACCTCAGCAGCAGCAGGAAGCGTCTGTGAGATCTCAAGGAATGCCGTCATCAGGATTGGTAGCCTCTGGGAACAACACAGAGCATGGGCCGTTATCGGGTCCAGCAGAGTATCAATGTCCGTTGGCATGACTGATGGGAGTGTTAGACAGGTGTCTAGCACGCATTCTTCACCGCAAAGCAGGCAGCCTAGAACAGGTAAGATGCAATCTTGCCAGATTGGTCTAAATGACAGAAACCATGTTGTATTAAGTTCCCGTAGACGAGGTACGCCCAGAAGTTGCACTATGCGCTCACGGCACTTCCGTTCTAGGAGAGCTTTCTCCAAATTGCTGGGAGTGACGCCGGTGGATAGGCTTGCCATAGCGTAGTAGTAGGAATAAAAACAGGATTCCCGCAACCAGTGCTAGAATTAATGGCACACCACCAAACACCGAATGTGCGAAGTTTGGAATGATTCCGAGGACTGCCTGGAAAGGTGTTAACAGTCCTGAACAGATGGTCTTAAATACATGTACAATCCCGCTCGTATCAGACATGTTTAAGATACGTCCCATCATTCCTACGAAATGTATAGGGCAGTTTGTACGAATTAAATCCTGTATCTCAGCCGAAGTCCTTGCAATTTGTAAATCATAGATTTCTTTGGCCGAGGTCAAAGGCACGGTCTGTTGCAAAAGCATGGCTTTCTTTCTGCTTAAAGTATCAAAACGTATAAAAGAAACATTCAATGAAGGCCATAGAGGGGACTCCCTGACTGTGTCTATTGAGGGGAACAATACTTGCATACAACAAGTAACCCTGGAGTCGACCGTTACCAGATATGGGATGCCTGGCAACATGCCACAGCAACTCTGATCATTCAACATGAAGTAACTCCCGTTAGAAAGTTGGCCAAACGTTGGATTAATCACAGTAGCCGGTGTACCCTGCTGGTGGCAGGACAAATTTGCCACAGAACCATTACAAGCCCCGTGTAAAGAAATGTCCTGACATATGAGTGAACCGCTTAGTGCATTTTCACAGTGTGTACCGCTTAGAAACACTTCACGATCCCCACTCCAACATCTATATTCGTAAGGTAAATCCCAGGATGTCTTAATGTATTCTTTACCCAACCTTTCATATTTGCCTGCTTGCATTTGTTTGAGACAATACTGAAACTGAAAAGTAGTGACAGGCGGAGTTATTTTGCCATGGATAAGCCATTCTGTAGCTGGTTTTTCTGCTACCGTAAATGGTAATTTTTCCAGTTTTTCAATGCTCAGCACTGTATACTTTGCTCCCCTTTGTGCCAGTTCGATCTGTTTATCCGTTAGATTGTATTCTGCAAACAGAGACGACGTGTTGATAAAACGCCAAGGCACATAGCCCGTACGCAAAGATTGCAGCGTCCAGCCTAATAACATAATATAACGTAACTGAGATTGGCCTTGTTGTAACATGGCTAAATCTTGTTCCAGTATGTCAATAGCAGAGGATACAATGTTGTCCAATGAATAAATTCTGGATGACAAAGTTGTTAACCCATTGTTGACCACAGAGAGAGATTTCTCTAAGTTAATACGATCAAGCTCACGTATTCGTTCTGCGGCCTCTGCCTGTGAAACCTTCCATACTTCATTATAAGCAGCATAAATGCCGGCATATATGAAACGTTTTTGACGCAGTTTTCTCGGTCCTAGCAAGAATTCCCTCAGGTCTGCGCCTTCTTTAAGTAAAGATAAGTGTTGTTTCACATCCTCGAGTGTAGATTTTTGTAACCAGTCGAGGCACAATTTTCCTACACTCTATGTTGTTACTACCCCCGGATGTTGTCGTTGAACATAACGTGGGTCTGGCCTATGGATAGTAAAGCCCTGTCTTCTATTCAGGAATCTTTCTTGACAGATGTTTGTGTCTGTGGGCCAGAGTAACCATTTTTTCCAATCAGGATCTGTTCTGTATTTTTTTTTATTTTTTTATTCTTTTTATTAACATTGCTCATGTTCAAGTACAGTACACAGCGGCAGTTCATGATACAGTAACAGGGATCACAGTTCGTCATATGGTTTTGCATGCATGGAAATACAGATGAGTAATTGCAACAATCTCCTATCCCAACCCATCCTGTAAGGCTCGAAACCTTTGCCAGGGACCCCACACCTTCCTCCATTTGTTCACACAACCACGAGACCTATAGACCGTTTCCTCCGCCCTCTGACACCAATCCAAGTCACAGAGCCACTGATCCCACGAGGGGGGCGCCTGTGCACCCCAGCACCTGGCAATGTTGCGTTTCGCCACCCCTGCTGCCAGCCCTAACCAAATCTCATTATGCCGTGTCCAATCTGTGGCTCCTTTAACCATGAGTAAGAGCCACTTGGGCTCCATTGGGACACGGGACCTCACCACCCCCTCCATCGTCTGCACCACCCTGGTCCAAAACGGAATTATGAGTGGGCAATCCCATAGAATGTGATAGAATGAGCCCTCCCTTGACAGCCCCTCACGCACAAGGGTGATAGAATCCTACCCCAGGAGAACAGGTGGGTGCGGGGATAATAGACCCTGTGAAGTATTTTTAGCTGCACGAGGCGGAATCGCGGCCGGATCGCAACTGCGCGAGGGCTCTGCAGGGCGTCCTGCCAGTCGTCATCGTCTAGTGTCCCAATGTCTCCCTCCCATCTCGCCCGCAGGGGACCAAGGGGTCCGGCATATTATTTATAAGTTTTCGGTAGATCGTTGACGTGGGTTTCGCTAGGATGGGGTCGAGAAGGAGCCTGTCCTCCATAGGGGAGTACTCCGGGATGGAAGTGCCAGCGTGGATGTGGGCGCGCAATGCATGTACAAGGCGCAGGTAGTGGTACTGTTGGGAGTCATTAAGTTGGTATTCTTTTTTCAGAGCCGCAAAGGGGACAGGAGCCCCCCCCTTCCACACATCACCAAGATACTCGATGCCAATCAGTTTCCACCCCTTATAGCCTGATAGTCCCGCCACCCTGTTCTGTAGTTTTGTAGTATTTTGTCTACTGTGACCGCTCCCTGTGCAGTGCTATTACTTGCAGGTGTTGGTACAGAAGGTGTCTTCATGTCTTTGATCTTGGCTAAACCAAGGCAAGACGTTTGTTGCACAGTGTTATTCAAAAACATTATTTGCTGAGGGATGATACATGCTCTGAACAAAGCTTCTATCCCCTGTACTTGCCAATCTTTAGAACCCCAGACAGATTTTGTGTCAATTGTGTCTTTCCGAAAGTCAAATCCATGTCTAGACAGTTGGGTAATAAGGGCTGCAGAATAAATCTGTTTTGTATTAGTTAACATAATTTTCTGTCCTGTTTTGTTTACATTTGTATAGTAAAACGTTTCTGGATCAGATGTATTGTACCCTGAAAAATATGGAAACTTTTAGCAAACGTTTTTGAACTACCCGTTGGTGGTGTAGGACAATGTTCCCATTGGTTACACATAAACACATTTCTAGGTGTTGCAGATTTATGCAAGAAATGATGACCATAGTGGTTGTAACAATAAAGCTGTTCGTAGTCTGATTAACCCTCTAAGTATTCATTGTTAGAGAATGCAGCAGACCTTTCTAGATCAGACATCATATAATTTACAGTCTCAAAGTCCCAATCATCAGAATAGGCACTGGAGGTAATAAAATCACTTAATGAAATTTTAAATAAATGTAGAATGTTCAAAAGTTCCGTTGGGCCGAAGATATCGAAATCAATTTTGTCCCATACTATACCATCCTGTATAGGAATGGCTGTGATGTTCACTGTTGACAAGTCTCTAGCTTCACGACGGGATGATTTGTGTGGTTTCAAAAGTAAGTTCACATTTTTACATTCAGTGTCCATATGGATGTATCTGCCAGTTATAAGCACGCTGATAGTCATAACCAAAGCTAGCCAAAGCAGAAAGAAAGATATTCCAGAAATAATCCATAGTTCAATCCATGGTGAAACCAGATAAGTGTCTTTCAGGAAATGAAAAAGGTCTTGTACTTGTTGTTTGAAAGTTTTTAGGGCTGGCGTCGTTTCAGGTTCACTCGGATCCTCAGAAAACGTATCACAGTTAATGAAATAGCCAGAAGCAGTTCTGTCAATTGTTGGAATTGCATCAGGATTCGTTGAAATCGCTGGAACCAGTTGATCATTTGTTACGTTGGTGTAGACAGGTGTATCTGGACGAACTGTTACTTGAGTTTCAAGAGGGATGAGTTCCATAGCATTGTTGCTTAGTCCTTCATCTCTTACGGCTGAATTCTCGATGGTTATGAGTTTTTCAGTCTGAACCTCTTGGATAGTAGCGAGAGGAGTGCGTCTGCTACTAGGTCGGAGTCCACGAGGCCTACTATTTAGTATTGGCCACATACTGTGGTTTGATGAGGTCGATTGACACAAATCTTTTCTCCTTTTTTTCCAGCAAGGGGCGGCAGAAGTACTGTTCTTGTTCCGTGTACGGCTGGGACAGGTACTGGTTGTCTGTAAGAAGGTCCAAATTCCTTCTTGTCCGCAATCTTCTCTCTGACTAGATCCCCAACTTTTGGGATCCAGACAGGCCTTGCTGGGACTGCCGGTGTTTCCCCAGTGGTGGTTGGCTTCAGGAACACGTTGCTTTGTTTCGATCTTAGTTCATTTAGATCCTGTAAAACAGCCAAACGATCTTTGATATCAAAGGGTTTATTTTCCACCACTGTGCCTTTACATTCGAGATCAGGAACCCACATTCTTGTCCCAAATAGGACCTCATATGGAGTGACCCCCCCTAGAGAACTTCTTGGCAAATTATTTAATGAGCGTTGGACCCCATAAAGATGTTTGACCCACCCATCACCCGAACCTAATACTCTAGCTGTTATAGTCCCGGTTTTTCCTTTCCACAACAGAATTTCCCTCAAGATGAAACGGAGAGGAGTACCGCAATGCTACGCCCAAACTGGCCATGGCTTCTTTGTAAGCCCGAGAGCTAAACGCAGGGCCCTGGTCAGAATGTAGTGTGCCAATTGCGTATGTGCCGATAAAGACTCGCAAATCTTTTATAACCGTTCGAGCGTCAGCCGAGCGCTGAGGCCATATCCATAGGAACCTTGAGCACGAATCCACTGCGACCATTATATATTTATAGTTACCGTCCCTTTGCAAGGGACCGCAGTGGTCCAGGTAAAAACAAGCTAATGGTTTGTCTGAAATCAACAGGGGTGTCTGCGCAGGACGTTTCACTGAGGAGACTTTCATCTGTTGGCATATTTCACATTCCAGAACATAGTTCTTGGTCTGTTTCCTAATGCCAGGCCACCAATATCTTTGTTTTAGTAAAGATACTGTTGCAGAAACACCTGCATGGGCAGAGGCTATCCCTTCATGTGCTGCTAGGATCAGTCCTAATCTACGTTCCATGTTTGGAATTACCCTATCCCCCACTCCAGGGATTCGAGCAAAAGGAACGTTGTTTGCATCAATTACATAAGAGTGCTTGAGTGGAATTTTTTTTGGTAACGCTGCACCACTGCCTTTGCTTGAAGCATTGACAGCCAACAATATCTTACTGTCTATTCTCGTTTTTGAACGAGTGATCGCAGCTACGGAAGCCGTCTGAACAGCCCCTTTGCGGCTTCATCAGCCAATGAATTCCCTGCAACGTGAGCGCCATCACGTTGATGACTCAGCGTGTGTATCACGTGAGCTTTTGGTAGTTCGTTTCTTAACTGAACCACTTGTTCCCAAAGCTTTTTATGCTTTATTGTGCCACCTTTTGCATCTTTGAACCCGTTTTCAAGCCAATTTAGCATATATTAATTATACGACTGAACACAGTAAAAAGAATCGCACACTATGAGTGTGGGGAATTCGGGAACTGTACTTTCAAGTGCCAGTTTGAATGCTTGTAGTTCAGCTCGCTGTGCTGTACAATCTCCTAGAGATTGAGTTTTAGTGACCATTGGTCTGAAGTTACCATCTTGCATGCGACCTTTAACGATTGCGCACGCTGCACTGTAAGCTTGCTTACTCCCTGTAGCGGGTTGTGCGGATCCGTCAGTATAAATTATAAATTCGTACTGATCGAGAGGCAAAATTTCAGTGGGCAGAGGACATTCATGTTCATATTGCAGGAACGCTTGTGTTTTTAAATCAGGATCAAAAACATATTCAACATCTGTTGCAGCAAGAGAATTAACCCATTGTATCCATCTAGGATGTAAAGCTTTTGCATTTGGAATGCTCACTTTTGTAACCGCCTCTGAGGCTGGTACTGGAGTTACGACAATAATGCGTTTCCCTTGGGCTCGAGCTCTTTCTTTTGCTACAGCGATTTGAACTGCTGTCAGTATTTTTTCTGTTGAAGTGAAGCGCATTTCTGCTTGTGTATACAAATGTGATTTGTATGCTATTGGTACTTTTTCACCCTCATTAAATATTAAATAGGTGAATCCGCATTCACCCGAAATTATTCGGATCACTAAATTGCGTGTATTTATGCGTGTTTGTAAGTGATTTGTTGCTAACATGTTAGCATGGAGTGAACTCAGGATTTCTGTGTGTTCCTGTGTCCAATGTTTTGTTGAAAAATCAGGTTTGATTAATTTCGTAGAGAGGTTTAACCCTTTCTGCGTAATTTAGAATGTAAGTTCTTCCAAAATTTAGGAAACCCAAGATGGATTGTAAATTTGTCAGCGTTTTTGGAGGTTGGAGCAGCGCGCACTTTTCTAAAAAGTTAGCTGCCAGGCTCTTGCCTTCACTTGAAAGCTCATATCCTAGGAAAAGGACATTGAGAAGGGTAATTCTGGATTTTTTAAAGTTGAATTTGTAGCCTTCAGAGGCGAAGCCCAATATAATGGTACTCACCCTGTTCAAGTGCCTATCTAGGTCATCGTCTGTCAGATAGATGTCATCGACATATGACAATGCCTCATTATCATAAATTTGTAGTAACTCTGTTACTCTCGCTGAGAATAACCCGGGCTGTTTTTGAACCATTGTGGGAGTCTACAAAATTGATGCTGGGTCCCCATTATTGAGAAAGCTGTTAAGTACCTGCTTTCAGGTGCTATGTTTTGACAAAAGAAACCATTTGAAATGTCCAATGTGGTTTTATATTTTTTACGCACAATGTTATTCATTAATGCTGTATTATGTGCATTTTGCACTGCAAATGTTTTTGAACAAGTGTTCAAGTGTCTATAATCCAAAACTAGACGATATGTATTGTCTGGTTTGGATACAGGAAACAAAGAATTGTTCATTGAGGAGGTGCATGTTTCAATCACCCCTTGGTATTCAAGTTGATCTAAGATCTCCCTGACCTGTTTTTTAGCTTCTTGCTTTATTGGGTACTGCCTTTGTGCAGTAGGTTCATTTTTTAGATGTATTTTGTGGTGAGGTGAGTCCTCATCCCATCCTACATGACTTTTATGTAATGCTGGGGCCTGGGCAACTGCCCATTTCCTGGCATAAGTATATTTTAGGTGAATTGGAATATGGTTGGAGAAGGCAGGAATTATGATGTCCTCGCCATGTGGGCACTCCCTGACAAAGTTTGGTGGCCAGTCCTTGTCTGCTAGAAGTATATCATAACCCCTTGAAAGTTTCTCCCAAAAGAGTATTTTCACTTTTCTTGGTATGTCTCCCTCCATTCGGAGTGTTATTTCATATAACTTTTGTGGAGTACTAACCCTGGTGTCTACAGTCTCTACTGTGATGTACTCATTCAAGTCCACTATCTCCAGAAGTTCCTTCAGGTTCTGGCGAGCTATTGTTACTTCTGCTGCACTGTCCAGCATTGTCTGAGCCCATTCTCCGTTCTTGAGCTGTGTTCTCAGTATTCTCGGCATGTCTGATCTTCAGACCTGCTACCTTCTTTTTGTGAATTGAGGTTTTGATTTATTTTTCTGAACGTGTTTATCGTCTTTGGATTTCACGCGTTCTTCTCTGTGTTCTGACCGTCCTCTTCTTTCTGATGTCTGTGACGATATCTGAAAGGTACGAGAGGAACGTGTATCAGTATCTTGATACCTGTCAGGCTTTCTTAAATTATCCCTATTCCTGAGATTATGCCTCCTTTCAGAGGGCTCCTTTTGAGGAGACGTACCTCGGGATTGAGAACGTGTCTCGTTTGAATTTTGTTTATTAGTTTCCCACTTCTTTTTAGAAGATGTAGGATTTTGTTTAATAGAGTCCTTCTCAGGACTTTCAGATAGTTTTGGCTTCAAAGGTTTTCCACCCAAGCTATCTCTGCCTAATTCTGCATAAGATTGTTCTATTATTCTGGACAGTTCATGTTGATGTTCTGTTACATTAAATTCCCTTAAGCGTTGGCGGATCGCCACTGATGCTGCCTCCCCTTTAATATTAGATAATATTATTGTTGAGACCTGGTCGAAGTTTTTCAGTAATTTCATACCTAAATTCAGAGCAGGTTCTGCCCCGTATTCGTTTTGAATTTGTTTCAGGACATCTGGTATTACTGCAATTGACGGAACACCATGTGTTTTAGTATAGATGGCAGCAAAGACTGCGCCCCAAGTGGTGCAATCTTCCAGTTGTGGTGTGATCCCCATTGGTAAACAGATTGTTAGTATTCTGGGTTTCTCGTAAGGACTGATATTTGGAAATACTGCTTCGATTTGAGTAATTTTTCCAGAATGGAATTTGCTCACGTTTTGTGGGCATTTTACCCATGACTGCGTGTAAAGTCTGTGGAGTAATTTTTAGTGTATTCCCCTGTTGAGGGGTTTGATTTGGAATGGTCATTGGTGGTTGGACTGTGAAAGTCTGCATGACATATTGGACTAAATCTCTGTAAATTTTTATTAACTCTTGTAGTTGAGTAAGTAATTCCTCGTCTGACATTACATCAATGTCAGGATGAGGTGTGTAGCCGGCTAGAATCGGCCATGTTGCTCCTGGTCTACCTAGTGGACCGAGCCTGGTAATGTTTTTGTGATGTTTTAGGGCGCCTTTAAACCAGAGATTATGCTCCTGGTATGTGAGTGGAATTTCAATATCCTCGAAAGGAATATATTCCTCTGGTGGTTCATCTTCTTTAAAGAAGTGAAATAGTTTTGTTATTGGATTTGATTCTGGGAATACTATCCATGAATAGAATACCTCTGTCTGAAAGGATTTGTGTGCCTCTATCACGAAAACTGCTCTACCACCTCTTGGTGGTAGGCCGTGTTTTATAAGTTTTAGAGTGATGGCTCTCCTTAAGTTTTGAGGGATGTTTATAACACCCTCATCGGTTTCATTTAAACCTGTAAAATTAAAAGCTGTTACGACTCGGTCAGCTGCAGCTACACCGTCCTCGGTGCCATTATCCCCGATGTATGGACATTTGTTTTTTGAAAAATGTAGACCAAGTTTCAAGGAAACAAAAGATAAGGTGCACAATATTTTGGAACACTGTATCCTTCAAAGTTGAAAAACCAAACAGCTAATCTATAGGTTTTTTGTCCTATTTAGCTTTGGCGGATATTTAACCCTACCCACTCCAGACGTCTTATGGAGTATGTGAGTATGGGTCTCTGAGAGAAAAGCACGACTGAGTTACTCAGTATCTAGCGTTAAATTAGTGCCTTACCAAACCGTTGGGCGCCATGTAGTGTAGTTCCTATTTCCCTAATAGGCTCTGCGCATTGGAATAATATACCCTATAGATTTGACATAGGACTGAGATCAGTATGTCCCTATCGAGTATATTAAACTTAATTACTTTGTGCCAGCTAACTCAGAGGCCACTAGAAACTCCTTGTAAACAGGAAGGGAGTAGTTTCCGGCAACCGCATAAACATGACAACTTTGTTTCCCTTTAGAATCGGAACACTCTCAGAATCGTGGAAACAATAGATAACAGTTTCACTCAGCTAATCGTGCATGCTTAGTTTCTTCAGAGTTACACAGAAAGAATAGACGGGCGTTTCAATAAAAGGATTTTTTTGAACAGTCTTGTTTCTCGTGTAAGAGATATGAGCTGTTATGATCACAAGACAGTATGCGAGATATATAATGTACAGCGTAAGCAGTAGAAAGAAATAATACTGCACTAGCATTATCTTTTAGCTATGACACATATATTCATATACATAAATAACATAAGCTAAAAATGCGAGTACTCATAATATGCTTCTCTAACTAGTTCTACCCCAGTGTACCTAACCTAAGTGTAGTGCAAGGTAAGAAGTAGGTGAAGTATTCTATAGTATGGTATGCTATAGTCTAGTATGCCAAGTCTAGTATGCCAAGAGTCCCTCTAGGTTCTAGTCAGCTCCATACCTTGAGGATGAGAGAGGTGGGAATCTCCTTCCGGGTCTCGAACTCTAACACCCCGCGAAGGGAGTCATAACACTGGAAGCTGGATTCTCTGCGAGCAGGGATTACAGCGTCTCTTGTCAGTGCGTCAGGCCGGGACACGGGCTCCTCTAAAGTCGAGGTCTCCTCCCACTTGCTTGGGCAAGGGAAGGTACATTTATACCTGGTAGGTGCCTTGGAATGTTAGTATTGACGTAAAGTCGGGCAGAGGAAGACGTCAGGAATGAACCCTTAAGGTATAGCGGTTCATGCATGATAAATGAGTTCTTGGAGAAATCAATAATCCTGTGCTAGGGGAACTCCCAAGAGCTTATGGGTCTGGTTTCTAAGAACTCGTTGTGACGTTAGGGTGGACGGATGTAAGTGACCATGCCTGTATTTGGACAGCATGGCTAATGCCTAAATAAGGACTGGGATCTTATGCCTATATAAGGGCAATGCGAATTGTGCCTATATAAGGACATGTTTCAGGAAAACCTATATACGGACACCTAAAGCGGAATACAACACCCACTCCACTTTCGAATGAACGATAGTACTAAATGCTAAACATGAAATGCTAAACATTAAACTGAGTACCACATGTTGCTAAAAACATTTCTAAAAGCATATTAAAAGAAGTTTTAAAAGAACTGTTGCTAAACATGTAATGCAATAGGTACGGTACATTTTTAAAGCATTTTTTCATTCTAGGCATATATCATAAATAAAATGCGACATGAATGAATAAACAGAAATATATACATATGATGAAAATGGTTGACAAGTTTTCAAAAATCAAAGCCATTGCATATCATTGTGCTAAATGAAATTGTGGTAAACAAGGTGACAATGTGTCCCTGGAAGTATTCAAAGAAGTCCGTTTTATATGAATAGTTCTACTGTAAGCAGATTGAATTGCCATGTATTTTCAAAAATAGAGAAAAATAAAAAAGTCAATTTTTAGGGAGAGTTCCAAGTTTTGTTCTGTTTTGAAAATATGGAGGCCAAATTCATTGCTTCCCTGGTACACTCTGAGCCGAATCAAAGTCAGTGTATGGGTCTGCTGTAAACATGAAGGGCCATATGTATGAAGTAAATTGCGATCGCAAACGCTGAAATTCGCAGAATTTCAGCGTTCTGCGATCGCATTTAGGCAGTGTGCAATGTAGCACACAAAAACCCACTCGCAAAATAAGGAATCGCAAAATTTGCGATTCCCTATTTTGCGAATGCATTTAAGGAATCCCAAATTGTGATTCCTTAAATGGAATGTAGGAAGCACCCAAGTTGTGCGATTTTGGCTTAAGGAACCGCAAATTACCACCAACTTCAGGTTGGTAGTAATTTGCGATTTCTTTGAAAAATGCACTTTTTTGCATTTTCAAAGTTCCTTGTGGCACACATACATGCCCTTAGGGCATGTATGTGCGCCACATGTGCACACATGCTTATTTCAGGGGTGCAACAGGTTGTCCTATTGACACCCTTGCAACCTTGAAATTGCATTCTCAATTTGCGATTCTCTAATTGGGAATCGCAAATTGAGAATGTCTTCCCATTCATTCCTATGGGCCTTCTAGCCCATAGGAATGAATGGGTAGGTATTCCTTATTTGCGAATCTCAATTTGCGATTCGCAAATAAGGAATATGTAGGATTCGCAAAATATTTAGCAAATCCTACATACATTGCATTTTGCGATTCTCTAATTGCGATTCCCTAAAAATCGCAATTTGAGAATCGCAAAAGGCGTTTTTGATACATATGGCCCGAAATCATCTATTTCTGTAGACAAAAGATCGTCTACCGATGTCGGTGACAGTTGGAATACCTCGTTCAGAAGGTTAACTGCACAGAGATGTGAAGCATCGCCTTCAGCATAGGATGCCGCAGCAATGTTCGCGTCAGTTGTTACCTGTGTGCCTGTTGATCCATCTCGTACCTCAGCAGCAGCAGGAAGCGTCTGTGAGATCTCAAGGAATGCCGTCATCAGGATTGGTAGCCTCTGGGGACAACACAGAGCATGGGCCGTTATCGGATCCAGCAGAGTATCAATGTCCGTTGGCATGACTGATGGGAGTGTTAGACAGGTGTCTAGCACGCATTCTTCACCGCAAAGCAGGCAGCCTAGAACAGGTAAGATGCAATCTTGCCAGATTGGTCTAAATGACAGAAACCATGTTGTATTAAGTTCCCGTAGACGAGGTATGCCCAAAAGTTGCACTATGCGCTCACGGCACTTCCGTTCTAGGAGAGCTTTCTCCAAATTGCTGGGAGTGACGCCGGTGGATAGGTTTGCCATAGCGTAGTAGTAGGAATAAAAACAGGATTCCCGCAACCAGAGCTAGAATTAATGGCACACCACTAAACACCGAATGTGCAAAGTTTGGAATGATTCCGAGGACTGCCTGGAAAGGTGTTAACAGTCCTGAACAGATGGTCTTAAATACATGTACAATCCCGCTCGTATCAGACATGTTTAAGATACGTCCCATCATTTCTACGAAATGTATAGGGCAGTTTGTACGAATTAAAGCCTGTATCTCAGCCGAAGTCCTTGCAATTTGTAAATCATAGATTTCTGTGGCCGAGGTCAAAGGCACGGTCTGTTGCAAAAGCATGGCTTTCATTCTGCTTAAAGTATCAAAACGTATAAAAAAAACATTCAATGAAGGCCATAGAGGGGACTCCCTGACTGTGTCAATTGGGGGAACAATACTTGCATACAACAAGTAACCCTGGAGTCGACCATTACCAGATATGGGATGCCTGGCAACATGCCACAGCAACTCTGATCATTCAACATGAGGTAACTCCCATTAGAAAGTTGGCCAAACGTTGGATTAATCACAGTAGCCGGTGTACCCTGCTGGTGGCAGGACAAATTTGCCACAGAACCATTATAAGCCCCGTGTAAAGAAATGTCCTGACATATGAGTGAACCGCTTAGTGCATTTTCACAGTGTGTACCGCTTAGAAACACTTCACGATCCCCACTCCAACATCTGTATTCGTAAGGTAAATCCCAGGATGTCTTAATGTATTCTTTACCCAACCTTTCATATTTGCCTGCTTGCATTTGTTTGAGACAATACTGAAACTGAAAAGTAGTGACAGGCGGAGTTATTTTGCCATGGATAAGCCATTCTGTAGCTGGTTTTTCTGCTACCGTAAATGGTAATTTTTCCAGTTTTTCAATGCTCAGCACTGTATACTTTGCTCCCCTTTGTGCCAGTTCGATCTGTTTATCCGTTAGATTGTATTCTACAAACAGAGACAACGTGTTGATAAAACGCCAAGGCATATAGCCCGTACGCAAAGATTGCAGCGTCCAGCCTAATAACATAATATAACGTAACTGAGATTGGCCTTGTTGTAACATGGCTAAACCTTGTTCCAGTATGTCAATAGCAGAGGATACAATGTTGTCCAATGAATAAATTCTGGATGACAAAGTTGTTAACCCATTGTTGACCACAGAGAGAGATTTCTCTAAGTTAATACGATCAAGCTCACGTATTCGTTCTGCGGCCTCTGCCTGTGAAACCTTCCATACTTCATTATAAGCAGCATAAATGCCGGCATATATGAAACGTTTTTGATGCGGTTTTCTCGGTCCTAGCAAGAATTCCCTAAGGTCTGCGTCTTCTTTAAGTAAAGATAAGTGTTGTTTCACATCCTCGAGTGTAGATTTTTGTAACCAGTCGAGGCACAATTTTCCAACACTGTATGTTGTTACTACCCCCGGATGTTGTCGTTGAACATAACGTGGGTCTGGCCTATGGATAGTAAAGCCCTGTCTTCTATTCAGGAATCTTTCTTGACAGATGTTTGTGTCTGTGGGCCAGAGTAACCATTTTTTCCAATCAGGATCTGTTCTGTAGTTTTGTAGTATTTTGTCTACTGTGACCGCTCCCTGTGTAGTGCTATTACATGCAGGTGTTGGTACAGAAGGTGTCTTCATGTCTTTGATCTTGGCTAAACCAAGGCAAGACGTTTGTTGCACAGTGTCATTCAAAAACATTATTTGCTGAGGGATGATACATGCTCTGAACAAAGCTTCTATCCCCTGTACTTGCCAATCTTTAGAACCCCAGACAGATTTTGTGTCAAATGTGTCTTTCCAAAAGTCAAATCCATGTCTAGACAGTTGGGTAATAAAGGCTGCAGAATAAATCTGTTTTGTATTAGTTAACATAATTTTCTGTCCTGTTTTGTTTACATTTGTATAGTAAAACGTTTCTGGATCAGATGTATTGTACCCTGAAAAATATGGAAACTTTTTAGCAAACGTTTTTGAACTACCCGTTGGTGGTGTAGGACAATGTCCCCATTGGTTAAACATAAACACATTTCTAGGTGTTGCAGATTTATGTAAGAAATGATGACCAAAGTGGTTGTAACAATAAAGCTGTTCGTAGTCTGATGAACCCTCTAAGTATTCATTGTTAGAGAATGCAGCAGACCTTTCTAGATCAGACATCATATCATTTACAGTCTCAAAGTCCCAATCATCAGAATAGGTACTGGAGGTAATAAAATCACTTAATTAAATTTTAAATAAATGTGGAATGTTCAAAAGTTCCGTTGGGCCGAAGATATCGAATCGATTTTGTCCCACACTATACCATCCTGTATAGGAATGGCTGTGATGTTCACTGCTGACAAGTCTCTAGCTTCACGATGGGATGATTTGTGTGGTTTCAAAAGTAAGTTCACATTTTTACTTTCAGTGTCCATATGGATGTATCTGCCATTTATAAGCACCCTGATAGTCATAACCAAAGCTAGCCAAAGCAGAAAGAAAAATATTCCAGAAATAATCCATAGTTCAATCCATGGTGAAACCAGATAAGTCTCTTTCAGGAAATGAAAAAGGTCTTGTACTTATTGTTTGAAAGTTTTTAGTGCTGGCGTCGTTTCAGGTTCACTCGGATCCTCAGAAAACGTATCAAAGTTAATGAAATAGCCAGAAGCAGTTCTGTCAATTGTTGGAATTGCATCAGGATTCGTTGAAATCGCTGGAACCAGTTGATCACTTGTTACGTTGGTGTAGACAGGTGTATCTGGACGAACTGTTACTTGAGTTTCAAGAGGGATGAGTTCCATAGCATTGTTGCTTAGTCCTTCGTCTCTTACGGCTGAATTCTTGATGGTTATGAGTCTTTCAGTCTGAACCTCTTGGATAGTAACGAGAGGAGTGCGTCTGCTACTAGGTCGGAGTCCACGAGGCCTACTATTTAGTATTGGCCACATACTGTGGTTTGATAAGGTCGATTGACACAAATCTTTTCTCCTTTTTTCCAGCAAGGGGCGGCAGAAGTACTGTTCTTGTTCCGTGTACGGCTAGGACAGGTACTGGTTGTCTGTAAGAAGGTCCAAATTCCTTCTTGTCCGCAATCTTCTCTCTGACTAAATCCCCAACTTTTGGGATCTAGACAGGCCTTGCTGGGACTGCGGGTGTTTCCCCAGTGGTGGTTGGCTTCAGGAACACGTTGCTTTGTTTCGATCTTAGTTCATTTAGATCCTGTAAAACAGCCAAACGATCTTTGATATCAAAGGGTTTATTTTCCACCACTGTGCCTTTACATTCGAGATCAGGAACCCACATTCTTGTCCCAAATAGGACCTCATATGGAGTGACCCCCTAGAGAACTTCTTGGCAAATTATTTAATGAGCGTTGGACCCCATAAAGATGTTTGACCCACCCATCACCTGAACCTAATACTCTAGCTGTTATAGACTGCTTTATGTCCCGGTTTTTCCTTTCCACAACAGAATTTCCCTCAGGATGAAACGGAGAGGACTACTGCAATGCTAAGCCCAAACTGGCCATGGCTTCTTTGTAAGCCCGAGAGCTAAACGCAGGGCCCTGATCAGAATGTAGTGTACCAATTGCGTATGTGCCGATAAAGACTCGCAAATCTTTTATAACAGTTCGAGCGTCAGCCGAGCGCTGAGGCCATATCCATAGGAACCTTGAGCACGAATCCACTGCGACCATTATATATTTATAGTTACCGTCCCTTTGCAAGGGACCGCAGTGGTCCAGGTAAACACAAGCTAATGGTTTGTCTGAAATCAACAGGGGTGCCTGCGCAGGACGTTTCACTGTGGAGACTTTCATCTGTTGGCATATTTCACATTCCAGAACATAGTTCTTGGTCTGTTTCCTAATGCCAGGCTACCAATATCTTTGTTTTAGTAAAGATACTGTTGCAGAAACACCTGCATGGGCAGAGGCTATTCCTTCATGTGCTTCTAGGATCAGTCCTAATCTACGTTCCATGTTTAGAATTACCCTATCCCCCACTCCAGGGATTCGAGCAAAAGGAACGTTGCTTGCATCAATTACATAAGAGTACTTGAGTGGAATTTTTTTTGGTAACGCGGCACCACTGCCTTTGCTTGAAGCATTGACAGCCAACAATATCTCACTGTCTATTCTCGTTTTTGAACGAGTGATCGCAGCTACGGAAGCCGTCTGAACAACCCCCTTTGCGGCTTCATCAGCCAATGAATTCCCTGCAACGTGAACGCCATCACGTTGATGACTCAGCGTGTGTATCACGTCAGCTTTTGGTAGTTCGTTTCTTAACTGAACTACTTGTTCCCAAAGCGGTTTATGCTTTATTGTGCCACCTTTTGCATCTTTGAACCCGTTTTCAAGCCAATTTAGCATATATTCATTATACGACTGAACACAGTAAAAAGAATCGCACACTATGAGTGTGGGGAATTCGCAATCTGTACTTTCAAGTGCCAGTTTGAATGCTTGTAGTTCAGCTCGCTGAGCTGTACAATCTCCTAGAGATTGAGTTTTAGTGACCATTGGTCTGAAGTTACCATCTTGCATGCGACCTTTAACGATTGCGCACGCTGCACTGTAAGCTTGCTTACTCCCTGTAGCGGGTTGTGCGGATCTGTCAGTATAAATTATAAATTCGTACTGATCGAGAGGCAAAATTTCAGTGGGCAGAGGACATTCATGTTCATATTGCAGGAACGCTTGTGTTTTTAAATCAGGATCAAAAACATATTCAACATCTGTTGCAGCAAGAGAATTAATCCATTGTATCCATCTAGGATGTAAAGCTTTTGCATTTGGAATGCTCGCTTTTGTAACCGCCTCTAAGGCTGGTACTGGAGTTACGACAATAATGCGTTTCCCTTGGGCTCGAGTTCTTTCTTTGCTACAGCGGTTTGAACTGCTGTCAATATTTATAGGTCTCGCATAGGCAGCGCATGCGCTGCCTCTACGAGGCATGAAGTAATCTGGATATGTGTAGAATCTCCGCCTACTGCAGCTCTTTGTTAGTAATTGGTTCCTGAGTTTGTCTGTTTTCTTGTGTTCGTTTTTGACAGGCTAATGCGCTTTGTAGATCAGCCTTTTTTTTCCAGGAACGCCCATGCAGCACCGCCTAACTACAGTAAACATGCAGCAAGTGGCTTGAAGTGTTTCTGTTGGAACTCTTTTGTTTCTTTCGTGGCTATTGCTTTCTGCTATGTAGTGTTTTTTGGGTGGGATATATTTGCGTTCGTTTTATTATTTTTATTTCTCGGTATTTAATGAGTTTCTTTGCTCTGTATTTGCAGCGTTTGATGTCTTAGTTGCACTGCTATTTAGCGTGTTTAGATATCTATTTAGTGCGTTTAAATTTATTTTTGCCGAAAGAGTTTTGTTGTTTTTATTTTACGGCATTGGAATGGTGTGTTTTCGGTTCGTACATTTAGTGTACGATGGTCCGATTTTTGCAGTGTTTGATGTCTTAGTTGCACTGCTATTTAGGGCGTTTAAATTTATTTTGCTGAAGAGTTTTGTTGTGTTTATTTTTACGGCATTGGAATGGAGTGTTTTCGGTTCGTACTTTTAGTGTACGATGGTACGATCTTTTGTAGTGTTTGATGTCTTAGTTGTTCTGCTATTTAGTGCGCTTTAATTTATTTTGCCGAAGAGTTTTGTTGTCTTTATTTTACGGCATTGCAATGAAGTGTTTTTGGAATGGAGTGTTTTCGGTCTGTACTTGTAGTGTAGTTTATTTGCATCTCACTGATGCTGAGAACGAAGAGATTACAATCTTTACTGCCAAGATTAAAGCACTTAATTATTTTTGCCTGGTTTGTTTCTGAGCTGGTGCAAATAAGTTGACACTTCACACTGCGTAGGTATTGCAGGGTGAGTTGATGTTAGAAATAAGTGCCGTAAATATTATCACATCTGATGTTAGCAGGGAGCGTGAAACTCGCTGCTATTTTTCAATTGCACATGCATCTGCACATAACAATAAACATCTGTTATTCAGCGCGAAGATGCCCCGTTGCTGGGGTAAACGTGCGCTTTACAAATACACATATTATGTTATGTTATTACACCTGATGTGAGCAGCAAGCGTGAAACTTGCTGATCTTTTACAATTACACGTCCACCTGTATAAAACAAAACAGTATTATTTTAAGTTATGAGATATATAAATGCTATGCCATGTACCCACTGCGTAGGGATTGCAGGGTGAGTTGATGTTAGAAATAAGTGCCGTAAATATTATCACATCTGATGTTAGCAGGGAGCGTGAAACTCGCTGCTATTTTTCAATTGCACATGCATCTGCACATAACAAAGCATTCGTATTTTAAGATATGCTTGGCCTATAGTGTACATGGGCGCAGCTTTTAGGCTGTTTTATAGTTGTAATTTCTGGCCTTATTAATTCACCAATAAATGGCACGTTATGGATAGTTTGGCATTATATGTTGACTGCGTAAGGATAGCAGGGTGAGTTGATGTAGCATACATTTAAAAGTATGCGAATGTAAAGGCTATTTTGTTTTTGTTCCTTTCACTTTAGCAGTGACCTGTTTTTTTTTTTTTTTTTTAAGACCTTTCGCATCACGAAGAGATTACAATCTTTACTGCCGATTTCAAGCACTTAATTATCTTGGCCTGGTTTCGTTTCTCAGCTGGCGCAAACAAGCTGACACTTCACACTATACCAGACTTTCTGTCTTACTTTTTTTTCCCTTTTTCACATATTATTCCCAATTGAAGGACAATGCGAAGTGGCTGCGTGCGCGTTGTATGGACGCGGGTAGAAAACACTCGTGTTATAGTGTACATGGGCGCAGCGCTTTATGCTGTTTTATAGTTGTTCCCTGTGCCTTTATGATTTTATAACAAATAGCACGCCATGTACTGACTTTGTAAGGATAGCAGGGTGATTTAATGTCTGAATTAAGTCCCGTAAATATACAATCACACTTGATATCAGCAGCGAGCGTGAAACGTGTTGATGTGTAAAATGGCAATGCATTTGCACAAAGCAAAACTTTCTTATTTTAAAGTATGCTCGTGTTATAGCGAACATAAGTTCAGCCTTTGATGCAGTTTTATTCCCAGCAAATGGCACGCCATGTACCAACTGCTTAAGGATCTCAGAGTGATTTGGCAGTGTTTGATGCATTACTCTTACTGACATTCAACGCTTTATTTTTAGGGTACTCTTCTGTTATTTTATTTCCCTGCATTTCATGGAGTCTCCTGGGTCCGCACTTTTAGTGTTTGATGCATTACTTTTACTAGTATTTAGCGCTACAGAGTGTCCTGGGTCTGTATTTGTAGCTGCTGCACTGGCTGCGTGCAGTTTGTATGGACGTGGGTAGATTAGTATGTTGTTGATTCTTTGTTGTTGTGAACATATGATCAGCTTCTTAAAGTGGGCCTAAGTGGACTGCGCTGCATGTTGTAAGTACGTAAGGATAGCAGGATAATTTGATGTTACAATTACGTGCTGGTACTAGACTATCACAGCTGATGTGAGCAGCGAGCGTGAAACGTGGTGTTTTTTTATGCCGGGTCTGGTGGATCAGTGGACTAATGCATCCACTGCAGGGGCCTGTGTTTGACCTCATGGTCACAGGTTCGAATCCCGGCGGTTCAACTCAGCCTTTCATCCATTTGAGGTCGATAAAATGAGTACCATTGAGTTGGGTAACAATAAACATCTGTTATTCAGCACGAAGATGCCCCGTTGCTGGGGTAAACGTGCGCTTTACAAATACACATATTATGTTATGTTATTACACCTGATGTGAGCAGCAAGCGTGAAACTTGCTGATCTTTTACAATTACACTTCCACCTGTATAAAACAAAACAGTATTATTTTAAGTTATGAGATATATAAATGCTATGCCATGTACCCACTGCGTAGGGATTGCAGGGTGAGTTGATGTTAGAAATAAGTGCCGTAAATATTATCACATCTGATGTTAGCAGGGAGCGTGAAACTCGTTGTTATTTTTCAATTGCACATGCATCTGCACATAACAAAGCATTCGTATTTTAAGATATGCTTGGCCTATAGTGTACATGGGCGCAGCTTTTAGGCTGTTTTATAGTTGTAATTTCTGGCCTTATTAATTCACCAATAAATGGCACGTTATGGATAGTTTGGCATTATATGTTGACTGCGTAAGGATAGCAGGGTGAGTTGATGTAGCATACATTTAAAAGTATGCGAATGTAAAGCGCATGCGCTGCCTCTACGAGGCATGAAGTAATCTGGATATGTGTAGAATCTCCGCCTACTGCAGCTCTTTGTTAGTAATTGGTTCCTGAGCTTGTCTGTTTTCTTGTGTTCGTTTTTGACAGGCTAATGCGCTTTGTAGATCAGCCTTTTTTTTTTCAGGAACGCCCATGCAGCACTGCCTAACTACAGTAAACATGCAGCAAGTGGCTTGAAGTGTTTCTGTTGGAACTCTTTTGTTTCTTTCGTGGCTATTGCTTTCTGCTATGTAGTGTTTTTTGGGTGGGATATATTTGCGTTCATTTTACTATTTTTATTTCTCGGTATTTTAGGAGTTTCTTTGCTCTGTATTTGCAGCGTTTGATGTCTTAGTTGCACTGCTATTTAGCGCGTTTAGATATCTATTTAGTGCGTTGTTTTTATTTTACGGCATTGGAATGGTGTGTTTTCGGTTCGTACTTTTAGTGTACGATGGTCCGATTTTTTGCAGTGTTTGATGTCTTAGTTGCACTGCTATTTAGGGCGTTTAAATTTATTTTGCCGAAGAGTTTTGTTGTGTTTATTTTTACGGCATTGGAATGGAGTGTTTTCGGTTCGTACTTTTAGTGTACGATGGTACGATCTTTTGTATTGTTTGATGTCTTAGTTGTTCTGCTATTTAGTGCGTTTTAATTTATTTTGCCGAAGAGTTTTGTTGTCTTTATTTTACGGCATTGCAATGAAGTGTTTTTGGAATGGAGTGTTTTCGGTCTGTACTTGTAGTGTAGTTTATTTGCATCTCACTGATGCTGAGAACGAAGAGATTACAATCTTTACTGCCATGTTTAAAGCACTTAATTATTTTTGCCTGGTTTTGTTTCTGAGCTGGTGCAAATAAGTTGACACTTCACACTGCGTAGGGATTGCAGGGTGAGTTGATGTTAGAAATAAGTGCCGTAAATATTATCACATCTGATGTTAGCAGGGAGCGTGAAACTCGCTGCTATTTTTCAATTGCACATGCATCTGCACATAACAATAAACATCTGTTATTCAGCGCGAAGATGCCCCGTTGCTGGGGTAAATGTGCGCTTTACAAATACACATATTGGGGCCGATTCCGATCTCGGTCGGAGGCGCACCCAATACCATTCGGTCGGGAAAAAAGCCATGCGAAAGCCTGTTTCCCGACCGATCCGTACAGCACACCGAACGAGTAAGTACGATGCGCACAACAGCACAGAATCCGGCCGAGCCGTACTCATCCAAACCAGGTCCTGTTCCCCGACCGAGGCGAATCCGGAAAAGCCGAATCGAGTCGCACGGAAGGAAAAATGCAGCTCCGTCCGGCCGAACGAGTACGATGCGCTTTCCGTACGCGCCGAACCCGTCGCTACGCACGGCACGTCAAAGCATCCGGGAGAGGCGCACATAAGCTCCGATTCGCGCCACAACACGATCCACGGCTACGAGACGAACACGCCAGCGACGAGGACGAGGCGAAGCGACGAGGTCGACGCGAAGCGACGAGGACGACGCGAAGCAACGAGAAGGACGAACGACACGAACCAACCATGAATCCCTTCGTCCCGATCATACCAATATTCTACATTTACTACCGGAACAGGCACGGACGCGTACGGCGCAGAAGGTAAGTCAGACACCAACCACAAAACACATACAACACGTACACGACACATCACACACACACAGAGGGATGCAGAATATACTTACACCAGCAACAGCAGCACCATAGGGGCGGGATGCCCATCACCAATGCCACATATGCACACAGGGGCCTGAATGCGCACCACCACCCCTACCCAGGGGGGCAGGATGCCTACCACCACCCTGAGCCAGGGGGGCTGGATGCCCACCACTACTACCACCCTCACCCAGGGGGGCTGGATGCCTACCACTACTACCACCCTCACCCAGGGGGCTGGATGCCTACCACTACTACCACCCTCACCCAGGGGGCTGGATGCCTACCACCACTACCACCCTCACCCAGGGGGGCTGGATGCCTACCACCACCCTTAGCCAGGGGGCTGGATGCCTACCACTACTACCACCCTCACCCAGGGGGGCTGGATGCCTACCACTACTACCACCCTCAGCCAGGGGGGCTGGATGCCTACCACTACTACCACCCACACCCAGGGGGCTGGCTGCCTACCACTACTACCACCCTCAGCCAGGGGGCTGGATGCCTACCACCACCCTTAGCCAGGGGGGCTGGATGCCTACCACTACTACCACCCTCACCCAGGGGGCTGGATGCCTACCACTACTACCACCTTCAGCCAGGGGGGCTGGATGCCTACCACCACCCTTAGCCAGGGGGGCTGGATGCCTACCACTACTACCACCCTCAGCCAGGGGGGCTGGATGCCTACCACCACCCTTAGCCAGGGGGGCTGGATGCCTACCACTACTACCACCCTCACCCAGGGGGGCTGGATGCCTACCACTACTACCACCCTCAGCCAGGGGGCTGGATGCCTACCACCACCCTTAGCCAGGGGGGTGGATGCCTACCACTACTACCACCCTCACCCAGGGGGGCTGGATGCCTACCACTACTACCACCCTCAGCCAGGGGGGCTGGATGCCTACCACCACCCTTAGCCAGGGGGGCTGGATGCCTACCACTACTACCACCCTCAGCCAGGGGGGGCTGGATACCTACCACTACTACCGCCCACACCCAGGGGGGGCTGGATGCCTACCACTACTACCACCCTCAGCCAGGGGGGGCTGGATGCCAACCACTACTACCACCCCCACTCATAGGATGGACAATGCATGACACAACCAGCACACCACAACCTAGGGAATGCAAGAAGAAGACATCCCCCAACACCATGACAAGCGAGTGTAGACTGTGTCAAATGCCTACAACACCGAACATGACTTTGAACATACAATGTGACCCCTAGCACATGTGCCACACATATATGTGTGTGGCACCCACAATGCAAGCAGGCCATGACCATTGTGGCAATGGGGTCCAAACCCCCATCATCACAGTGACCAAAATGTAAGTGTGGTGTCCATAGCTGAAGCACATTTTGAACATTGTGGCAATGGGGTCTAAACCCCCATCACCACAGTGACCAAAAGGTAAGTGTGGGGTCCATAGCTGAAGCACATTTTGAACATTGTGGCAATGGGGTCCAAACCCCCATCATCACAGTGACCAAAATGTAAGTGTGGGGTCCATAGCTGAAGCACATTTTGAACATTGTGGCAATGGGGTCTAAACCCCCATCATCAGAATGACCAAAATGTAAGTGTGGGGTCCATAGCTGAAGCACATTTTGAACATTGTGGCAATGGGGTCTAAACCCCCATCACCACAGTGACCAAAAGGTAAGTGTGGGGTCCATAGCTGAAGCACATTTTAAACATTGTGGCAATGGGGTCCAAACCCCCATCATCACAGTGACCAAAATGTAAGTGTGGGGTCCATAGCTGAAGCACATTTTGAACATTGTGGCAATGGGGTCCAAACCCCCATCACCACAGTGACCAAAATGTAAGTGTGGGGTCCATAGCTGAAGCACATTTTGAACATTGTGGCAATGGGGTCTAAACCCCCATCACCACAGTGACCAAAAGGTAAGTGTGGGGTCCATAGCTGAAGCACATTTTGAACATTGTGGCAATGGGGTCCAAACCCCCATCATCACAGTGACCAAAATGTAAGTGTGGGGTCCATAGCTGAAGCACATTTTGAACATTGTGGCAATGGGGTCCAAACCCCCATCATCACAGTGACCAAAATGTAAGTGTGGGGTCCATAGCTGAAGCACATTTTGAACATTGTGGCAATGGGGTCCAAACCCCCATCATCACAGTGACCAAAAGGTAAGTGTTGACAAAGAAAGAGGTGCAACTGCCAAACTGCATGGATGATTCCTGGTCACAGAACAACAAACACATCAGTGGCAAAGTAGTGTATGTGTCCCATTGCAACATAAATTGGGGGAGCCAAATACTGCAGTGCAAATAAGACATACCTTTGGCCATGTGCAGACAAACAACACCCATGGGGGCTGATACCGTCAACAATCATCAATGACAGAATGACAGAAGTGACCATCAGAATGCAGACCCACATATTTGCACCAATGGGCACACAAATGCAGATACCCTGTGGAGACTGCAGATGTGAGGTGAACAGATACCATACCATGGCAGCAATGGGACACACAAACCATGATCATTGTGCTGACCGATGACCTAGGAGTCCCAGGGACAGCAGGGGAAACCCACCAAACTACATACAGCCAATGGCACACCCAAGATATGCCAATGCAGTGGTGCAGATGCACAAACACAAACAGGCAGACCCACACTGCACATCATACACAACAGGTGAGGGGGGTGCCAGTGTCCCCAGGCAACCACACAACACATGAGGAGACCTGAATACCAATCATACAGATGTGCATACAGTGCCACACAAAGGTAACTCATGGATCCAAATCCCCTATGTGGGCAAGCAGGCATTGTCAGATGAGAGGGAGCACAAATCACACATGTCACACAGGCACGTAGGGACAGCAACTGACACAGCAAGACACAGACACACCACAGCACCACCCCCAGGGCCCCCACAATGTGGTGACCCTGGGCTGCATTACAATCCCACTGTGATGACAAAGCTAAATGTGGTTCACACTGTGAACCACAGTCATGTGTCCTGAGCAACTAACTACCATCACACCTACACAAGCACAAATCAAACAGCATGGCCAGTAAGCCAAGGCCAACATGGAGGCAGGGGCCTAGCCGGGCAACAACTCTCATCTGCACACACTCAACACCACACCCTCGACCTCCAACAATGTGCAGCAGTGAAGCACACATGCACTGGTGACATTGCACATGCACCCATGACTATTCCAGGGTGGTGGGTGGGAACCAAGGTGCAGAAACACATCACACATGGCCACTCAACAAGACTCCTGAATGTCTGACACACTGCACACTACGCTGTACATGGACATGACAGCAATACCACACCAACCAATGGGATCCCATCCACAGTCACACACCAATGAAGAAGCCAAGGTCACCCACAAAGAACACACATAGACAACAACCAACATTGCAGCCCGGACCCTGAGGAGTGCCAGCAGTCACACACACAACGTGTCACAATCACTGAATATAACACAAACTGGAAATCACATGACAGGGGCAAACAACAAGTGCCAAGGGGAAACCTGACTGTGACCCATCTGCGTCTGCACACAAACTCAGCCCTGACAGCAAACACACCTATGGGTGACACCCTGATGACCAGTAATGTGCCATGCACCCACATCACAGAGAACCCAGGGAGAAGACTTTGGGGGAACATAGGTCAACTCAGCTAGCATCACAAACAGGTACAACACTAGGGATCACAGCATGCACAGCTAAACGGAAGTGAACACACAGACATGCACATACAACACACACCTTGGGCGCAGGCAATGTCACAGGAGTACACACTGCCATGAGGGGACTCCACTCCTGTGTGAGGAAAGCTGTGCCATATGTTGCCTCAGTAGGGCCCCATCATGTCAGCTGAGCACTTGGTCACACAATCAACAATTAGCACCAAATGAGGGCTCCCGTAACATCAGCCTGGTCATGGAAGTGCCAACGGAATCATCAGCACAGATCCAACACACTTGTATAGCAATGTTGCACTGACAACACAGATGAGTCCTTCCCCATTGATGCCCAAACCTGCATGTCCACTGCAGATGGCCACACGGTCAGGGAAGTAGACGAATTGAACAATGGCAGGCACAACAGATGTGCAGGGGTGGAAGCCACAGATGTGAAATAGGCAATCTAAGTAGGAAATCCCATTGCCAAATACTGAACACATGACACCCTCAGATGCTGCTATGGATGACATGGATACACCACAGGATAGGACACATTCCCCTGGACCACATGGGTTCCTGCACAGTAACACTTCATTATCATGAGACCAAATATCACCATCACTGCAGCAAGGGCATGGTTAGCATCATCAACATCATGTACATCAGAAGCAAAAGCACTAGAGAACAGAAAGTTGCTTTATTCAGCATATGTGGCATTAAAAGTAGAAGTCCGGTAGAAAATAAACAAAGGCCAATGGCCAGTCCATCAGCAAAGTCACAAGTGGGTGACAGTGGCAGATGCCACCCTACACATGCCTGCACAAAACCAGGGACAATCCACTAGGAGGGGCAACCGGGGGGGTAGGCCAGGCACCGCAGGGACAGGATCAGGGCTCACCAGGAGGAAGCAGGGAAGGGGTGGTGGGTGCTGGAGAGCCACTGACAACTGCAGTGGAGGTGTCTGACATGGTGTGTGCCGGCACAACTGGGGGGCATGACTCAGATGTTGTGGGTGCCGGCACGACTGCAGTGGACCCTGCAGATGGAGTGGACAGGTCCGCCACTGCAGTGCCCAAGTCAGACAGGGTGGTAGTGGACTCCATTGCAGTGCCTACCACCAGGGGAGGAGAATGGGGAACAGGCAAAGTGGGCTGGACAGAGGGGGAGGACACCCTCACCACATCAGTGGCACAGACAAGCGCAGCGGGGGTGTGGTGCCGGGAGAGCAAGTGGCAGGGGGAGAAGGCCGGATCCTCTTGGGGATGGTATATCTGTGGGTGGGGTAACCTGGGGCAGGGTGTGGTGGGGGCACCTGTGGAGTGGGGGCCTGAGGGATGGAGGAAGGCGACCTGGTGCTTGAGCTGCAGGGTGGCGGCGGGGTCTTGCTCTTACCACTCCGGGGGACTTGCGGGTGGGGGCCTCAGTCTGTCTGCGCCTGGGGGAGGGTGTCCGGGGGTGAGGGGCACTCTGCTCCGTGTGGGGGGCTTCCTCTTCCCCCTGGATGCTGGAGCAGCTGGATCGGAGGGAAGAGGCCGAGGTCACTGAGGAAGAGGCGCTGGGTCTTTGGGGTTGCAGGTGAGGCAAGGGAGGGTGTTTTGGAGGGAGAGGCAACTGAGGACTGCGCAGTGCCCGTGGATGCGTGTGTGTGTACCAGGGCCCCATCCCCTGTGAGTCTGGTTTCAGTCCCCTGACTGTGCGTGCGTGTGCGTTTTGTTTGTGGCGTGTGTGTCTGTGTGCTGGCTGTGTGTGTGCTGGTGTGTGCCTGTGCCGGTGTGTGTGTTCTTGGGACGGGTAAGGTGCTGGGGAGTGTGGATGGAGCAGAGGCAGGAGGGGTGAGGGACTGTCTGAGGAGGGACACTGCTGCCGTCAGGGAGGAGTCCATGGACCTATTGCCCCTCTGTAGGTCAGACATGCCCGATGAGATGCCCTTCATGAACGACACCAGCTGAGTCAACAGAGCGGTGTGCGCATGGAGGACACTCAGCATGGCTGTCTGCCCTACATGGAGCTGGCGAAGGAGGTACACAGACTCCTCACTCAGGGCAGCAGGGGACACAGGGGCAGGGGTGCGGTGCCTGGCCCAAAGGAGACACGCTCCCGAACATGGGAGCCTCCACGGACCTGGGGAATGGGAGCCGATGGGAGGGCGGTGGTGGTGCTGGTGGTGGCGGGGACAGCAACACTAGCTGGGGTGTGGTGGCTGCTGACACCCGCCTCCATAAGGGAGTCATCCTCCGAGTTGCTCTGGTCCTCAGCTGAGGTGGATGGTGCTGAGGACTCCTCGGTGTGGCTCCCCTCGCCCTCCGTGCCACTGGGTCCCTCCGACCACTCCTCGGCTGCTGACCCAGTCTGGCTCTCTGGCTCCTCCTGGTCCGTGGAGCTGTCCCCTTCCGTGGCCGTGGATGTATCTGCAAACAATGGGGAAACAGACAGACATCAGTCACCTGCACCAAACGCACACACCATTGTGAGCACAGCACATTACAGAGCAAGCCCTGGCATCATTAGTTGTACATTGCTAAAAGTGCCCTAACTGAACAGGAGAAGCCACTTGTCAGTCTGATGCCAAGCATGGCACTCACATCCCACATGGCCTTGCACCCATCTGTCTGGTGTCTGTTGGATTGCAACACCCCAGTGTGGACACATGCACCAAGTACACAGTAGTTGGACAGTGCAGAGGACACGGTGTGGCATGTGGACATTCACACATCACAGCTCTTGCCACTGAGTCAGTACAGGTTTCCGGATGAAAGGGATGCCCAGAGTCAAATAGGAAATGCATGTGATGCATACCAGCGACAGACACCATGATGCACCCATGTCCTGATAGCCATCGCCACAATGGTGTGCATGTAGCACATGTCACTCCCCTGCAGGACCACCAATAAGTTGACACATGCCATGGCAGAGGCATGACTGCTAAGTCATACATCACTGTCTCAGTGATGTATGACTTGGCAGCCAGACAACAACACTATGCACTGTGTCACAATAGTAGGTCATGGGGAATGCAAGTCCTGGAGCTGCACAAGTGCACATGTACATCCCCCACACAACACATCATCTTAACCCTCATCTGTCCAGGTCATACCTATTGGACATATGGGAAACCTGTGACACTACCCTCTGAACCTGAGCCCCTCACAATCTGCTGTGAATGGGGAACAGCTGCCTGAACTTCACATTCGCATACCCCAGTCTGCACGGGCAGCTGATCAAACACCTATGTGACACACAAGTATCGTCTCCTATGGTCACATCTCCAGGGGCATGCTGAGCCCCTACCAAGAAACACCCCAGCAGTCCTGGCAACTAATCCACAGCACACTGACACAGAGGCAGACACCTGAGGGGTCAAATCACTGCGCACAATGTGTCAGCCGATACACGGGAGTGGGAGTACAGAGTGCATTGCATGGCCTGGAGTAGGCATGACTGTCCTGATCCACATGAATGAGGGATGAGCCCTGGACAGTGGATAGCTGGCTATGTATGTGTGACACACGTAATCTGCACACTCCTGGGGCCCAAACATTGTTCCCACCCGCTGCATGGGCATGTGCCACATACCCCAGGCACATGTGGTGGCTCAGCACAGCAAGTGGACCGCATATCAAAGCAACACGCAGATTACATGTCCGAACACAGGCGTAGTGTGAACAATGGACCCACCCATGATGCCCACAACAGAGTTAGGGAAACAGATGCTGTCCCACACCTTTAGTGAAGCAAACTGCAAGGACACAGTCCCAAGTGACACAATTCCCTGAATGTAAGGGCCACACCTGGGTATCAGATGAGCAGTGGGCAGTGCACAATAGAGGGACATGGCTCCTGGACAACATGACTGCTGCACTGTGGCAGTTGAACCAGGCCAGAGGAGGGCACACAGCATGTAATACAGAGTTCACAGTGCAGTCTTTGACTCACCCCCTCCTTGCTGCTGTCTGGCCTTCAGCTGCCCATCCAGGTCTGGAAACACCACCGCCAGGATCTGGAGCATGTGGGGGTCAAGGTCCGTGTTCCGCCCCTCCTGCGAGGAGGCGACAGCTTCAGCTGGACCCGTGCAATCCTCCGGGTCCAGCCCCGAAGGTCCTGCCACCTCTTCTGGCAGTTGCGGATCCGGCGCTTGTAGACCCCCACGGACCGGACAGCCCGGACGATGTCCTTCCAGATCTCCTGCTTCCGATGGGCATTAACCTGTCAGGATGACAAAGTGAAAAGGCCATTACTACACATGCAACATATCCGTGCATGACACAGTTGTATATACATGTCTCAATCACAGGGGCACATGATGTACACAGGCAGTGCAAAGCTGCCCATGGACAGTTTGCCAGACGTCACTTCATGGTATCATTGCATGGGAAGTAAAACCTTGTTCAAATGCACTGTCACTGCACCATACCTGTCCAGTGCATGTCACTACACACTATGGGGGTGACAACTACTCAGTGAGCCTGCTAGCCAGTGGCGTGCAGACTTTCAGCCTTGCTAGTCAGACAATATGCACATTCAGAAAGGCAGTGCACAGAACACTCACCTGCTCCCCTGGTGTCCCATACAGCTTGCTGTACTGTGGAAGTAGGCTGTCCAGCAGGGCCTGGTTCTCCTCAAGGCTGAAGGCTGGGGCTCTCTCCACAGTACGTGCCATTGCAGGGTCCAGAGGGGCAGAGACAGCAGCAGTGCAGTGGCAGATGTCGTCCTGGAGCATGTAGTGCAGGCAAGTGAGCTCTCAGGGGAACAGCCAGCAATATATATGTGCTGGAGAGGCAGATACTGTCCCTTGTGTCCAAAGTGATAGGTCCAAGTCGTTTGCATCTTCTGAATCTGGCCAATCCATGGAATAGCAGCACCAAAACACGCCCACAGCATCCTTCAAATCTTCAACTTCATGACATACATGATTTTGCAACATTGTTGTGGGTGACCAACTGATTTTCCAGCAACCGACTCGTTCGAAATTCGAAAACGCGTCCGTTGCCAGGCAAGGCCATTGTCAATGGATGCGCACCGATCGGTCTATTGCGGTACAACGCGTACAGGGGTACAACGCGTACCCGCACACATTGAATGCAATGGGCTAGCCGGGGGCACCGATCGGTCCATTGCAGTTCAACGCGTACAGGGGTACAACGCGTACCCGCACACATTGAATGCAATGGGCCGGCCGGGGGCACCGATCGGTCCATTGCAGGACAACGCGTACAGGGGTACAACGCGTTCCCGCACACATTGAATGCAATGGGCCGGCCGGGGGCACCGATCGGTCCATTGCAGTTCAACGCGTACAGGGGTACAACGCGTACCCGCACACATTGAATGCAATGGGCCGGCCGGGGGCACCGATCGGTCCATTGCAGTACAACGCGTACAGGGGTACAACGCGTACCCGCACACATTGAATGCAATGGGCCGGCCGGGGGCACCGATCGGTCCATTGCAGTACAACACGTACAGGGGTACAACGCGTACAGGGGTACAACGCGTACCCGCACACATTGAATGCAATGGGCCGGCCGGGGGCACCGATCGGTCCATTGCAGTACAACGCGTACAGGGGTACAACGTGTACAGGGGTACAACGCGTACCCGCACACATTGAATGCAATGGGCCGGCCGGGGGCACCGATCGGTCCATTGCAGTACAACGCGTACAGGGGTACAACGCGTACCCGCACACATTGAATGCAATGGGCCGGCCGGGGGCACCGATCGGTCCATTGCTGTTCAACGCATCACTGTACATGTGACTGGCATATGTCAGCATGCCTGTCTCAGATGGACATATGCCAGCCACAGATAGCTCCCAGGGAGTGAGGGGCACACCTACATCACGACAGCCTGTCCAAACTTTATCATAAGGCATGTAAGGCTGCATTTCCTATTGTGTGTATGTTGGTGTACATGTTGTCCTGTGGGTGTCACCTGTGGGCAGCCACCCCCAGGCTGTGCACGTGTTAATGGGGACAGGATCCTGGGTGTTACGTGTACATGACCACTGTGATGTGCAACTGTTCATATCTGTGCATGTGCCATGGTCACATTTCAAGGTGGTGTATGTGTATGTCATGTAACATACCCCATGAGTCCCATGTGGGACGGTATGTTTGAGCCAGGGTGTCCCAGTGGCACAATAGTGATGGTCCTCCACAGTCTTTGTGCATGTAGTGTTTACAATGTCTCTGATTTCATGTGCACAATGGGAGACAGTCTCCACATCCACGTTGTGTGTGCATGGACTTTGATGTTGTGCGTGTGTGTGTCACAGACGTCCATGTCTGTCCTGCCGTGGCAAGTGGGACCACTACCTGTGGGGGTCATGGTTGTTTTGCTGTGGTGTATACATGATACTCCATGTAATGCCAGTGTCCATGTGGCAATACAGGGTCCCTGGGAATGTACCTGTCGTTGAGCTGTGGTGCCTGGGGCACATCTGTCCTCACATGTCACTGTGGGGGGTGATTGTGACACGGCAGCAGGAGATGGGAACTGTGACACGGCCTCATGATATCCAATGGGCCAACCTGGGACTAATTGATGCCACCTGTTGGACCGTGTTGACAGATGTTGGCCAGGTATGTACCATACATGTCCTTACGGAACTGCACACTTCATGTAGTTGTGCCTCATAATGATGTATGTTGGGATATTGAGTGTGTTCAATGCCGCTTATGTGGGGTGACTGACAATCTTGCTTACTTCTCCTCTGCACTGCAGGGCTCCTGCTGTCCATCGACCATTCCCAGACCTGGCAACGATGGTGGAACGGGACAGCATCCGACGGTACCGCTTCACCAGGCAGCTGATTGAGGATTTGGCAGTGCAGTTGTCCCCACATTTGCAGCCTGGCCGGCCGTATCCTACAGCGCTGACCCCCAAGGTGAAGGTGATGGCAGCCCTACACTTCTTTGCCACCGGTACCTTCCAACATACTGTGGCGACTGCTGGTGGGATGTCACAGACCATGTTGAGCCGTGTGCTCCGCGATGTTTTGGCGGCAATGTTGCTATTCCTGAACCGGTACATCTATTTCCCTAGACTGCGACGACTCACTGACGTGAAGAGTGACTTTTATGCCCTGGGGAGGATGCCGCATGTCATTGGCTCCATTGATGGGACACATGTGGCTTTGGTACCACCACAGGCCCAGGAGCAGGCCTACAGGAACCGCAAGCACTACCACTCGGTCAATGCACTGGTGGTGTGTCTTGCAGACATGACCATCACACACGTGTGTGCCCGTTTCCCTGGTTCAGCACACGATGCCTTTGTGATGAGGAGTAGTCGCATCCCCAGGATGATGGCACAGATGCAGAACCAGCGTGCCTGGCTTGTCGGTGTGTACTGACTTTGTGCCATTGTGTGTGATCTGATCTGTAGTATTCCGCCCACTTTTCCAAGTCAGCTAATGTGCACTTGTCTGTCCGTAGGTGACTCGGGATACCCCAACATGCCGTGGTTGCTGACACCCCTCAGGAACCCTGTGACACCAGCCCAGATGCGCTACAATGAGGCACATGGTCGGACCAGGAGAGTGATTGAGCGGACATTTGGTCTCCTGAAGAGCCGCTTCCGCTGCCTGGACAAGACCGGAGGGTCCCTCCCATATGCCCCTGCGAAAGTGTGCAAGATTATCATCGTCTGCTGCATGCTCCACAACCTGGCAGTGCGGAAGGAGTTGCCTCTCATCCAGGATGACAATGACCAACATCCGTCACCTGTGGAGGATCCTGGCCTGGACCACGATGCCAGTGACGATGATGATGATGATGATGAGGGTGATGTCCGCACACAGCTCATCACCAACTTCTTTAGCTGAATGTGAGTATCCTGAGGTGTCATGTCAATGATGTGAGTTGGCATGATGTGTAGGTGGTGCTCTGGTGCTGTTGGAGTGTGTCCATGGGCTACTTGACTGGATGTGTGTTGCGATGTGTGCTTACAGGTGGGCTGTACTCCCCAACAGTGTTGACATGCTAACTTGGTTCTGGGTGGGTATCTTGTAACATGTATTGTGCATGAGTTTTGCTGTTCTGTCCTGTACTCCATTGCTTTTGACTGTGTGTCATTTCTGTCCTTCACAGGGTACTTTCAGATACGTTTGGTCAACTGTGTCCACCGACGACGTGATTGCACTTCCAGGCTGGTAGCTGTTGTGTCCCTACAGGTGATGTGCGCCACACCCATGGACTTCCTTCCGTCTACAGTTGTTGACTGTGTGCCCGCTGCCAGGTGGGATTACCTTGCATCTGTAGTGGTTACGACATGTTGCAACTGTGTAATAAACCTGTGCTTCACTTTGTGATGTGCGTTGTCTGTGGTCACACATTTGACTGCCATTTGCTTACTGCACCTGTGGGCTACTTGACTACAACTGGGAATGGGTGTGGTGTCTGTGCATTGCACCGTCTTCCCTGGCAACATCAGTGTAGGCAATGAGTCAGATGGCCTAGGTGTGTATGTGTTGTGTAGCCCTGGTGGTGTGTCTCCCTCATATGTGTCACGTTGCCTTTACTCACATGCCTGTGTTGTCCTTGCTGTTGCAGTTCGCATACACAGTGTAATTTTGCAGTTCATCATCCCCATAACAGCACACACGTTGGAATCACAACAGAGGCAAGTATGGTGTATTAGTGTGTTTATTGTGATACATTTGTGTGAATAGTGCATAGGATGGGTAGTGCTGTACATAAATCTTGCAATCAGAAGTTCCTAGGTGAATTGAAAGTCCTGGTAGACAGAATCCCCAGTATCGGGGCCACAGTTGTCTGACACATTGGTCCAACTTGTACTCCCCATGCAATGTGTGGGAGTAGTGTTGCCGTCAACAGGGTGAACAGTCTGTGCACAAAGGTTAACATCCAGAACAGGTTCAGGCTTCCTGGGAGTTGCGCTTGGCCATCGGCCTCTCACTTGCCCCTCCTCGGACGACCCCTCTACTTGGGGGGGGGGCCCCTCAAGTACAGGCTGCTGCGGTGCAGGGGACTCTCCGCCAGAGTCATCCTCCCTCCCTGTGGCAGTTGCAGTTTGTTCGGCACCAGATGTTGTTGGCACACAGGGAGGTGTGGACTGGTTGCTGTTCATCTGGCGGAGGCATTGTAAAATGTCCCTGTGCACCGCCATCATCTCATGCAGTGCATCCCACTTGGACTCCACGCGGACATGTGTGAGTCCACGCGGGACATGTGTGACTCCACGTGGGACATGTGAGAGTCCAAGCGGGCATGATGGGCAGCCTGCTGCTGTTTCATGTCTCTGAGGAGCCCCACTACCTGGCTGAGGTCTCCGGTGCTGGACTGGTACGCATCAGCTATGCGTACCAGTTGTGGGTCATCATGCACACCAGCAACCTCTGCAAGCAGCGACCTCTGTCTCCCACCCCTCCCACCACCCCTGCTGACATGTGCAGTGCGTGCAGTGGCACGCACAGATGACCCTGGTCCACCTTGGGGGTTGGTGGTGGTGGTGGTGTCCATGGCCCCAGGTTGGTCCAGGGTCCCTGTGCTGGTGTTGCTCCTTGTTCTGTCCATGTCGGCAGGGATGGTATTTGTGGTGACAGTCGTTGGAGGGGTGGGTGCAGGGGGTGCAGCTGGTGGTCCTGCTGGTGCTGCAGCTGGTGGTCCTGCTGGTGCTGCATGTAGACTTGCACCGGATGTGCCAGGTTGGTCTTCTTCGTCCGAGGAGGGCAGAGGCTGTACGACGCCAGTGAGCTCCGCATCCTCTTGAGCCTGGGACTGGGACTCCTCAGCGTCTGCTGCTGTGTCCCCATCATCACCTGTTTTGGGAGACA
Source organism: Calotriton arnoldi (assembly GCA_963921515.1). Classification (NCBI taxonomy): domain Eukaryota; kingdom Metazoa; phylum Chordata; class Amphibia; order Caudata; family Salamandridae; genus Calotriton; species Calotriton arnoldi. Next base: position 2,512,116 of record CAWUFW010000859.1, read on the forward strand.
CACACAATGTATGTTATGTTTCTGCAGGCATCAATGGTTGACACACATGACAGTTGTGACTGTGCCTCTGGGTGCGGGCCTGTACATTGCATTGTCCTAAGTCGTCACAGTCAGGGGTTGATATTGGTGTGGCACATTGTCCTGCATTATTTGGGCATTTCTATGTATTTTTTGGGGTGTGAACATGGTCTGCATTGGTTGTGTTTGGTTGACAGCCGGCCCTCCTTCCCACCCACCCAGCCAGTCAGTTATCCCACCATGGACTGTGCTTGCATTGCAGGGAGTGGAAGTTGTCTCTCAGGATGTCAGTCAGTGGTGTCCTGCTGTTTGTTGGTGCACAGTTGCCAGCAGGGCCTTGTGCTCCCCACAGCAGTAGCCAGTGTCAGCCATCTTGTGAGTCCTTCTCCACTTCCTGTGATGTGAGCATGGTTCAGGGTGGTGTTGATGGGACAGTTGTGGGGGTGACCAATATCAGTGACTACGACTCCCATGATGCTATTGCCTCCACCCCCCTTCCCAGCATGCCCATGCTTCCTTCCTTTTGACTCTGCTTCCCTGTGGGGTGGGCTGGCTGTGCTGACAGGATGGCTGGGAGTGTTGTCCTGGCAGTTGCTTGGCTAAAAGTCCCAAGAGTGTCCCTGTGCTTCACACAACATAACCCAGGGTGGTGGTTCTTTGTGGGATCTTGTGTTAGGATGGGGGGCATTGCATTCTACCAGGTGGGTTCTGTGGAGTTTGTGTTGGGGTGTGTGAGGGGAGGTGCTTGTGACTATGGTCAGTGCTGCAAGTCCTCCTTCCCACCCACCCAGCCAGCCAGTTATCCCACCATGGAACGTGCTTGCATTGCAGGGAGTGGAAGTTGTCTCTCAGGATGTCAGTCAGTGGTGTCCTGCTGTTTGTTGGTACACAGTTGCCAGCAGGGCCTTGTGCTCCCCACAGCAGTAGTCAGTGTCAGCCATCTTGTGAGTCCTTCTCCACTCCCTGTGATGTGAGCATGGTTCAGGGTGGTGTTGATGGGACAGTTGTGGGGGTGAGCTATGTCTGTGACTACGACTCCCATCATGCTATTGCCTCCACCCCACTTCCCAGCATTCCCATACTTACTTGCTTTTGTGGGGAGTTCAGTGTGTGTGGGTGTGAGAGCAATGGCAAGATGGCTGACAGTGGTGTCCTGCTGTTGGTTGGTGTGCAGTTCCCAGCATGCCCTTGTGCTCCCCACGACACAGCAACAGTGTCAGACATCTTTGATGGGCCTTTCCACTCTCTTTGGGATGTGCATGCGTGAGTGTGAGCTTGCTGGGCCATGTGGTGGGGGATGTAGAGCTGTGACTACGACTCCCAGCATGCTATTGCCTCCACCCCCTTCCCAGCATGCCCATGCTTCCTTCCTTTTGACTCTGCTTCCCTGTGGGGTGGGCTGGCTGTGCTGACAGGATGGCTGGGAGTGTTGTCCTGGCAGTTGTTTGGCTAAAAGTCCCAAGAGTGTCCCTGTGCTTCACACAACATAACCCAGGGTGGTGGTTCTTTGTGGGATCTTGTGTTAGGATGGGGGGCATTGCATTCTACCAGGTGGGTTCTGTGGAGTTTGTGTTGGGGGGTGTGTGAGGGGAGGTGCTTGTGACTATGGTCAGTGCTGCAAGTCCTCCTTCCCACCCACCCAGCCAGCCAGCCAGTTATCCCACCATGGAACGTGCTTGCATTGCAGGGAGTGGAAGTTGTCTCTCAGGATGTCAGTCAGTGGTGTCCTGCTGTTTGTTGGTGCACAGTTGCCAGCAGGGCCTTGTGCTCCCCACAGCAGTTGCCAGTGTCAGCCATCTTGTGAGTCCTTCTCCACTCCCTGTGATGTGCGCATGGTTCATGGTGGTGTTGATGGGACAGTTGTGGGGGGCAATATGTGTGACTGCGACTCCCATGATGCTATTGGCTACACTGACTTGGCCAGCATACACAGAATTCCTTCCTTTGAGTGGTCTTCACTGTGTGTTGGTGTTGTTGTGGTGGCTACATGTCTGGATGTGTTTGTTAGTTCTATTTGTGCCACTGCCTAGCTGTAGTTGTAGTTGTGTTTGTACATGTGATGGCACAGTTGGATGTGACTTTTTTGATGGCATGTGTTGTGTTTATCTGACTGACATACACATTTTGGGATGATTCTGTTCTGGTTGCTGTGTAATTGCTATGAGTGCATGGTTTGACTCTCCCCTTGACAGTGATGTGTGTGTGTTTTGTGGCAGTATATTGTGTACATTTGTTGTGTACTCACCAGGCTCTGGGATGTCCTCTAGTCCATATACGCTCACTGGCGGAAGGATGGCCCGCACCTTCTCCTCCCAGGGCCTGAGGTATATTGGCTTGGCAGGAGGGCCACTGCCGGTGTATTGGCTGTTGATGTAGTCTTTCTTGAGCAGGTCCCGTACCCTCCTGCGCACGTCATACCACCTGTTCTGGATGTCGCTCTTTGTGCGCCGACATGGTGATTGTGCGTTCACCCTGTTGATGATCCTCTCCCACATCTTGGTTTTCTGGGAGATGGGGGTCTGTTGGACCAGTGTGCCAAACAGCTGTGGCTCTACCCTGAGGATCTCGTCTACCATGACTTCCAATTCACAATCTAGGAACTTGGGATTCTTCTTGGGGGGCATGGTGATGGGTGGTGATGGTGACTGATGTGTGTGTTGGTGTGCAGGTGAGGGTGTGTGAGTGTGTGTTTTGCTGGGTGTATGTGAGGTAGGTATTTGTTGGTGTGCTGATGGTGTGTGGCTTGTGTGAGGGATGAGCTGTGGGTGTGTGGTTGCTTTCTCTTGGGTGCTGGCAGTGGAATGGCATTTGCAAAGGATCATGGTTGTGATTTGTGTCCTTTATATGGGTGGAGTTGTGGGTGTGTCTTTGTTCTCTGTCCCCACCCCCCCAGTATTTATTGGCTTAGTAATTGCTTGTTTGGCCTTTTTTTGTGTGATTTTTCATTTGTACTGTCTGTGTATGTTGGAAACGTTCTTGTGACCGAGTCGGACCCTGCATTTGTCTCGTACGGTATTCTCCGTTTCGTTCACGCTGTGTTTGTGCAGTTTTCTATGCTGCGTACGCGTCGGTCGCGGTGTTTTGTGTTGCTTCGGCTCGGTTTTGTATGCGTGTCGGTCGTACGGCTTGGCCTCCGTCCCACTCGCTCGTGGTTTTCGTGCCTTGCATCGTACTTTGCGGTTTGGAGTTCGCGTGTACGTTTCGGTCGGATTTGTTCCGGGTGCGTGTTGGTCGGTTGGATTCGCGTGTTTTTCCGACCGGATTGCTGTTTTCCGTGCGGCTCGGTCGTTCGACTTGGGTTCGGTACGTGTCGGTCGGATTTTCCACGCCTTGCATCGTACTTGGTGTGTCGGGCGCCACAGGTACGTGTCGGTCGGTATAATTTCCGGATCCGAGTCGGTCGGTGCTTTTTCCGGCCCAAATCGGAATCGACCCCATTATGTTATGTTATTACACCTGATGTGAGCAGCAAGCGTGAAACTTGCTGATCTTTTACAATTACACGTCCACCTGTATAAAACAAAACAGTATTATTTTAAGTTATGAGATATATAAATGCTATGCCATGTACCCACTGCGTAGGGATTGCAGGGTGAGTTGATGTTAGAAATAAGTGCGTAAATATTATCACATCTGATGTTAGCAGGGAGCGTGAAACTCGCTGCTATTTTTCAATTGCACATGCATCTGCACATAACAAAGCATTCGTATTTTAAGATATGCTTGGCCTATAGTGTACATGGGCGCAGCTTTTTAGGCTGTTTTATAGTTGTAATTTCTGGCCTTATTAATTCACCAATAAATGGCACGTTATGGATAGTTTGGCATTATATGTTGACTGCGTAAGGATAGCAGGGTGAGTTGATGTAGCATACATTTAAAAGTATGCGAATGTAAAGGCTATTTTGTTTTTGTTCCTTTCACTTTAGCAGTGACCTGTTTTTTTTTTTTTTTTTAAAAGACCTCTCGCATCACGAAGAGATTACAATCTTTACTGCCGATCTTCAAGCACTTAATTATCTTGGCCTGGTTTCGTTTCTCAGCTGGCGCAAACAAGCTGACACTTCACACTATACCAGACTTTCTGTCTTACTTTTTTTTCCCTTTTTCACATATTATTCCCAATTGAAGGACAATGCGAAGTGGCTGCGTGCGCGTTGTATGGACGCGGGTAGAAAACACTCGTGTTATAGTGTACATGGGCGCAGCGCTTTATGCTGTTTTATAGTTGTTCCCTGTGCCTTTATGATTTTATAACAAATAGCACGCCATGTACTGACTTTGTAAGGATAGCAGGGTGATTTAATGTCTGAATTAAGTCCCGTAAATATACAATCACACTTGATATCAGCAGCGAGCGTGAAACGTGTTGATGTGTAAAATGGCAATGCATTTGCACAAAGCAAAACTTTCTTATTTTAAAGTATGCTCGTGTTATAGCGAACATAAGTTCAGCCTTTGATGCAGTTTTATTCCCAGCAAATGGCACGCCATGTACCAACTGCTTAAGGATCTCAGAGTGATTTGGCAGTGTTTGATGCATTACTCTTACTGACATTCAACGCTTTATTTTTAGGGTACTCTTCTGTTATTTTATTTCCCTGCATTTCATGGAGTCTCCTGGGTCCGCACTTTTAGTGTTTGATGCATTACTTTTACTAGTATTTAGCGCTACAGAGTGTCCTGGGTCTGTATTTGTAGCTGCTGCACTGGCTGCGTGCAGTTTGTATGGACGTGGGTAGATTAGTATGTTGTTGATTCTTTGTTGTTGTGAACATATGATCAGCTTCTTAAAGTGGGCCTAAGTGGACTGCGCTGCATGTTGTAAGTACGTAAGGATAGCAGGATAATTTGATGTTACAATTACGTGCTGGAACTAGACTATCACAGCTGATGTGAGCAGCGAGCGTGAAACGTGCTGTTTTTTTATGCCGGGTCTGCCATATAGAGCCACGCAAGGTGGTTTTGGGTGAATTAGTAAACCCCACTAAAGGACTTGTGTTACCTTCTTACAACTTGCTTCACACAAGGGCAATGCAAGCCCTTAGTAAATCTGGTGCAGAGTTCCTCTGTTTTCTGTCTTATCCTGTTTCCCCTTACCCATTTATACTGTTGGCCAGCAAAATCTTATTGTGTGTTGTTGACGGTGAATGTGGGAAGAGTGCATAGCTCCTGAGATCCAGCGTACAAAGTTAATGTTTTCTGACACAGCTCTCCCCTTGTAACTGTGGCTGTGTTATTGTTTCCTCCTGAGGAGAGGATAGCTTTTTCATTCCCTGATATGGTGAATGGCGTTTCTTGAGACCCCATCCACACTGCTGGCCTCCACCTACGTTCTCTGCATACAGCACCTCAAACAAGACCAGAAAAAGGCCGAGCAGGGGCTCTCACAATTAAGGGACTCACACCACAGCCAGCCCTCTCCTTTAACCTTCACCTGTACTGCAATGTACAGAACCTTCCACTTAGTTATTGCCACATTTACGCTCAGGTGGAAGATGCCACACACTTCTGTAATGTGGTCCAAATACGACTTGTTCTGTAAGCATTCAACAACCACCTTCAGCAGTAAACCCGCACCTACCAGATACAAAGATACAATTGGGGCGTCCTTCACAAAACTCAGAAGATTTCATGTAACAATATATACTTCTAAATGCATTTGGAAAACATGACTAAAATAATATCACCTGCATAAAACTTTCCAATAGATTGATGTTCCAGGTATCATCAGCGTGTAAGAAAAACATGCCAAACTACAGAGACGCAAGATGATTTATGAAGTAATTTTACAGCCTGCACATTTCAAACTCATGAATGTTGTCTGCTGATTCTGAGCAGGTGATGATTAGAGATGGGAACGATGTTTTAAATAATCTTTTAGGCTGCTATATTTTACAACTGTTATTCTACTTTCATGCATATTTCATTTTGCACTTGTATTTACATAATTTAATATTTTCAAACAAATTGTATTCATATTTCCAACATTATTTCTTGTTTCCAGTGGCTTTCCTCGTAGCCTAGGCATGTATTGTTCAGTAAGGGGGTTTTAATGATCTCCTATTAAAAACTGCAGTAGAACAACAACATCAAAAGTGTCACAAACTGTAAACAGATTGGTGAGGAAATACATTGAGCCAGTTACTCTGTTTCTTGGAGCCAGGTTTACAAAGATGCCAGGCAAAAGTTGCTGCGCTTCATTGTGTGACAAGGAAAGAGCAGAAAACTGCCATATCTACAGAGATATGGCACTCTCCTACCCTCCCCCAGCACTGGTGCACAATCAGACAGCTGTGCACCACACAAGCACCTTTGCTCCATAGAGCAAGGGTGTCTGTGTGAGACGACTAGCAGAGGTTAAATACAAAGACAAAATGTAAAACTTTTCCTACTTTGAATGTGTGTTGTACAGTGCACCACACATGCAAAGTCGGAAAAGAAAGAAGAAATAAAAGTATTTCTCTTTTTAACACCTGCTTCAAAGTGGCATTATTTTTTGGCATACAACCCTGTCTACTATTATTAGTACATAGAGTTTGATGTCTCGAGAACACCCATGCACCTCCCATGTAACGCCACCTTGACGCAGTGTAACGCATTACTTTTCCTTACAAACAAATGCAAATACTAATTTGTGTTGCTTTGTAAATTTTTATGCCATGGTCTATGTATAAAAGTAACGCAAAACCTTTAAAAATATGGCTCTAAATGTCTTATGTAGGCTATAATTTCCATGAATCTTCCGTTATATGTAAGACCACGAAAGTGGACTTTCAGATTTATAAAGTTGCTGAAACTTCTTTATCACTATCCCAAGTCATCACTATCTCAGCACCTACCACCTGATCAATGGGGAAAGGCAGAATACACTCACTCACTCCCTCACACTTTTTAGGTCAAGCCTAGCGGCAGCGCGGATGCACTGCTCGCTCTGCGAGACTGCTGCAGTAGAGTATGGGAGAGAAGCCGCGCACACTCTCCTCCCATATTTTGAATTGGCATGTGTCATTGTTTTTCGTAATTCTGCCTTTGGATTCGTTAATAGGCTTGTTAGTCCCTCCTTAGTACAGCCTTGTCTTCATTTGTACCCGCCCATGGCTACTGGCCCCTTTACTTCGGTTGTTACACGGGACCTGTTATTTAGTCTGTAAGCACTATTTAATTTATTGAGTTTCTCTTACTGCAGGCCGGACATGCGCTGCTTCAGCTGAAACCGCTTGTGTTTTTTTAAGCAGCACGGCCACCCCCGTAACATGGGCGCCTGCTTTCAATCACTTTAACCCGTCTTTATCTTGTGTCTGTTTCAACCCCTCCCCACAAGCAAAATGGATTTAGAAATGATTAGCGAATTAAGTCATGTGAATTCCAGGTAGCACATGATCCTGTGCTAATGGGCTGAAGCTGACAACAGCACATCTGTGTTACATGTCATCTGTACTAAACCACCTGGCGGATTGTTTTCAAAAGCCTGCTTTATTAACAACACCACCACCACCAATACCACCACCACCAATACCACAACCACCAATACCAACACTACCAATACCACCACCATCAATACCACCACCTCCACCAATACCACCACCACCAATACCACCACCACCACCACCAACACCACAACCACTACCACCACCAATACCACAACCACTAATACCACCACCAATACCACCACCACCACCACCAATACCACCACCACCAATACCACCAAAACAAATAGCACCACCACCAATACCACGACCACCAATACCAACACCACCACCAATACCAACACCAATACCACCACCAATACCACCAACACCACCAAAACCATCACCAGTACCAACACCACCATCAATACCACCACCTCCACCAATACCACCACCACCAATACCACCACCACCAACACCACAACCACTACCACCACCAATACCACAACCACTAATACCACCACCAATACCACCACCACCAATACCACCAAAACCAATAGCACCACCACCAATACCACGACCACCAATACCACGACCACCAATACCAACACCACCACCAATACCAACACCAATACCACCACCAATACCACCAACACCACCAAAACCATCACCAGTACCAACACCACCACCAATATCACCACCACCAATACCAGTACCACCACCAAGACTAATACCACCACCAATACCACCACCACCACCAATAAAACCAATACCACCACCACCACCACCAATACCACCAATAGCACCACCAATACCACCACCACCACCAATATCACCACTACCAACACCACCACCAATACCACCACCACCAATACCACCACAACTACTACCACCAATACCACCACCACCAATACCACCACCACCAATAACACCAATACCAATACCACCACCACCACCAATACCACCACCAATACCAACACCACCACCAATACCACCACCACCAATACCACCACCACCACCACCAATACCACCACCAATACCACCACCCCATCACCAATACCACCATCACCAATAACAATACCACCACCACCACCACCACCAATACCACCACCACCACCAATACCACCCCCCAATACCACCACCAATACCACCACCAGTACCACCACCAATACCACCACCACCAATACCACCACCACCACCACCAATACCACCACCACGACCACCAATTAATCAGATTAAAACAAAATAGTCGCCCTCCTTCTTCTTTTTACTTTTTAATCAGGTTTTGACCTCTCCAGAATAAAAATAATTATAGCGGATTCCCTTACCTGTTTTAACCCACACACCACATCTACATCTTACCAGGCCCCTCACACCCACTGCACCTATACGGCAAGGAACAAAAGATCTCCGATAAAGAGCCCCTTTATGGGTGCCCGTCGAGCATTGCAGCGCCGGCTCGACGAGGAGCAGACCCATATGATGAAGCATGACACCTAGCTTGCTGGGTGTGTGAGGGTCCTAGTTCTGAAAGGAGGTATTCCCCACCTTCCCACCACTCTGAGTACTAACCAGGTGGCCAACTTGCCACCCAGGAACACCGTACCTCTTTTGTCTTCTAGTTCTACCCAGGGCAAGTACGGTGGACCTTTATCAAGCCCTCATTGTCCCCCTTGTTGTTTACTAAGTACTGCACAGGATCTCCCGTGGGACTCTTTAGGTTACCAGAAGGATAATATCCTTCATTGGCCCATTTTCTGGGACTTATTATTTAGTCCCGCCCCTTCTATTTTGCCTTCACCCAAATCCTCTGACATACCAGTCATCATGGATGACAATCCCAGACTTAGCTTTGATGATGCAATGGCTGCAGAAATTCTCAGGAATACACCATCTATCCTGGGAGGTGAAGGTTCATCAGCCTCTGGATCACCATCTGAGGACTGGACCTCCCTTACCAATATGAAAAGAGACTGGGTGAAAATAACGCTCCACGGTGCAATGATGACGGAGTACTTGAGGGCCAATATGGCACCAAACGGCCTAATAGTCAAGAACTTCCCTAGACTTTTCCTGGATGACGCTGTCTTTAAAAGGAATGGTCCCTGGTAGCATGGAAATGCACCAGGGACTTACTTATCCTCATTATTAATTCAGCAAAGAGGATAGCTGATGCCCTCCTTATTAGAATACAGGTTGCTGAAGGGGCCATAAGGACTACCATACATGGCACTGTATTTAAAACCAAATTGACAGAACTCAACCATGAGATTGCTGAGCACAAGGAATTTCTGATGAAGCAGAAGGTTAGCAAGCTTCAGAAGGATATAAGCAGATTTAACAAAGAAAAAATATACCCCTATCTGAAAGCAGACTATACCAACAGCAAAACTAGCTACTCTTCTGATGAAAATAGTGAATCCGACAGAAGAGACTCGGCTAGCAGTGACTCCAGCAATGGGAGCTGGAAGGGTTCGAATCAGAGGAGAAAGAATTATCCACAAAACCCCCACTACCCTGTACAGAATTTTCAAGGGCCGCAGCCTCCTTTTTGGCCTTTCCCAATGTATCCCCAGGGCCAACCGCAATACTTCCCTGCCAGCAATCCACCTTTTTAGGCAGAGGCTGGGGCAGAGGAAGAGGGCGCAAAAGAGGAGGACAAAAACATGTCCAGTGGCAGGACCAGGAACCGAATATGATGGAAACCAGGAGCAAAACACAGGGCAGGAGAGTCTAGTGGTTAATTTGTCACATAGACAACTGACACCTACAGAACAAACAGTACTTGAGAAAGGCCTTGGCTAAGTCCCCACCCCCAAAGAGGACAGTTTTCGGGAACAATGCGAAATCCAGAACCTGTTTAGAAAAATACGCCTTAAAGCCCACTTCGATGGTACTGAGGAACCAGCCAGACTGGATTCAGGCCTTCGCAATCCCTCGACCTTCACACCTACCGTTGGCATGGTACCTGTGGAGGTAGTGACCTTTGAGAAAGCTGTCCTAAAAGAACTGAAGAACCAGGATACCAGAGTTCCTTTCCATAATCTCTCTAATCAAGAACATGCAGCGATTAGATCATTGACTGAGGACAAAAGCATTACAATAAAGCAAGCTGACAAAGGGGGCGCCACGGTCATACAATCCACTTCGGATTACAACACCGAGTGCCAACGCCAACTACGGAATAGTAAATTCTATACTCCGATAACAACAAACCCCCACGACTCGATTAACGACCGAGATAACCACCATGGTCTATGAGGCAGAGAGTAATGGGTGGATCAGTGGTAAAGTAGCTGATTTCTTGATTACCAAACATCCCAAAACACCCTATTTTTACACTCTGCCGAAAATACATAAGGGGACCACCCCTGTTCCGGGCAGACCTATAGTTTCAGGAATCGGCTCACTCTTAGAGCCGCTCTCAAAATTCTGCGACCATTACCTACAACCTTTGGTCAAACAGACACCATCATACATCAGGGACACAACAGATATCCTCTGTGTTATAGGTGAAATAGAAAGCACAGGCGATAATGACCTCCTGGTCACCTTGGATGTGGAACAACTGTATACCAATATCCCACAGAGAGAGACATTGGCAGTAATAGAATCTGCACTAAGTGGGAGTGAATGGACAGCAGCAACACCCATTTCGTTCATCGTGCAATGTGCCACCCTGGCCTTAACAGAAAACTTTTTGAGTTTGACAGCCAACTCTTCCACCAGTCTCAGGGTACTTCGATGGGGAGTACCTTTGCCCCCAGTGTGGCATGTTTGTATATGGCGGCGTTTGAACAAGAGACCATCCAACATGCGAGTAACCCCTTCGGAGCTAACCTGAGACTGTGGAAGAGGTACATAGATGACATCCTCATCTTTTGCCAGGGTGACATACAGAGATGCGCTGAATTTTGCAAGTGGATTAACACAAAAAACCAGCACTTGAAATTCACCCACATATCTCCCACGAACATTGCCTTCCTAGATCTCACCATCAGATTACAAGAGGGTAGAATAACGACATCCCTATACAAAAAGCCTACCGACAGAAACAGCTTGCTACTGTACAGCAGCTATCATCCTGCTACACTGAGAAATAACCTTCCCTTCAGCCAATTTCTAAGAATTAGAAGAAATTGTAGTTCTACAGAGGACTACAAAATTGAAGCAGAGATACTGGCTGACAATCTGCTGAAGAGACAATACCCTAAGAAACAGGTTCACTCTTGCATGAAACGAGCAAGAAACAATAATCGTGAAAGCCTCCTAGAGGTACATGAGAAAGAACCCACTGACATTTTGACCTGTGTGACCACGTACACACCTAGATCCAATCTAATAAAGAAGGCAGTGAACAAACACTGGGCAATTCTGAACACGGGTACTCTGTCAATACCCAAACCGTTTGCGTTTAAACGTACCAACAATTTGAAAGATATGTTGGTGCACACTAGACCCAAGAAGAGCAACATCCCTAACCAGAGGCAACTGTGGGATCTCCCACCCATGGCAGGACACTATCCCTGCGGCTCTTGTACCGTGTGCCCACAGACCAGACACACCAAACAATTGGTTCTATCAGACACATTTACATGGACGCTAATCAAACACACTAACTGTAACACCCCACGTTGTGTGTACATGCTGACCTGCCCCTGTGACAAGAGGTATGTTGGCATGACCATGAGGCCCGTTAAGGTCAGAATCACTGAGCACAAGAGCAATATTCGTTGCCATAAAACTACCACCAAACTATACACCCACTTCTCTGAACTCGGACACCCCCAGAGAGTCTACGCTGGGTCATCCTAGAATCCCACCAACAAATAACACAGACTGCTTTGTACAGGATTGAACAAAGGTGGGTGTTCCGTCTTGACTTAGCAAATGACGGCCTGAATGACGCCATACCCTGGAGCACCATTAATTAATCTGATATATACAACCATTGTCCGCATCTTTAACGAATGAATATATCAACTTAGGACTCCACGCTAGTCTCTCACCTCTTTATACATCTCTGCCACATGATATCGACATCAGGCTAGTCAGATATGGAGATTAGGCTAAGTTAGGACGATATATCTAATAACTAACAATAGAGTACAATACTACACTGTAAGATGGCCGACATACGAATCACCCAATCGGCAGTCGCCAGCAACTTATGCACGAATTTAGCGCAGTGACGCGAGCACTTTTGCACTGTATAAATTCTTGTTTACATTGTTGATAAAACCGCGCCACTCAATGCCAAATTTGAAGCCCTTGATGCGCGTCCACATCAAGGTAATAGCCAGAACTATAGACTTTCACCACATTCAAAGATGGCCTCCATGGTTACACTGTAGATGATGTCATGCCAACACCATCACACCATCCACCAGGTGTGGCTGATTTACCATGCTTAATGGCACCAGGAGAGGGTATTTAAGACAGGAACCGACAACCTGTCTTTTCCTTCCTGATGCAGCGGAGCGGGCAGGTGAGCCGGACTGCTCTGAGCGGGAGCAGGTGAGTATGGATTACACGTTGAGACTATGCCTGGTCACAAGCTTTTAAGAGAGGTAAGAGGTGCTGGGAATTGCTGACAAGTTACCGCTGGTCTTTGGGAAGGGTACGCTGACGCTGATGTTCTGTAGAGCTCTGCACTAAGACATAGCTTGGGCGCTGTAGGCGCTCTTAACACACCGCACGATTGGCTTAATGTCGGAGCGCATGGTGAAGGCGCCAGCAGCTACGCAGGCAGGTCTGGGGCACTTTTGAGTCTGTTGAATAACCTTGTCAATGATACCAATTTCACGACTATGGGCTTACTTTAACCTGAACCATGCCCACTTTCACTTTTAATGCTCTAGGGTCATGGCCTTAGCAACTAAACGTTGTGCCTACAAGCCCACACCCAGCATATATTATTTTGTTGTTTGTTTTTTCCTTTTTAATAAACAGCGACACTACGTTGAGTGTCCATATACTCCGCTGCGGTCTGATGAAGCAGCACTTGAATCCTTAAGAGGTGAGCTGATACTCACTCACCATGTTGTTCAATTACTCTAACTGGTTACACAGAGGTTTTATATTCTAAATACAAATGAAGGCACACGTATAATGTGATATGCATGAAATCACGTTGTTTTTATCACTTGTAGAGATTCAAAGAGGTTGTGTACAGTGAAACACACCCACTTGAATCAATAGGACCATGTACCAATATTTCCATTTGGTTTTTTGATCCTTTTTGTTTGTACTCTAGGTTGGCTGCTTTTCTCCGGGGCAACGTCCTACCGAGAGAAGAAGTGGTATGTAGAACCACACCACACACTGTAGATAGTTTTCATTTAGTCACTAGGTCCTGAGGACTCGCCAACTGATCTATTAGAGACATTTTATAGGCGAGAAACATGTTGACCACTAAGGGGTAGAGCGTAATTTTTGTCAGATTAAAATAAAATAGTCGCCCTCCTTCTTCTTTTTACTTTTTAATCAGGTTGTGACCTCTCCAGAATAAAAATAATTATAGAGGATTCCCTTACCTGTTTTAACCCACACACCACATCTACATCTTACCAGGCCCCTCACACCCACGGCACCTATACGGCAAGGAACAAAAGATCTCCGATAAAGAGCCCCTTTATGGGTGCCCGTCGAGCATTGCAGCGCCGGCTCGACGAGGAGCTGACCCATATGATGAAGCATAACACCTAGCTTGCTGGGTGTGTGAGGGTCCTAGTTCCGAAAGGAGGTATTCCCCACCTCCCCACCACTCTGAGTACTAACCAGGTGGCCAACTTGCCACCCAGGAACACCGTACCTCTTTTGTCTTCTAGTTCTACCCAGGGCAAGTACGGTGGACCTTTATCAAGCCCTCATTGTCCCCCTTGTTGTTTACTTATTAACAACACCACCACCACCAATACCACCACCACCAATACCAACACCACCAATACCACCACCATCAATACCACCACCTCCACCAATACCACCACCACCAATACCACCACCACCAACACCACAACCACTACCACCACCAATACCACAACCACTAATACCACCACCAATACCACCACCACCAATACCACCACCACCAATACCACCAAAACCAATAGCACCACCACCAATACCACGACCACCAATACCACGACCACCAATACCAACACCACCACCAATACCAACACCAATACCACCACCAATACCACCAACACCACCAAAACCATCACCAACAATACCACCACCACCAATACCACCACCAATACCACCACCAGTACCAACACCACCACCAATATCACCACCACCAATACCAGTACCACCACCAAGACTAATACCACCACCAATACTAATACCACCACCACCACCAATCCCACCAATAAAACCAATACCACCACCACCAATACCACCAATAGCACCACCAATAGCACCACCAATACCACCAATACCACCACCACCACCACCAATATCACCACTACCAACACCACCACCAATACCACCACCACCAATACCACCACAACTACTACCACCAATACCACCACCACCAATACCACCACCACCAATAACACCACCACCAATACCAATACCACCACCACCACCAATACCACCACCAATACCAACACCACCACCAATACCACCACCACCAATACCACCACCACCACCACCAATACCACCACCACCAATACCACCACCCCCATCACCAATACCACCATCACCAATAACAATACCACCACCACCACCACCAATACCACCACCACCCCCCAATACCGCCACCAATACCACCACCAGTACCACCACCAATACCACCACCACCAATACCACCACCACCACCAATACCACCACCACCACCACCACCAATATCACCACCACCAATACCACCACCACCACCACCACTGATACCACCACCACCACCAATACCACCACCAACACCACCACTAATACCACCACCACCAATACCACCACCACCAATACCACCACCACCATCACCAATACCACCATCACTAATAACAATACCACCACCACCACAACCACCACCACCACCACCAATACCACCACCAATACCACCACCACCACCACCACCAATACCAACCCCCAATATCACCACCAATACCACCACCAATACCACCACCAGTACCACCACCAATACCACCACCACCAATACCACCACCAACAACACCACCACCACCAATACCACCACCACCACTGATACCACTACCTCCAATACCAACACCACCAATACCACCACCACCACTACCACCACCACCAATACCACCACCACCAATACCACCACCACCACTGATACCACCACCACCAATACCAACACCACCAATACCACCACCACCACTACCACCACCACCAATATCACCACCACCACCAATACCACCACCAATAATACCAATACCACCACCAATACTACCAATACCACCACCACTAATACTAATACCACCACCACCAATACCACCACCAATTCCAATACCACCACCACCACCCCCTCCAGTACCAATACCACTACCAATACCACCACCAATACCACCAATATCACCACCACCATCACCAATACCCCACCAATACCACCACCACCACCAATACCACCACCACCACTAATACCACCAGTAGCACCACCACCACCAATACCACCATCACCAATACCAGTACCACCACTACCAATAGCACCACCACCAATACCAATACCACCACCACCAATACCGCCACCACCAATACCACCACCACCAATACCAGTACCACCACCAATACCAATACCACCACCACCAATACCACTACCACTACCACCAATACCAATACCACCACCACCAATACCGCCACCACCAGTTACACCACCAACACCACCAACACCACCAATCCCACGAATGCCACCACCAATATCACCACCATCAATACCAGCACCCCCAATACCACCACCACCAATACCACCACCACCAATACCACCACCACCACCAATACCACCACTGCCAATACCAATAACACCACCAATACCACCACCTCAGCACCTCTCACTCTCTAGTAATAGCAGGGGCACTGTACGAGGCCAGAGCTGCAGCCTGACCATCCCTCCCTCCAGCCATGCCTGCCATAAAGCACAGCCTGCCCTGCACCAGGAGGTGAAGCCAGGGCCCTACTACAGCTGGAGTGTTTTTTATTAAGCCAAAGATAGCAATGACATTACGCAATGCCACACTGCACACTCAAATCACGGAGAGGGCAGGAAATAGCCCCCCCCCGCTCTTCCTCCTGACCCACAACAGTGTAATCACAGAGCAAAAGGTGCTGGAGCTCTTTGTTAGTGTTTATAGCTCGGATAATATGTAACTCTCACTTCACACTTTGTGTCTATGTAATTTACAACACTTACACATCTTCTTCACTGCACTATTTATCACTACTTTGAAGACTTCGCAGGCCGGTCTCCTCCTCTGATATTTACAATCTAACAAGCGGTCGAGAAGGCCCTTTATTGCAATGCAATAGGTCTCGCATTTGCAAGAGTTTAAGCCATTTTTATTGTAAATGACAATGCCTTTTATTTATGTTTTAAAACCCAAAGCATAAATGAAAGGCATTGTCATTTACAATGCCAATAGCTCAAACTCGCGCGAATGCAAGACCTATTGCATTGCAAATGCTTGTTTCTGTTGAAGTGAAGCGCATTTCTGCTTGTGTATACAAATGTGATTTGTATGCTATTGGTACTTTTTCACCCTCATTAAATATTAAATAGGTGAATCAGCATTGACCCGAAATTATTCGGATCACTAAATTGCGTGTATTTATGTGTGTTTGTAAGTGATTTGTTGCTAACATGTTAGCTTGGAGTGAACGCAGGATTTATGTGTGTTCCTGTGTCCAATGTTTTGTTGAAAAAACAGGTTTGATTAATTCGTAGAGAGGTTTAACCCTTTCTACGTAATTTAGAGTGTAAGTTCTTCCAAAATTTAGGAAACCCAAGATAGATTGTAAATTTTTCAGCGTTTTTGGAGGTTGGAGCAGCGCGCACTTTTCTAAAAATTAGCTGCCAGGCTCTTGCCTTTACTTGAAAGCTCATATCCTAGGAAAAGGACATTGAGATGGGCAATTCTGGATTTTTTAATGTTGAATTTATAGCCTTCAGAGGCGAAGCCCAATATAATGGTACTCACCCTGTTCAAGTGCCTATCTAGGTCATCGTCTGTCAGATAGATGTCATCGACATATGACAATGCCTCATTATCATAAATTTGTAGTAACTCTGTTACTCTCGCTGAGAATAACCCTGGGCTGTTTTTGAACCCTTGTGGGAGTCTACAAAATTGACGCTGGGTCCCCATTATTGAGAAAGCTCTTAAGTACCTGCTTTCAGGTGCTATGTTTTGACAAAAGAAACCATTTGAAATGTCCAATGTGGTTTTATATTTTTTACGCACAATGTTATTCATTAATGCTGTACTATGTGCATTTTGCACTGCAAATGTTTTTGAACAAGTGTTCAAGTGTCTGTAATCCAAAACTAGACGATATGTATTGTCTGGTTTGGATACAGGAAACAAAGGATTGTTCATTGAGGAGGTGCATGTTTCAATCACCCCTTGGTATTTAAGTTGATCTAAGATCTCCCTGACCTGTTTTTTAGCTTCTTGCTTTATTGGGTACTGCCTTTGTGCAGTAGGTTCAATTTTTAGATGTATTTTGTGGTGAGGTGAGTCCTCATCCCATCCTACATGATTTTTATATAATGCTGGGGCCTGGGCAACTGCCCATTTCCTGGCATAAGTATATTTTAGGTGAATTGGAATATGGTTGGAGAAGGCAGGCATTATGATGTCCTCGCCATGTGGGCACTCCCTGACAAAGTTTGGTGGCCAGTCCTTTTCTGCTAGAAGTATATCATAACACCTTGAAAGTTTCTCCCAAAAGAGTATTTTCACTTTTCTCGGTATGTCTCCCTCTATTCGGAGTGTTATTTCATATAACTTTTGTGGAGTACTAACCCTGGTGTCTACAGTCTCTACTGTGATGTACTCATTCAAGTCCACTATCTCCAGAAGTTCCTTCAGGTTCTGGCGAGCTATTGTTACTTCTGCTGCACTGTCCAGCATTGTCTGAGCCCATTCTCCGTTCTTGAGCTGTGTTCTCAGTATTCTCGGCATGTCTGATCTTCAGACCTGCTACCTTCTTTTTGTGAATTGAGGTTTTGATTTATTTTTCTGAACGTGTTTATCGTCTTTGGATTTCACGCGTTCTTCTCTGTGTTCTGACCGTCCTCTTCTTTCTGATGTCTGTGACGATATCTGAAAGGTACGAGAGGAACGTGTATCAGTATCTTGATACCTGTCAGGCTTTCTTAAATTATCCCTATTCCTGAGATTATACCTCCTTTCAGAGGGCTCCTTTTGAGGAGACCTACCTCGGGATTGAGAACGTGTCTCGTTTGAATTTTGTTTATTAGTTTCCCACTTCTTTTTAGAAGATGTAGGATTTTGTTTAATAGAGTCCTTCTCAGGACTTTCAGATAGTTTTGGCTTCAAAGGTTTTCCACCCAAACTATCTCTGCCTAATTCTGCATAAGATTGTTCTATTATTCTGGGTAGTTCATGTTGATGTTCTGTTACATCAAATTCCTTAAGCGTTGGCGGATCGCCACTGATGCTGCCTCCCTTTAATATTAGATAATATTATTGTTGAGACCTGGTCGAAGTTTTTCAGTAATTTCATACCTAAATTCAGAGCAGGTTCTGCCCCGTATTCGTTTTGAATTTGTTTCAGGACATCTGGTATTACTGCAATTGACGTAACACCATGTGTTTTAGTATAGATGGCAGTAAAGACTGCGCCCCAAGTGGTGCAATCTTCCAGTTGTGGTGTGATCCCCATTGGTAAACAGATTGTTAGAATTCTGTGTTTCTCATAAGGGCTAGTATTTGGAAATACTGCTTCGATTTGAGTAATTTTTTGAGCTATCCAGAATGGAATTTGCTCACGCTTTGTGGGCATTTTACCCATGACTGCGTGTAAAGTCTGTGGAGTAATGTTTAGTGTATTCCCCTGTTGAGAGGTTTGATTTGGAATGGTCATTGGTGGTTGGACTGTGAATGTCCGCATGACATATTGGACTAATTGTCTGTACATTTTTATTAACTCTTGTAGTTGAGTAAGTAATTCCTCGTCTGACATTACATCGATGTCAGGATGAGGTGTGTAGCCGGCTAGAATCGGCCATGTTGCTCCTGGTCTACCTAGTGGACCGAGCCTGGTAATGTTTTTGTGATGTTTTAGGGCGCCTTTAAACCAGAGATTATGCTCCTGGTATGTGAGTGGAATTTCAATATCCTTGAAAGGAATATATTCCTCTGGTGGTTCATCTTCTTTAAAGAAGTGAAATAGTTTTGTTATTGGATTTGATTCTGGGAATACTATCCATGAATAGAATACCTCTGTCTGAAAGGATTCGTGTGCCTATATCACGAAAACTGCTCTACCACCTCTTGGTGGTAGGTCGTGTTTTATAAGTTTTAGAGTGATGGCTCTCCTTAAGTTTTGAGGGATGTTTATAACACCCTCATCGGTTTCATTTAAACCTGTAAAATTAAAAGCTGTTACGACTCGGTCAGCTGCAGCTACACCGTCCTTGGTGCCATTATCCCCGTGTATGGACATTTGTTTTTTTTAAAATGTAGACCACGTTTCAAGGAAACAAAAGATAAGGTGCACAATATTTTGGAACACTGTATCCTTCAACGTTGAACAAACTAAACAGCTACTATATAGGTTTGTTTTTTGTCCTATTTAGCTTTGGCGGATATTTAACCCTACCCACTCCAGACGTCTTATGGAGTATGTGAGTAGGGGTCACTGAGAGAAAAGCACGACTGAGTTACTCAGTATCTAGCGTTAAATTAGTGCCTTACCAAACCGTTGGGCGCCATGTAGTGTAGTTCCTATTTCCCTAATAGGCTTTGCGCATTGGAATAATATACCCTATAGATTCGACATAGGACTGAGGTCAGTATGTCCCTATCGAGTATATTAAACTTAATTACTTTGTGCCAGCTAAAACTCAGAGGCCACTAGAAACTCCCTGTAAACAGGAAGGGAGTAGTTTCTGGCAACCGCATAAACATGACAACTTTGTTTCCCTTTAGAATCGGAACACTCTCAGAATCGTGGAAACAATAGATAACAGTTTCACTCAGCTAATCGTGCATGCTTAGTTTCTTCAGAGTTACACAGAAAGAATAGACGGGCGTTTCAATAAAAGGATTTATTGAACAGTCTTGTTTCTCGTGTAAGAGATATGAGCTGTTATGATCACAAGACAGTATGCGAGATATATAATGTACAGCGTAAGCAGTAGAAAGAAATAATACTGCACTAGCATTATCTTTTAGCTATGACACATATATTCATATACATAAATAACATAAGCTAAAAATGTGAGTACTCATAAGATGCTTCTCTAACTAGTTCTACCCCAGTGTACCTAACCTAAGTGTAGTGCAAGGTAAGAAGTAGGTGAATTATTCTATAGTATGGTATGCTATAGTCTAGTATGCCAAGTCTAGTATGCCAAGAGTCCCTCTAGGTTCTAGTCAGCTCCATACCTTGAGAATGAGAGAGGTGGGAATCTCCTTCCGGGTCTCGAACTCTAACACCCCGCGAAGGGAGTCAGAACACTGGAAGCTGGATTCTCTGCGAGCAGGGATGACAGCGTCTCTTGTCAGTGCGTCAGGCCGGGACACGGGCTCCTCTAAAGTCGAGGTCTCCTCCCACTTGCTTGGGCAAGGGAAGGTATATTTATACCTGGTAGGTGCCTTGGAATGTTAGTATTGACATAAAGTCGGGCAGAGGAAGACGTCGGGAATGAACCCTTAAGGTATAGTGGTTCATGCATGATAAATGAGTTCTTGGAGAAATCAATAATCCTGTGCTAGGGGGACTCCCAAGAGCTTAAGGGTCTGGTTTCTAAGAACTCGTTGTGACGTTAGGGTGGACGGATGTAAGTGACCATGCCTGTATTTGGACAGCATGGCTAATGCCTAAATAAGGACTGGGATCTTATACCTATATAAGGGCAATGCGAATTGTGCCTATATAAGGACATGTTTCAGGAAAACCTATATACGGACACCTAAAGTGGAATACAACAGATCTGCTTCGGAGATCATTGTGGCTACCCTGGCTTTTCGTCAGCCCGCTGCAGCAGCCGTCCTTAGACGTCAGGGTTGGTTGAGGGCAACAACATTCGGCCCTGAGGTGCAAAGTAAAGTCCTAGATATGCCTTTTAATGGCAATGCGCTTTTCGGTAAGCACATTGATGACGCCTTTCAGGCCTTTAAGGCAGACACCGAGACTACTAAAGCTTTGGGCACGCTCCAATACATGAAGCCCCTCCTTGTGGAGCCTGTAGTAGAGGAGCCTATTCATTTCTTGGGGGCTACCAGAAATACCAACCTCAGACCTATCAGTCATTTCGCCCTTCCTACCAACATCCACAGACCTATAGTGCACCACCAAAGGCTGCATACTGCAGGCAACTCAGACTTAAACACCCACTGCAGTCCAGAGATACTGTTAGAAAACAGTGACGATGTTCCGGCGCCTGCTGCACTCTTCCTTATCCTTGCATCCAGAGGAGCACGCATCACATGCTGTTTCAGTCAATGGCAAAAAATTACACAAATGGGTCCTGGATATATTAAAATATGGCCATACCCTGGAGTTTTCACAGTACCACCTCCTCATCCACCACAAAAATCTCTGGAATCCCAACTTCAGTTACTCAGGAAGGAGGCATTCGATATGCTACAAAAAGTGCCACGCTCTCAAAGGGGGATAGGTTTCTACTTCCACTTTTTTCTTGTGAAGAAGAAATTGTGAGAATGGCTCCCATTCTGGACCTCAGAAAGTTAAACAAATACCTACAGAAAAAATCCTTTCACATGGTCATATTGCAGTTCCTGAACTATTTGGATTTTATGGCCAGCCTCGATTTAAAGGATGCATATTTCCATATTCCTCCATCTCAAACATCGAAGGTTTCTCCGTTTCACTGTGGTAGGCGCGCACTATCAGTTTAAGGTTCTCCCCTTTGGCCTCCGCTCAGCTCCTCAGGTGTTAACCAAATATCTCGCTCCCGTGGCAGCACACCTACGATTATGGGGCCTGCAGATTTTCCCGTATCTTGACAATTGGCTAGTGAAGGCTCCTTCTCTTTTGCTGGGCCTCGGAAGCCATATCCATTTGCCTACAATTGTTTCGCTCTCTGGGGCTTGCAGTCAACTACCAGAAGTCCGTTCTCACACCTTCTCAACGGATAACATTTCTCGGAGGAACTTTGGATACCCTCCAAAACAAGGCATTCTTATCCACAGAAAGGCAAAACACCATACTATAGCTGGCTCACAGTCTATCCAAAAAAGAGTTTGCTTCCTTCCGTCTCCTCGAATCTTTTCTCGGCATAATGTCCTCGGCCATCCTGATGGTGCCCACGCACGTCTCAAGATGAGACCTTTCCAGGAGAAGTTGGACAGGCAATGGCTTCAAGTGACCGGATCATTCGAGGACATTATTCAGATCAATCCAATGATGAAAGAAGCACTTCCTTGGTGACAGTCCACCAGCAATCTCTCTGTGGACCTGACATTCCTCTCTCTGCTTCCAGAGTTCGTTCTGACTATGGATGCCTCATTGGAAGGCTGGGGAGCCCACCTTTAAGACTTTTAAGTACGTGACAAATTGAGTCTCTCTCCCTCTCTCCGAGATGCACATCAACTTCCTAGAATTGAGAGCAATTTTCCTAGCTCTTCAGTCCTTTCTCTCAAGAATACGAGCATCCTCTGTCCTCATTCGTACAGACAATTCCGCCTGCATGCACTATCTCAACAAGCTGGGAGGAATGAGGTCTCCGATTATATCCTTGGAAGCTCAAGAGATCTGTGAGTGGGCGTTACTGCACCACATCATCATCAAGGCAGATCATCTTCCAGGAGTGAGAAACAACCCAGAAGACACCTTGAGCAGAATAGGACAAACATGTCACAAATGGGAACTCGATCAGTTGATTCTTCACTCCATCTTCCAGAAATGAGGAACACCCAACTTAGACCCTTTTTGCATCTCAAGAGAACTGAAAATGTCAGTTCTTCGCCAGCTGGGAACATCACAGAGGGTCATGGGGGAATGCATTTTCGATAAGATGGTCAGGAATCTTTGCTTACGCTTTTCCCCCATGCCCTCTCATCTACATGGTTCATATGAAGATGAAAAGAGGACCGTGCCAGCTGATCCTCATTGATCCACGTTGGCCCCGTCAGCATTGGCTCATGGAGCTACTCCTACTCTCGGAGTCCAAGCCTTATCGCCTCCCAGTGATAACAACTCTACTGACTATGAGCAAAGGACAAATCCTGTACCCGCATCCAGCCGCTCTTTAGTTGCATGCTTGGCATCTGAATTCAAAGATTTAGACATTCCCCAGGACTCTAGGGATGTTTTGTCCTGGGCTAGAGCTGAGTCCACCAATAAAACATACAGATTAAAATGGAAGCGTTTTTGTTCTTGGTGCCTTCGGAACAACATCCACCCTCTTCTCTCATCTCCAGAACAACTCTTGCCTTATCTACTCTCTGGCAAAGTCAGGATTGGCGTATGCATCAGTGAGGGTCCATCTCGCAGCCATCTCCTGATACAGGCGCACTTCCAATGCTTCCTCTCTTTGTTCCTCTCGCATCATCAAACAATTCATAAAAGGATTATTCACGACTTTTCCTCTCATTCGGCCTCCTCCGCCAGAATGGCGTCTCAATATAGTCCTATCTCAACTAATGAAACCACTGTTTGAGCCAATTCACAAAATAGAGCTCAAGTTTCTGACTTGGAAAGTGGATTACTTCTGGCACTTACCTCTACAAGAAGAGTAAGTGAAATCCAAGCTTTCACTATAAGAGAACCCTATCTACGATTCACAGAGGACTACGTTCTACTGAGAACAAATCCTTAATTGATCCCGAAGGTTCCAAGTCAGTTTCACTTTAAAGAACCTGTTGTCCTCTGCACTTTTTTTCCAAATCCATCCTCTCCAGCAGAGAAATCTCTTCACTCCTTAGATGTTACAAGATGTCTTAAGCTTTATTTGCAAAGAACTAAATAGCTACGCAGAACGGACCAATTGCTGGTCTCATATAGGCCTCAAAGACTGGGTGCTGCAGTCACAAAAAGGACTATTGCAAGATGGATTGCTACAACTATTCAGCTCTGCCATACTAAAGAGGGTAAACCGCTCACGATCAAGGCCAAAGCACATTCTACAAGTGCAGTAAACTCTTCTGCTGCTCTGTTTGCTGGTGTCCCGTTGGACAAGATTTGTCGTGCCGCAACATGGAAGATTACACATACTTTCACACAACACTATTGTCTGGATCTGGCAACTTACAGTGAGGCAGCTGTTGAAGCAGGGTCCCGTTTTACCATATAAAAATCCCCCATGCAGAATCCTGCTCTGCTCAGGCAGCATGACACTCCCATATAGGCCCCACCAGTCAGGCCCTGACAGATGTCCAAAGTTGTCCGTGTTCCCTCAGCCTTTTAGTACCTGTCACAGTGGTCCCCACCTCTTTAGATACATACACACATAGGCCCAAGCTCCCTACCCCTTTTGTCATTTTCAATAAATAAAATCTACCAGGCCCCATTGATCTTAAAAACTTATTTCTGTCATGTACAGCAGTGCAAGGCAGCCCGGCCAACCACGGAAATTTTCCACAGCTGCAAGAATAGCTCAGATAACACGTAGGCAAGGTTCGGCTGGTACATCTTGGTCTTTCACAAGCAATGGTTGCAATATTTTTAGTTAAGTAACTTTCCAAGCTTGCTCAAGCGAAACCAGACGACGGCTGTCTGGCTGCCTGGCATAGAAATAATGTAAGAAATATTAATTTCCGAGCATCGCACGTTAAAAGTTATCTTTTTTTAGATATTTACGGTCAAGAGCACTGACCACCTGCAAAAACCCCTGTTTCACCATGATACCACTTCTCTGTTCTCTCAAAACTTTCCGAAGTTACAGTAAGCGTGCGGTCAAGGGCCCATGTCAAGAACCCACGTCAGACGTGGGTAGGTGTTCTGCATTGAGCCATATAAAAGGTTTGCACCCAGGTCTAGGCCCTGAACTCCTATTATAGTGCTCAGCACTTGAGTTCCCAGTCGACTGATCTCCTCTCTAGGGCCTAGAAGCCTATTCTGAGGTGGTAATGCTCTTCTTTGATTGCCAGCCTTTTGGCTTTGTCAGCCCCTCTAATTCAGCTCATCCACACCCAAGTCATTGCATTTATCCTAGCTTAAATTGTGTACTCTTGGATGGCCTCTTGCTCTGCCCATTCGTGACTTAAAATATTATCTATATGATTGTTGATTCTTTTATTTTCATCCTTCTCATTTGTTCATGAGAAACATTTGACGATGAACAGTTCCTTGCTTTATTGAGTTGCTTAATAAAGTGCCACTGTATTTCACACCGTTGTTCCTTCCTTTCAAGTGAACGAGCAGGGCGCAGGTCTTGCTCTCGTGAGCTGGTAAGCCATGTGTGACCACTGCAGTGTCTCTCCATTTACCCTCCATCAGCTGACGACCACGGAGGTCTCGTGCGGACGGTTCCTCTGCAGCGCGGACCTGGGACACACCTGCGGCTGCCCATGGCCTCTCCCCGCCTCTCCCCACCACCAGCCGGGTAAGTCAGGGACACTTTTTTCCCCTGCCTTTCCTCCGGTCTCTGGTGTGTGTGGTCCGGTGGATTGAGCCCTCCGGGGTATCGCTGTGCCCCTCCCTGGTCCCCTGTAGTTTCTGTCATGCCACGACCACCGCCTTCTTCCCTCTGTGTGGATGGTCACATCTCGAGGGGGTTTTCCAGCTCTTACCGTTCTGCTGTTATCGGCTCCGTCTTGGTTTCCTCCTGCTTGGTTTCTTTTGGCGTTTCTCTGTATTGCTTTGTAGTGCTCTTGGCTTTCACTTATGTTATGTTTACGTTATGTTTCGGTTCTCTCCGCGTTTTAAGGTTGGCGTTCTTTACTTGCAGAAATGATGGTGTATACATGGGTTTGAAGTTTTGAGGTTTGAGTCCTACATGGGTTTGGAGTTTTGAGGTTTGAGTCCTACATGGGTTTGTGGTTTTGAGGTTTGAGTCCTGGGCACGTCAGTATCTAAAATCCTATGGAGGTTGGAAGTCCTTGGCACTGCTTAACGGTGTCTAAATCCCCTCACAGGTTCATGTCCTGCGCCAGCACGTGGCTGGCCAAATTCTGACACAGGTTGGGAATCCTTGGTACTGTCTACGTTGTCTAAATTCTGACGCAGGGCTTTGGCGTCCTTGGCACTGTGCACAGGTAGCACACGTGTCTAAATTATTATTGCTGACTCCATGGTGGGGTCCTCTGGCATTGTGCTGTTTAAGGTATGGTCTTTGTCTTCTCACTAGTTTTCATTTCTACGTAGGTGCCCTGTCTTCTCAGCGCCATGCTGTATGACAGTGGTTACATTTTACAGTGTTTTACACATCATTATATTTTGGTTTGTCAGTTGTCCACTACATCATTTGTTGGTTTCTTGTGTTTCCTATTTTGATCCATGGCTCTTCGCCCCCTCCCCTGCCCTTCCCCATCTCGTCTCGCATGTGTATTTTTTGATGGGGTGCTCTTTTAAATGCGCCTGTCCTTTTTTGGGTTTCTTTCCGGTACTTTCACACCTCCTTTTTTCTCTCTTTCTGCCGTCTCCTTCTCCTTTTCTTACGATTTGATTCTGCATGGCTTGGGTGTCTTCTTATTCTTATCTCTCCAGTTCAT
Organism: Calotriton arnoldi; assembly: GCA_963921515.1. NCBI lineage: Eukaryota > Metazoa > Chordata > Amphibia > Caudata > Salamandridae > Calotriton > Calotriton arnoldi. The sequence goes on from CAWUFW010000859.1 coordinate 2,539,354, forward strand.
ATTTGTCTCTGCCAGGCGCCCCTCTCGAATTTTATCTGCGCCATTCCGAAATGAGGAACTGGCTCTCTCCGAGTCTCTCTGCCCTTCACACATTACCCCCGCCTCCTTCTGCTCAGCGCGCTCGCAGAATGGGGAAGTGCACCTCTCCCCTTCGCAGCAGCTCCCCCTCGCCCCTCCTTTCTCTGCCTTCGCAGTCTGCTCTTGAACTAAATTTGTCACAGTAATCACTGTTCTTTTTTACGCATGCATTTCGTTTATTTAATGATTGTTTCTTTGTTGTCTATTGTGTCTGTTTTTTGTGCTTCCGTTCCTTAAGCATTTGTCTGCCCTGCAGCCCCACCACGGTTGCCTCCCAGCCCCGCCCCTTCTGATGCTGCCCTGCCAACTCTTCAGTCACTAGTCGAGTGACAGGGCTGCCAGTTATTACTGTTGTCTGAGTTGCCCCCCACTCTTTTCCTCCCCATTAGCGGCAACTCCGCCAGGTAGCTGTTGTCTGGGTTGCCTTGTCTCTTTAGCCGCAATCCCGCTAGGGATTTGTTCACTTGCCCCCGTTCACCGTTGCACCTCCATTGCGCCTCTTTTTCTATCTCTCACACTTTTTGCCTACCATTTGTCCAAGCCAATTGGTAGCCAAAGGGGGGTGGAGTCGTATCTCCATTCCTCCTGTCAGCTCCCTTACCCCCTCCATCTATCTGATTCTTCCATCACTTCCACTTACAATTCAGATTGTGATTATTCCGTGTTCACATGTTTTATTTTGTGTAGTTTTCAGTATCAAGGCCGGTGGCTTGTACACCGATTTAATACCTGTATTTGATCTGTTTTAGCGAGACAAGAATAACTAGGACTGCAGATGTATTTTTAAACATGCAAGTTGAGAGTCCTTGAGTTCACTGTGAATATTATTGTTATATTAGTATATCCTGTTTTCAAAGCATTACGTGTTGCTGAAGTCTCATCATCATTCGATGGCGATGAGACCCTGCTAGTTAGAATACCAAAAAAGAAATTAAATAAATAAATAAATAAAGTGGCGCAGTATCACAGTTAATATTACATTTACATTTACGGTCCCATAAGTAGCTAGACTCCCTGATTAGCTAAAGCACACAAAGACACCCCCTGCTCCATGTCATGACGGTAGGTTATAAATGCTTTGAAATACATTGTTACGTTTAACTGGAAACACAGGCCTACAAGTCCTGTTAATAAAAAAAAAAATTAGGAATTACAAAAATAGGCTCACGAGTGGAAGGAAGTACTTAAGAGGAGAACATTGGAACGGAGCCAAAGGGCTACCACTCGGTTTACGTTGTTGAGCACTGGGAAGGCTCACACACGTAATGATTGATAACTACCAGGAAAAACAGACATATAGATGCATTTACACTGCAAAATACTGTGATATGCATTAGCAGGCAACATGCAAGGTGTTGCACCCCACATGCAGCCGCAACACAAGGCAATTAAGACCCAAATAATTTACTCTTACCTGCGTTCAATTCAACAGCCCAGGCAGTGAAAAGGGCCACCTCTTCAGGCACGAGCAGGTAGCCCGAATACAAGAACAGATCCAGGAAGTACAGCTACAGAACACACACAGTTGGAGTTAGCTAGTAGAAAAGATTTTGAAATTGTGTCTCGTGGCCAAGGAAGTTAGTGACATTGGACTAAGAGCAACATACATATCGGAGCAGATGGTAATTATTACAGAGAAGAGAGGAGACAAGGAGACAAATTGATGGAATGGAATGCACACTAACTACACCCATTTTTTAATTAATGATAAAGTAAAAAGAAGTTTATGAAAGAGATGTAAAGTCCCCAAAATTCACATTTCAACAAATTCACCCTTAAAATAAATAAGATGCTTCCAGTGGCTAACAAGTGCGGGACTAATGGGGGGAGTAGAGAAGATGAAGTGCCAAGAAACAGGAGAGCGGTACCATGAGAAAGGAGGGAGAGGTAGTGCACATTGGGGTCCACCTCTGAAACTGGACACATTAGGAGAATAATTTGCAAGCACCAAATGAGACACCACTTGTACTTGTCTGATGGAAAATGTTTTGTGGCTCCCAGTGAATAGAAAAGACTGAAATTGCATTTCACCTATGGGAAGCCGAATGGTATGTTAACAGCCCTGTCCTTCTCAAAGAAAATGTACTGCTACCCAAAGAAGGTTAAAGGTCAGTTATTGCCTGGACATTAGAAAGTGTAGAAACAAATTAATGAAGGCCACACCACCAACTTCCATAGGAAAGTAGAGCTATTTTACCTTTGATACAAATACACAGATTAATTCAGCTATATACAACAATAATATGATTAAAAATATAGGTCCAATACAATTATTATAGGCCTTTAGGAGAAAAGACTAGAATATACGGCGTTTACACAACGTGCATAACACACAGAGAACGTGCGTGAGCCTGTGTTTGACTTGATGGTCACAGGTTCATATGCTACTAGGTCTATTGAACATTTCATCCTTCTAAGGTGGATAGATGCGGGGTCTGATCAACCCTTCATCATTCTGAGGTGGATGAAATGAGTACCATTGAGTTGAGGGAACAATAAGGATCTGCTGTTTAGCGTCAAAATACCATTCTGCGTGAACGTGCGCTTTACAAGAAAGCCATGTTATTTTAAAATAAGATATATATATATTTCGCATATTACAATTAAAGACAACACATGTTTTTAGATATTAAGTGGTGCTGAAGGGTTAAAGGATTTCTCTTGGGCTGCCGTTATATTAACGCTGGCCGCAGAGTCTGGGCGTTGAGCCAGGCAGGAAAAGAAACAGTGAATAAGTCTTCCTGGGTTAAGAAACAGAACAGGAAAGTTGAAAATGAATATATATATATTTTTGTACACAGTTGACAGAACGCAAAGAGCTGTGTGACTGAATGAACAGCATTGTAAGGGAGAGAAAAATAGGTTTAGTGTATAATTTCCTTGTCCAGTAAAACAATTTATGTCAAGTGCGTTATTAAAAGAAATAGTTGTGTTAAAGAGCGAATATGGGGAGAGACTGATTCTCTTCCCCCACAGTGGCAGACATGCCTATATTGAACTTGGGGTTAAGTTAGAAAAACAGGAACACGAGAACAAGAGAAGTAAACTGCCCAGGATCACGCAGTTTAGTAACTGGGTATGTGAATATATATATATGTATATATATACTTCGCTCCCCTAGGACACACTACTGCCCTGCGACATCTTTGCCTGGCATCAATTAAATGGGTTAGAGTGCTGTTGAGGAAAAGTGATGGGTTACGGGCGCATTACCTTTTCTATGGAGAGAGTGAGACATCACTTATGCTGAGGGCAGATCAGCTCTGACAAGATAGGCCTTAGACTTTGGAAGTAAGAGCACGGGGTGGACAAACTGGCGTGCTGTAAAAAAAAATAAAAGAGTATAAGTAACACAATTGTTTTAATGATTGATCCTCTGCCCAAAGGGGACAGCAGTAGCATTGTCCAGAATATGGTCCACCATCGAATTCCAGACACACATCCATCTAGATTGCCCTTCAACTTTTCCTCTATGAAATAAATTTGGATTCCTCGATATTTAAAAGTTTCCAGACATATGATGGCTGGTGATCAGTATCAGGATTTATCACAATTGCCTTTGAGGCCAGGCATATCACAAAAAATTCCGGCAATAACAAGATTAGTGGGAATACGCGTGTTATTGGGTCCCTAAGAATAGGCAAGGCATCATCTGTACCTTATCATGCATGTACTTAGTATGGGTGACAGCAGACACCTCTGTCTGGAGGTCCCACTGGGGCCCCTGAAAATATGTCCTCCAGTTGAATACACCCTACCAGGTACGAACACTGGCCATCCATAGTATATATAACAACTAGATCTAGAGCAATAAGAGGCCAGGAATCCCTGTCCGTGTCAGTACCACACAAAGATAGGGCCACACCAATGTGTTGAACGTTTTTTTTTTATGGTGTTAAATTCAGAAGGTAATAAGTATAACTCCGGAGCATTTCCGCCTACCGGCTGGTCTATAGTGAGTTGCACCGCTGCGAAGTTAGTACACCTACATATTTGCTCATGCTTAAATGCAGTTCACATATATGTTTTCTAGGAGTACTATTTCTTGGCCTACTTCTGTAGTCTTGTGAATTCACAAAAGTTGTATATCTGCACATGATCCAAGGACATGGGTGCACTTTATTTAATAATTGGGCCCCTAATTAGGTCTGGCGTTGACCATGACCTTCTATGTTTAATAAAATGTTGTCTCTCTCCCTCTCTCTCTCTTGGCTAGCTTCACTGTGAGTGACTTTATTCTGTTCTTTCACAAGGAGCATGTCGACACACAGTTGTTTTATTCAGTGCCAGGAACGACTGTGCAATGTGTGATGTTTGAGACCAAAACAATTTTTGCTTTTTGCTAATGTTTGGTATAATGGTGAGGGCCCAGCAGCTCCCACACCAATGAGGTTTCACAGAGATAATGCCAAAACAAGTCACGCATTGACAAAGCCAAAGGGCTGACCAACAATTTCAGACCTACTGGCTTTACCAATGCTTGTTTATTTTTATGTTGCAAAGAAATGGTACCTACCTTATTCCAGTAGTTTACCGAGCATTCTGAGAGCAGTATCCATAGCCTCACATTGCTAAATATTTATAAACGTGTGTACACATTTCTATACTCTAACCACTGTCAGTAGTGCAGTCTGAGCTTCACCCTAATAATAAAGCCTTTGCATTAATGAACAATAATTAAGACTATGCCTTTCCCTGATCCATAATGTGGTACTGTAGACTGGCAGCCAAAGGGTTTGTGCTGTAGGGGGTTGGGCCTACTTGTCCCAAGGACAAAATACGCATGAAAACTTGTTGCCCTTGACCTCAAACAATATGTCCTGGGCGAGGGGCTATAGGGATTCCACATCCCTGGGCACAGTTTGCCAACTATGAGTGTTTTGATTCCTAAAGGTGTTACTATGACAGAGATTTTCATCTGTGTTTGCTGTTGGGACAAGCTATAGTACAATGTTTTAAGTCTTCTTTTGCTTCTGGAGATAATGAATTTCTTTTTAAAGTCTTGTACAGGGATTGCAATATAATTTTTAGGTTCTTTCCTTCATTTGGAGTCCCCTCCTTACCTCAGCTGGCCAACAAATGCAGCGTGCACCATTAATAGCTCAACTATTGCAAGACATGTTGCTACCAAAGTTTCAATTGTAGAATGTGCTGCACACACCTCCTCCAAGGACTATGTATCAATTGGTAAATAATTTATTGATGCAGATGTACAAAAAGGAATAGCATTAACTGGTTGTGAGTACACAATGGTTCAGATTGCTTCTACTACACATGTGCTCATGATATAAAGATAAAGGATGATGATAGGTACTATGACCCTAAGTATATTATTGAAAGGGCTGGGTGGAAGAAAAGGAAGAAGGGAACAGGGGAGGATGTATGCAAAAAGAAAAGGAATACGGTTAGGCCCAAATGGAAAAATATGTTTACCAACGATAATGCTTGGTCCCATGGCCCGTCTTTTTCATGGTTCATCACTTGTAGGACGTGATGGGAAGATCAGACTGTTTTCCTAATGCTGTATTTCCACTGCCCCAGGCCACTTCATTTCCCCACATTAAGTGGACTTTATCAGCTTCCCCTCTACTCAAACTACAAGTACGTGTTGGTTATTGTGTGCATGATCAGCAACTGGACTGAGGCATGCCAATCCAAGAACAGCAATACACAAACTATTGCCAAATGCCTCCTGAAAGAGTTCATACCGCGCTTTAAAGTACCTATGCTTATGGGTTCTGACAATGGCCCGGCGTTCATCTCACATGTGATTGAGGGGTTGTGCAAGGGGCAAGGAGCCACACAGAAAATACATGTGTTCAACGGAAACTACCAAGTGGGAATGGTATCCCAAGCTCATCCTGAAGGATTGCACGTGCTAAAGAAAAAGGAAGAGTGTGTAAGCGGACACCAACGATACATCAACTAAAGACGTCTGGAAAAATCAATGCCCCAACCCCTTAGTCTACAAGTTGTGACAACGAGACATCTTTACCTTTTTTCATCACTTTGTTTTCCTCATATCAAATGTGCCTAAGTAATAGAACTGCTAGTAACCTCTCAAATTACTTGAAGACAGGCACCAACGGTTACTTTTTCTGTTTACAGGTATCATCTCTGAGGCTCTACCTTATTCCTCAGCAGACTTTTTGAAAAGAGTAAAAGTACAGCAGAAGATAAGGCATTCTTCCAACTAGTCACACTAGCCACACGTACCAACGATTGGAACAATGCCTCAAGACTTTCAGAACGATTAGAGAAAATGACCATGGGTGCTACTAGCAGCATTGACGCCCATTGCTGCTATTATAATGACTACGCTCCTTAAAGTGTGTTGTGATCACAGTATTATACCTGAGATACTGCTTAAATGACACAGAGATATTGTACCAAAGTGAATAAATAGCCATTGATAAGGACGGGACAGGGGGACAGTTGACAGGGCAGGATGTTACACACCGGCCTACAGACACAGAAAACAGCATGTGTTACAATGTCATACCTGTCTCCAAATACATGGGCTGTGTCCTAATGTACAATATGCTCTTCAGTCAGCACACCATGTCCGTAGCAGTTGCACCTCCCGAGAATAGCAGAATTAGCAAAGGGAGAGCAAGGATAGAACAGGGAATGTGAGTAACTTAGCACTTATAGAAATTGTAGAAATAACAACAATAGGACTACACTAAGTGCAAGAATTTTGTTCAAAAGAATGAACAAGAGGAGGGAAATGAAGCAGGGTCCCGTTTTACCATATAAAAATCCCCCATGCAGAATCCTGCTCTGCTCAGGCAGCATGACACTCCCATATAGGCCCCACCAGTCAGGCCCTGACAGATGTCCAAAGTTGTCCGTGTTCCCTCAGCCTTTTAGTACCTGTCACAGTGGTCCCCACCTCTTTAGATACATACACACATAGGCCCAAGCTCACTACCCCTTTTGTCATTTTCAATAAATAAAATCTACCAGGCCCCATTGATCTTAAAAACTTATTTCTGTCATGTACAGCAGTGCAAGGCAGCCCGGCCAACCACTGAAATTTTCCACAGCTGCAAGAATAGCTCAGATAACACGTAGGCAAGGTTCGGCTGGTACATCTTGGTCTTTCACAAGCAATGGTTGCAATATTTTTAGTTAAGTAACTTTCCAAGCTTGCTCAAGCGAAACCAGACGACGGCTGTCTGGCTGCCTGGCATAGAAATAATGTAAGAAATATTAATTTCCGAGCATCGCACGTTAAAAGTTATCTTTTTTAGATATTGACGGTCAAGAGCACTGACCACCTGAAAAAAACCCTGTTTCACCATGATACCACTTCTCTGTTCTCTCAAAACTTTCCGAAGTTACAGTAAGCGTGCGGTCAAGGGCCCACGTCAAGAACCCACGTCAGACGTGGGTAGGTGTTCTGCATTGAGCCATATAAAAGGTTTGCACCCAGGTCTAGGCCCTGAACTCCTATTATAGTGCTCAGCACTTGAGTTCCCAGTCGACTGATCTCCTCTCTAGGGCCTAGAAGCCTATTCTGAGGTGGTAATGCTCTTCTTTGATTGCCAGCCTTTTGGCTTTGTCAGCCCCTCTAATTCAGCTCATCCACACCCAAGTCATTGCATTTATCCTAGCTTAAATTGTGTTCTCTTGGATGGCCTCTTGCTCTGCCCATTCGTGACTTAAAATATTATCTATATGATTGTTGATTCTTTTATTTTCATCCTTCTCATGTGTTCATGAGAAACATTTGACGATGAACAGTTCCTTGTTTTATTGAGTTGCTTAATAAAGTGCCACTGTATTTCACACCGTTGTTCCTTCCTTTCAAGTGAACGAGCAGGGCGCAGGTCTTGCTCTCGTGAGCTGGTAAGCCATGTGTGACCACTGCAGTGTCTCTCCATTTACCCTCCATCACTGTAGGACAGGCGGTCTTACGTCATCTGTTTCAATAAGGTAAGCCTCTACTCTTAGAGGTATTTTTTCCTTCTTCATTTATGTGTTTTTACCATTATAAAGTTATGACATGCTGTATTGCTCTTGCATGTTACATTGCTGATATGCTAGTGATAGACAACTACATTGAGTATATATATATATATATATATATATATATATATAGATATATATAGATATATATATGAGTGTGTGTGTTAAAGTTTATGCATGTATATTGTTACCCACCATCCTCTAAGGGTCTATATGTATTTGTTGTTTCTATGCACATTTGTCTACGCAACTACTAGCTACTGTGATTCAAGCATGTGAATCTATGAAAGAATATGAAAGGGGAGAGGATGTAGCCTTACAGCTAGAGCGGTCGACCTCGAAGCTAGGGAACCAGGTTCGAGTCTCGGCAACGACTCTCAACATCCTGTGATTCTGGGCAAATCACTCAATCTCAATGTGCCTAACAAAATCTGTAACGAAACTGGTGCTCATGTAAAGCGCTGTGATACCCGATGTCTCGGGTCTAGTTCGTGCTATATAAAACTCCCCAAAAATCTATGAAAGATCCAATACTGGAGAAGAAAATCAGTTACTTACCTGTAACTAGGGTTCTCCAATATTGGTATCTTTCATAGATCCACATGTGAACCACCCTCCTCCCCTGAGAGGCTTTCCGTAGTTTCTCAAAGTATAAAGTTTCACACTTGTGCTTGAAAATCTGAGGAACTTAGCCTCTCTTGGGAGTGTTCTACAGGGTGCTGTTACCTGATTGGTTATTACTTAAGTTAGGTTCTTTTTTACAACAGAAGGTCGATAGGCTATTGCATTGTAGCTTATGACAGTATTATCTACTGCTTTTATAAGGATACCGTGGGACTCCCACTACGACAACGGGGATGATTCAAGCATGTGAATTTATGAAAGATACCAATACTGTAGAAACATAGTTACAGGTAACTAACTCATTTTCTTTCCTGTCACAGGGAGGTGTGACCACCTCCCAGACAGGACTTAGTGTATTGGGCTGGGGTGGGGGCGCTTCCCAGCACCACCAAACTGCTTTGAAGGGCACATTTGGTGCCCTCCTTGCATACTCCGGTTTGAGCCAGTACAGGAAGCCCTTGGCTCCAGCTCTGGCTCGAAACTGGACAAAGGACATGAGAGTTTCCTCCCCTCTGTCCAGCCCCTCCTCTGGGAGGGACCCCTGAGTCGTCCTAACCCCCTTTCCAATGTATTTAAGGGGTTACATGTGGGTGGGTCCTCAGATTCGTTGTGGAACAAGACTCAAGCCTGAAACCACGTCACTCTTCGACCGTCTGGGCACTTGGACTTCGCCTGGAACAGAGACTGCATCAAGTAAGACTCCTGCTGCTCCTGGGCTCGCTGTTCTGCAAGTCTTCTTCGTCGTCTGTGTCTGTCTGTGCTTCTTCCAGGATCTTCAACAGACCTGTGGGCATCAAGTACACCCAAAGCATCTCCCTTGGAGTCCCCTGCATCTGCAGGCACCGCAACAAAGCTGACCGGTCTGCTGCTCCTAACGTCCCATGGACTTCGAAAGCCTCAGCAACACAGTTGGTGATTCTGCAACTCCCGCGAGGCCTGACCTGTCCTCTCTGCAATTTGAGCCAGTATCCCTTGTCTGAACCACTGGGACCAAACCGCTGTGAACCGCGTCAACTTGCCGTTGCCAAGGCTTGTTAGCTCTGTACTCTAGAGATCCATGGGCTACAAGAAGCTCCAGCCTCCTGCATCTCCTTCCCTCCAAGATTAGCGTCCTTACTACATCCTCTGCACTGTGGGCCTTCATCTTTGGTGTGCTGCTCGAGGTCCTCTTGCGATTCCTCTTGAGGGTCTTCTTCTGCTCCAGTGGGCTCCACTGCTTGCTCAGGGCCTGCTCTGACTCTCCTGCACTTGGTGAGTCCCTTGGACCTTACTGGGTCCAATATTGCTTCTTCACTTTCCATGTCTGTTGCTGCTGCCAAAACTTGTTGGTACTCTCGCCAGACACCGACCCTCTGGTCCTTGAATTTCGACGGGGACAGCTCGTGCACGGCTCTTGGTCTTCCTCAGCATCGCCTGGTCCTCACAGCTGCAACAACAAGGTCACCGTCAACACTTCTGAACCGTCCGACATCTGTGGGCATTGCTCTTCCGTGCCTCCTGGTCACCTCCGAGTGGCATAGACTATATACCCTCTGCTTACGGGTTCTCATCTTCCAGAATCCACCCTTGGGTTCCACCGGACTCTTGCACAGTCTTCTCCGCAGCATCTTTTCTGAAGTCTTCCATTGTAATCTATGGCGGCTTCCGACGTCACTTCGCACCTATGCACCCGGCTTCCCTGGTGTAGGTATCCTGGTTCCTGGAGTATCCACTGGTGGGGTGACTCTCCAACCTTCTGTCTTCCACTGGGTTTTTTCAGGGTCTACTCGGAAGGGTCCTTCTCCTTGAAAACTGCCGCTCTGACTTTCCTGTTGACTTCTATTGAGCATGCGGATGTTACCACTCTGCACACAGCCTTCGTGGGGATCTGGGGTCCTCACCTTGGGTGGTTCCTAGTGTCCCCAGCTCCTTTGAGTCTCCTGGTCCAAGTCCTGACTTCAGTCGCATTCCACTTTCTTAGTATATGGTTTGGTCTCCCCCTGGAAACCACTGTATCTTGTGCTTCTAGATACAGTGGTCCTAAGTTCCAGGAACTTAGCACCCTGGGCTGCATCCAGGAAGGTAAAGACAGGTAGCAACCCTAACACAGAACAACTCTTACAGATGCTTCTGCAGTATGACCTCCAGAATCCTGGAAGCCTAGAAGACCAGGATAACTCTGAGTTGAGCATGACCAGCAGGAGTCTGAAGACCCCACACTGATAAACTCTGATCACCCAGGGAATGGGTAAGATGACCCAGAGGTGGCCCCTTGAGGTAGGTCCCCCTTTGTTTCTCCTGTGAGGGTGAAACGAGTCCAGGGGAGGTCTAGGTCCTCCTCTGCCCATTCCAATGCCTCTAACACTTCTATAGGGGCCTCCATCTCTAGCAAGAGGGAGGACTCCTTAGAAAGGGAATACCACCTGCTCAAACTTGAGAGCTAAGCTCAGGCTCAACAAGGAGCAGTTTTCCCTTGAAAAGGAGACCATGGAAGTACCAAAGGTTAGGAAGAATTTGGGAATAGGGTCCCATGGTGGCAGCACTAGAGAGCCTAGGATCAGGGAACAGTCCTTTGATACTAGGAACCTGAGCAAGATAGATCCTCCTTACCAGGAGGGAGATGATAACCATAAATGGATCACTGCCTTGGAGAGAGTCTGTAAGGTACAGAAGGTCCCTCAAGGGCAGTGGGCAGCTATCCTGTGGCTCTCCTTCGCTAGCAAAGGCAGAGACAAACTTCTCACTGTCAAGGAGGAAGATGCTGACAACTACACTGTCTTAAGAGGGCCCTCATAGATGGGTTTGGTTTAACCACTGAGCAATACTTGGGTTAAGTTTAGGGGCACACACCCAAGACTAGGTTGATTTTGTAGGAAGGCTAGCTTCATGGATGTAATGTGCATGACTGAGGGACTGTACAATTTATTGATGAGGGAGCACATCCTTAATAGCTGTCCAGATCAGCAGCTGCACCAGTACCTGGTGGACTCTGATCTGCCCTCTCCCAAAAGTTGGGAAAGAAGGCAGACAAATGGATCTGCACCAGGGGCAAGCAGTAAAACAATGGTGGTGGTGACCAGAAGATACAAGACTCTTCTAAGACCCAAGAGAAAGGTAAAGACAAAAAGGAGTCTTCACAAGGTCCCCAAAAATCTTCCTCTGGGGGAGGGTCCCAAACCTCCTTCCTCTGGCAAGAGACCGTGGTATTACCTGGGTAAGGAGAAAGGCCATAGAGCAAGGAATGCCAATTGCTCTAACGCTAGCACCAAAAAAACTGCTACTAATGCACCTAAGACAACTAGCACCCCTAGCACCAGTACAAGTAGTAGTAGTGCTCCCAAGAGATTAGTAGGGTTCATTTTGGGTTCTGAAGTGGGTTCTTGCCTAGTCAGAACACCCACTCAAGCTGTCCTTGTCTGTGACATTGGCATGGAACTTGCCACTTTACTTGTAAGTCCCACTAACTTAGCAAGTACGGGCAGCAGCCTTTGATCAATGGTCAGGAAGCTGTGGCATACTGGGACATGGGCCAGTGTCACTATGGTGACAGAGAAACTTGTTTCTCCTGATCAGATCATACTTGGTCAACTTTACCAAGTGACCAATGCAAGCAGTGTCAGGACTGATCATTTCTTGACAGTTGTGAATCTCAGCTGGGGAGGGGCAACTGGCCTTAAAAGAGTTGTGGTTTCCCCAGACCTACCTGTGGACTGTCTGTTGAGCAATGACTTAGAAACTTCAGCCTGGTCTGAAGTGGAGTTCAGGACAAATGCAATTATGATGGGAATCTCTGCCAGTGCTTTTGCTGTTACTAGGTCTCAGGCCAAACAGTTAGCCACTGAGGAAGCTCCGGATCCTAGAAGAATGGGCCAGCTAGCTCCTAAGAGAAGGAGCAGGAAGGATAAGGAATGATCCTCCTCTCAGACTCCCAGTGAGGATCAGTCTCCTGAGGGAGATAACCTTAGCCCCTGTGAAGGAACTGTCCCAGAAGAACTTGGGCCTGACACGGCAGAGTTCTTGGGGGCCCTTCCAGGGCAGACCTGAGCCTGGAGCAGAAATCATGCCCCTCTCTTGTACAGCTCAAACAGCAAGCTGCTGCTGAGGAGGCAGGGAGTTTAAGTGGGTCCCATAGGATCTATTGGGAAGATGGGCTCCTGTTTTCTGAGAGTAGATACCCCAAGTCTGGTGCCACCAGGAGACTGGTTATACCTCAGAAATTCAGGGATTTTCGTCTATCCCTAGCACATGATATTCCCCTTGCAGGACCTCTTGGGCAAAGTAAGACTTGGGACAGGCTTGTCCTTCACTTTCACTAGCCCCACATGTCTGGAGATACCAAGGAGTTTTGTCGCTCCTGTGTCACTTGCTAAGCCAGTGGTAAGTCAGGTGGCACTACAAAGGCCCTCTAAATTCTTCTTCCAGTGGTTGGGATACCCTTTGCGAGAGTAGGGATAGACACTGTTCATCACTTAGGCCCTCCAACAGCATCTGGACATAGTTACATCCTAGTGGAGGTGGACCACGCCACTAGGTATCCATAAGCTTTTCCCCTTAGGACCACTACAGCTCTTGTGGTGGCTCGGGCCCTTCTGGGAGTCTTTTCCAGTGTGGGGTTTCCTAAGGAGTTCTTGTCTGACAGAGGTAAAACCTTATGTCTAGCTACATGACTGCACTGTGGAAAGAGTGTGGTGTAAACTACAAGTTTACCACTCCCTATCATCCATAGTGCAACTGGCTTGATGAAAGGTTCAACAAGACCCTAAAGGGTATGATCATGGGACTCCCAGAAAAGCTAAAGCGAAAATGGGATGTCTTCCTACCCTGCCTCTTCTTTGCCTACAGAGGGGTTCCTAAGAAGGGGCTGGGCTACAGCCCATTTGAACTTCTTTTTGGACAGTTAGGGGTCCATTGTGTTTGGTTAAGGAGGAATGGGAGCAACCTCTTAAACATCCTAAACAGGACATAGTGGACTATGTCCTTAGCCTATGTTCACGCTTGGCTGAGTACATGAAGAAGGCCAACAAAAACCTTGAGGCCAACCATGGGCTTTATAAAGCTTGGCATGACCAAAAGGCTGTACTGACTGTTTACCAGGCAGGGCAGAAAGTGTGGGTGTTGGAGCCTGTGGCCCCAGCAGCTCTCCAAGTGGAGTGGCAACCACACTATCCGTGAGAAAAAAGGTGCTGCACCTACTTGGTTGACCTAGGCACTCCAAGAGGTCCTCACAGAGTTCTTCATGTGAGCCACCTAAAAACGTTTATTGACAGGGCTGACATGAGCTTGCTCATGGCAATTGATGAGGGACAGGAGGAAGAGAGTGATCTTCTTCCTGATCTTCTCTCTCAGGACCCTTTTGATGGGTCAGTTGATAGAGTAGCCTGGCAGGCAGCCTCACTGACCAGCAGCAAGCTGATTGTAGGCGAGTCCTCAAGCAGTTTCCCAACTTGTTCCGTCTGACTCCCAGTCAAACCACCTGGTGTACCCATGAAGTGGACACAGGTGACAGTCTGCCTGTCAAGAATAAAATCAACAGACAGCCTGACCATGTCAGAGACTGCATCAGGACTGAGGACGAAAAGATGCTGGAGTTGGGGGTCATTGAACCTTCGGATAGCCCTTGGCCTAGTCCTGTAGTTCTGGTGCCAAAACCTCACACCCAAGATGGTAAGAAAGAGGTAAGGTTTTCTGTAGACTATAGAGGTCTCAATGCAGTCTCTAGGCCTGATGCCCAGCCAATTCCCTGGGCAGATGAACAGACTGATACTCTGGCCTCTGCCAAGTATCTCAGTATATTTGACCTGACTGCTAGTTACTGGCAAATCAGACTCTCTGAGGATGCCAAACCAAAACAGCATTTTCAACCCCTAGTGGGCATTATCAATTTATTGTAATGCCTTTTGGCTTGAAAAATGCACCTGCCACATTTCAGAGGCTGGTTTACCTCAGGAATGTTCTAGAGGCATGCCTCAATATCAAGGTCACAAAGTGCCAGATAGGGCAGAGCAAGGTTGTGTAATTGGCCTACCTTGTAGGTGGAGGTCAGGGTCAACAATTGGAGAGCAAAATCCAGATCATAATGGACTGGGTTGCTCCCGCTACCCAGACTCAGGACAGAGCTTTCTTGGGCCTGACTGGGTACTACAGGAGGTTTGTTAAGGGCTATGGATCCATAGTGACCCCCTTAAATGATTTAACCTCTAAGAAAATGCCTAAGAAAGTTCAGAGGACAGTTAGCTATCGAAGGCATTCGATGACCTGATTACTCCAAAATCTTTATTGTCCAGACAGAGGCTTCTGAGATAGGGTTAGGTGCAGTTCTATCACAACTTCATGCAGAGGGCCAGGACCAACCAGTAGATTTTATAAGCAGAAGGTTGACCCCCAAGAAGAAGCATTGGCCAATTATTGAGAGGGAGGCCTTTGCTGAGGCCTGGGCCCTGAAGAAGTTGAGGCCAAACCTGTTTGGTACTCACTTCATTGTTCAGATAGACCATAAGCCCCTCATATGGCTAAACAAATGAAGGGTGAAAATCCCAAACTTTTGAGGTGGTCCTTTTTCCTACAGGGGATGGCCTTTTCTGTTTAACCCCTTCGGTGCTCACGACGGCCCCCGGGCGTCACGCGTCACGGTGGGCGTGTGCGCACGACGGCCAGGGGCCGTCCGAATCCCGCCCACTTGTTAATTCTCCCGCACAGCGGGAGAATTAACACCGCACGCAAGGGGTTAACATAGACCTGGGAGTAACCATGCCAACGCAGATGAACTCTTCAGATATTTCCACTTAGAAAATGAAGACTCAACTGGGCAAGGTTAGTCTCATCTCCTTTCGTTTAGGGGGGGGTTGTGTAGGAAAGTAGGATCTGCTTTCATGGTTACCCCCACTTTTTGCTAGGGTCAGTATGTTTTTTGGACTAGTCAGACTGGTATTCTGATAATCAGGAACCCAGTCACTGTGCTTTCTCCCTAAATTGACTATGGTAAGTCCTTCTGTACATCCACAATTGGCTACTGGTTTACCCTTATAAGTCTCTAGTATATGGTACTAAGGTACCAGGGGCATAGGTACACCAGGGGTCACCCATGGGCTGCAGCATGTATTGTGCCTTCCATGAGAGACCACTCAAACTGTGACTACAGGCCTTCCATTGCAACCTGTGTAAGTTGGTGCTAGCACCACTTACGACAGATATAAGTTTTCTTATATCTGAGGTCATGTTGGAAAGTGGATTATTAGTAGTGGTACATTTGCATCTACCACTGGCAGTAATGGCAAAAACACAATATAGGGCTCAGAATAGGTCTTAGAAATGTTTTCTCATGCTCAACGCTTGGTAGCTTGGCTGCAAGCAGGCAGGCTTAACTTCAAAGACAGGTTTGTAAAGCATTTAAAAACACTAATTCAGTAAATAATGAAGACACAACTCACAAGAAAAATCCAATACCAATTTATAAGAATAGGAAGTAGTTTGATCTTTAAAATGACTCCAATATGAAAAAAATCCAATGTAGGGAACCGGAGATATGAATTTTTAAAGATTTAGCACTATATAGCACATGGAAACCTGTAGCGCCTATTGGGACATCTGGTCGCGCTAATCCAGAACAAAGTCAAAGTTTCAGGCCGACCACAATGGAGCCCTGTGCAGCTACCCCTCACGGTAGGTCTCGGTCAAAGTTTTTACCTTCTGACTTAGAAACTTTTCTGGAGCTTTTCTTCCAGGGTCCCTCGAAGATTTCAGCCAGTCCAGATTTGGTGAGGCTTCACCGGCTTGCCTTGCGATGAGTTCCAGGTCGGCTTGCAGTTGAAGGTGGGCGGCTTGACTCTCGCAGTTGATTCCGGTCACCTTTTCATGTTCGGACTTAGAAACTGTGGAAAAACCTAGAAAGTCCATCATCATTTGCATTGGCAACCCCAGGTCTGTGTTCCACTGTAAAGTCCATTCCCTGTAGGGAATAATGGACCACCTTAACACCTTGGGATTCTGCCCTCTAATCTGCAAGAGCCATCTGAGAGGCCTGTGGTCAGTTTGCACATGAAAGTGAGTCCCAAACAAATATGGTCTCAGCTTTTTCACGGACCAAACCACAGTAAAAGCCTCTTTCTCAATGGCACTCCACCTCTACTCTTAGGGAAAAGTTCGCCTGCTAATAAAGGCAACTGGCTGGTCAAGTCCTTCTTCATTTAGATGTGACAACACTGCCCCAATCCCTTGTTCTGAAGCATCTGTCTGAACCACAAACTCCTATGTGTAGTCAGGGGCCAGCAGCTCTGGTGCTGAACACATGGCAGCGTTCAGAGTGTCAAAAGCCTTCTGACACTCTTGGAGTCCAATCCACCTTTTTGGGCCTCTTGTTAGATGTCAGTTCTGTCAGGGACCCCACAATGGTCCATTAATTTTGAACAAACCTTCTATAGTACCCAGTCAGTCCAAGGAATTCCCTGATCTGGGTAACAGGAGCTGTCCAATCTAAAATAGTTTGAATCTTGGCCTGGAGAGGCTGTACATGGCCTCCACCTACTAGGTGGCCCAGGTGCACCCCAGAACTCTGCCCTATTTGGCGCTTACTTGCCTTAATAGTCAGGCCTGCTTGCTGCATGGCATGAAGCACTTTCCTCAGGTGGCTTATGTGATCCCCCCCCCAGGTAGAACTGTATACAGCTATATCATCCAGATAAGCTGCACTGAACTGCTCTAACACAGACAAGACCCAAGTTCACCAACATTTGGGAGGTGGCAGGTATATTCTTTGTGCCAAAGGGCATTACCTTGAACTGATAATGTCTCTCTGGTGTGGAGAATGCTGACCTCTCCTTTGGTCTATCTGTGATGGGAATCTGCCAGTAGCCTGACATCAAATCAAAAGTACTCAGGTATTTGGCAGCCCCTAACCTGTCAATGATCTCATCAGCTCTAGGTATAGGGTGAGCTTCAGTCTTTGTGACTAGATTCAGTCCTTTGTAGTCCACACAGAACCTTGACTCTTTTGGCCCCCCCGGGGATTAGGTTTGAGTACCAGCACCACTGGACTGGCCCATGGACTTTCAAGACGGTTCAATTACCCCCAACTCTAGCATTTTAGCTACCTCTGCCTTAATGCTGGCCCTGACATGGTCAGACAACATGTACAGCTTATTTTTGACAGGTAGGCTATCACCAGTGTCAATGTGGTGCACACACCACTCAGTGATGCCTGGGGTCAAAGAGAACAGGCCAGCACTCTGCTCCAGCACCTGCTTGCAGTCACTGTGCTGCTGGTCTGTCAATTTGAAAAAAGAGTACAGCCCCCTCCACTGACCCATCTTGCACATTATTGGAGAGGAGGTCAGGCACTGACTCCGTTTCCTCCTTCACTCCCTCATCAGTCACCAGTAACATGGTCTTATCTACCCTTTCATGGTGGGATTTCAATATGTTCACATGCAGGACCATATGAGGGTTCCTGGAGGTGCCAAGGTCAACCAAATGGGTAACCTCACCCTTGTTTTCTAAGATTGTATAGGGCCCACTCCATTTGTCAGGGAGGGCCCTGGGAGCTACAGGCTCCAACACCCACACCAACTGTCCTGGAATATACTCAGGCATAGACGCCTTCTGATAATACCAGTGCTTCATGAGCTCCTGGCTGGCCTCCTGTTTTCTGCTTGCCTTATACATGTACTCTGCCATTCTTGATCTCAGCCCTAGCACATATTCAAGCACATTGTCCTTTGCTTCTTTGAGAGGCTTCTCGAAAGACTCTCTCAGCAGGTACAATGGCCCCCTCACAGAGTGTCCAAACAACAACTCAAAGGACTGAACCCAACCTCTTTCTGTGGAACCTCCCTGAAGGCAAACAGTAGGCATGAGAGGAGAACAACCCATCTCCTCCTGAATTTCTCAGACAACCCATTGATCATGACCTTCAGGGTCTTGTTAAGCCTCTCCATGAGACCATTTGTCTGTGGGTGATAGGGGGTGGTGAACTTTTAGTTTACACCACACTCATCCTACAAAGCAGTCAGATAGTTGGACAAAAAGTTAGTGCCCCTATCTGACTTCACCTCTTTCAAAAAACCCACTCTGGTGAACACGCCAAGCAGTACTCTAGCTACTGCAGGAGCATCTATGGTTTTAAGAGGGATTGCCTCAGGGGGGGAAACAGTCTTTGCAACGCGATTTTTACATCGCAGTGCCTTCAAAATGCATTATTTACCCCGCATTTGTTTAGCACGAATAGGCCTTTACCACACATTTAAGGTAAGTATGGGGGGGTTAAGGGGTCTCCCCCCAAAAAGATTAAAAAGATAAAATAAAATAAAAAAAAAATAAAAAAAAATAAAAAATATATATATATATATATATATATATATATGTATATATATATATATATATATATATATATATATATATATATATATATATTTATTTATATTTAAACTTACCTTAGTAATGCGTAGTAATGTCATGCGAGGTAATAGCAAATTCGTGCTAAACAAATGCAGGGTAACAAATGCATTTTAAAGGCATGCTGTGTTTTTACTAGTATTGTACCGTCACACAACCACCTCAGGGTACCTAGTGGCATGGTCCACTACTACCAAGATATACCTATTCCCTGATGCAGTAGGTGGGGCCAGGAGACCAACAATGTCCATCCCCACCCTTTCAAAGGAAACCCCAACCACTGGCAGTGGTAATAGGAGACCCTTTGTCTTGCCCCCTGCCTTGCCACTGGCCTGACAGGTGACATAGAAGCTGCAAAACTCCTCTACCTTTTCAGACATATGGGGCCAGTAGAAATGGTTCACCAACCGGTTCCGAGTCTTTGTCTGTCCCAAATGTCCTGCCAAGGGGATATCAAGACCCAAGGTCAGAATGAACTCTCTGTACTCCTGGTGGCCCCCTCCTTGAGGTTGCTGGACTCAGTATAAAGCAGACCATCCTCCCAGTAGATCCTGTGAAACCCACTGTCATCCCATTCTTCCTCCTTAGAGGCTATCTCAAGGGTGGGACAGTCTCTCTGTCCCTTACTGAACTCCTTTCTGGAGGGTCCTCCTGCTCCTGTCAGTTCTGCCAAATCTGACAACTCTGGCAGGGATGGAATCCCTCCCTCAGAGGCCAGATCCTCCCCATCAGGGTTAGATTCCTACTGCACCTCTGGAGTTCCCTGGGCTGGCTCATCAGACCCAGTACCCTTGTCCTTGGATGCTAGGCCCTTTGTTTCAGGGTCCAAGTGTCCAGCCTTTCCCTTCTGGATAGTCTGTGACCTAGTCACAGCACATAACCAATATTTTCATATGAAGACCCCTTTCCACTTCTGACCACTCAGATGCTTTGAGGTCATTGCCCAGTAAACACTGGACTGGGAGCACAGGAGACATAGCTACCTTCATAGAGCCTGTCACATCTCCCCATTCCAAATTCACCACAGCCATAGGATGGAGTTTGGTGGTACTGTTTGCATAGGTCACCTGGTGAAACTCACCAGGTAGCAACCTCTCCAGAGGCACCAGCTTCTCCAGGACCATAGTTACACTGTCCCCTGTGTCTCCGATAACCTTCACTTCAGCCCCATTAACTTTAGGCCACTGCCTGTACTTCTCTGTGTTTGGAGGTAAGGCAGCAAGGGTTGCAATATTCACCCCACCCAGGGACACTACGGTTGCTTCTACCACCTTACTACCCCTCTCTGGGGCACCACTCTCCACTCCCACACTTACACTGACAATCCCTGGGGATGGCCCCTTATTGGGGGGCTTCTTGGTGCAGACAGCCTCTCCCCTTTTGTGCCCTGGCTGGTTACTTTCAAGGCACTTACCCACCTTTGAGGGATCAAAGAACCTACCATTCTTTCCCTGATAGACCCCCTCCCTTTGAATTTGGGTTGGCTCGCCGCTCCCCCACCACATCCACCCCCCCCCCCTGTTCAGGTTTCTATGGGTCTTTGGAGGACTCCTTTTGTTTTCGACATTCATCTGGGGGGGAACCTGTCCTCCTTTCTTCTGGTCACCCTCCTGGTGCTGTGTGGAAACCCGGGTTCTTCCCCCACTCATCAGCTGCCTTGAATAGGTCTCTAGGACTAGACAGCTTTGAGACCACTAGGTACTGGCATAACTTCTCTTCAGCAAAATGAGTCAAAATGTGTTCTCTCAAAAACAAATTATACAATCCTGTTATGTTTCATATAGAGGCCCTAATATAGACGCGTTCATATATGCCGTATATGGTCATATTCGCATATGCCCTATTATGGTCATAATCGTATATGCCCTATTTTGATCATAATTGTCTATGCCCTATTATGGTCATGATCTTCTATGCCCTAATATAGGCATGATCTTTCACCTACATTAGTTCCCTACAGTACACAACGAGCTCTGAGGGTTGAATGTTATCTAGCCTGTGGTTAGAACACTGCAGGGTTTTTCCCGAACACAGGCCTACAATGTACTCATAAATTATGCATGAGCATTCACCAGCTACATCTCCCGCATAATATGTATGTACAAAGTTCACCCCTGACGTCTTCCTCATGTCTAACAAAGACCAATACAAACCATACTGAGGGACGAGATACTTTAGGGTATAAATACACCACATCTTGCCACGGTAAGATAGAGGGAACCGAGACTTCCATGCTGACACACTGACCAGAGACGCTGAGGCTCCTGCATGCAGTCGCTCCAGCTGACAGGGGTCTAACACAGCCCTTGCGGGGTGTCCAACTAGAGACCAGGACGGGGTCCCACACTCTCTCCATTCAGGTATGGGGGTTCGACTAAATCCTAAAAGGATTCTTGGCTCTTAGGCTTTTAGACCTACACATATGCTAGGTACACTCAGGTACATCTAGTTAGGCATCGTAGGAGTACGCGCATTTTCATAATGCTTTTTATATTCATGTATGTATTCATGATTATTGCAATATGGTAGAACTGTTCTATCCCTTTGCTTTTATCGTACTGCTGATAATATATCTCTGCTATTGTCTGCTGGTTGCTACAGCACATATATTTAACACTAGAATAACAACTGTTCAATAAATACTTATTGAAACGCCCAGACTGTTTATTCTGTGTAACTCTCTGAGACAAACCGAATAAGTAAGCACGAGTGACTGAGCAAAAGGTAGTACATTGTTTCCACGATTCTGGGGAATCAGGGTTGTCATGATCTAAGGTTGCCAGAAACTAATCTCTCCCCGATAAGAGGAGATTCTAGTGGCACTGTGAGCTAGCTAATGCAAATCCGGCTAACATACGCGGTGGGGGTGCACAGAGCCAGTCTGCCACCAAGCCCACGGTTTATGTTATCCAAACGCGCAGGTCCTGCAGGGTACTATAGGAACTACACAACATGGCGCCCAACGTTGGTTGGGTACTTATTTAACAGTAGAATCTGAGTAGTTCAGTCGTGCTATTCTCAGAGAACCTACTCACAAAACCCCAGAGACGTCTGGAGTGGGTAGGCACAAACTCCGCCACAGCTGAGTAGGCGAGATATCCTATTTATCGGCTGTTGGTTACTCAAGTTTGAAGGACATTTAGTTCCTAAATTGTGCATAAAACCTTTAACTAAGTTCTCTTGGAAAAGCTTTTCTTTTCAAAATGACTCAGAGTGATGAAGAAAGAGTAGATCTGCATCTCTCAGCCGGAGAACCACCCGAAAATGCAATTGAAATTGCACCCAAATTCAGACATACGCTCACCATGAAACTATTAAAAAATGGTTTACCACCAAGGGGTGGCGTAGTAGCTCTCGTGATTGAGGCACACAAATCAAATAAAACAGAGGTATTCTATTCATGGGTTATATTCCCAGCAGCAGATGCCGTAGCAAAGACATTTCACTACTACATAGAAGGAGATGCACCAGAGGAATACTGTCCATTCGATGACATAGAGATTCCACTCACTTACCAGGAACACTTATACTGGTTTAAAGGCGCCCTACCCCACTTAAGAGCAAGAGTAAGATTAGGCCAGCTCGGAGGAGACAGAGCCACATGGCCGATACTAGCGGATTATACACCGCATCCTGACATTGGCACAATGCCACAGCCAGAATTACTCATACAACACAGAGATTTAATTAAAATCTACAGAAACTTGACACAATTCGTCATGAGGACTCTCACAGTTCAACCAACAACAGTTGCTACAAACGTAACCCAATTCCAGGGTACAGCAACTAAAATTACCCCTCAAACATTACACGCGGTAATGGGCAGATGCCCGCAAAACGCGAACAAATACCATTCTGGATAGCTCAGAAAATAACTCAGCTTGAGGCGGTATTCCCGAATACTACCACCTGTGATAAACACAGAATACTAACAATCTGCTTGCCCATGGGGATCACACCACAAGTAGAGGACTGCACCTCTTGGGGTTCAGTCTGTGCTGCCATATATATACCAGAACACATGGTATCCCGTCATTAGCAGTAGTACCTGACGTATTGAGACAGATACAAAATGAGTTGGAGCAGAACCTGCCCTTAACTTAGGGATGAAGTTACTAAATAACTTTGACCAAGTATCAGCCATAATACTAGATAACATTAAGGGGAAGCAGTTTCAGTGGCGATCCGCCAACGCCTAAGGGAGTTCAGTCCAATAGATCAACAACACGAACTACCCAAAATAATTGAAACTGCATATGCAGAACTAGGCAGAGACAGTCTAGGTGGGAAAGCATTAAAACCACAACTGGTGGGCAGTCCTGAAAAGGACACTACAAAGCAGACACCTACTTCTTCAAAAAAGAAGTGGGAAAATAAAAAACAACAAAAGTCTAAAGACAGCAGATCTCAATCCAGAGGTAGGTCTCCTCAACAGGAGCCCTCTGAAAGGAGGTATAACCTCAGGAATAGGGATAATATTAAAAAACCTGGCAGGTATCAGGATACTGATACTCGTTCCTCTCGTTCCTTTCAGGGTTCATCAAAAAACTCAGAGAGGGAAGGACGGTCAGAGGAGCGTACAAAGTCCAGAGACACGCAACGCGCTGCGGACTACGCACCTAAAAAAGAAGATAAACAAAAAAAAAACCTCAGTTCAAAAAGAAGAAGGTAACAGGTCTCAAGATCAGACATGCCCAGAATTCTGAGGACACAGCTTCTGAACGGGGAATGGGCTCTGACGATGCTAGACAGCGCGGCAAAAGTAACAATAGCTCGCCAGAACCTGAAGGAATTTCTGGTGACAGCGGAGTTGAGTGAGTATATTACGGTGGAAACACCTGATACTCGGGTAAGTGTCCCACATAAGTTACATGAGATAACACTCCGGATGGAGGGGGACAAGCCCAGGAAAATTAAAGGTCTGTTTTGGAAAAATCTGTCATCTGGATATGACATCCTATTAGCAGAGCAAGACTGGCCGCCAGCATTCGTCATGGAGTGCCCTAAGGGAGAAAAGGTAATTTTTCCAGCATTTTCCGACCTCATTCCCATACATTTAAAACATGCATATGCGTAGGAGTGGGCGGTTGCCCTAGCTCCAGCATTGTACAAAAATCATGCTGGTTGGGATGAGAATTCAACCCACCACGTGATCCTGTTAAAAGTTTCCCCAAATGCTCAAAGGCAATACCCTATAAAGCAGGAAGCTAAAAAACAAGTCAGGGAGATCCTAGATCAACTTGAATACCAGGGGGTGATAGAAAATTGCACTTCACCTGTGAACAATCCTTTGTTCCCCGAAGCCAAACCTGACAACACATATCGTCTAGTTTTAGATTACAGACATTTAAACACTTGCACAAAGACATTTGCAGTTCAAAATGCACACAGTGCCGCATTAATGAATAACATTGTGCGACAAAAATACAAAACAACACTTGATATCTCAAATGGATTTTTCTGCCAAAATATAGCGCCTGAAAGCAGGTATCTGACCGCATTCTCAGCGCTGGGGTCTCACGGCAATTTTGTCGACTCCCCCAAGGGTATAAGAATAGCCCGGGTTTTTTTTCAGCAAGAGTAACAGAGTTACTCCAAAATTTGGATGAAGAAGCATTGTCCTATGTAGATGATATTTATCTGACGGACGATGACTAACCGAGGCACTTGACCAGGGTGAGCACCATTATTATGGGATTCGCCTTTGAGGGCTATAAATTTAATTTCAAGAAATCAAAAATTGCCCATCTCAATGTCCTGTTTCTGGGATATGAGCTGTCAAGTGAAGGAAAAAGCCTAGCAGCTAACTTTTTAGAACAGTGTGCGCTGCTCCAACCTCCAAAATCATTAAAGAATTTACAATCAATTCTGGGATTCCTAAATTTTGGTCGAACATACATTTTGGATTACGCAGAAAGAGTAAAACCTTTCTACGACTTAATAAAACCTGATTTTTCAATCAGACAATGGACACAGGAACATACAAACATCCTACGTTCACTACAAGAAGACTTAACAGCTTCAAAACATTTACAGACACGCGTAAACGTACGCAACTTAGTGATCCGAGTAATAGCGGGTCAATGCGGGTACACTTATTTAACTTTCAATGAAGGCGAAACGGTACCAATCGCATATAAATCACACCTGTACACAAACGCAGAGATGCGTTTTACTTCAACAGAAAAAATCCTGACAGCAGTGCAGACCGCTGTAGCAAGAGAAAGAGCACTGGCTCAGGGGAAACGCATAATAGTCGTGACCCCAGTACCAGCCTTAGAGGCTGTTACCAAGGCTAGCATTCCAAATGCGAAAGCCTTACATCCCAGATGGATACAATTGGCTAATTCTCTTACTGCAACGGATGTTGAATACAGATTTGATCCAAGTTGAAAAACACAAACATTTCTGCAATACGAACAAGAATATCCTCTACCAAATGAGATTTTGCCTCTAGATCAGTATGAATACATTATTTACACTGACGGATCTGCTCAACCAGCCATAGGGAGTAAGCAAGCTTACAGCGCAGCGTGTGCAATCGTTAAAGGTCGCATGCGCAATGGAAAGTTCCATCCAAGTTGCACTAAAACGCAATCTCTAGGAGACTGCACGGCTCAGTTGGCAGAATTAAAGGCACTAATACTGGCACTGGTAAATACGGAACACGAATTCCACACACTAATTGTGTGTGATTCCTTTTTCTGTGTACAGTCGTACAATTAATATTTACATCATTGGGAACAAAACGGGTTTAAAGACGCAAAAGGTGGCACAATTAAGCATAAAATGCTATGGGAACAGGTAGTGGAGTTGAGAAACGAACTACCAAGGGCTCAGGTGATACATACACTGAGTCATCAGCGTGATGGCGTTCTCGAGTATTGTTCTTTAGGTCTGACCTTCTCGCTCCACGCTGGTCTGTGTTCATGTACCTTTAGCGCCAGGGTACCCACAGGGTGTTTGTCGCGCTCTATAAATGTTTTATACAATACAATACAATACAATACAATACGTTGAAGGGAATTCATTGGCTGATGAAGCCGCAAAGGGGGCTGTACGCACGGCTTCCGTAGCTGCAATCACTCGTTCAAAAACGAGAATAGACGGCGAGATTATGGTAGCTGTCAATGTCTCGCACAAAGGCAGCACAGCAGTACCTAAAATTTTCCACTCAAGTACTCCTACAAGTTAGATGCACAAAACATTCCATATGCTCAGATTCCTTGAGTGGGGGATAGAGTAATACCAAATATGGATGTAGGCAAGGCTTAATTCTAGCAGCACACAAGGGTTTGGGTTCTGCGCATACAGGCGTTACAGCGACTATTTCTTTACTGAAACAGCGCTACTGGTGGCCAGGGTTAACAAAGCAGACCAAAGATATTGGGGTCGATTCCGATTCGGGCCGGAAAAAGCACCGACCGACTCGGATCCGGAAAAAATACCGACCGACACGTACCCGTGGCGCACGACACGCCAAGTACGATGCAAGGCGCGAAAAATCCGATCGACACGTACCGAAACAAAGTCGACCGACTGAGCCGCACGGAAAGCAGCAATCCGGCCGGAAAAACACGCGAATCCAACCGACCGACACGCACCCGGACCAAATCCGACCGAAACGTACACGCGAACTCCAAACCGCAAAGTACGAAGCAAGGCGCGAAAACCACGAGCGAGTCGGACGGAGGCCAAGCCGTACGACCGACACGCATACAAAACCGAGCCGAAGCAACACAATACACCGCGACCGACGCGTACGCAGCATAGAAAACTGCACAAACACAGCGTGAACGAAGCGGAGAACACCGTACGAGACCAATGCAGGGTCCGACTCGGTCACAAGAACGTTTCCAACATACACAAACAGCACAAAGGAAAAATCACCCAAAAAAGGCCAAACAAGCAATTACCAAGCCAATAAATACTGGGGGGTGGGGACAGAGAACAAAGACACACCCACAACTCCACCTATATAAAGGACACAAATCACTACCATGAGCCTTTGCAAATGCCATTCCACTGCCAGCACCCAAGAGAAAGCAACCACACACCCACAGCTCATCCCTCACACAAGCCACACACCATCAGCACACCAACAAATACCTACCTCACATACACCCAGCAAAACACACACTCACACACCCTCACCTGCACACCAACACACACATCACCCACCATCACCACCCATCACCATGCCCCCAAGAAGAATCCCAAGTTCCTAGATAGTGAATTGGAAGTCATGGTAGACGAGATCCTCAGGGTGGAGCCACAGCTGTTTGGCACACTGGTCCAACAGACCCCCATGTCGCAGAAACCCAAGATGTGGGAGAGGATCATCAACAGGGTGAACGCCCAATCACCATGTCGGCGCACAAAGACGGACATCCAGAACAGGTGGTATGACGTGCGCAGGAGGGTACGGGACATGCTGAAGAAAGACTACATCAACAGCCAATACACCGGCAGTGGCCCTCCTGCCAAGCCAATATACCTCAGGCCCTGGGAGGAGAAGGTGCGGGCCATCCTTCCGCCAGTGAGCGTATATGGACTAGAGGACATCCCAGAGCCTGGTGAGTACACAACAAATGTACACAATATACTGCCACAAAACACACACACATCACTGTCAAGGGGAGAGTCAAACCATGCACTCATAGCAATTACACAGCAACCAGAACAGAATCATCCCAAAATGTGTATGTCAGTCAGATAAACACAACACATGCCATCAAAAAAGTCACATCCAACTGTGCCATCACATGTACAAACAACTACAACTACAGCTAGGCAGTGGCACAAATAGAACTAACAAACACATCCAGACATGTAGCCACCACAACAACACCAACACACAGTGAAGAACACTCAAAGGAAGGAATTCTGTGTATGCTGGCCAAGTCAGTGTAGCCAATAGCATCATGGGAGTCGCAGTCACACATATTGCCCCCCACAACTGTCCCATCAACACCACCATGAACCATGCGCACATCACAGGGAGTGGAGAAGGACTCACAAGATGGCTGACACTGGCTACTGCTGTGGGGAGCACAAGGCCCTGCTGGCAACTGTGCACCAACAAACAGCAGGACACCACTGACTGACATCCTGAGAGACAACTCCCACTGCCTGCAATGCAAGCACGTTCCATGGTGGGATATCTGGCTAGCTGGGTGGGAAGGAGGACTTGCAGCACTGACCATAGTCACAAGCACCTCCCTCACACACACCCCAACACAAACTCCACAGAACCCACCTGGTAGAATGCAATGCCCCCATCCTAACACAAGATCCCACAAAGAACCACCACCCTGGGTTATGTTGTGTGAATCACAGGGACACTCTTGGGACTCTTAGCCAAACAACTGCCAGGACAACACTCCCAGCCATCTTGTCAGCACAGCCAGCCCACCCCACAGGGAAGCAGAGTCAAAAGGAAGGAAGCATGGGCATGCTGGGAAGGGGGTGGAGGCAATAGCATGATGGGAGTCGTAGTCACAGCTCTACATCCCCCACCACATGGCCCAGCAAGCTCACACTCACGCATGCACATCCCACAGAGAGTGGAAAGGCCCATCAAAGATGTCTGACACTGTTGCTGTGTCGTGGGGAGCACAAGGGCATGCTGGGTACTGCACACCAACCAACAGCAGGACACCACTGTCAGCCATCTTGCCATTGCTCTCACACCCACACACACTGAACTCCACACAAAAGCAAGTAAGTATGGGAATGCTGGGAAGTGGGGTGGAGGCAATGGCATGATGGGAGTCGTAGTCACAGACATAGCTCACCCCCACAACTGTCCCATCAACACCACCCTGAACCATGCTCACATCACAGGGAGTGGAGAAGGACTCACAAGATGGCTGACACTGGCTACTGCTGTGGGGAGCACAAGGCCCTGCTGGCAAATGTGCACCAACAAACAGCAGGACACCACTGACTGACATCCTGAGAGACAACTTACACTCCCTGCAATGCAAGCACGTTCCATGGTGGGATATCTGGCTGGCTGGCTGGGTGGGAAGGAGGTCTGGCTGCCAACCAAACACAACCAATGCAGACCATGTTCACACCCCAGAAAATACATAGAAATGCCCAAATAATGCAGGACAATGTGCCACACCAATATCACAACCCACAACTGGTACGCATAGCTGATGCGTACCAGTCCAGCACCGGAGAGCTCAGCCAGGTAGTGGGGCTCCTCAGAGACATTAAACAGCAGCAGGCTGCCCATCATGCCCGCTTGGACTCCCACATGTCCCACGTGGAGTCACACATGTCCCGTGTGGACTCACACATGTCCCGCGTGGAGTCCAAGTGGGATGCACTGCATGAGATGACGGCGGTGCACAGGGACATTTTACAATGCCTCCGCCAGATGAACAGCAACCAGTCCACACCTCCCTGTGTGCCAACAACATCTGGTGCCGAACAAACTGCAACTGCCACAGGGAGGGAGGAGGACTCTGGCGGAGAGTCCCCTGCACCGCAGCAGCCTGCACTTGAGGGCCCCCCCCAAGAAGAGGGGTCGTCCGAGGAGGGAAAAGTGAGAGGCCGATGGCCAAGCGCAACTCCCAGGAAGCCTGAACCTGTTCTGGATGTTCGCCTTTGTGCACAGACTGTTCACCCTGTTGACGGCAACACTACTCCCACACATTGCATGGGGAGTACAAGTTGGACCAATGTGTCAGACAACTGTGGCCCCGATACTGGGGATCCTGTCTACCCGGACTTTCAATTCACCTAGGAACTTGGGATTGCAAGATTCATGTACAGCACAACCCATCCTATGCACTATTAACACAAATGTATCACAATAAACACACTAATACACCATACTTGCCTCTGTCGTGATTCCAACGTGGGTGCTGTTATGGGGATGATGAACTGCAAAATTACACTGTGTATGCGAACTGCAACAGCAAGGACAACACAGGCATGTGAGTACAGGAAACGTGACACACATGAGGGAGACACACCACCAGGGCTACACGACACATACACACCTAGGCCATCTGACTCATTGCCTACACTGATGTTGCCAGGGAAGACGGTGCAATGCACAGACACCACACCCATTCCCAGTTGTAGTCAAGTAGCCCACAGGTGCAGTAAGCAAATGGCAGTCAAATATGTGACCACAGACAACGCACATCACAAAGTGAAGCACAGGTTTATTACACAGTTGCAACATGCCGTAACCACTACAGATGCAAGGTAACCCCACCTGGCAGCGGGCACACAGTCAACAACTGTAGACGGAAGGAAGTCCATGGGTGTGGCGCACATTACCTGTAGGGACACAACAGCTACCAGCCTGGATGTGCAATCACGTCGTCGGTGGACACAGTTGACCAAACGAATCTGAAAGTACCCTGTGAAGGACAGAAATGACACACAGTCAAAAGCAATGGAGTACAGGACAGAACATCAAAACACATGCACAATACATGTTACAAGATACCCACCCAGAACCAAGTTAGCATGTCAACACTGTTGGGGAGTACAGCCCACCTGTCACCACACATCGCAACACACATCCAGTCAAGTGGCCCATGGACACACTCCCACAGCACCAGAGCACCACCCACACATCATGCCAACTCACATCATTGACATGACACCTCAGGATACTCACATTCAGCTAAAGAAGTTGGTGATGAGCTGTGTGCGGACATCACCATCACCATCATCATCATCATCGTCACTGGCATCGTGGTCCAGGCCAGGATCCTCCACAGGTGGCGGATGTTGGTCATTGTCATCCTGGATGAGAGGCAACTCCTTCCGCACTGCCAGGTTGTGGAGCATGCAGCAGACGATGATAATCTTGCACACTTTCGCAGGGGCATATGGGAGGGACCCTCCGGTCTTGTCCAGGCAGCGGAAGCGGCTCTTCAGGAGACCAAAGGTCCGCTCAATCACTCTCCTGGTCCGACCATGTGCCTCATTGTAGCGCATCTGGGCAGGTGTCACAGGGTTCCTGAGGGGTGTCAGCAACCACGGCATGTTGGGGTATCCCGAGTCACCTACGGACAGACAAGTGCACATTAGGTGACATGGAAAAGTGGGCGGAATACTACAGATCAGATCACACACAATGGCACAAAGTCAGTACACACCGACAAGCCAGGCACGCTGGTTCTGCATCTGTGCCATCATCCTAGGGATGCGACTACTCCTCATCACAAAGGCATTGTGTGCTGAACCAGGGAAACGGGCACACACGTGTGTGATGGTCATGTCTGCAAGACACACCACCAGTGCATTGACCGAGTGGTAGTGCTTGCGGTTCCTGTAGGCCTGCTCCTGGGCCTGTGGTGGTACCAAAGCCACATGTGTCCCATCAATGGAGCCAATTACATGCGGCATCCTCCCCAGGGCATAAAAGTCACTCTTCACATCAGTGAGTCGTCGCAGTCTAGGGAAATAGATGTACCGGTTCAGGAAGAGCAACATTGCCGCCAAAACATCGCGGAGCACACGGCTGAACATGGTCTGTGACATCCCACCAGCAGTCGCCACAGTATGTTGGAAGGTACCAGTGGCAAAGAAGTGTAGGGCTGCCATCACCTTCACCTTGGGGGTCAGCGCTGTAGGATACGGCCGGCCAGGCTGCAAATGTGGGGACAACTGCACTGCCAAATCCTCAATCAGCTGCCTGGTGAAGCGGTACCGTCGGATGCTGTCCCGTTCCACCATCGTTGCCAGGTCTGGGAATGGCCGATGGACAGCAGGAGCCCTGCAGTGCAGAGGAGAAGTAAGCAAGATTGTCAGTCACCCCACATATGCGGCATTGAACACACTCAAGATCCCAACATACATCATTATGAGGCACAACTACATGAAGTGTGCAGTACCGGAAGGACATGTATGGTACATACATGGCCAACATCTGTCAACACGGTCCAACAGGTGGCATCAATTAGTCCCAGGTTGGCCCATTGGATATCATGAGGCCGTGTCACAGTTCCCATCTCCTGCTGCCGTGTCACAATAACCCCCCACAGGGACATGTGAGGACAGATGTGCCCCAGGCACCACAGCTCAACGACAGGTACATTCCCAGGGACCCTGTAATGCCACATGGACACTGGCATTACATGGAGTATCATGAATACACCACAGCAAAACAACCATGACCCCCACAGGTAGTGGCCCCACTTGCCACGGCAGGACAGACATGGACGTCTGTGACACACACGCACAACATCAGAGTCCATGCACACACAACGTGGATGTGGAGACTGTCTCCCATTGTGCACATGAAATCAGAGACATTGTAAACACCACATGCACAAAGACTGTGGAGGACCATCACTATTGTGCCACTGGGACACCCTGGCTCAAACATACCGTCCCACATGGGACTCACGGGGTATGTGACATGACATACACATACACCACTGTGAAATGTGACCATGGCACATGCACAGATATGAACAGTTGCACATCACAGTGGTCACGTACACGTAACACCCAGGATCCTGTCCCCATGAACACGTGCACAGCCTGGGGGTGGCTGCCCACAGGTGACACCCACAGGACAACATGTACACCAACATACACACAATAGGAAATGCAGCCTTACATGCCTTATGATAAAGTTTGGACAGGCTGTCGTGATGTAGGTGTGCCCCTCACTCCCTGGGAGCTATCTGTGGCTGGCATATGTCCATCTGAGACAGGCATGCTGACATATGCCAGTCACATGTACAGTGATGCGTTGAACAGCAATGGACCGATCGGTGCCTCCGGCCGGCCCATTGCTTTCAATGTGTGCGGGTACGCGTTGTACCCCTGTGCGCGTTGAACTGCAATGGACCGATCGGTGCCTCCGGCCGGCCCATTGCTTTCAATGTGTGCGGGTACGCGTTGTACCCCTGTGCGCGTTGAACAGCAATGGACCGATCGGTGCCTCCGGCCGGCCCATTGCTTTCAATGTGTGCGGGTACGCGATGTACCCCTGTGCGCGTTGAACTGCAATGGACCGATCGGTGCCTCCGGCCGGCCCATTGCTTTCAATGTGTGCGGGTACGCGTTGTACCCCTGTGCGCGTTGAACAGCAATGGACCGATCGGTGCCTCCGGCCGGCCCATTGCTTTCAATGTGTGCGGGTACGCGTTGTACCCCTGTGCGCGTTGTACCGCAATGGACCGATCGGTGCGCACCCATTGACAATGGGCTTGCCTGGCAACGGACGCGTTTTCGAATTTCGAACGAGTCGGTTGCTGGAAAATCAGTTGGTCACCCACAACAATGTTGCAAAATCATGTATGTCATGAAGTTGAAGATTTGAAGGATGCTGTGGGCGTGTTTTGGTGCTGCTATTCCATGGATTGGCCAGATTCAGAAGATGCAAACGACTTGGACCTATCACTTTGGACACAAGGGACAGTATCTGCCTCTCCAGCACATATATATTGCTGGCTGTTCCCCTGAGAGCCCACTTGCCTGCACTACATGCTCCAAGACGACATCTGCCACTGCACTGCTGCTGTCTCTGCCCCTCTGGACCCTGCAATGGCACGTACTGTGGAGAGAGCCCCAGCCTTCAGCCTTGAAGAGAACCAGGCCCTGCTGGACAGCCTACTTCCACAGTACAGCAAGCTGTATGGGACACCAGGGGAGCAGGTGAGTGTTCTGTGCACTGCCTTTCTGAATGTGCATTTTGTCTGACTAGCAAGGCTGAGAGTCTGCACGCCACTGGCTAGCAGGCTCACTGAGTAGTTGTCACCCCCCATAGTGTGTAGTGACTTGCACTGGACAGGTATGGTGCAGTGACAGTGCATTTGAACATGGTTTTACTTCCCATGCAATGATACCATGTAGTGACGTCTGGCAAACTGTCCATGGTCAGCTTTGCACTGCCTGTGTACATCATGTGCCCCTGTGATTGAGACATGTATATACAACTGTGTCATGCACGGATATGTTGCATGTGTGGTAATGGCCTTTTCACTTTGTCATCCTCACAGGTTAATGCCCATCGGAAGCAGGAAATCTGGAAGGACATCGTCCGGGCTGTCCGGTCCGTGGGGTCTACAAGCGCCGGATCCGCAACTGCCAGAAGAGGTGGCAGGACCTTCGGGGCTGGACCCGGAGGATTGCACGGGTCCAGCTGAAGCTGTCGCCTCCTCGCAGGAGGGGCGGAACACGGACCCTGACCCCCACATGCTCCAGATCCTGGCGGTGGTCTTTCCAGACCTGGATGGGCAGCTGAAGGCCAGACAGCAGCAAGGAGGGGGTGAGTCAAAGACTGCACTGTGAACTCTGTATTACATGCTTTGTGCCCTCCTCTGGCCTGGTTCAACTGCCACAGTGCAGCAGTCATGTTGTCCAGGAGCCATGTCCCTCTATTGTGCACTGCCCACTGCTCATCTGATACCCAGGTGTGGCCCTTACAGTCAGGGAATTGTGTCACTTGGGACTGTGTCCTTGCAGTTTGCTTCACTAAAGGTGGGGGACAGCATCTGTTTCCCTAACTCTGTTGTGGGCATCATGGGTGGGTCCATTGTTCACACAACGCCTGGGTTTGGACATGTGATCTGCGTGTTGCTTTGATATGCGGTCCACTTGCTGAGCTGAGCCACCACATGTGCCTGGGGTATGTGGCACACGCCCATGCAGCGGGTGGGAACAATGTTTGTGCCCCAGGAGTGTGCAGATTACGTGTGTCACACATACATAGCCAGCTATCCACTGTCCAGGGCACATCCCTCATTCATGTGGAGCAGGACAGTCATGCCTACTCCAGGCCATGCAATGCACTCTGTACTCCCACTCCCGTGTATCAGCTGACACATTGTGCACAGTGATTTGACCCCTCCGGTGTCTGCCTCTGTGTCAGTGTGCTGTGGATTAGTTGCCAGGACTGCTGGGGTGTTTCTTGGTAGGGGCTCAGCATGCCCCTGGAGATGTGACCATAGGAGACGATACTTGTGTGTCACATAGGTGTTTGATCAGCTGCCCGTGCAGACTGGGGTATGCGAATGTGATGTTCAGGCAGCTGTTCCCCAATCACAGCAAATTGTGAGGGGCTCAGGTTCAGAGGGTAGTGTCACAGGTCTCCCATATGTCCAATAGGTGTGACCTGGACAGATGAGGGTTGAGATGATGTGTTGTGTGGGGGATGTACATGTGCACTTGTGCAGCTCCAGGACTTGCATTCCCCATGACCTACTATTGTGACACAGTGCATAGTGTTGTTGTCTGGCTGCCAAGTCATACATCACTGAGACAGTGATGTATGACTTAACAGTCATGCCTCTGCCATGGCATGTGTCAACTTATTTGTGGTCCTGCAGGGGAGTGACATGTGCTACATGCACACCATAGTGGCGCTGGCTATCAGGACATGGGTGCATCATGGTGTCTGTCGCTGGTATGCATCACATGCATTTCCTATTTGACTCTGGGCATCCCTTTCATCCGGAAACCTGTACTGACTCAGTGGCAAGAGCTGTGATGTGTCCACACCGTGTCCTCTGCACTGTCCAACTACTGTGTATTTGGTGCATGTGTCCACACTGGGGTGTTGCAATCCAACAGACACCAGACAGATGGGTGCAAGGCCATGTGGGATGTGAGTGCCATGCTTGGCATCAGACTGACAATTGGCTTCTCCTGTTCAGTTAGGGCACTTTTAGCAATGTACAACTAATGATGCCAGGGCTTGCTCTGTGATGTGCTGTGCTCACAGTGGTGTGTGCGTTTTGTGCAGGTGACTGATGTCTGTCTGTTTCCCCATTGTTTGCAGATACATCCACGGCCACGGAAGGGGACAGCTCCACGGACCAGGAGGAGCCAGAGAGCCAGACTGGGTCAGCAGCCGAGGAGTGGTCGGAGGGACCCAGTGGCACGGAGGGCGAGGGAGCCACACCGAGGAATCCTCAGCACCATCCACCTCAGCTGAGGACCAGAGCAACTCGGAGGATGACTCCCTTGTGGAGGCGGGTGTCAGCAGCCACCACACCCCAGCTAGTGTTGCTGTCCCCGCCACCACCAGCACCACCACCGCCCTCCCATCGGCTCCCATTCCCAAGGTCCGTGGAGGCTCCCATGTTCGGGAGCGTGTCTCCTTTGGCCCAGGCACCGCACCCCCTGCCCCTGTGTCCCCTGCTGCCCTGAGTGAGGAGTCTGTGTACCTCCTTCGCCAGCTCCATGTAGGGCAGACAGCCATGCTGAGTGTCCTCCATGCGCACACCGCACTGTTGACTCAGCTGGTGTCGTTCATGGAGGGCATCTCATCGGGCATGTCTGACCTACAGAGGGGCAACAGGTCCATGGTCTCCTCCCTGACGGCAGCAGTGTCCCTCCTCAGACAGTCCCTCACCCCTCCTGCCTCTGCTCCATCCACACTCCCCAGCACCTTGCCCATCCCAAGCACACACACACCGGCACAGGCACACACCAGCACACACACATCCAGCACACAGACACACACGCCACAAACTAAACGCACACGCAAGCACAGTCAGGGGACTGAAACCAGACTCACAGGGGATGGGGCCCTGGTACACACACACGCATCCACGGGCACTGCACAGTCCTCAGTTGCCTCTCCCTCCAAAGCACCCTCCCTTGCCTCACCTGCAACCCCAAAGACCCAGCGCCTCTTCCTCAGTGACCTCGGCCTCTTCTCCTCCGATCCAGCTGCCCCAGCATCCAGGGGAAGAGGAAGCCCCCACACGGAGCAGAGTGCCCCTCGCCCCCGGACACCCTCCCCCAGGCGCAGACAGACTGAGGCCCCCACCCGCAAGTCCCCCGGAGTGGTAAGAGCAAGTCCCCGCCGCCGCCCTGCAGCTCAAGCACCAGGTCACCTTCCTCCATCCCTCAGGCCCCCACTCCACAGGTGCCCCCACCACACCCTGCCCCAGGTTCCCCCACCCACAGATATACCATCCCCAAGAGGCTCCGGCCTTCTCCCCTGCCACTTGCTCTCCCGGCACCACACCCCCGCTGCGCTTGTCTGTGCCACTGATGTGGTGAGGGTGTCCTCCCCCTCTGTCCAGCCCACCTTGCCTGTTCCCCATTCTCCTCCCCTGGTGGTAGGCACTGCAGTGGAGTCCACTACCACCCTGTCTGACTTGGGCACTGCAGTGGCGGACCTGTCCACTCCATCTGCAGGGTCCACTGCAGTCGTGCCGGCACCCACAACATCTGAGCCATGCCCCCCAGTTGTGCCGGCACACACCATGTCAGACACCTCCACTGCAGTTGTCAGTGGCTCTCCAGCACTCACCACCCCTTCCCTGCTTCGTCCTGGTGAGCCCTGATCCTGTCCCTGCGGGGCCTGGCCTACCCCCCCCGGTTGCCCCTCCTAGTGGATTGTCCCTGGTTTTGTGCAGGCATGTGTAGGGTGGCATCTGCCACTGTCACCCACTTGTGACTTTGTTGATGGACTGGCCATTGGCCTTTGTTTATGTTCTACCGGACTTCTACTTTTAATGCCACATATGCTGAATAAAGCAACTTTCTGTTCTCTAGTGCTTTTGCTTCTGATGTACATGATGTTGATGATGCTAACAATGCCCTTGCTGCAGTGATGGTGATATTTGGTCTCATGATAATGAAGTGTTACTGTGCAGGAACCCATGTGGTCCAGGGGTTATGTGTCCTATCCTGTGGTGTATCCATGTCATCCATAGCAGCATCTGAGGGTGTCATGTGTTCAGTATTTGGCAATGAGATTTCCTACTTAGATTGGCAACTTCACATCTGTGGCTTCCACCCCTGCACATCTGTTGTGCCTGCCATTGTTCTATTCGTCTACTTCCCTGACCGTGTGGCCATCTCCAGTGAACATGCAGGTTTGGGCATCAATGGGGAAGGACTCATCTGTGTTGTCAGTGCAACATTGCTATACAAGTGTGTTGGATCTGTGCTGATGATTCCGTTGGCACTTCCATGACCAGGCTGATGGGACGGGAGCCCTCATTTGTTGCTAATTGTTGATTGTGTGTCCCATTGCTGCCATGGTATGGTATCTGTTCGCCTCACATCTGCAGTCTCCACAGGGTATCTGCATGTGTGTGCCCATTGGTGCAAATATGTGGGTCTGCATTCGGATGGTCACTTCTGTCATTGTGTCATTGATGATTGTTGACGGTGTCAGCCCCCATGGGTGTTGTTTGTCTGCACATGGCCAAAGTTATGTCTTATTTGCACTGCAGGATTTGGCTCCCCCAATTTATGTTGCAATGGGACACATACACTACTTTGCCACTGATGTGTTTGTTGTTCTGTGACCAGGAATCATCCATGCAGTTTGGCAGTTGCACCTCTTACTTTGTCAACACTTGCCTTTTGGTCACTGTGATGATGGGGG
The DNA here is from genome assembly GCA_963921515.1 of Calotriton arnoldi. NCBI lineage: Eukaryota > Metazoa > Chordata > Amphibia > Caudata > Salamandridae > Calotriton > Calotriton arnoldi. Next base: position 2,577,737 of record CAWUFW010000859.1, read on the forward strand.
TTTGGACCCCATTGCCACAATGTTCAAGATGTGCTGCAGCTATGGACCCCACACTTGCCTTTTGGTCACTGTGATGATGGGGGTTTGGACTCCATTGCCACAATGTTCGAAATGTGCTTCAGCTATGGACCCCACACTTACATTTTGGTCACTGTGATGATGGGGGTTTGGACCCCATTGCCACAATGTTCGAAATGTGCTTCAGCTATGGACCCCACACTTACATTTTGGTCACTGTGATGATGTGGGTTTGGACCCCATTGCCACAATGTTCAAAATGTGCTTCAGCTATGGACCCCACACTTACCTTTTGGTCACTGTGATGATGGGGGTTTGGACCCCATTGCCACATTGTTCAAAGTGTGCTTCAGCTATGGACCCCACACTTACATTTTGGTCACTGTGATGATGGGGGTTTGGACCCCATTGCCACAATGTTCAAAATGTGCTTCAGCTATGGACCCCACACTTACCTTTTGGTCACTGTGATGATGGGGGTTTGGACCCCATTGCCACATTGTTCAAAGTGTGCTTCAGCTATGGACCCCACACTTACATTTTGGTCACTGTGATGATGGGGGTTTGGACCCCATTGCCACAATGTTCAAAATGTGCTTCAGCTATGGACTCCACACTTACCTTTTGGTCACTGTGATGATGGGGGTTTGGACCCCATTGCCACATTGTTCAAAGTGTGCTTCAGCTATGGACCCCACACTTACATTTTGGTCACTGTGATGATGGGGTTTGGACCCCATTGCCACAATGTTCGAAATGTGCTTCAGCTATGGACCCCACACTTACCTTTTGGTCACTGTGATGATGGGGGTTTGGACCCCATTGCCACAATGGTCATGGCCTGCTTGCATTGTGGGTGCCACACACATATATGTGTGGCACATGTGCTAGGGGGTCACATTGTATGTTCAAAGTCATGTTCGGTGTTGTAGGCATTTGACACAGTCTACACACGCTTGTCATGGTGTTGGGGGATGTCTTCTTCTTGCATTCCCTAGGTTGTGGTGTGCTGGTTGTGTCATGCATTGTCCATCCTATGAGTGGGGGTGGTAGTAGTGGTAGGCATCCTGCCCCCCTGGGTGAGGGTGGTAGTAGTGGTGGGCATCCTGCCCCCCTGGGTGAGGGTGGTAGTAGTGGTAGGCATCCTGCCCCCCTGGCTAAGGGTGGTAGTAGTGGTAGGCATCCTGCCCCCCTGGGTGAGGGTGGTAGTAGTGGTAAGCATCCTGCCCCCCTGGCTAAGGGTGGTAGTGGTGGTAGGCATCCTGCCCCCCTGGGTGAGGGTGGTAGTAGTGGTGGGCATCCTGCCCCCTGGGTGAGGGTGGTAGTAGTGGTAGGCATCCTGCCCCCCTGGCTAAGGGTGGTAGTAGTGGTAGGCATCCTGCCCTCCCTGGGTGAGGGTGGTAGTAGTGGTGGGCATCCTGCCCCCTGGGTGAGGGTGGTAGTAGTGGTAGGCATCCTGCCCCCCTGGGTGAGGGTGGTAGTAGTGGTAGGCATCCAGCCCCCCTGGGTGAGGGTGGTAGTAGTGGTAGGCATCCTGCCCCCCTGGGTAAGGGTGGTAGTAGTGGTAGGCATCCTGCCCACCCTGGGTGAGGGTGGTAGTGGTGGTAGGCATCCAGCCCCCCTGGCTAAGGGTGGTGGTAGGCATCCAGCCCCCCTGGGTGAGGGTGGTAGTAGTGGTAGGCATCCTGCCCCCTGGGTAAGGGTGGTAGTAGTGGTAGGCATCCTGCCCCCCTGGGTAAGGGTGGTAGTAGTGGTAGGCATCCAGCCCCCCTGGGTGAGGGTGGTAGTAGTGGTAGGCATCCTGCCCCCCTGGGTAAGGGTGGTAGTAGTGGTAGGCATCCTGCCCACCCTGGGTGAGGGTGGTAGTGGTGGTAGGCATCCAGCCCCCCTGGCTAAGGGTGGTGGTAGAGCATCCAGCCCCCTGGGTGAGGGTGGTAGTAGTGGTGGGCATCCTGCCCCCTGGCTAAGGGTGGTAGTAGTGGTAGGCATCCTGCCCCCCTGGGTGAGGGTGGTAGTAGTGGTGGGCATCCTGCCCCCTGGGTAAGGGTGGTAGTAGTGGTAGGCATCCTGCCCCCTGGCTAAGGGTGGTAGTAGTGGTAGGCATCCTGCCCCCCTGGGTGAGGGTGGTAGTAGTGGTAAGCATCCTGCCCCCTGGCTAAGGGTGGTAGTGTTGGTAGGCATCCTGCCCCCCTGGGTGAGGGTGGTAGTAGTGGTGGGCATCCTGCCCCCTGGGTGAGGGTGGTAGTAGTGGTAGGCATCCTGCCCCCTGGCTAAGGGTGGTAGTAGTGGTAGGCATCCTGCCCCTCCTGGGTGAGGGTGGTAGTAGTGGTGGGCATCCTGCCCCCCTGGGTGAGGGTGGTAGTAGTGGTAGGCATCCTGCCCCCCTGGGTGAGGGTGGTAGTAGTGGTAGGCATCCAGCCCCCCTGGGTGAGGGTGGTAGTAGTGGTAGGCATCCTGCCCCCCTGGGTAAGGGTGGTAGTAGTGGTAGGCATCCTGCCCACCCTGGGTGAGGGTGGTAGTGGTAGTAGGCATCCAGCCCCCTGGCTAAGGGTGGTGGTAGGCATCCAGCCCCCTGGGTTAGGGTGGTAGTAGTGGTAGGCATTCTGCCCCCCTGGCTAAGGGTGGTAGTAGTGGTAGGCATCCTGCCCCCTGGGTGAGGGTGGTAGTAGTGGTGGGCATCCTGCCCCCCTGGGTGAGGGTGGTAGTAGTGGTAGGCATCCTGCCCCCCTGGCTAAGGGTGGTAGTAGTGGTAGGCATCCTGCCTCCCCTGGGTGAGGGTGGTAGTAGTGGTAAGCATCCTGCCCCCCTGGCTAAGGGTGGTAGTGGTGGTAGGCATCCTGCCCCCCCTGGGTAAGGGTGGTAGTAGTGGTAGGCATCCTGCCCCCCCCTGGCTAAGGGTGGTAGTAGTGGTGGGCATCCTGCCCCCCTGGGTGAGGGTGGTAGTAGTGGTAAGCATCCTGCCCCCTGGCTAAGGGTGGTAGTAGTGGTAGGCATCCTGCCCCCCTGGGTGAGGGTGGTAGTAGTGGTGGGCATCCTGCCCCCTGGGTGAGGGTGGTAGTAGTGGTAGGCATCCTGCCCCCCTGGGTGAGGGTGGTAGTAGTGGTAGGCATCCTGCCCCCTGGGTGAGGGTGGTAGTAGTGGTAGGCATCCTGCCCCCCTGGGTGAGGGTGGTAGTGGTGGTAGGCATCATGCCACCCCTGGGTAGGGGTGGTGGTGCGCATTCAGGCCCCTGTGTGCATATGTGGCATTGGTGATGGGCATCCCGCCCCTATGGTGCTGCTGTTGCTGGTGTAAGTATATTCTGCATCCCTGTGTGTGTGTGTGATGTGTCGTGTACGTGTTGTATGTGTTTTGTGGTTGGTGTCTGGCTTACCTTCTGCGCCGTACGCGTCCGTGCCTGTTCCGGTAGTAAATGTAGAATATTGGTATGATCGGGACGAAGGGATTCATGGTTGGTTCGTGTCGTTCGTCCTTCTCGTTGCTTCGCGTCGTCCTCGTCGCTTCGCCTCGTCCTCGTCGCTTCGCCTCGTCCTCGTCGCTTCGCGTCGTCCTCGTCGCTGCCGTGTTCGTCTCGGAGCCGTGGATCGTGTTGTGGCGCGAATCGGAGCTTATGTGCGCCTCTACCGGATGCTTTGACGTGCCGTGCGTAGCGACGGGTTCGGCGCGTATGGAGAGCGCATCGTACTTGTCCGGCCGGACGGGGCTGCATTTTTCCTTCCGTGCAACTCGATTCGGCGTTTCCGGATTCGCCTCGGTCGGAGAACAGGACCTGGTTTGGGTGAGTACGGCTCGGCCGGATTCTTTGCTGTTGTGCGCATCGTACTTGCTCGTTCGGTGTGCTGTACGGATCGGTCGGGAAACAGGCTTTCGCATGGCTTTTTCCCGACCGAATGGTATTGGGTGCGCCTCCGACCGAGATCGGAATCGGCCCCTGTGTCTTAAAGTGCGACATCTGCCAGCAGATGAAAGGCTCCACCGTAACACGCCCAGCACAGACACCATTGCTAAAATTAGACAAACCACTCGCATGTGTGTATTTGGACCACTGCGGACCCCTACAATCGGATGGAGCCAAGAAATATATCATGGTTGCAGTGGATTCCTGCTCTGGATTCCTATGGGTTTGGCCTCAGCGCTGTGCTGACGCTCGAACTGTTATAAAAGATTTGCGAGTCTTTATCGGCACATACGCAGTTGGCACGTTACATTCTGACCGTGGCCCGGCGTTTAGCTCTCGGGCTTACAAAGAGGCCATGGAAGGAATGGGCGTAGCATTGCGGTACTCCTCTCCATACCATCCTGAGGAAATTCGGTTGTGGAGAGGAAAAACCGAGACTTAAAGCAATCTTTAACAGCTAGGGTATTAGGCAAAGGGCAGTAGATGGGTCGATCACCTTTATGGGGTCCAACGAGCAATAAACAATCAGCCAAGAAGCTCTCTAGGGGTGTCACTCCTTACGAGGTCCTATTTGGGACAAGAATGTGGGTACCTGATCTTGATTGTGGAGGCACAGTGGCGGATGAAAAACCATTTGATATCCATGATCGTTTGGCTGTTTTACAGGATCAAAATGAATCCAGGACACAACAAAGCAACGTCCACTTAAAACAGACCGCCACTGAGGAAGTCAAGGCAGTAACGGCAAGTCCTGTCTGAATCCCAAAAGTCGGGGATCTGGTCAGAGAAAAGATTGCAGACAAGAAAGAATTTGGGCCATCCTACAGAAAGCCTGTACCGGTCCTAGCAATCCAAGGCACAAGAACTATACTTCTGCCGCCTCTTGCCGGAAAAAAGGAGAAAAGATTTGTCTCAATCGACTTAATCAAACCACACTATGTGGCAGATACTAAACAGTAGGCCTTGTGGACTCCACAGTAGCAGACGCCCTCCTCTCGCTACAATCCAAGAAGTCCAAACAGAAAGACTCATCACGTTTGAAGAGCCAAGGACTAAGCAACAATGCTATGGAACTCGTTCCACTTCAACAAGAGGAAAATCAACTTAACAACCAAGTTGCAATCAGACCGACTACAGACGTCTACGTCAACATGCCTCGTCAAGAGCAAAATCCAATTTCAACAAATCCCGATGCAATTCCAACAATTAATCGAACTGCTTCTGGCTATTTCATGAACTTTGATACGTTTTCACTGGATCCAAGCGAGCCGGAAACGACGCCAGCCAAAAATCACACAAACAGAAACTCATTGACTTTTTGCACTTTTTTAGAAAGACTTACCTGGTGTCACCTTGGATAGAACTATGGTATATCACTGGGATTCTATTTTTTCTTTTCTGGCTAGGTTTAATTATAACTTTTAGTATGCTTATTAAAGGACGATATCTCCAGCAGAGCTCTACAGCCCAAAGAGTCAATTTGATTTTAAAACCACACCAGTCTTCACATCGTGAACCAAGAGACTTGTCTTCAGTGAACATCACAGCAGTTCCTATACCGGACGGTATAGTATGGGACAAGATTGATTTTAATATATTCAGTCCGACTGAACTTTTAAAGCTTAAACATGTATTTAAAATTTCTTTAAGTGATATCATTACCTCCAGTACTTTTTCTGATGATTGGGACACTGAAACTGTGAATAATTTAATGTCTGATTTAGAAATAACTGCAGCATTTCCGAACAATGAAATGTTAGAAGGTACTTCAGACTATGATACATTGTACTGTTACCAACATTATGATCATCATTTCTTGCACAAATCCATATCACCTAGAAATGTATTTGAATACCACCAGTGGGAACACTGCACAACACCTCAAAAGGTAGTTCGCAAACTTTTGCACAGAAATTCACATACTTTTCAGGGTTCAGCACATCTGACCCAAAGTCATTTTATTATAAAGTGGCAACAACATCAGCACAGAAAATTATGTTGACTAACACCAAACAGATTTACTCTGCTTCCTTTATGGCCCAGTTGTCTACACAGGGTTTCGACCTATGGAAGGACACTATAGATTTAAAATCGATCTGGGGTTCTAGGGACTGACAAGTCCAGGGAACAGAAGCGCTTTTTAGAGCATGCCTCATTCCACAGCAGATAATATTTCTTGAATGAAACTGTGCAACAGACATCCTGTCTTGGACTAGCCAAGAACAAGGAAATGAACACACTGGGGTTTCCAGCACCATCACAGATGGGTGGGGGACAGAATTCAACTACACATGGGGTAGGATTAGATGACATTCTCCAGTACAACAGGTCAGATCCCAATTGGACTGAATGGCTGATTTGGCCCATTGACACAAACACATGTCAACAAAGATTCCTAGGTATAACCGAGGGGTTTAGTATCAGTAGGCCAGATACACGCTATGTACAGAGACAACACCCAGGGGTAGTGACATCGTATAGTGTTGGGAAGTTGTGCCTTGATTGGCTAGAGACTTCAACACTCACAGAAGTAAAACATCACTTGACCTTACTCACACCTGATGTGGACCTTAGGAATTTCTTGTCAGGCCCAAGGAAAACACGTCAGAAACGTTTCATATATGCTGGCATTTACGCCGATTATAATGAAAACTGGAAAATATCCCAGCAAGAGGCCGCAGAAAGAATACGGGAAATAGACCGTATTAACCTAGAGAAGGCATTAGCTGTAGTGAATAATGGGTTAACAACTTTGACCTCCAGGATTTACTCCTTAGGTAACATTGTGTCTTCGGTAATTGACATATTCGAACAAGATCTGGCCTTGTTACCACACAGGCAATCTCAGCTACGTTCTATTATGATGCTAAGCTGGACGCTGCAATCTCTGCGTGCAGGCTATGTGCCTTGGCGTTTTATAAACCCCACGTCTCTGTTTTCAGAATACAATCTAACTGATAAACAGACTGAAATGGCACAAAGGGGAGCCAAATATACAATGCTGCGTATTGAGAAACTGGAAAGGTTACCATTCACTGTAGCCGAATTACCATCAACTGAATGGCTAATTCATGGCCAAATCTCTCTGCCGGTCACTACATTTCAATTTCAATATTGCCTTGAGCAAAGGCAGGCAGGCAAATATGAAAAAATGGGTAAGGGTTACATTAAGGAAACTAGGGAGTTACCATATAGATACCGATGCCGGAATGGGGATCGAGAAGTGTATCTGAGTGGTACAAACTGCAAGAACGCTTTAAGCGGTTCTCTCATGTGTCAGGATATTTCTCTGCACGGAACATGTAGTGGTTTGGTAGCGAATCTATCTTGTCACATGTCAGGGACCCCAGCGGCCATGATCACGTCGGTTTTCCAGCTGCTCTCGAATGGGAGTTACTTGATGCTAAACGATCAAGGTTGCTGTGGGATGCTTCCGGGCGTCGCCTATCTGGTCACTGTTAACTCCAGGGTTACTTGCTGTATGCAAGTATTGTTTCCGCCAATGAACACAGTCAGGGAGGCGCCGTTATGGCCTTCATTGAATGTTTCCTTCATACAATTTGATACTTTGAGCAGACTGAAAGCCATGCTTTTACAGCAACCCGTGCCCTTAACCTCTGCTTGAGAAACCTTTGAACTTCAAGTTGCAAGGACCTCGACTGAGATACAGGTGCTTATACGTACGAACTGCCCCTTTCATTTCGCAGAAATGGTGGGTCGGATCTTTAACATGTCTGATACGAGCGGTATTGTACACCTATTTAAGACCATAGGGTCAGGACTATTAAGCACCTTTCAGACAGTCCTCGGAGTAATCCCAAATTTTATACACTCTGTATTGCGAAGCGTGTTTGGAGGTCTCCCGCTTATCCTGTTCCTAATTGCAGGAGTCCTGATTGTAATCTTACTGCTACGCAATGGACGGCCCAATTTCCGAGGAAATGGCGAACGTACTCATGGAGCGGAAGTACCGTGAACGCATGGTACAGCTTCTGGGAATACCTTGCCTAAGAGAACTGAACGCCTCTTGGTTTCTATCGTTTAGACCAGTCTGGGTGGACTGCATCTTACCTGTTCTTCGATGCCTGTTTTGCGGAGAAGAATGCACGTTGGATCTGTGTCTAACGTTTCCATCAGATATGCCTCCGGACATGGATGCTATGCTGGACCCCCTAAAGGCCCATGCTCTGCGTTGTCCCCAGCGTCTTCCGATTCTGATGAATGAATTCCTTGAGAATTCACAGGTGCCGTTTGCTCCTGCTGGGTTAGGTGGCTCCTCCACAGGCACTCAGGTAACAACTGCCGCAGCACCGACTGTTGGCAGTGCTGAATTCCATCTATGTGCGATTGACGTTCTCTGTGAGGCGTCGGATTTGTCGTCTGCAGTAGCTAACACCGATAATGCTGATTCTCCCAGCCAGGACACTTAATCTTGAATTGGCTCATCGCGTCCTGGGAAAGAATTCGGCTTCTCCACTTCGTTTCATAAATAAACAAACTAAATTTGGAACATTTCCTAAACTGACACTTTCACTTGAGAAAGAATGGCCTTCTTCTGCTTATGGTGATGCAACTTTTATAAGTGAGACAGAATTGACTTTTTCAAGTGGCAACAAAAGAATAGCTGACTTTTAACATTTTTAATCATTTTTAAATGTCTTTTCAAAACTTAGGGGCATATTAGCAAGACCGGCGATAAAATTATCGCCGTTTTAGCGGCAGGAAACTGCCGCTAAAACGGCGATAATGGGCTTGCTAATATGCGTTATAGAATTCAATAGAAGCCCAGGTTAGATGTCCTGCACATCTAACCTGGGCTTCTATTGAATTCTATAACGCATATTAGCAAGCCCATTATCGCCGCTTTAGCGGCAGTTTCCTGCCGCTAAAGCGGCGATAATTTTATCGCCGGTCTTGCTAATATGCCCCCATGTTTATAGCTGTTTTTAAGAGAATTTTTAAATTGTCCAGATTTTAAGTATGGTCATTGTCATCCAATTCGAAAGTGGAGTGGGTGTTATGTTTCATATAGAGGCCCTAATATAGACGCGTTCATATATGCCTTATATGGTCATATTCGCATATGCCCTATTATGGTCATAATCGTATATGCCCTATTTTGGTCATAATCTTCTATGCCCTAATATAGGCATGATCTTTCACCTACATTAGTTCCCTACAGTACACAACGAGCTCTGAGGGTTGAACGTTATCTAGTCTGTGGTTAGAACACTGCAGGGTTTTTCCCGAACACAGGCCTACAATGCACTCATAAATTATGCATGAGCATTCACCAGCTACATCTCCCGCATAATATGTATGTAAAAAGTTCACCCCTGACGTCTTCCTCATGTCTAACAAAGACCAATGCAAACCATACTGAGGGACGAGATACTTTAGGGTATAAATACACCACATCTTGCCACGGTAAGATAGAGGGAACCGAGACTTCCATGCTGACACACTGACCAGAGACGCTGAGGCTCCTGCATGCAGTCGCTCCAGCTGACAGCAGTCTAACACAGCCCTTGCGGGGTGTCCAACTCGAGACCAGGACGGGGTCCCACACTCTCTCTATTCAGGTATGGGGGTTCGACTAAATCCTAGAAGGATTCTTGGCTCTTAGGCTTTTAGACCTACACATATGCTAGGTACACTCAGGTACATCTAGTTAGGCATCGTAGGAGTACGCGCATTTTCATAATGCTTTTTATATTCATGTATGTATTCATGATTATTGCAATATGGTAGAACTGTTCTATCCCTTTGCTTTTATCGTACTGCTGATAATATATCTCTGCTATTGTCTGCTGGTTGCTACAGCACATACATTTTACACTAGAATAACAACTGTTCAATAAATACTCGTTTCGTTTAGTAAGCTTTATTCGGTTCAGATAGCAACCATAAAAGCAAATATACATACACAAACGTTAAAATTCAATTACAATTTCATATAACTACAAATAAACATACACAATAAGTTCAGTGCAATTGTAATCTATAAATTCATTCTAAAAAAGCCAAACTTTTTCTTGCATAGATTGATTTTAAAATGTATGTCGCGGTATAAAAGCAGATCTCGGGGTCTCTTAATGTAAACAGTAGACTCATAGCAGCTTGGATAGTTGTAACATTATATCTTTTAAACAAAGGTTTTAAATAAACAATTCTATAATTCAGATACAGTTCACATAATAATAAAAAGTGCATGGTGCTCTGTTTAGTGTGCTTATCACATGGGCAAGGTCTGACTGGGCGCTGTTTCGTTTCTGGAAAAGCGACTAAATGATGAACAAGACCTAGTCTCATCCTCGTTAGTACAAAACGGTGGGAGGTTCTTGAGACAAGTGATAAGTAGCTTTGGAAGCCAACAGTGTCAATATACAGATGGTACAGCTGATATGTAGCTTGTTTCTCCACAGTTCTCATCCTGCGCTCCTTTTTGTGAGCCAAGAAAGTGACCTTGATCTCCTGTTTAGACAGGCCTATCACATCTGACAGATTTCCCGGAATTGGGAGCTTAAGTATATCTTTGTATACCATTGATATATAATTCAACCATGGGATTTTAACCCGTTTGCTGCTGCTGTCAGCCAACGGCTGTCGCGAGCACTACCTCGGTAGTGCTGCGCACGTCCGTTGGCCGACGCGGCCCCGCCCGTTTAATAGAACGTTCTGCACTGGCGCGGAACGCTCGAAGCAGCAAACGGGTTAAAACAATTGTCTAATCGTAGACAGTCCTTTATAATGGTTTGTGTAAATATGGTCTCATCTTTCGACCAAATTGATCTCCATAGCAGAAATGGTCTCATTGCAATCAGGTCTGACAAATGGTCAAGCCCCACTTCACAATGGATTAACTCTGAGGATGCTGAGACAGGCAGGCGCAAGAGCTTTTTAAAAAAGGAATTTTCCTCTAATTGCACTTCTTGGCTAGAGTGGTAGCCCCATACCCCTGCGCCATATAGTGCAATAGAGGCACATCTAGCTTTGTATATATGGGTCATATCTTTAATTCGGTGATCCCCTAATTTGGAGGCAAAACTAAACACCCCGTGCACACTTTTTGCCATCTTGGCCCGGACATTTGACATTTCACGTGACCACTTGCCGTTACCCGAGAAAATTGTCCCTAGGTAGTAGAAATTGTCAACGGATTCCACTCTTTCCCTGTCTATAAAATAACATTTTGTTTACTTGGGTTTTGTTCCACAGACCATTGTATATGTTTTGGCCTTGTTTATCAACAGCTTCCTTCCCTTAATGAAATCTACGAACCCATCAATTAGACGCTGTAGGCCTATCGGTGTCCTAGATAAAAGTACCGCACCATCTGTGTAAAGCAGGACCGGTATATCCTGGCCATCTGCTTGGGGGGCATCTGCCTTTATCGTCTTAAGGACTGTGTCTACTTCATTAATAAATAGAATAAAAAGCAGTGGTGCCAAGACGCAGCCTTGGCGGATGCCATGTTTGACATTAAAATTTGGAGTGCATTCGCCCCCATGGCCATACCGGACACTGGTCAATAATTTCTCGTACAGCCTCGCAAGAAAATAAATAATAGACTCTGGAGCACCAAGGTTAAGTAAAACTGGCCAAAGTATTGCATGATCCACTAAATCAAAAGCGCTGCTAAGATCAGCAAAACATAAAAAGAGACCCCTTGTTTAGCACATGTATATTTGCCAATTAAAAGCTGCAAATTAATACACTGTTCCAACGTACCTAGCCCTTTTCTAAAACCAAGTTGTGCTTTCGTTAAAATCCCATTATCTACAACCCACTCTTCCAATCTTACAAGTAAAACCCTGCTCATCACCTTCACAGATGAATCTAAAGGGAAATCGGCCGATAGTTCTTGGCTTCCGATTTGTTCCCCTTTTCTAGATGGGGATAATGACTGATTGACCCCATGTCATAGGAACTTCCTCTATGACTGCGGCTTTGAAGGCTCTGGTAAGTATCGGGCCCCATAGATCAGGCACAGTTTTATAGATATCTATGGGTACACCGTCTGGGCCTGGCGCTTTCCCTCCTTTGCTGCCTCTAATTCCTAACTCAACCTCATCAAGAGTGATATTTAGGGGGATAATGGGCCATTTCCTGGGGATATTAAGAACCTCAAAGTCTTCATCACATGGGTTAAAAATATTAGAAAAATGTAACACCCATTCCTCACAGCTAACATGGCTTAAAAATTCTGGGTCAGTATCATTTTTAAGAAATGATGAATTGACTATTTCCCAAAACAGCTTATTGTTGGATGTGACCGCAGCCAGTGAAAGGTTATCCCAAGCCTCCTCTTGAAGCTCCCTCTTCCTCTGTTTTAGTGCTAGTTTGTAATCTAGTCTTAGTTTTTGTATTAACATTCTATCCCTAGGTCTAGTGGAAGTGCATGTTTTAACTGGTTCAGCAAGTTCGTACAGGTATGGTTAAACCAACCCCGAATCTGTAACTGCTTCCTACTCGGAGGTGCGGTTAATAGCTTATTAATGGTATTGTTGATTTTACTAAAATTAGTTAATATCGTAGTTGGTTCAACCTCCATATCAAGACTATCATAAATCTCCTTGTCACATTCTAAAACAATATTTTTTAGGATGTTAGCAGGGTTGATACCTTTCCACCTAATTCTAGTTCCATTGGGTCTACACGGTTTAATATTACCAATAACCGTTTGTTGCTTATCAACTTTGTTACCCCACACAACCAATGGCATGATAATACAGTTGTGGTCACGAAGTAACAATTCGCTATCCATGGGGTAGAACATAGGTGTACGATATTGGTGGATACTAAAATATGATCAATCGAAGTGTTGGCATTTCTTCCAGTGAAGGTAGGTATCTCCCTCCCATTCTCGTCCAAGGCACATTGCATTACATCAAGATCATATTTCGCCAGGACTAAATTTGAGGTATCTCCATAGATGTTATGCGGAAAATGTATACAATCGGCCCCCTCATCACTCCTAAATCCACAAACCTTGGTCATAGACAAGGTACAAATTGGGGTATTAAAATCTCCGACCCATATAATGGCAAAATTTGTGTTTATGGCTGTGACCAAATTATCTATTTCCTTTTCTATTTCAATGACCACATTATGACGAGTTGAGTCAAAAATGTTGTTATAATAATTGATCAACAAGACATCCCAACCATCTTTATGGTGTAACCATAACAACTGTGAATGTTGTCCTACTTCGATAACCCTTTTAGCAACCAAAGGCAGTTTATTCGATATAAGGATTAACAGCCCTCCCTTCGCTCTACCAGCCGGGGTAGATGTAGCTAGTAAATTATAAGAAGTAAACCCTTCAAAATTAACATGGATTGTACTCCAGGTTTCTTGTAGACAAATTATGTCGAGTTTACTAATAAAGTCCTCCCAACCCAACTTGTCCTTTTTACTAGCCAGTCCGGCTATATTCCAAGTAGCGATAGTGAGGCCGTTAGATTTAAAATTCCCTAGTCCATCAAAGGGACGTTCACCTATGCTCGTACTGACGTCTCCCTCCTTAGTAGGAGGGTCCAGAACTGGGGAATCCAACAATGTTTCTATAAACTGCCCTTCTTGGCCGCCTATCTGGACATCAAGACTAGACTTATTCTCGGTGCTTAATGGGCGCAAGGCAAGAGAATTTATACCTTTAGGCTGAGGTTTAAGTGTATTAGATATAGGCTCAGTAATGTTAGATACCCTTTCTCTTGGGGGTCCTGCATCCAACCCCCACATACTTTCGTATCCCGCCTCCCTAACAGATGGGCAGAAAACGCTTTGTCAGTCGTTATCTTCAAGAGTGCTTAATAGTAGGAATCTATTGAAGGTGGGTAATGTGTAATGTGACTGCGCTAACACTGCCGAGGTGGCCCTACAGTTCTCCTGTTCTGTTGGGGGTAGGCCTTAAGTGTCTATAAAAAAAAACAGAGGTAAAAGTGATACGTCAAGATTATTGCGTACTATTGCGCCCGCTCTTTCCAGGGAAGTTCTGGCCCAATTAGGGTTCCTAAAGTTAATAATTACGTAATCGCCTTGTAGTGTTTTTTTTTAAGGGTCCGATCCAATTTATTCTTCTGGTTAAAAGAATCTGGTCAGCATGATCCACTGGGTAACTGCAATTCTTGTATAACCAGTGCACCACTTTATTTTTAAGAGAATGATCTGTTTCCTTTTGGCCCGGCTCAAGTTGGGGTACATTTACCATAACTGCCACATATGGGCAGCATTCTGAGGGTAGGTTTATCGGTATACCTATTCTTCCCATTGGCCCGCTACTCTCCCTGTGATCTCTAGGCACCTGAGACAACTCTGCCCGTTTAACCCTATCCCCTCTATTGTGGCAGGGTAGGTTACTCATCGTCGCTTTCGGTCTAGAGCCTGTTACAGCCAAATTGGTACTTGTTTGGGGCACTTCCAGGTTGTTCCCTAGGACCCCCCGACCCCTGCTATCCCTATTGTTGACACTTGGGGTACTGACTACAGTTTCCACAGCAGTTATACCCTGTTGCACTTGTTCCAGTGATCCCCCCTGTGACCCCTTTGCATTCGCCCTTTGATTTTCGTTATTATTGTTTAATAAACCACTAAGTTTAGCAACTACTTCATTAAGTTTATCTATTTTATCATGAAGTGGGCTAATGAGTGTTTCAAGTTTCTGATTAAAAAGGGCTACAATCTGATCAATTTGTGAAGGCCCCAAATCAGAGGGTTTTAATGGTACTTTAACAATAGTATTTGGTGATGGGCCTTTCTTACTTTTGCTCATAGTCCCTGTTTTCGCTTGGCTATTTCTACAGCCCCTTTTCCTTTTCGGTGTAGGAGAACCAGTAGGTGAATGCTGTAGTGGCACATCAGGCAAAATAACTACATCAATGACTGTCGTCCCTGAGCACACTTTGTCCGGTGGGGCGGTAACTTTTTCGATGCTCGGGGCAGTTTCAATTTCATACTGGGGAGTCCCAGAAACCAGCCCCGTTATTTCTTCGATCCCCGGGCCTGTGCCTAATGAGAGGCGGCGTTCCGCCCTATCAATTTCATCATTAATAGCACTAACAGCCCGTACTAAGTAGAAGTCGATGGTGGAGCATGGTTGATCAACAACAGCTTTATGGGTTTTGTGTAATTTGCGTTTCGACATCCTACTAGTTACTACGGTGGCACTGTGTCCTTAGGGTAAGGGGGCAGATAGGACACAAGGAAAGAAACCAAAAAATAAAAATACCCGGTACAGATCGTACAATGTGCAAAACTACAGAGTGCCAGATATATAAAGTGCAAAAGTGCCAATAAAAGTGCGTAATGCAGATATATACCGCAGGGACAAGAATAATTAAAAGGGCTAGGTACCACTATAAAATATAAAAGATACAGTCCACAGACAATAAAATGCGTTATGCTACACAGACCTTAGCTAAATCTATAACTCGCTTACTTATAAGTTTATACACAATTAAAATAAAAAAATGACAATAACTATGTCCAACCGCAGTTCGTTTCCAGAGTGATCCGTAGTAGCAGGACGAATAACAGACACCCAACACAACCTTCAATAGTAGTGTCCTATGCTTCTACGTTAGTGTCGCAACTAGGGACCGGTACCGGAACGAAGGTGGCCAAAAGGAAGGAATTGTGGGAGAGATGGTCGTGGTTCAGGCTATTTTATTTGTGCAGTCACAAAAGGAATCAAGGCAAACGTCTATTAGGGTTCAGGGCAGGCTTCCTGGTTGGGATGGTCCCGTCTTCACCAGGGCTTCTCCTGGGCTTGGGGTTTAGGCACGTGGCAGTCCGCTTCCCAGGAGTTGGTTATACCGTTGTAGGAGGGAAGGAAGGAAAATAAAGAACACCGGAATCAGTGGTGAAGAACTGGGTGTTTCCTATATCAAGGGATGAGGAGTGAGGGTATAAGTCACCTCTAACCGGCACCAAGTGAGACCCAACGTGACCTCCCTCTAAACAACACCCTTCCCCCTCGAGTGTCCCGTGAACCCCTGGAGTTTCGCCCTTACCTTGGCGAGCCACCCCCCTCCTGGAGGGTGGCTGGGCGAGAAGCGATCCCGTTGGCCTCCCGGCTTGACATCGTCCTCTGCGGCAGCTTCTCTCGGCTCGGCGTCTTCCTCTGCCACCGCTCTGCATGCTTTTCCGTCTCTGCCTTCTTCCACCGTCCACGCCACGAACTCTCCTCCTGTTTCGGGGAATACAGCTTCCGCTCGTCGAAAGAAGTCCGGCCTTCTTGTGTCGGCCGCCTGCTCCTGTGATAGGCCGGGTTCCGATGGTGTCACAGGCCACGCCCCCTGGGATTCCTCTTGAGGGTTTTTCTTAAAGGGCTCCAGCCGATCCCGCGACTTGCTCCGACAACCCTTAAATTCAGCGCGATCTTTGAACGGATGTCATTTGCCTTGCTTCACCCGTTACGTCTTCTTCCCTCCGGTGTATCAACTGCCAAATACACTGCAGGCCCCTCCTCCTTCATGTATTCATGATTATTGCAATATGGTAGAACTGTTCTATCCCTTTGCTTTTATCGTACTGCTGATAATATATCTCTGCTATTGTCTGCTGGTTGCTACAGCACATATATTTTACACTAGAATAACAACTGTTCAATAAATACTTATTGAAACACCCAGACTGTTTATTCTGTGTAACTCTCTGAGACAAACCGAATAAGTAAGCACGAGTGACTGCGCGAAAAGTAGTACATTGTTTCCACGATTCTGGGGAATCAGGGTTGTCATGATCTAAGGTTGCCAGAAACGAACCTCTCCCCGATAAGAGGAGATTCTAGTGGCACTGTGAGCTAGCTAATGCAAATCCGGCTAACATACGCGGTGAGGGTGCACAGAGCCAGTCTGCCACCAAGCCCACGGTTTGTTATCCAAACGCGCAGGTCCTGCAGGGGTACTATAGGAACTACACGACAATCCCTCATATGTATCAACATTGTTACCAACAATCCAGCCTTCCAGTGCTTTCTGTGAGATGTCCAAAAAGTCTACCCATGACTTTGTGCTCACTTTCTGGGTGTCTCTGAACTTCACCCTTTACTGCTCTGGGGTTAAATTGAATTTCTCAACTATGCATTCCTTCATCTGCTGGTATGATTCTTCATCCTCCCCCCATCAGGGTCAGGAGCCTATCCCTTCCAGCTACTAGAATCAACTTCCACAGGAGAGCACCCTAATACTTAGAGTGGACCCTACTCATTCTAAGGACCCTTTCAAAAGCTGCTAGCCATTTATCAATGTCATCCCCCTCTGTGTACTTGGATACTATATTCTTGGGACGTTTGTACTCAAATCTTCCACCCCTGGACATCTCAAACTCTTCATCATTTTCACTATCACCATTTCTTTTCTCCTCCTCCCTCTCCCATCTCTTCTTAGCCAATTCCAGCTTCTTCCTTTCCAAGGCAATGAAAGATAGTTGGGCCTCATGCTGCTTTTCTGCAAGGGACAGTGATGTTTCCTGAGTAGGGGATCGTCCCCCTGATCCAGCGGTGTACTAACAGCAGATACTCCGCTACCATATACTCACCTGGGCCCATATATCTTCTTTCACAAATACCAAGTAAACCGCTGGAACTTAGTTTATGATTTTCATACTTCAAGATCTAGTTATTTCTTTTCCCTATCTAAACCTTTTTCACTGATCAATTAGTTCTTTCCTCTGGTCAATGGACCATTAGTTGGAACTAGTTGATGGTGATAATTAACATAACTTATTAAACATTTCTTGATAAAATGAAATAATCACAGACTCTGGAAGTTTTAAAATCTTTATCTAAATTAATTGAGTGTAAACCATCTCAAAGTTTCAGTACAAACACCCTCATGCGCAAGAGTGTCAATTCAATCAATTCTCAATAAGCAATAGCAATTCAGATCCACACAATAACTATGCTCAGAAAGAAGAGGACAGAGAGAGAAGAACATCTATCAATATGATGAATTTATATTTACCAAGAATGGTGTGAAGACCAACCCCCTGGCCAAAGGGCTGGTAAGGGTCCCCCGGGATAGATCAGGAGACAAAGACTTCAGGACAGGAATCAGGACAGGATACTTCACCTCTCTAAATACCGACGACTGCGTTGCACCCCTCCCCGACACTCTCTTCCTCCTCGTGGTTCTTCCGCGATCTTCTTTCTAACCCAATTAATTTAAAACAGATGGTTCCGCATTCGATTTCTTCATCAGCGTCTCACAGCATCAGCACCACCCCCAGCACTGACAGCATCCCGAGCTCTGCTTCTGTGCTTCTGCTCCCGTGTCATGCTCCATGTCAGCTCTACTAACTAACTAAAACTACCTCAATTATACCTTTCGATAACCATGTACCACCCATTAATGTTTCAATTTCACAAAATACTAACTCTGATTGGACAGGCGAGGGGGGGATGATCGTCACACCATGCTTACATTTCACTTATTTCATTAAACCATTGTTTTCAAATCCCTCCCCTCAAACTTTATTAAATAATTTCCTTTCCCATACATCTCCAAACTTTATTAATACAAAATGTTTCAATATCATGAATAAAACTTCTTCACCCTCATGTTCCCAGGGCACATCTTCGCTGGCCTTGGACGCGTGACAAGTCCTTACTCATCTTTCCTTATTCTCTCTCTGGTGCGTATGCGTGGGGTCAAGTCAGTCAGCTCAATTCAGACAAGTGTGGAAGGCCCAAATGCGCACTAATAATAAAGTCAAAAGAAGAAATGTTATTCTAAAAAAAAAAGGGTTTCACTGTATACCACCAACCTCTACTCTAACCCACTCTAATTATTATTACCCTTTCTGCATTTGCGTTAGTATAAAACTTATTTTCTATTTCAGCCAAGCAGGTGCCATGCATGTGAGCTTTCAAGCAGCCATTTTAATATCTTTTGCGCAGGCACAAGTTTTTCCCTCCAAGCATTAGTACGTCATACTACGTAGATGCAGTAGACGCATGCGCAGTAAAGATCCCTTGTTAAAGTGCGTTTTAGTCCTTCGTTCATGTTGTTATGATTAGAAAACACATATGCAAGCTTCACTGTCCCGCGTGTCTTTTTCTAAATGCGAATTATTAATTACAAACACGTTGTTAGTAATTCGTTAATGAGTTAAAATGAAAGGATTGCTTCCGAGCAAGTCTCATTTACGAGTCCTTGCTCCATCAATCCCCTCTCTGATGGCATCTTAAGCCATCACAAAATTACCCATACCATCCCAGATACCAACTTTAGCACCTCTCAGTTCTCTATTTCCCCTCTCAATTTTCCATCAATCAACTCGTTTCCTTCTAAATCCTTCATTTTCTTGTATAATTTGCCTTTCATTTCTTCCAGCTGTATTTCATCATATTTTCTTTTTCGTTTCTGTCCCTTTCCTTTTCTTTCAAAATGTATTTTCTCTTTCCTTCCTTTTCTATAACACTTATATGTAATCATTATTATCATCACTACTGTTATTATCATAACTAACGGTATTATTATTTGACCTAGAAAACCTTTCCCAAAATCAACAAACCATTTCCCTATTGATGTTATACTTTTTGTTAGTCTTCCCCACACACTGTCAACCTCCAGTTGGGTCAAGTCTTTATGCATTCTTGTAATGTTTTCAATATATCCTTTAATTTCTCTGCTCTTGTCCGGAATATAAGTGCAGCAATGTTGAATTTTCAACATACCACAGACTCCACCTTCTTTTGCTAACAATATATCAAGAGCAAGACGGTTCTGTAAAACCATAGACCTGATTGCAACCATTTCTGTGTTAATCATTAAGAATCCTCCTGCAGTGTCTGTAGAAAGACGATCAGCTATGGTTGATAACTTACAAATTTTCTGTGAATTAAGAATGACTCCAACTGAGGGTATCAATGCACTAAAAATGTCTCCTACAATTTCAGAAAAACTAGCTCTTCTTCTACGTGTTAGTCCATTAGAATTTCCATTGGTTCCACTGATTCTGTCTACATGATAGATTTTTGGAAAAACTATTCCAAAGTAGCAGCTCCCATACCATCCTGCAGGTAACCTATAATAGGCATTATTCCCGCAAACATAATACACTCCTGGAAATACAGGATCCGTTCCCCCTTTTAGTCCCCACCCTCCAAAAATAGGAAGTTGTGTTCACATTCACTGGAACCAATGTAATTATTGTTATAATCTGTCTTTAATCTATGGAGGCAGAATTTTCCCTTTTTCACAAAATCCAGGGACATCGCAGCATGAGCCTTGCCACTTGCATAGATTCCCTCTTTCCCAACCCATGGAGGTACATGGGTTTTCTGTTCAGTTGCCTTCTTTATTAAATCCTATCTCCTTTCTTCTACTAAATCCAAAAAATCCTTTTCTTCTTTTCTCAATGTACATGTTAGATTATCTTTGTGTGCCTGAACTAAGTCTATTGAACCCATTGTTAAGAAAAATTCACCCATAAACTGTGCATTTTTACTACTAGCTACTGGATTCATACTCTTTCCAATAGGTAATTCAGAAAATACTACATCTAGATTTGAATAAAAATATTGAAGTCTCCCTGTAGCATAAAATAAACTTGATAAAATACTACATGACACACCATATGTTAAAGGTATGTGGTGATACGTCATCCCTTCTGATACTGATGGGGGTAACTTCATACACACATAGCAATTATTAATCTCCATAGTACTAACATATTGAAATAACAATTTAATAAACACATTAGAGGACGTATTATAGTCTGATTCATTATGATAGTTTGCTTCATCTTCTACCCCTATTTCTATTTCAGTTTCTTTTATTCTATTCACCTTAACATTAGTATCTCTATTATTCTTGTCACTTGTTTTCATTACCAAAGGTACTCCTACTGTTAGGAATCACCATACTAATGCTACTAATAAAATACTACAAAAACAAAATCTGAAACACTTTCTTTTTAATCCACGTTTTGGTCTCTCGGTAACTTCAATTTCTGCCATTTCACTTCTGAGAACATTTCTTTTCTCTTATTTTTTTCTTTTGTCAGTTTGACTTTCCTTTTCTATTCTTAAGGAGGCCTCAATTTGCTTTCATCAATCTGAACAATATGAATTTCTTCTGTTTCATCAGTCAGATCTAGGGATTCAAATTCTTCGAGTATAACATAAATCCATTCAGGAGCCTTGTATCTCCTGTTTAAATTTCTCAATCTTGGACTTCTTAGAGTTATTTTTGCCAAGGTTTGTTTAGATTGTGTTTGACTTGTGACTTCATTTACTTGTTCTGGTCTCTTTTCAGATTTTCTCAAGTGATATTTTAGTTTCTTTACTCCAGTTGGCCAATTGTCTCCCTTTCTGATTCTTTTGATTTGCACTGCATTTTCACCTTCTTTATCTCCTTGTAAAGTTCTTTTAATTTCATTTAATCTGTGCACAATCTGTTCTGATTCTCTGTTTTCTGTGCTTGTACCTTCTTTTGCTTCCACCTGCTCAGGTCTTACCGTATTTTGTTCTTCTTCTTCCTGAGTTTGTTCTACTAATTCTATCTGACCCTGTTCAGGTCTTACTTCAAACTTTTCTTCTTCTGCCTGAACCTGTTCTTCTAACTCTATCTGATCCTGTTCAGGTCTTAATTCAAATTTTTCTTCTTCTGCCTGAACGTGTTCTTCTATTTTTCCCTCCTCAGGTTCATGAAAGTCTTTTTTATTTTCCACCTGAGTGTGTTCTTCTTCCCCTGTCTCTTCCTGACTACTTTCCTGTCTTTTCAGTTCTGTTCTTCTTCTCATTTCAATAACATCATCAATTACTTCAATCACTGGTATCCACTCTTCCTGACTTGTACTTGGCTGTTCGTCATATGGTTGTCTTTCAGAATCTATTACTCTAGATTCTTCAATCTCACAGTTTACAACTCCTGACGCTGCAGCCTGTTCAGTCAGTGGTTGCTCTTGTTTTCTGATGGGCTCGGAATTCTTCTGGTATGGCTGGCATGAATCCAATTGGGCAAACCTGCACACTTCACTGCTGTGGTAGTGACTAGTATGACTTGCCGCGGTTTGTCCCACCCTGGTGCTAGGCACGACTTTCTTGCGTGTTTCTTCACTAGCACCCAATCTCCAGGATTCAAATCATGCGCTTGGTCTGGCTGTCTTTCAACTGCGTCTTCTCCAACCTGGTGAGAGACAGAACGCACCATTTCAGCCAATCCTTTGCAATAGTCCAATACCAGATCATCAGTTATACTCATTAATTTATTTCCAGGAATAAATGCCTGTCTCATGGCTCTTCCCATGAGAACTTCATGTGGGCTCATTCCTGTTTTTCTGTCTGGAATACTTCTGAGACCCATCACTACAAAAGGTAATGCATCTGGCCATTTCAGCTTTGTGGATGCACACACCTTTCCCAATCTGGACTTGATTGTGCCATTCAATTGCTCAACAATTCCAGAAGCCTCTGGACGATAAGCACAGTGCAATTTTTGTTCAATGTTAAATGCAGCACAGATTAATCGAATTATTTCATTATTAAAATGAGGGCCTCTATCTGATTCCAAAGTGACTGGAAAACCAAAACGTGGAACTAACTCCCTCAACAACAATTTTGCAACTGTAAGACTGTCATTTCTTCGAGTAGGATAGGCTTCCACCCATCTTGAGAAAAGGCATACTATGACAAGTATATATTTCAGTCCATTGCATGGGGGCAACTTGATAAAATCCAACTGTAATCTAGTGAAGGGTCCTTCTGCCTTTCCAATCTTTCCCCAGCTAACCACTGTCTTCCTACCGGGATTTTGCTGCTGACAGGTTAAGCATCTTTGGCAAAGGCTCTCTACGACTATCTAGAACTTCGGATTGTACCAACTCTGTCTGAATAGTCTGATCATTGAGTCTCTCCCTATGTGTGTTGCTCCATGATACACTCTTGCCATTTTTTAAATCAAACAATCTGGCATGACTGATCTTCCATTTAAATACACCCATACCTCATCATGTGGTCTCTTTGTACAAGCTGCCTTTATCCAAATTTCCTTTTCCTTTTCCTCAACTTCTTCCTTCAATTGTCTAATCTCGTACCATGTTTCTGGTACTGAGAAAAACATAAGTTGGCATCTGGTTTCACCCGTTTCAATTTTTCTGTTTATGGCCACTGTATTTTTGGCACAGTATTTGGCTACTTGTTCAGCATAATTATTGCCAGCAGTCACATAGTCATTTCCTGACTGATGTGCAGCGCATTTTACAACTGCTATCTCTTTTGGCAATTGTAATGCTTCCAACAAATCCTTCACATTTTTGCTGTTTCTGATAGGAGATCCTGAAGAAGTCAGAAATCCCTCTGCATCCAGAGCTGGCCGAAGTCGTGCACAACCCGGAACCCATATTGACTGTCCGTAAATATGGTTACTCTCCAATTTTTCCCCTTTTTGCATGCCATTGTTAAGGCAACCAATTCAGCTACTTGTGCAGACTTGACCCCAGGTAAACAGGATGCTTCAATTACCCCAGATATTTTACAAACAGCATATGCAGCACTTAGTCCTCCTTCTTGTGTCCTGAGGCAGGAACCATCTACAAATAACTCATGGTCAGCCTCTTTCAAAGGTGTCTCTTTGATATCAGGCCGGGGCTTTGTACATAACTCAGTCACGTCCAAACAGTCATGATCACTCTCATCTCTCACTTCTTCATCGCAGGGGTCTGGCAGTAGGGTAGCTGGGTTCATAATCATACACCTTATCACAGTCACGTTCTCAGCTCCTAAAATCACTCTTTCATACTTAGTCAATCGACTAGGGGTGAGATGCTGTGTTCTTGTTCTTGTCAAAAGAATCTCAACTGAGTGTGGAACAAAAACCTTTACCGGATGTCCCATCACTATCGACTCACTTTGCTTCAGACTCATACATGTAGCAGCTACTGCTTTTAAGCAGCCAGGCAATGCTGAAGCCACTGGATCCAATGTAGCTGAAAAATATGCCACTGGACGTCGGCTCAATCCATGTCTCTGTGTTAGGACTGAGAGTGCACAATTCTCTCTCTCACAACAAAACAATGCAAAGTCTTTTGAATAATCAGGCATGCCCAAGGCAGGAGCTTCACACAAACAATTTCTTAATTTCACAAATGCCTCTATGCAATCATCATTCCAATCAATCGGATCTTTTGCTCTTTTCCGGATCATCTGTATTAATGGTTTCGCTAACATCGAAAAACCATTAATCCATTGCCTACAGTATCCAACCACTCCTAGAAACATTCTCATTTCTCTCTGAGTCTGTGGCAATTGCATTTCTTTGATTATTTTTATTCTTTCCGGTGTCACTTTTCTAACTCCTCTTTCTATTTTATGCCCTAAATATCTAACTTCTCGTTGACAGAATTGTAATTTTTCTGGAGACACCTTGTGTCCTCCTTCAGCCAAATGGTTCAGCAATGCAATTGTGTCTGTGACACAATCTTCTCGTGTTTTTGATGCCACCAGTAGGTCATCAATGTACTGGACCAAAACAGATTTTCCAGGCATAATTAATGATTCTAGCCACTTTTTCAAAATCTGATTAAAAATTGAAGGACTCTCTGTGTACCCTTGAGGAACTCGACACCATGCGTAAATACGATCCTCAAACTTAAACGTAAAAAGATACTGGCTGTCTGGGTGCAAAGGAATAGAAAAGAACGCTTGGCATAAATCAATTACTGTAAACCAACCTGCATTCCAAGGTATCTGATAAAGGATCACTGCTGGATTTGGCACTATTGGACAACATGGTCACTACAATTTTATTTATTTTCCGTAAATCCTGCACTATTCTGTACTTTCCGCTAGGCTTTTTCAGTCCCATTATTGGCGAATTACAGGGACTACCCATCACTTCTTTTAAAATACCTTGCTTAACCATTCGTTCAATCTCTGGAATAATTCCTGCTTTTACTTCTGGACTCATCTTGTACTGTCGGGTGTTTGGATACACTGCACCTTCTTTCACTGTCACTTTAACTGGGTCTATATTCGTCATTAGCCCAATGTCTTTTCCTGTAAAATCCCACACTTCTGGATTAACTGAGGCTCACAACTCTTCTGGTAATTCATTCTCAGTCATTAGTGAAAACATTTCATCTATCTTCCGTTCCCTGTTTGGCTAACATCATCTTGTATACAACGTCTTCATCAGGGGTTTGGAAAGCGACACCATCCGGTGTACAATAGATTGTGCAATTCATCTTGCACAAAAGATCTCTTCCCAACAGATTTACAGGACTGGAATCGCAAACTACGAACCGATGCATTTCTTTAAAATTTCCAATGTGCACCTCCATTGGTTTGGTGATTGGGGTTCTAATCTGTTGGTTTGACACGCTTACAACTTGGATTGATTCTCCCGAGAGGGGTAGGTTTGGTATGGTTGCTGTTCTCACAGTAGACCTGGTAGCACCAGTATCCAATAGGAAAGTAATGTCTTTACCTTCTACTTTCCCATCAACAAATGGACCTGACTGATCTACCGGCAAGGATGCGCCAAGCACGCACTCCTCTTCCTCCCCCTCAGGCACCGTCATTGGGTAGGATCTGAATTTTCCTCATCATTCTGCAAAAAATATTGTGTAATTGTTCTATTATTCTTACCACTTTCTCCTTGAAATCCGGCATTCGCACTGAAACTTTGATGATTCACAAAATTTGGCATAGGAGCTGGTGGCACCTGATATTGTGGAGTAACTACCTGCTGCTGCTGATTCATAAGTACTTAATTCTGCATCTGTGGGATTAAATTTTGATTTGGCCCATTATTACTCTTATTATTCTGAGTACTCTTACACTCGTTCTTCCAATGTCCAAGCTTTCCGCACGCATGACAAGGAAACTTCTTTTCGCTTCTTCTCTGTCCATTCGTCCCCTATATTTATTACCATTCGCTCCTTGATTATTCTGACTCTGTTCTTTCACTTGATTATTATTTTGGTCATCTGTTTTTTCTTCTTGCTGATCTGCCAATTTAACTTGTGCCCACATCATTTTCTCTTTTAGGTTCCTACGCCTGGCCTCAATGTCATCTCCGCAATATTTTGCGTACTTTAAAATCTCATCCACTGTCTTGCTTTGCCAACACAACATGTGCTGCTGAATCATCTGACTAATCTCTGGTTTCAAACCATATACAAACCGATACACAAAATGTCCCATATCCTTGTCACCGATATTCTCAAAACCACTATACTGCTTAAACACCTGTAACAACCTTTCATAATATGCATGTACAGATTCATTTGGTTCTTGAGTTGTTCCATCTATTTTTACCCAATCGGTTTCTTTAGGAGGAATTTTCCCTTTCAAATACGTAATCACTTGGTGATACTTTTTCATCACCTCCTCCGAGGGCGGCTCCTGTCTTTGAGTCTCTAGCATACTCCTCATTAGGCCAGTCAATTGTGATCTTACATTCCGTCCATAAATCAGCAGGTACCACTATATCAAATAGACCATCCAAGTCTTTCAATAAAACCTTTGAAACGTTCACAAATCTCTCTACCTGTTTATACCATTCCACTGGTTTTTCTCTCAACTTTGGAAAATCATTTGTAAATGACAAAATATCTTGTCTACTCCAAGGAACATGAACATATCCACCTCCAGGAACCTCTCTCATTGGACACAATTTTTCCACTTTGCTTTATTCTCTTACTGGAAATGCAGCTGCTGCTTCTCTCGCTTGTACTTCCTCTTTCTTTCTTATCCACCTAATTCTCCATTTATCAATGTCTCCCCATTTTCACAAAATGCTCATTAATTCCTGTATCTGTAGTCTCTTTCCAGAAGCATTTACACTTTCTAAATCTTTATCAGTAAAGTCCACTCGATATGGTTTCTATAACAACTTTGATTTCCCTATGTCTATTCCAATCTCTGAAGCAACTTCAGTCAATCTCTCATGAAATACTCTTGCTCTTCTGGTTATACTCTTACATAAAAATAATAATTCTTCTTCATTGTAAGCATTCAATCCTTCTGTGCCCACACATCCTGTCATCATCTCTTCCAACTCCACTTTCAATCTGCTGATGTCTAAAATCCTTGGTGTTGGGTTCTGATTATCTCTTTCCTGTGCCCATCTTTCTATTTCTTCAGAGGTGACTACTGTTGCGCCTCCAGTTCCAGTATGAACCAAAGGTCTTCTTTCTCTCAAATTCATGGGCGTAACTCTCTTTGGAGTTTCCGTCAAAGGTTCCACATTAGGGAGATCCATTAATGAAATAATTGACTCACTTTCGCTAACCTGATCATCTGTAATTATTATTTCTTTCCTAGGACTATTTAATGGAATTGTCACAGGTTGTGGTTTCTGACAAAACTTATTATTTCCATACAATGGGATTACCAGACCAATGGTCACTGGTACTGTCAAGGCTTCAGTATTCAAATTTAATTGACTTATCTTCTGAACTAGTTTTTCTCTAGTTTTATTTAAAACATCTCTTTCATTATCCTGTAACTCTCAGTTATATGACGTATCATGTAAAATCTGTGGGGTTAATGGCATTCCCATTATTGGTGCACTTGGGGTAACCTTACTAGTTGCTTCTTGATACGGCGGTGGATTTTTAATTAAAATATCCTCTAACAACTCGTCATCTGATTCACCATATCCTGCTGTGTTCATGTGTTTCATTTTCTCCTTACACTTTCCTCCAGACTGTTCTTCAGCCATTAACACTGGATATAAACCTTCTGATACCATAGCTCTCCTCCATTGTTTCATCTGCCCTTCGCATGACTCATGCAAGTGTCTGGGAAAGAATCCTCTATATCTTCCACCTCTGCATTTCTCTCGTTCATATGACTCCCATTCTTCCAAAGCCTCATATTGAGTTAACCTAGGTCTAGGTTCCAAATCATTCATTTTCAATCTCAAATTCTGAAGAATCCTCCCATTAAATGTACCATCCTTTGGAAAAGCTAGCACTCCATCATCTTTCGTATATTCTATCCAGTTTTCCAACCACACTCAAGTATGATATCCTCTTTCCATCATCAAGAAAGATGCTGGTGTTTTCGGTGGCGGAATAGGAATTCCCTCTCTAGTCAACACAGGCTTATCCTTTACAAAGAAATTCTTAATTTTCTTTAAAAATGACATCTTTCTTTTCTCTCCATACATCCTTGAAGAACGATGTAGAAAATTGTATTGTGCAAACCCTTGAAATCTTCTACCTGTACGTCTTGCACTAACAGTCAAATCAAAATCCTGCATACAATCTTTCTCTCCACCAATCCTAGCGCGGCTTCTAACTAGCTATCCAATCAAATCAGGCTCACGCTCGTGATCTGACCAATGTCAGAGCGGTCTTTTCTGACGTCAGTTCTGCTCCTTACTACTGACCCCTCCTTTACAAGGCTGCTCCTGTCACACGCCCGCTGTTTCTACCAATCCCAGCGCGGCTCACTGTGACGTCAATACCACTCCGGCAGCTGACCCTCCCTTCACAAGGTAATACGAAAACTTATTTCTCTATATTTTCTTCAAAATTCTTTGTTATTAACGACATAAAACATTCGCTACTCTGTCTGTTCCACTAGATCAAAGGATAGTTTATTTCTTTCCACTGCGAGTAAAACCTTCTGCTTACTCTTCATATAAGCTCCAGAGAACCTGCTACTCCTCCGGTGTCACCCGTTTTGGGAAATTTAAGACCAAAGTTTCACCAGCGAACTCCTTTTGCTGTCAATCTAGCTAGGAAGAACCTGCTACACCTTCAGGGTTACCCTTTCTAGGTGATATAACGCCTAAAGTTTCACTAGCGAACTCTTTGCTATCAATCACTCTCACTTTTACACAGAAAATAGTCCCTACTTTAACACTGCCAGCCCTACCTAGCTTCTCAGTGTTATTCCAACAGACGAGTAACCTCACTGCAGTGTGGTTTCTATCGCCACCCGCTATTCATTCCCCGGGAATTTTCCAGACAACATAAAACAAGGACACTAACTCTTTTGTTAAAACATAAATTAATAATCAATAATCTATACTTATCACCAAACTAGTCAATATTAACCATAACTCTGCTACCAGAAAACTGATCCAGTGGTGTACTAACAGCAGATACTCCACTACCATATACTCACCTGGGCCCAAATAACTATTTCCACTAAATACCAAGTAAACCGCTGGAACTTAGTTTATGATTTTCATACTTCAAGATCTAGTTATTTCTTTTCCCTAACTAAACCTTTTTAACTGATCAATTAGTTCTTTCATCTGGTCAATGGACCATTAGTTGGAACTAGTTGATGGTGATAATTAACATAACTTATTAAACATTTCTTGATAAAATGAATTAATCACAGACTCGGGAAGTTTTAAAATCTTTATCTAAATTAATTGAGTGTGAATCATCTCAAAGTTTCATTACAAACACCCTCATTCGCAAGAGTGTCAATTCAATCAATTCTCAATAAGCAACAGCAATTCAGATCCACACAATAACTATGCTCAGAAAGAAGAGGACAGAGAGAGAAGAACATCTATCAATACGATTAATTTATATTTACCAAGAATGGTGTGAAGACCAACCCCCTGGCCAAAGGGCTGGTAATGGTCCCCCGGGATAGATCAGGAGACAAAGACTTCAGGACAGGAATCAGGACAAGATACTTCACCTCTCTAAATACCGACGACTGCGTTGCACCCCTCTCTGACACTCTCTTCCTCCTCGTGGTTCTTCCGCAATCTTCTTTCTAACCCAATTAATTTAAAATCAGATGGTTCCGCATTCGATTTCTTCATCAGCGTCTCACAGCATCAGCACCACCCCCAGCACTGACAGCATCCCGAGCTCTGCTTCTAGCTCGCTTCTGCTCCCGTGTCATGCTCCCATGTCAGCTCTACTAACTAACTAAAACTACCTCAATTATACCTTTCGATAACCATGTACCACCCATTAATGTTTCAATTTCACAAAATACTAACTCTGATTGGACAGGCGAGGGGGGGATGATCGTCACACCATGCTTACATTTCACTTATTTCATTAAACCATAGTTTTCAAATCCCTCCCCTCAAACTTTATTAAATCATTTCTTTTCCCATACATCTCCAAACTTTATTAATACAAAATGTTTCAATATCATGAATAAAGCTTCTTCATATGAACTCTTCACCCTCATGTTCCCAGGGCACATCTTCGCTGGCCTTGGACGCGTGACAAGTCCTTACTCATCTTTCCTTATTCTCTCTCTGGTGCGCATGCGTGGGGTCAAGTCAGTCAGCTCAATTCAGACAAGTGTGGAAGGCCCAAATGCACACTAATAATAAAGTCAAAAGAAGAAATGTTATTCTAAAAAATAAATGGTTTCACTGTATACCACCAACCTCTACTCTAACCCACTCTAATTATTATTACCCTTTCTGCATTTGCGTTAGTATAAAACATATTTTCTATTTCAGCCAAGCAGGTGCCATGCATGTGAGCTTTCAAGCGGCCATTTTAATATCTTTTGCGCAGGTGCAAGATTTTCCCTCCAAGCATTAGTACGTCATACTACGTAGATGCAGTAGACGCATGCGCAGTAAAGATCCCTTGTTAAAGTGCGTTTTAGTCCTTCGTTCATGTTGTTATGATTAGAAAACACATATGCAAGCTTCACTGTCCCGCGTGTCTTTTTCTAAATGCAAATTATTAATTACAAACACGTTGTTAGTAATTCGTTATTGAGTTAAAACGAAAGGATTGCTTCCGAGCAAGTCTCATTTACGAGTCCTTGCTCCATCAACCCCTCCCATCATCTGGAATCATATGGCTAACACTGGAAAAAATGGAAGAGGTACCATCCTCACCCTCCTCCTGGGTGAAGTTGGGGGGGAACAACCTCCACCCCCACTTTAATCACCTCAGCTACCCCAGCCCAGGTCCTAAGTGACTTAAGTAACCCTGCCTTCCTAGTCTTGTTGGAAGCAGGCAGCCCCCTAAGCCTACACTGCACCCTAAGATCAGCCATCCTGAGCCTAGGCAGTTTAGCCAGGTCTAGCTCCATGGTGCCCTAGTTTTGGGTCACAACAGACTTAGAACAATTTGGAAAAATCAAAACAATGGATTAAAAACAGTTTGAGTCCAAATTCCCAAAATCAAACTCAAAAGTTTTGTTCTAAGACAATTTGGAGGATTTTTTAAATCTTAATTCACTTTACTGAAAGGTGTACTTTTAAAACACAAGTCCTCATCCACAGCGCTGAACACCAAATGTTAGAAGTGGATTGCCACTATCACAATATAGGGCTCAGAATAGGTCTAAGAAAAATATTTCCATGTTCAGCCCTTGGTAGCTTGGCTGCGAGCAGGCAGGCTTAACTTCACAGGAAGGTATGTAAAGCATTTAAAAACACCAATTCAGTAAATAATTAAGACACAATGCACAATAAAAATCCAACACCACTGTATTAAAATAGGAAATTTTTTATCTTTAAAATTACACCAAAATGAAAAAATCCAATGTAGGGAACCGGAGATATGAATTTGTAATCATTCAGCACTATAGAGCACATACAAACTTATACCGCATATTGAGACATTTGGTCGCGCTAGACCGGGACAAAGTCAAAGTTTGAGGCCGACGGCGATGGAGCCCTGCGCAGCTACCCATCGCTGTATGTCTCGGTCAAAGTTTTTACCTTCTGACTTAAAAACATTTCTGGAGCTTTTTTTCCCGGGGTCCTGCAAAACTCTCAGCCAGTCCGGATTTGTTAAGGGTTCACCGGCTTACCTTGTGATGAGACCCAGGCCAGCTCACGGTTATAGGTGGGCGCCTTGACTCTTCCAGTTGGTCTCGGTTACCTTTTTTAGGTTCGGACTTAGAAACGTTTACAGAGCTTTTTCCTTCGCGGTCCCTCAATGCTCTTCACCAGGCCAGATTCGGTGAGGGTTCGCCAGCTTGGTTTCTACTAACTCCAGGTCAAACTCTGGAAGTCGGACTTCCGTAGCTTATCTCTAGGACAAACCAAAAGGGCAGGTTGGCTCGCAGTTGAGAGTCGCCGGCTTGGCTGGCCAGGTCGAGTCGATCCACTTATGGAGCTTTTTTCCTAAGTTCCTCCAAACGTCTTCAAACTTCTGAAACTTCTTCCTGAAATTCTTTTGAGGGTCCCAAAGTGTCCAAAACTTACTCCAAGGGCCTGGAAGCTCCAAGATGGTCCTTGAAAGTTTGGGACTTCAATTTCCACAATCCACTAGGACAAAACTCTTACAAATCCACTGGTAGTACTCCAGGCTGGAAATTCTTGGTGGTGATGGTCCAGGTGAGCTCTGTTAACCTGTGGCTTGCAGGGAGTCCACTCTTTAGTCCTTTTGAAGCAGGTTCGATCCACAGGGCTGGGGTGCAGCATGCGCAGTCAGTCAGAGTGCAGGACCTGGTTGGTGCAAATCAAACTTCCAGCATGGACCCTTTTTCTTCTGTAGTTTCAAGCAGCAGATCTGAGAGGCACTGCCCCTCTCAGATACATATTCTGTGTTCTCTGGAGTTACACAGGAGGGCACTCCTGTCCAATGAGGTGCAGGAAAACACCCCAGATCATGACCATTTCCTCCAAAGGGTGGCATAATGGTCTCCCAGAAAGCACTATTTCTCCAAAATTCAATATGACTGAAGTCCCAGCAGAGAGGCAAGAGCTGACTAAACCAACCTCCAGGACGGCTCATCTCTATATTCTTCCTCCCCCTGGCATCTGCACATTCCTTCCTTAGGCCTGCCATTGTCTGGGTTCAAAGAATACGGGTGCAAATGAAACTGGTTTCTCCTGCCTGTCTTCTCCTTCTATTTGATTTGATTATAAATTTATAAAGCGCAGCAATTACCAAAAGGCCTCATGGCGCTATAGATCACCGTCCGGAAACACCAGCTCATAGTCCAAAAGAAGATAACTATAAGGAGAATAACCATGTCTTAAGAGCCTTCCTGAAGGGCAGGAGATGGGGAATGGCTCTTATGTTTAGTAGAAGGGTGTTCCAGAGTTTGCTAGCGGCCGTAGAAAATGCTCTGTCGCCCCATTTTTTTCTTTTGGTTCTTGGTACCGTGAGCTGTAGTTGAAGCGAAGAATGAAGGGGTCTAGCTAGGAGATACCGGCCAAACATAGCTTTCAATCTTGCAGGGTATCGAAGGTGAAGGGCCTTCTGGACCATGCAGAGAGATTTAAATCTAATGCGTTTATTAATTGTGAGCCAATGTCCCTTTGCAGCGGACTGCCCCTTGGGTGTGCCCAGGACCAGTCTCGCCAACGCATTCTGCATAACCTTGAGTCTGTACTGCGAGTTCTTATTTGAGTCCAGATACAGTGAATTACAATACGCGAGTCTGGACATTACCAGGGCAAGGGCAACCCACTTGCGAGCAGACTGTTGAATGAATGGGAAGAATGTCTTGAGCATCCTAATAATCCATGTGCAGGTTGTTGTGGTACGATTTGTTTGGGCATTAAAATTAAGTTCTGTGTCCATCAATATTCCAAGATTCTTGGCCTTTTTTCACAGGATAGGGCAAGTTCCCAAGGAGTGTGGCCAACAATTGCTGTTCCAGCTTAATGTCCCTGGGCCGAAGATCATTACTTCCGTCTTGTCCCCATTAAGTTTTAGAAAATTACATGACATCCATTCTGCCACTCTGGTCATGAAGTTAGAGACATTCTCTGCTATTGAGCATGATTTTTGGGGGATTGACACCATGATCTGAGTGTCATCTGCAAATGACACTACCTCCATTCCAAAAGAATGGATTATTGCCGCTAAGGGTGGTACATAAAGATTAAAAAGAATAGGGCTCAGAGATGAGCCCTGCGGCACACCACAGGGCAAGGAGAAAGCCTCTGAGGAGAACTGCTGAAGCTTCACCCTTTGGGATCTATCCTTAAGAAAAGAGGACAAGAGAGCTAACGCTTGATAAGAAATGCCAAGGCCTTGGAGCCTATTCAGCAGCAGAGTGGGAGAGATCAATCAATCAATCACCCGTGAAGGTCTCAAGGTGCTGGGGGGGGGAGGGGGTGTGCAGCTCCGGGTCAGTCAAAGAGCCAGGGCTTGAGTCTCTTCCTGAAGGTGTTCAGAGTGGGGGAGCATCTGATGTTGACTGGGAGCTTGTTCCAGGTCTTTGCTGCGACGTAGGAGAAGGCTATTCTGCCTGCTCTGGTTCTGCGGATGCGTGGGGTCTCTGCCAGGGCGAGGTCGGCAGAGCAGAGGTTCCTTTTGGGTACGTGGAAGGAGACTCTTTTGTTGAGGTATTTGGGTCTGATGTTGTGGAGGGATTTGTAGGTGTGGGTGAGTAGCTTGAAGGTTACTCTCTTCTTGATGGGGAGCCAGTGGAGGTCTCGTAGGTGCGGGGTCATATGCTCGTGTCGTGGGGTTCCGAGGATGAGTCTGGCCACGGTGTTCTGGATGGTTTGGAGCTTGTGTAGCAGGGTTTTGTTGATTCCGGCATAGAGGGCGTTACCGTAGTCCAGTCTGCTTGTTACGAGTGCGTGGGTGACGGTCTTTCTGCATTCATGGGGAATCCACTTGAAGGTTTTTCGGAGGATGCGGAGGTCGAGGCAACGGCGTTGATCTGGCGGGTCATGGTGAGGGAGGAGTCTAAGATGATGCCGAGGTTCCGGGCGTGGTCCGTCGGCGTGGGTGGATTTCCGGGAGCAGGGGGCCACCAGGAGCTGTCTCACACCATGAGGGAGGGTCCAAGGACGAGGATCTAGGTCTTCTCCGAGTTTAGTTTTAGGCAACTGTCGCTCATCCAGGCTGCGACGTCTTTCATTCCTTCTTGGAAGCTGAGTCTGGTGTCTTCGGGGTTCTTCGTGAGAGAGAGGATGAGCTGGGTGTCGTCGGCGTAAGATACTATGCTGAGCCCATGCTGTCTGACGATGGCAGCGAGGGGGGCCATGTAGATGCTGAAGAGATGGTATCAAATGCTGCTGATAGGTCCAGGAGTATCAGCGCTACCCCTTGTCCCTCGTCAACTTGATGCAAAATACAGTCCGTGGCTGAAATTAGAGCAGTCTCTGTCCCATGGTGTTTCCTAAAACCAAACTGGGAGTCATCACAGCAATGTTGCATTTCCACAGTATGCATCAAATGGGTAATAAGGTGCATTTCCAAGATCTTTGCTAGGATTGGAAGCAGAGAGTTCGGGCGGTAGTTCTTACAATACGTACTATTCAGATTTGTTTTTTTAAAAAGAGGCCCGGTGATAGCTTTTTCCCAGCTATAAGGGTAGAATCCAGATAGGATCGCATTGTTCATTACTTTACAGAGTGGATTGGCTATAGTATTTGCCACCATGTGAAGGACTGCTGAAGGGCAGGCATCTAGGGGTGATCCTGAGAATGTTTTAAGAAGGTATTGTTCAGCAAGCTCGGGAGAGAGTAAGGGTAACACCGAGAGACCTTTAGTCTCTTGGTTTAAATCTGACAGTGGCCCTTTAGATGTGAGCACGGGCCGACTGGTAGCGATTGGCTGCGTAGGCGTAGTAGTAGTTAGACCAAAATGTGCATAAATGTCCATAATCTTGGAATGGAAGAAAGTTGCTAGTTGGTTACAAAATACTTGGGAGCTCTCTGGCTCCGTATTGTGATGCGAGGCCGACAGCAATTGCACTATCCTGAAGAGTTCTTTAGAGGAAGGGGCACTTTCGATTTTGTGGGTGCAATATTTGGATTTTTCTTCCATTAGTGCGAGCTTATATTCTTTAATATCCTTTTTATATGCCATTCTTTCCTGATCATGTAGGGATTTTCTCCATGCTCGTTCTTTACGACGACATGCTTGTTTAAGCACCCTGAGTCTATCATTATACCAAGGTGCCGAAGGGAAGCGTCTATGAACAATTGTCTTTAGAGGAGCAAGTTTATTGGCTGCAGTCTCCAGCCATGCAGTGAAGGCCTTTGCCCTGCTATCAGAGTCATCTTGGATTACACAGGGTATGCTGTTTAACCCCTTCACTGCGGGGGTAATTCCCCCACGGGTGCGGGGGCGGGGGGGTGAGCGCGGCGCCGCGGTGCTCGTGACGAGACCAGCTCGTCATGAGTCACAGTGGAGTTGTGCTCATGACGAGCTGGTCTCGTCACAAACCCGCCCACTCATTAATTCTCCCGCACAGGTGGGGAATTAATCACGCGTGGGCAGTGCTCACCTGTTATGACGAGACCAGCTCGTCATGAGCACAGCTCCACTGTGACTCATGACGAGCTGGTCTCGTCATAAGCACCGAAGGGGTTAACGTTCTGGCTAGAGTCTCGGTCGAGACTCCTTTCCAGTTTCTGGATTTAGCCACAAGGCGAGGAATTCTGTTATTTCTGGTTGCCGGGAGGGGGGCAAACTCGAAAGCAACTGTGCTGTGATCTGACCAACAAATAGGGTTGATTTTTTGATAGACTACTCTGGTATCATTAGTAAAAATCCCATCCAAAGTGTGGCCTGCCTTATGTGTGGGGTCTAATACTAATTGTGACATTCCAAAATTAGCAAGGGTTTTTAGAAGGGTGCTTGTGTCTTGGTTGTTCGCCTCTTCTAAGTGAAAATTAAAATCACCCAGGATGGTCAACCAGCTCTCCGCTAAAAAAGGTTCTAGCAGGCGTTTAAGTTCCATGAAGAACGGAGGTTTGGGACCTGGGGGCCTATAGATCAGCAGCCCACCAAAGGAACAGGTGGCTGAGTTAATACGTTTGAAATGGAGGACTTCGCAGGTTTGTAGGTTGAAGTCTGATTCTATCAGACATTTAAAATGAGATTTAAAAACAATGGCCAGGCCTCCGCCCGTACGTCCCACCCGGTCTACCCTCTGGATAGAGTAATTAGCCAGGATTGCATCTGCTAGGTCCGGCCCAGAAGCATTGTTGGCCCAGGTTTCATTAATGAGGACCCAATCAGGTTCCAAGTTTGCCAAAAGAATAGCAAACTCCAACTTGTGTGTAATGAGGGAACGGGCGTTTGGAAGAAAACCACTATATCTCACTCCTTCAGGGCAGGAGTTACTGAGGTTTTTGGAGGGTTTAATGACCCTGCGCAGCCTGATGTTTGGACATAAAGGCACACTGTAGCCACAGGAGACGCATACCTGTTGATGCTGGTCAAAGAGGTTATCAGTGGGGATGGTAGCGCAGGGGCTGTGATACCCACTTTCTCTGATCTTTAGCAGGGTTTCTCTAGAGTAGCTAGCGCGGACTACCTGTTCCCTAGCACAAGATCCAGGGTTCTGGGCGCCGGACACGGACGGGCGCAAACGGGCTTGCCTTTGGCGCGCGAGCGCCGCGCCGCTGCGTGCGTCCGCGTACCCATGGGGTTTAAATAGAAGTGTCTTAAGAGCCACTAGAGTGCTAACTGCAGGTGTTTGCCTCCCCTCTCCGAGACTGGAAGTGTCTTGAGTATCCTGTTTCCCTCTGCATCAATCGAGCCAAAAGCTGCTCGCGGCGGACTGGGGAAACAGGAAACCCACCCAACACGAAGAATATTGTTTATGACCCCTCCCTCTGGCTCTGGAATTCCTATGTAGCAGAACCCTCTCCTTCCAGAATGGCTCCTTCACCCCAGGGGCTACGTATCACCTCATCAAAGCAGCCTGGCTAATCCACTTAACTCTGACCAATCAGGACAGAGCACTGGAAGGCTGATTTTTGGCTTACAGACAAGAAAGTCTTATATCTTTTTGTCTGTACATTTTAGGATAAATTCAACAATATCACATTGTTGGATTTATAAATACCATTCTAGTAAGTCCTTGAATGATATTTTCATGATTCTCCTGGCGGGAATTATTAGTTAGTAACTTCTTGCCATGTTAACCTATGTGGCTGGGGATCTGCAATGAGGAAAATTAACTGGGCAATTTCTCCAACCCCAGGGCTTAGTAAACATCTTTTATATGGACCCTGCATATATCTACAGGACCCTTCTCCCCTGGAACACCTACGGGAGACTTTAGGGGTTCTGAATATGCAAAAATATTGCAGATCCTCACTTCACAGTGCTCCTAGCACAAAAGTCGGATTTTGGGAAGCACTGTACTACAATGTGGGAAGTGAAATGTGTAATTTTACTAAATCCAAGACATATAAAACGTATGTTATAAAGTTCCTCCTTATAAATACCTGACCCCCCACCACTGGGACACCTAGGGGAGAAGACCGTGGGGGTACCTAATATGCCAAAACATTGTAGTTTAATCATTTTTAAGTGCCACAAACACCAAACTTGAGTTTGGGCACAATTTACATTTTAAAAGCAGTCCTGCAACACAGGGCCGCATTTAAACTGACCTCAGGCCTCAGTAGAGCACACATGCAAGTGCGGAAAGGGCTGCTGGCCTCTAAACTGCCATGCCATATTATATACTAGGGACTTAAAAGTAGTTTTAATCCCCCTGCCCTAATATGTACTAGGGCCTTATAGGGGAGGCCATGCCAATCATAGGGGTACCCTAACCTATAGTGTACCCTAGTGTATGTAGGTGTTTTCACTGTATTATAAGTGTGTCTTCAGCATAGCAGTGGCCCAGGGCCTGGTTGAGCAGAGTCCAGGGACAGTTAGTTACCACCAGTACCAGTCAGCAAACAAAATAGGGATGCCCAGGGCACAGGATGACTTTGCAACAGGTCACTACACCTAAAACCTACTCTGGCAGGCCTTTTGGTCCTAAAGGTAGGGTGCTTGGTAGTAAGTGTGAGGGTGCCCCTGCATGAGCGGGACACCCCTACATAGCCCGGAGTCGATTCTCCAAGCTTTGTAAGTGCGTAGCTTTGTAACGCGATGGCTAACTATGTAGTGGCTGTGCAGAACCTGGGCATGTTTGGTATCAAACATTTTGGAATCATACCTCAACACCGTTACCGTTGTTGGAGGTATGATTCCATGCACTGGGGAGGTTCCTTCGGTAAGCCCCCAGTACTCCTGGTAACACCCTTTCAGGGTCTGCCAGCAGGCTAGTGCTGCTGCCGACCACAGACAAGATTCTGCCCTCCTGCTGCTGATCTGAGCTTGTGCAGGGGAAGATAGAACAATAGGTTTCCTGTCACAGAGAGGTGTGACCACCTCCCAGACAGGACTTAGTGTATTGGGATGGGGTGGGGGCACTTGCTAGCGCCACCAGACTGCTTTCAAGGGCACATTTGGTGCCCTTCTTGCATACTCCGGTTTGAACCAAGTCAGGGAGCCCTTGGCTCCTGCTCTGGCGCGAAACTGGACAAAGGAAATGAGAGTATCCTCCCCTCTGTCGAGCCCCTTCTCTGGGAGGGACCCCTGAGATGTCCTAACCCCCTTTCTAGGGTATTTAAGGGCTCCCCTGTGGATGAGTCCTCAGATTTCGTTGTGGGACAAGATTCAAGCCTGAAACCATGTCATTCTTCGACCGTCTGGACACTTGGACTTCGCCTGGAACCAGGACTGCATCAAGGAAGACTCCTACTGCCCCTGGTCTTGCTGTTCTGCAAGTTTTCTTCGTCATCTGTGTCTGTGCTTCTTCCAGGATCTTCACCAGACCTATGGGCATCAAGGACACCCAAAGTAATCTCCCTTAGAGTGAAGGAGTCACTCCCCTGCATCTGCAGGCACCGCAACGAAGCTGACCTTGCTGCTCCTGACGTCCCACAGACTTAGAAAGGCTCAGCACACAGGTGGTGGTTCTGCAACTCCCTGG
Source organism: Calotriton arnoldi (assembly GCA_963921515.1). Taxonomy (NCBI): domain Eukaryota; kingdom Metazoa; phylum Chordata; class Amphibia; order Caudata; family Salamandridae; genus Calotriton; species Calotriton arnoldi. Next base: position 2,617,267 of record CAWUFW010000859.1, read on the forward strand.
AGGCCTAACATGTCCTCTCTGCAATTATTTAGGCCAGTATACCTCGTCGGTACTGCTGGGACCAGGCCTATGTGCACCGCATCAACTTGCCGTTGCCAAGGCTTGTTGGCTCTGCACTCCAGAGATCTTCGGGCTACAAGAAGCTCCAGCCTCCAGCATCTCCTCCCTCCAAGATCAGCGTCCTTACTGCATCCTCTGCACAGTGGGCCTTCATCTTTGGTGAGCTGCTCGAGGTCCTCTTCCGACTCCTGCGCCTCCGGCCTGTGGGTCCTCTTGAGGGTCTTCTTCTGCTCCACTGAGCTCCCCTGCATGCTTGGGGGCCTGCTCTGACTCTTCTGCTTGTGGTTAGTCCCTAGGACCTTGTTGATCCCAACATTGCTCCTTCTACGCTTTCCACACCTGTTGCAGCTACCAAGGCTTGTTGGTGCTCTCGACGAACACCGACCCCCCTGGTTCTCAACTTCCAACGTGGGACAGCTCGTGCACAGCTCCTGGTCTTCCTCAGCATTGCCTGGTCCTCACAGCTGCAGCGACAAGGTCACAGTCAATACTTCTGAACTGTCCGACATCAGTGGGCATTGCTCTTCCGTGCCTCCTGGTCACCTCCAAGTGGCATAGACCAGTGGTTCCCAAACGTTTGACTCCTGAGGACCCCCATTGAGTCACCACTGGAAGCCGGGGACCCCCAAGCAATTTGTATGATTTAAATTTCAAACATTAAAACAGTAATTCAGAAAAAATAAACACATGTGCACACAAAACAAATACTCGAATTACTAAGGATTTTAGGGGCATATTTAGAAGCCCCTATCGCCATGGGAACGTCACTTTTGCAACGTTCCCGTGGCGATAGAGGCTCGCTTATTTACAAGGCAGCGTTAAGCCACTTAACATGGCTTAACGCTGCCTTGTAAATAAGGCCCCTGTCACACAATGCCTAGCGTGAAAGGGGTGGGCAGTGGGTGTTGCGGTGGGCGTTCCACTGCAACACCCATTGATTTTGACGCTGCCCCTATTTACAAGGGCAGCGTAAATAGGAGGTAGCGCCAAAATTAAGCCAGGGAAAACCAGGTCTTAACTTGGCAAAACGAGGAGAAATCCTTTATTTCTCCTCGTTTTTGATTTTTCAATGTGTGCTGCTTTGTGCAGCACACATGGAAAAAGCAAACGCCTTGGATTGTTTATGTTCAGGAAGGTGACCCTTCCTGCACATAAACAATCTTTTCAAAATGCCATTTTGTAACTTCCATGTGTGCTGCATTAAGCAGCACACATAGAAGTGACAAAACGGAATTTCAAGATTGAAGGGGGACCTTCCTGCACATAAACAATCTTCCACTGCATCTACACACCCTTGCACTATGTGCAAGGGGTGCCCGCTGGCGCTACACTGCTAAGTATAGCGCCAGCACAGGGAAACGCAGGGCTGCACCATATTCTTGTAAATATGGTGCAGCCCTGTGTTTCAAGTGGCGGAGCGTGTTGTTAAGCCAAGGAGGCTAACGACACGCTCCGCCACTTCTGTTGTAAATATCCCCTTAGTATTTTATATTCAAAGAATTTGCAAAAAACAAAACATTTTAATGGGAAAATTGGTGCTGCATCTCCGTGACTAACTTTTAAATGGTTGGTTTTATTTCGCAGTACAAGGCTCCTGCTCCTGCTAGGGCCAGACTGGAAACCCAAAGCAGCCCTGGCAAATGTTTTCAGACCAGTCCCCATACGGTGCACACCAAGTGCAGTGAGTGAGCCTGACCACTAAAAAGGGGGCTTTGGGAGGCTCTCCCCCAAGAAATTTAGGAAACATTGGTGCAGTTTAAATTAAACACATTTATCATTATATATTAAATTGTATTGGCTTTTAACGAATAGTAAATGAAGACCTTACTATGCACCAGGATACGACAATCTTTGTTGGGGTTCTTCAATGATTCCCTTATTATCACCCTTCAACAGTGCCTCTCATCTCTCCATAGCCCCTCTGTCACATGTATTTCATTTGTTTTATAGTATCTCTCATACCATTGTAGGATGTCAGAGCACTTTACATCACACACATATAGCGACAATGAATCATACGTGTAAATCAGTGTATAGAAAATGTTACATAAGGCAAAGGGTACTACAATGTGTAGGATTCACATGTCATTCATACTGGTAGGCATTTTTAAAGAGTGCTTGATCCGGAGATGCGCAAACTTGGGATTCAGAACATCAGCCAGTGGTTAGCATTGACTTTAAAAAATAAAAATGTATTTCCGCCCAAATAAACCTTTTAGCAGCATCAGGATAATGAAAGACTGGGAAAAAACATAAGTTACTAACTTGTACCATGCAGTTTGCAAGCAGCTCTTTGATGACAGTTTATAGGTCACTGTGCTAGATTACGATTGTCACTTATGAACTGCAGAGTAACAAAAAATCTCTGTGACAAAAGCAGTAACCCACTGACCAATGCACATAAAACACTGTTTTTAAAATGCATGGTACACGTTCTTTGCAGTAGGCATATTAACCCTCTGTGCTACGTTAGATTACTCAAAGCTGCAACTGGACAAAACTCTCATCTCTCCAGCAGGTGCATTAATCACTGGCGTTATTTTGACACTTTTATTGTTGCTCGAAAACTGCTAATTAGACAAGGAACTTTGCAGTGCTTTTAAAACTGCCTCCTGGGGACCCCCTGGGAATGTGTCACGGACCCCTGGGGGTCCGCGGACCACAGTTTGGGAAACACTGGCATAGACTCTATCCCCTCTGCTTACAGGTTCTCCTCTTCCAGAATCCAACCTTGGGTTTCACCGGACTCTTGCACAGTCTTCTCCAGCTGCATCATTTTGGAAGTCCTCCATTGTGGTCTAAGGCGGTTTTCGACGTCACTTCGCACCTATGCAACCTGCTTCCCTGGTGTATGTATCCTGGTTCCTGGGGTAGCCATTAGTGGTGTGACTGTACAACCTTCTGGCTTCTACAGGATTTCTTTAGGGTCCACTGGTAAGGATACTTCTTGAAAACTGCCACAGTGACTTTCCTGTTGTCTTCTATTGAGCACACAGCTGTGTTTCTACTCTGCACACATCCTCTGGGGGGATCCGGGGTACTTGCTTTTGGTGGTTCGTTGTGTCCCCAGCTCCTCTGAGTCTCCTGGTCAAAGTACCGACTTCGGTCGCCGTTCGCATTCTACTTTCTTAGTATATGGTTCGGTCTCCCCCCTGGAGACCACTGTATTTTGTGCTTACTTACCTCTTTACAATATTGTTGTGTATTTGTGTTTATATCTCCGGGTAGGAGATAAACCAATGTGTTAGTGAGCGTTGTGTAATAAATAGACATATCTTTATATATTCAATGTGTGGTTCTTTTTTGTTTAACCTACACTACATGATTAGACCTGGTGAAACAAGCTGCTTAACACTCCTTTAAGATAAACCTGAAGGCTGCTCTCCACAGCTACCACTTTGAGAGCTTTCAAAAGGTAATCAAAGACCACTAAAATCATCATAAGGGTTGCCGGGATTAGTGCAAGGTGCTTCAATTAAATAATTGTGAACAATATACTAAGCCAGCCTCCTACAACAGCATACTAACAAGTCAGGTGGCAAGATATTTCAGTTGGAGACCGGACCCAGAAGCCTTCGCAGTGGATGCCTTTGTACAGAGTTGGTTCGCGGAGAGGACAATGTATTTTTTTCCCTTAACACTTTATGACTAGTGCTTGCTATTCTAATACACGTATATGAGTTTTTGAAAGATTCACTACTGGAGAAAAAACAAGTTACTTACATGTACACTGTAGTTCTCTAGTATTGATATCATTCATAGATTCATATGCAAATCAATCAAGTAGTATTTGTAAAGCGCGGCCATTCACCCCAGGGGGTATCCAGTTGCTGTGCTGCAGGTATCAGTCGAAAATCTAAGTCTTGTGTCCCTCCCCGAAGAAGGTAAGCAACGGTGCAGTGCGGAGGTGAGGGGGGGCTGAGGGGGTTGGCGTTCCAGGCTTTGGCGGCAAGGTAGGAGAAGGAGCGTCCTCCGGGGCGACTAATACGTGGTGTCTGAGCGAAGGCGAGGTATGCAAAGCAAAGGTTTCTGGTGGATTGGTGGAAGATCAGGCTGGGGTTCATCAATCAATCAACCATTTATAAAGCACTGCTTCTTACTCAAGGGTATCCAGGCACTATACTGCGGAGTCAGATGAAAATCCAGGTTTGAGACCCTTCCTGAAGTGGGTCAGTGAGGGTGAAGTGCGAAGGTGGATGGGAAGGGCATTCCAAGGCTTGGTGGCAACGTCAGATGCGTGGTATATGCGCAGGGGCAAGATGAGCAGATCGGAGGTTCCTGGAAGGAAGGTGGCAGTTCAGGAGGTGGTTCAGGTAGGTGGATCCTTGGCCATGGAAGGCTTTGTAGGTGTGGGTCAGGAGCTTGAATTGATATTTTTCTGGATGACTAGCCAGTGGAGGTCCTTCAGGTGCTGGTTGATGTGGGTCCTCTTTGGCAGGTTAAGGATGAGTCTGACGGCTGCGTTCTGGATCATCTGGAGTCTCCTCAAGATTTCGGTGGTGATGCCTGCTTAGAGAGCATTGCCGTAGTCCAGTCTGCTGGTGATGAGCGCCTGCTTCACGGTTTTCCTGGTGTTGATGGGGAGCCACTTGAAGACTTTGAGGAGCATGCGGAGAGTGTGTGAGCAGGCTAAGGAGACAGAGTTGACCTGGCGTTGACCTGGCGTTTCATGGAGAGTTCGCTGTCCAGGATGATGCAGAGTTTGCGGGCTTGGTCTTTTGGAGTGGGGGTGGGCCAAGTTCCGATTGCCACCAGGAGTTATTCCAGAGGGAGTTGTGTCTGACTTCTGTCTTGTCTGAGTTGAGCTTCAGGCATTTGTTCCTCATCCAGACTAAGACGTTCTTCATGCAGTTGTGGAAGTTGATCTTAGTAGCTGTGGGGTCCGCTTTGAGCAAGAGGATGAGCTGTGTGTCAGCGACGTAGGAGACTATGTTGATTTTGTGGGCTCTGACGATGTCCGCGAGTGGTGTCATGTATATGTTGAAGAGGGTTGGGCTGAGGAAAAAAAAGACTTGAGGGACGCCGCAGATGGTGTGCTTAGGTTGAGATGTGAAAGGAGTGAAATGTCTTCTCTGGGTGCGCCCGTGACAATTGGAGCCATCCATTCGAGCGCGTTGTCTGTGATTCCGATCGGTCATAGTCGAGTGATGAGTGTAGAGTGGTAGACTGTGTCGAAGGCTGCGGAGAGGTCGAGCAGGATCAGGTCGGCTAATTCCCCTCTGTGGAGTAGAGTGCTGTTGTCATCTGTTGCAGCGATCAGTGTTATCTCGGTGCTATAGTTGGCTCTGAATACTGATTTAGAAGGGTCCAGCAGGTTCATGTAGGCTGGTCCTTGCTTGTGGAGGGCTTTGTAGGCGTGGGTCAGGAGCTTGAAATGACATCTGTTCTGGACAGAGAGCCAGTGAAGGTGATTTAGGTGCTGGGTAATGTGTGTCCTTTTGAGTAGGTTGAGGATGAGTGTGGCTACTGTGTTCTGGATTGTCTGGAGTCTTTGCATGAATTCAATAGTGGTGCTGGCATAGAGTGCGTTGCAGTAGTCAAGCCAGGTGGTGATGAGGGCCTGCGTCAGCCTTGTGCTGATGGGGAGCCATCAGAAGATTTTGCGTAGCATGCGGATCATGTGGAAGCATGCTGAGGAGACGGCATTGACCTGATGTCTCATGGAGAGTTTGCTGTATAGGATGATGCAGAGCACCCCTCCCCAATTTGGGCTTGCCTCTTAAATACATCTAATTCATCTAATATCTTCCTTTCACACTTGTGCTAAGAAATCTGAGGTACGGTGGCCCTTAAGGGGAAGGGTGTTTTCTGAGCTGCTTCCTGATTGTTTGGAGTGTGGTTCATTTCAAATGATGCTAATTGTTTAATAGTGTGGCAGCTTTGAGGGTTTTCAAGCTGCATCTAGCATTGTACTGCTTACTATATTTACTGTGAGTCTCCCAGCTCGATTACGGGGATAATTCAAGCATGTGAATCTATGAAATATTCAAGTCTAGAGAACCATCTCCATCCTTATCACACATATGCGGGGCTCTACCTGGATCTCTAAAATGCTAGTGGACCATACACCTCTTTTTAATGTGCTGTCCCTTATACTTCAAGCATGTCCCAAGGCTGTTGTGATGCATTTTCTGGATTCTCCAAAACATGGCTCGGACATAGGCTTTCTAGACCCCCTTGTACAACTGACTTTGTCAATATGGCAACCTGAGACAGAAAGCCACTTAGACTGCAACCACCTCAAAACCCACTGACCACTATTTGAGCAGGTTGCGTTGTAGATAATAATCACCTACATGAGATATCACATTGATTTGCTCTTCTTTCAGACTCTTATTCCAGTTGGGGAGAGGATCTCTCAATTTCTGGCCAATTAGAACTATATCACAGTGGATTGCTGGGTGCTCCAGCTGGTCTGCAATGGTTAAGCAATCAGCTTCCTATCCACTTCCCCGAACTGTCTACCTTCCACCAGGAAGTGCACCTCTGTTTTGGAAGTGAAAGTTCCTGCTTTGCCGGAAAAGGGGGTAGGGACCGTGGAACTGGTGCCTCCAATCTCCTCCAATCCTTTTTGGTTAACAGACAACATAATGTGACAATGGGCAAGTTTACATCTAGGCCTTTCTCCCTGCCCTGTGGAGTTCCCCAGGGATCGGCATTGAGCCCAACACTATTCAACCTTTATTTTACACCACTCGCGACAATTATTAAAAATGCTGGTTTTCTCCTGGCGTCTTATGCCGATGACACCCAAATCGTGGTGTCACTGGCAAAACCGAAAACAACTCTGGTATGGCATTCAGAACATGCATGAGCAATGTGAGCAAGCCTTAAATTAAATGTCGTTAAAACTGAGGTCATCTTCTTTGGAAACATCCCCTCATTTTGGACGCCGGATTGGTGGCCACCCGAGTTGGACTCACTTCCTGAACCCTCAGACAAAGGAAAGAACTTAGGCTTCCTGGTAGATAAAGAACTGAAGTTCAAGGACCAAGTAAATAAAATTACATCAGTCTCATTTTGCTCCTTAAGGCTCATAAAAAAGATCGAAAAATTCTTGCCTCCTGAACTTCTGAGGACTGTTATCATTGCACTGGTACTTACAAAGATCGATTACTGCAATAGTCTCTATCTTAATCTCACATCGGGTCTCTTGAAGAGGCTTCAGACTTTGCAAAATGCTGCTGCACGTTTCCTTTTTAAAATTCCTAAATATGAATCGGCTAGAAGAGCCATCAGGAAACTACATTAGTTGCCAGTCAGACGATGTAGGTTTAAGGCTCTCTGTCTGGCTTATAAATCATTGCATGGACTGGGGCCACCCCACTTCAAGGAGAAACTCAAATGGTACGTTCCAGTGAGGACGCTTCGCTCAGGCTCTGCCATGACCCTGACTGTCCCCTCATTTAGGAGGACCAACTGGGGTGGGAAGAGCTTTTCAGGACCACAGCTGTGCTCTGGAACAGCCTTCCACTGACATTAAAAGCTGCTCCCTCTTTATTTACATTCAGAAAGGCCTTAAAGACCTGGCGTTTCTTGCAGGATAAGATGGCACCTGATCATCTGCTTGACTCGCTTCTGACATCTGCTGTAGCTATCCTCATTTTCTATAGCGCCAAGATGCCCAAGGCCAGAAGTTTGCGCTTTATAAATTACATTCATTCATTCATTCATGAAGGAAAGGATCACAGGATTCTGTCCTCTATAATTCTTGATCCCCAAGAAGGATGTTGCCTCAGACCCATTCTGGTCTGGAGAATTTCTCTGTTGTCAAGGCAGATTCCAAAAGCTGTCTCAATGTCAGGTCCTCTTGGTCCTAGATGCTCCCTGGACCTCAGGTTTCCCTATTTCTTTCTGTCAAGCCACCATGCTCACAGGTGTTAACTTCACTTCACTTTGTGAATCTTCAAGGTGTAGCTGTAGTAGCAGCTTTAATAAGAATGTCTGAAGTCTATGTGTTTTTGTACTTAGATGATTAGCTGGTGAAGGCTGGGGCTCCTGGCACTGGTCTCGGACTGGATGGATCACAAATTGATTCTCCTCCATCGGCTGGGCTTCTCCATCAAACTTCTCCATCAGCTACACGGCGCGAGGAGAGCTTTGCCAAGGCAACGGTCTCACCTTGAAGAATGTGTGACTACATGGAGCCGCTCCTACTCTCACGCCATTTTGAGCTTTATCACCATTGAAACTCGATACCACCGAAGTGTGACCTTCATTGCCCCCTAAAAAGGACCAAGGGAAATACCCTAAATTAACCTACTGGATTGAGGTAGGACAGCAGGAGGGGGCTCTAAAAAATAGGGGATCGAGAGGTCCTGAAGAAAGCCTTCCAGACCTTCGAACTGAGGGCTTTTGTCATTCGGATGAAACATGTCGACAAAGATGCAGTAAGGAGGAGTGAATGGGTACTAATAATCTTATTTCGCCACCATCCTATTCTCTTTTCATCCTGGCCGTTTAATCCAGGATTAAAGGGTAACCAAGGATATAACCGAGCTAGTTTTAATATCACTAACTGCACACATTTCTTTGTTGATCCCGCTATTATTTATATGTGTTGGTATTGTCTTCCCCTCCCCTTTGCTCCACCCAAGGCGTTGGCCTGCGCGGGTTGTGTTAGTTAGCAATCCCAATGATGAAGGATGTCACAAATTGTGAGTGAGGGCAGTTTTTTCACACTGAGCACGTACCACGTGCATCATTTAACCACACTTTCCATTCCTACCTCTCTTTTGTGTGAATAGTGATAGTTTGGGAGATTGGGGTAGGAATTGGTCCCCTCCCCTTTTTAGAGTGAATAGACTCCTCCATCAGACAACAGAAGTTCCACTGTATTCTGACTCAGAATTTGGTATTGTGTGTGTGGTCCTCAACATGACCTGAATGAAGGCTTTTCCTCCACCTGTGAGTATCTCAAACAGTCAGGATATTTCAGACTCAGACTCTGCCTGTTAAGTCTTATGGCCTTGTGAATCTTGTTGGTGCTGCACACCAGGTAGTGGATGAGGTGACTTCAGTGGTGTCTGAGGAAACAGTGCATTCAACATTTAGGGAGTCTCATAGATCTGTTCTTCCAGGCCTCGACTGGTGGATGTGCGTCTCCAACTCTATGGTAGGGGACAGTCTTTCACAGGCGCATGTCACAGTTAACAGGACCGGCTCTTCGTTGGGCGGGGCACTCATCTGGTGATGGTGATAGTGTAAAGCTATTGATCCCCATCAGAACAAGGATCACATGTAAATGTGCTGGAGTTGAAAGCTGTTAAGCTACTTCTGAAGGTGGTTTTGCCACCCTTCTAATCTAGAGCCATTCTACATAGGGTCTTTCAGACAACATTACTGTCTGCATTCCAAATGTAGGGCAGAATGGGTTCATTGATCCTGTGCTGGGATGTCTGGCTCTGTGGTGTGAGTTATTTTCTCTGGGGCAGCTCATTAGGCAAGCACTCTCAATGTGAAGGTTTATCCTTTGAGTGGACTCACTCCGGAGGATCGCGAGTGGAAGCTTCACCCAGTGTGACAGACGTGAGCTTTTATAAGCTGGGGGTTCCGTCCATCAACATATTTGCCACAGATGTAACAGGAAATGCCCTTTGTCTGACTCGGAAACAACAAAAAAGCTTCCACAGATCTTGCCGAAATAACAAGATGTTATTCACACACACACAAAATGCTATCTGCAATAACGCTATTTCAGATATCAACCTGAGCCTAATGTAAAAAACTAACATGGATGCCACGGATATAGAAATGATGTTTTATTAAATTGAAATATGTTTTCCTTTTATATATAATTAATCAAAACATGCATATGCTAAACACAGTAAACCTTAACCACAGAAGAATTAAAAACAGGCAAATTCATCAGTCCTCAAAAACAATCACTTTTTCATAAAACATCACTGTACAATCATGAGCCACTTTTCATGTAAAATTGTTCAATGCATGTAAATTGTGAAATCTAGATCATCAATACATTTCAGTCTGATGACCTTAAACTATCCCCCTTCTTCAGGACATTACATTATTTTGATCTTCCGTAAGCAACATTACCACACAGTATACAGTGGCAATCTTAATAATTTGATGAAAAAACTCCAAGTTCTATCTCAACCGTGTTATCCTATATGTGTACTTCTTAATCACCCAGTATTTTATGCCTATAGGGAGATGGTAATATTTCTCCTTAATTGTCAAATATTCCTCCATACAGGGGTTTCTTTGCTCCTCATTTGTTGTTTACTGCTTGCATGATCAGCGACTGGTCTATGTCCCAGGTTTTTAGGTCTCGCTCTGAAAGCCAGCGCTTCAGCGCTGGCTCTGGGTGAGACATTTTGTAGTGTGGTCTACAGAAATGCGACCACAACTTTTGGCTGGCCTAGAGCATACGAGAACGCGCACAGTAACGCGCTTTCCTCACATGCTCCAGGCCATCTGCCTTTCCTGTCACGCTCTCCCAAGCGCCTCGCTCTGCCCCTCCCCCACCACAGAGCGAGCGCGTCCCTCACATTGGTCTGCTGCTGAGTGGGCATTGTGGACTGGTATGATGCTGTCTTGGCCAAATGTAAGCAGCAGCGGCAAAATCAAGAAGCAGTGTACTGGCTCGAGCATAGCTTGTGAGACAAACAGTGAGCTGGAATGATTAAAATGTTCCAGTTTGAAACATAACCATGCAGCTGTTTTTAACAGGACCCAATTTCCATTTGATACTTTGTGTCATGTATTTTTTTTAATAAGGGTTGGCAATTGATGAGATTTCTTCAGCCTTTATTGCTGCTGCTAGTCCTAGTTATGGACTGTCGTTGAAACAAGATTGCCACAGCTCTCTCAGTGCACCTCAGATCTGTCCCTTATGCTGCACACAGCTCTCCCAGTGCACTTGAGGTCTGTCCCTTACACTTCACGCAGCTCTTCCAGTACACCTCATAGCTGTTCCTTATGCTGCACACAGCTCTCCCAATGCACCTCAGATTTGTCCATCACGCCGCACACAGCTCTCCCACTGCATCTCAGATCTGTCCCTCACGCTGTACATAGCTCTCCCAATGCACCTCAGGTCTGTCCACACTGCACACACCTCTCCCAGTGCATCTCAGATCTCTCTCACGCTGCACACCGCTGTCCCACTGCATCCCAGATCTATCCCTCACGCTGCACACAGCTCTGCCAATGCACCTCAGATCTGTCCCTTACGCCACACACAGCTCTCCCAGTGCACCTCAAATCTGTCCCTTACGCTGCACACACCTCGTTGTGCACCTCACATTTGTTCCTCACGTTGCACACAGCTCTTCCAGTGCACTTCAGGTTTGTCCCTCACACTGCACACAGCTCTCCCAGAAAACACACAAAACAAACATTAGGAAATGGACACTAAACATCCTGGCATTTCATTTAAAACAAAGCACCACATAATTATATGCTACATAATTACACTCCACATAATACCACTCAGTGACATATAATTACACGCCACATACTTACACTCTACTAAATGCAACATACACTCCACATAATACCACATAGTGCCACATGATTATATGCTACATAATTACACTGCACTCAATGCAACATACACTCCAAATACCACTCAGTGCCACATAATTACATGCCACATAATTACACTCTACTGAATGCTACATACACTCCACACAATACCACTCAGTGCCACATAATTATATGCTACATAATTACACTGCACTCAATGCAACGTACACTCCAAATAATACCACTCAGTGCCACATAATTACACACCACATAATTACACTCCACTGAATACAACATACACTCCCCATAATACCACTCAGTGCCACATAATTACACGCCACATAATTACACTATACTCAATGCAACATAAATACACTCCACATACCACTCAGAGCCATATAATTACACGCCATACTTACACTCTACTCAATGCAACATTAATACACTCCACATAATACCACACAGTACCACATAATTATATGCTACATAATTACACTGCACTCAATGCAGCATACACGCCAAATACCACTCAGTGCCACATAATTACACACCACATAATTACACTCTACTGAATGCAACATACACTCCACACAATACCACTCAGTGCCACATAATTATATGCTACATAATTACACTGCACTCAATGCAACATACACTCCAAATACCACTCAGTGCCACATAATTACACACCACATAATTACACTGTACTGAGATGCAACATAGACTCCCTCACAATCACCACTCAGTGCCACATAACTATATGCTATATAATTACACTGCACTCAATGCAACATACACTCCAAATACCACTCAGTGCCACATAATTACACACCACATAATTACACCATAATTACTCTACTGAATGCAACATACACTCCACACAATACCACTCAGTGCCACATAATTACTCACCACATAATTACACCATAATTACACTCTACTGAATGCAACATACACTCCAAATAATACCACTCAGTGCCACATAATTACATGCCACATAATTACACTGCACTCAATGCAACATACACTCCAAATACCACTTAGTGCCACATAATTACACACCACATAATTACACCATAATTACACTCTACTAAATGCAACATGCACTCCACACAATACCACTCAGTGCCACATAATTATATGCTACATAATTACACTGCACTCAATGCAACATATACTCCAAATAATACCACTCAGTGCCACATAATTACACGCCACATAATTACACTTTACTCAATCCAACATAAATACACTCCACATAATACCACTCAGTGCCATATAATTACACGCCACATACTTACACTCTACTCAATGCAACATAAATACACTCTACATACCACACAGTGCCACATAATTATATGCTACATAATTACACTGCACTCAATGCAACAGACTCTCCAAATACCACTCAGTGCCACATAATTACACACCACATAATTACACTCTACTGAATGCAACATACACTCCACACAATACCACTCAGTGCCACATAATTATATGCTATATAATTACACTGCACTCAATGCAACATACACTCAGTGCCACATAATTACACACCACATAATTACACTCTACTGAATGCAACATACACTCCACACAATACCACTCACTGCCACATAATTATATGCTACATAATTACACTGCACTCAATGCAACATACACTCCAAATACCACTCAGTGCCACATAATTACACATCACATAATTACACCATAATTACACTATACTAAATGCAACATACACTCCACACAGTACCACTCAGTGCCACATAATTATATGCTACATAATTACACTGCACTCAATGCAACATACACTCCAAATAATACCACTCAGTGCCACATAATTACACCCCACATAATTACACTCTACTCAATCCAACATAAATACACTCCACATAATACCACTCAGTGCCATATAATTACACGCCACATACTTACTCTACTCAATGCAACATAAATACACTCCACATACCACACAGTGCCACATAATGATATGCTACATAATTACACTGCACTCAATGCAACATACTCTCAAATACCACTCAGTGCCACATAATTACACACCACATAATTACACTCTACTGAATGCAACATACACTCACACAATAGCACTCAGTGCCACATAATTATATGCTATATAATTACACTGCACTCAATGCAACATACACTCAGTGCCACATAATTACACACCACATAATTACACTCTACTGAATGCAACATACACTCCACACAATACCACTCACTGCCACATAATTATATGCTACATAATTACACTGCACTCAATGCAACATACACTCCAAATACCACTCAGTGCCACATAATTACACACCACATAATTACACCATAATTACACTCTACTAAATGCAACATACACTCCACACAATACCACTCAGTGCCACATAATTATATGCTACATAATTACACTGCCCTCAATGCAACATACACTCCAAATAATACCACTCAGTGCCACATAATTACACGCCACATAATTACACTCTACTCAATCCAACATAAATACACTCCACATAATACCACTCAGTGCCATATAATTACACGCCACATACTTACTCTACTCAATGCAACATAAATACACTCCACATACCACACAGTGCCACATAATTATATGCTACATAATTACACTGCACGCAATGCAATATACACTCCAAATACCACTCAGTGCCACATAATTACACACCACATAATTACACCATAATTACACTCTACTAAATGCAACATACACTCCACACAATACAACTCAGTGCCACATAATTATATGCTACATAATTACACTGCACTCAATGCAACATACACTCCAAATAATACCACTCAGTGCCACATAATTACACGCCACATAATTACTCTACTCAATCCAACATAAATACTCTCCACATAATACCACTCAGTGACATAATTACACGCCACACACTTACACTCTACTCAATGCAACATAAATACACTCCACATACCACACAGTGCCACATAATTATATGCTACATAATTACACTGCACTCAATGCAACATACACTCCAAATACCACTCAGTGCCACATAATTACACACCACATAATTACACTCTACTGAATGCAACATACACTCCACACAATACGACTCAGTGCCACATAATTATATGCTATATAGTTACACTGCACTCAATGCAACATACACTCCAAATAATACCACTCAATGCCACATAAATACACACCACATAATTACACTGTACTCAATGCAACATAAATGCTCTCCACATAATACCACTCACTGTGACATAGTTACACGCCACATAATTACACTCTACTCAATGTAACAAATACACCCCACATACAACTCAGTACCACATAATTACAAGCCACATAATTACACTCTACTCAATGCAACATAAATACACTCCATTGAATACCACTCAGTGCCACATAATAACACTCTACTCAATGCAACATAAACACACTCCACATAAATGCACTCTATACCACATACCACCAATCAACATAAATGCACTCCACACCATGACACTATTTCACTAAGCATAATTTCACTCAACACCACAGTTACAGGCCACACGATTCAACTCCACACATTTCCAATACACACCGCATAATTACACACCAAACAACCTATTTCAACTCCACAATCCACAACGTACCTCCAATCCACCCCATATAGTGTTACCACCTGACCACCAAACATCATTAACCACCACCATTTTGCATCAGCGCACCACCTAAGCATCACGTCACATCTGCCCTTGGAATCTGGCATCTGTTGATTCTCCCCTAGTGTCCGTCCGCTGCACGTGTTCCAATTAAATTACTGTTTTACAACCTCCACTCCCCCGTTATTTATGTCCCGCTCCCCATAACAATTTTTTTTAAAACAAACAAGCATGAAAACAGGCAGGAAGAAGTTGCCAGCAGTCCAAGTACAAAACAAGCATTGGCATAGCCAATAGGTCTCGCATTTGGGACCTTATAAGTATTTAGTTATGCAGCACAATATCCTTGGTGCAACAACATCAACTGTTGCATGGCTAAACACTTATAAGGTCCCAAAGGCGAGACCTATTGGCTATGCCAATGCTTGTTTTTAAAGCGTGCATATGAAGGGAATCTCAAGTTGATAATACTCACCTCCTTAACTTTTCAAAAGGAAAGCTCAGGTCTGGCCTCCTTGCTTTGCAATTCCCAAATGACTGTTCTGGCTCTACACTTTGCACCATGCGGTACTCTGGGGGACGCCTCCATCTGATCTGGTTACATGACTTCAGAATCTACAGAGGTTGTGGGAGAGTGATACCCAGCTGATGCCCATCACTCTGGATTAGACAAGGAGAGTTTGGTACATCACTGTTGGAACTCAGTATTCAGCCTCCACTTTCCCATCCAGAGAGGCTAGAACTGTTTTCCCAGCAATATCGTTTGGCCCTCCATCCCAATCCTCAAACTCTGTCTGCACTTGCAGACATTAAGCAATGCCAGTTGTAGCCTTCAGCTTCTAGCAGATGTTACCTTGGCCTCTCAGAGCCCAGTCACTGAGTCTACCTGTCCAGGTCACTGGGAGAAGAGTATTTCATCATGCTAATCTGCAGGCTTAACCCACTTCGAGGCTCACCTGTCTGACGTCATGTGTTTTGTGCTTTCCTTGGCTCAGCAGGCTTTAGAAGTTTGTACTGTCAAAAGCCATTTTGCCGCCTAGTTTTCATTTGTAGTGTTCTTGATCAAACATATTTGTTCCGATCAGCTCTAGTGACACGTTTCTTGAAAGGTTTGTTGCATATTTCCTATTACACCCTCTTGTTTCCCAATGGGGCTTAAATTTAGTACCGATTCCTCTCATCGCATGACTGATCTGTTATGTTCATCTTCTGACACTCAAAACTATGGGGGATATTCTCAAGAACGTGCGATAATCATCGCCAAAATAGGTTAACGCTATTTCTCATATCGCCGTCCATCGCGGGAAAATAACTCCGTGTTAACGTCCCATTCTCAACACGGCGGTAACATGCTATAGTGTCCCGATAACGCGTCAAATGTCCGCGATAAAATCACCGGGACGGCGATAAAAATCTAAAGCCTAACGTGAAAAAAGTTGAGATGGGCCCAACTGCGATAAAAAAATACAGTGATAAGCAGCGCCAGGCCTGCAAGTCCCACAAGTCAGGCGGGAAAAACCACTATAAAAGCGCCAACAAAAAACACAAACAAAACACAAACAACTGCGAAGCACCATGGAGGTAGCCGGAGCGAGTACAGAGGACAACCAGAACCCCACAAGTCCCACGGAGGACCAGCCTGGGACCTCGGGGTCAGGGAAGGGCAAGGAGAAGAAGAAGAGGAACCTGCCTTTCAGTATGCAGGAAAGCCAGATCCTCATTACGGAGGTGATAGAACACCACCACCAACTGTTCATCACCTCCACTGTGTCATTGGCAACTAAAAATATAATATGGCAGTCCATCTTGGCCAAGGTGAATGCAGTCGGAGTGATGAGAAGGGAAGTGGACGACTGCAAGAAGCGCTGGACTGATGTGAAGCGCAAAACCAAGCCGAAACTCACAGCCAACCTGAAAGCAGCAATGCAGACCGGAGGTGGGAGTCCAGCGACACACCAGGAGCTGGATGAGATGGAGGAAATGGTGACCCGAGTCATGATTGGGGAGACGGTGGCAGGAGTTGGGGGACCGGACACTGCACAACATGACCTGACCCAAAAGCAACAGGGTGAGTAACGACTAGGGACTGGGGTGACGGGGGGAGATGGGCACAATGGCACACATGCACAATTAAGTATAGCACATCTGCGGACAAACTATGCCCAAGAGTCACAACTCCGACCAAGAGCCCAAGTTACCCAAGTCTGCAACATCTCAGCACTGTATAAGCACAGAAGTGAAAGGCACACCGCCTGAAAGGGATAAGGGCCAGCAAAATCAGAGCTGAAGGGGCAACACACCCACAATGCAGCACACACACATAAGAATCAGAACGCCTCAACATTGACAACAATGTGGTACACAACTGCCGCCGCTTGTGTGTAGAAAATGGCCATTCGCATTTGGCATAGCAGGAAACTGTGAGATGACAATGTACAAGTACAACCTCACATCCCTGATGGTGTAGAAATGTCAACTGTCCCGCATCACATAGGCATCTCCTAACAAACAGTCACAATGTACATTGTCATGCAGTCTGTAAGTAAACTTGTCCAATGCGTCAACATACATGTGAACACAATGTCAATCTGCATCTCCCCTTCACATTGCAGAGGGAGAATCAACACCTCCTGCAGAGCAGACCCAACAACTCAGCACTGATGATGAAGAGAACCTCCCCAACATCGACACCGACACCCTCCAACAGCCCATGGACAGCTTCGGCACCCCACCTCCAGGAGCAGTGCAGCCCAGCTGCATCGAGGAGACCCCACCCCCTGCACAGACCACACAGCAGAAAGCACCCACCACCACGGCTGTCTCCCAGGACCCCCACGACCAACACATGGCATTCCAATGACGTGTGTTAGGGTGCCAGGAGAAGATGGCTGATCAGCTGCGGGTGGGGTTCGACCTCATGGCAGCCAAACTAGATGCCATACGTGGGTGTCTACGTCCCATCAGGGACCACTTACAGTCCCTAACGGACACCCACTGTCCGCTCCATGCTCTCCAACAATCCATAGCTGACATCGCTGGAGTCATGACTCTGAGCCAAGAACAACTGTCTAGTCTGAGTGGCTCCAGCGATGACAGCCGGGAGTTGGGACACATGCGGAGGATCATGGAGAACATGGAGCGGATGCAGGCGGAAAGAATGTTTGCCACGGCTGCACACCAGCGAGATGTAGCTGTGATCTTCCATGCCCTGCAGAGCCTCATCATGCATTGCCGCCACAAGGCCTGGCGCAGATGAATGCTGCTGCTACTACTCCATCCACATCTCCGCCCACAGTGCGGCAGACATTCCACCTCCGGCCCCTGATGTCTCAGTGCCACACAGTGATGCAGACTAAACACCACCACCCACATGTGAGGCACCTGACACATCAGAGGACGAAGATGATGATGAATCTGGCTTTGTGGTAAGAATGAAGTGGTAGCATTCATCTCCGCCATATGGCCTGTTTCAGCTTGGTTCTGCCCTCTGCATCATGCCCTGGAATAACACCTTCCACTGTCCCCCAATACACTCAGCGACACTCACCTTGGACCTCGACATGGACCGCCATATTTTGATTGGTTACCAATGACACAGCAATCACACTGCGGACTGAAGTCCCCCTCTTCCGAAGAACTTGTCAATCCCTAAAGGACTCTGGCTGGCCCTCCACGGGGCAACAATGTAAAGTGGGGTTCACATGGCCCTGTACTGCTCCAGCTTCAACACTCCACTGAATGCGAATAAAACATTCTAATTCACACAGATGTGTCATGGCTATGAGCAATAAAGTATGAAAGTATGGATGAATGTAGGGACAGTGATTCCACAAAAAGGTTCTCCCTGGGTAATGCTATCAATGCGCATGTATGGCCGTGACCCACATAGGCAGTGAGACACACATTGTCATTCAAATCAAACTCATCACAGTTGAATCCAAGTGAAGGTGCGTAGACTTTATTAGCATATGCATGTCAGTATGGGCAAGATAATTGCCACAACATGCAGACCAATGCAGCAGTATGTCAGGATGAGGAACGTTGCCAAGCGCCGCTGTCCACTCCGGGGGAGTGCCTCACCTTTCACAGGTGTGTGTTAACCCGCGTTGTTGTCCGCTCTTGTATTCGGAGTCCAGGCGAATGCAGCCATGTCCACTGTTGTCGTGGGACATGTGACCAGATCTCCAAGATGCAACAAGGTGTTGGGACATGTGCAATGGGTTCCAATCTGTTGTGGCTGCAGGTACGTAGTTACTCGTCCATGAAAGCGATTGCAGCTTCGTAGGCTATCATTTCCAACATGAGCTCGTTGTCGACTTCATCAAACAGGACGGCAAGGCAATCCATTAGCAGGTCCGGACAGATGTGCTGCGTCCACCCCCTTCCACCGATTCGCACTACAGCCCAATAGGGGAGCGGTTCAATGTGGTCACTGCACACGAGGAGTTGTGCAATCTCCCAGGTCCAGCTGCCAGCATGTATGCCAAGTATCAAGGCATCCCATAAACGGGTATCACGGTGACACTCCTGGTCGTGGGCCAACAGAGGGCGCACACACATGTCAAAATCCAGTTCAGTCACCGTCCTGTTGGATAGGCAGACATCCATGGACCACTCGAATATGCACGATCGACAATGCAACACAGGCTGAACGCAGGTGACGTTGGCAAGGCGGAAGCTTAGCCGGTAACTGATCCGCAGCACTGCCAATGGCAGTGCCCCCAGTAAAGGCAGCATACGTGCACGGTACAGTTGCACCTGACAGGGGTTGTGCTTGTGTCCGGGATGTTCTGCCATTGCGTTAGTGGCTCTGGTTGAAGCTGCACTGTTCTGACCTGCGCCAGTTCTGTGGATGAAATGCCACAGCTCGGATCAATGAGTTGTTTTAGTGTGCAACGGTTGTACGCCTGGGATGGTGTGGGAGTAAGTGTGAAGGCCATTCCATGCAAGATAACTTCGAGCAAGGACTTCTGTGTGTGGGGTGTGTATACGTTGGTCTTTTGTCGGGCTGTGCGTAGTGTGGGAGTCGTCATCAGCTGCTATAGTATCTGTCAGGGGGTGCCGGGCACATGCAATTCCGAGGTCGGAGGTGCAGATGTGCTTCCGCCAGATAGTTCAGACAAAGGAGCTTTCATCCCTAATGCTAGTTTCTCATCTGCTTGCATTCAGGAAATGTGAAGTGGCTTGTTGGGGGTGGGGTGGGATGTGTGCGACTTTGGGATTCATGTTTGACATGTCTTGCATGTGGCAAATGAGCGGCATCACTGTGTGTTACGTTGCCTAACAGATGCTCCTCCCTCCCCCGAGCCTATTTACTTGTGTGCGCTGCGCAGTTGCATCACTTGCACTCCTACGGCACACCATTGTCATGCCTGTCTGCGCATGTCCACAAGCCTGACAACGACACTGTGATGTTGGCCGTTGAAGGTGGGCGGCCACGTGAGTGTAGGCCTGTGGGAAGGATAGGGCGGACACAGATGAAGAGTTCATGCCTGGCTGAACCCTCGCTGCGATTAAGGCTAGGCATTTGGCTCATGCTGCGGCAATACAGATACACACAACACTTGGCATGTATGAGCCAAGACCCCCAGCGGTCTTGCGCTCCTTCATTTCTCTATTCATGCGAGCCCGCCCTCCGGGTGCATGCTACATTGCAACATTGTCGATTGCGGGCTGGGTGGCGCCGACACTACAACAGTGACACACTCATTAGTTACCTCCATGTTCAGGCCAGAACTGAACCACGCCCAGAGCCCCGGGCAAATCCTTCACACCCCTACGCTGGCCTGGCGCACGCCGACTAAGCCCACTCCGCTTACGCCAGGGGAGGGGGATGTCAGAGCTACGTGTCCAAGGTCTTAGACACTGCCTGAGGTGACATGGTTGCGTCCGCAGTCCACAGCACAAGGTAAGGTGGTAGGGCCCTGGCCCATCATGCATACATAATGACCACATGGACACACTTAGATAGATAGTGGAACTGGCTACAGGCATGTGCGCCCGGCCACATTTTATTGCCAGGGTCACATGTCCATTGATGACTGTGCTGGATGGGTGTGGGGTGAGTGTAAGCCAGCACTCAGGGAGTGGTTGGTGCTGGGAACAACTAGAACAGTGATATTCATATTACACACACACATTCAATCATAAAGGGTCCATGACTTGTGGTGCACTGAGGTAGGGGCACCAGAGATGAGCGTGCTAATGTGAAGTGATTGCTAATCATTGGGTCCCTTCGGGATATTCCCGCTGCAGCTGCAGTGGGGTGTGGTACACCTGCCTCATCTTCATCATCATCGTCCCAGGTCTTCCCCACTGCCTGAGGCGACATTGTCGCGTCAGCTGTCCACAGCACAAAACTCAATCATAAAGGGTACATGTGTTGTGGTGCACTCAGTTGGTGGCACCTGAAGTGCTCAGCGGGTGTGCAGCCAGAGATGATGGCGTGTCCTCCAGGTCAGGATTGGATTTGATTTGTGAGCCCTGCTGACCGCAGTGTAGGCCGGAGGCAGTGGTCAGAAAGGGCCCACAGCCACATGACGATGACTTGTGGTGCACTGAGTTGGTGGCACCTGAAGCGCTCAGCGGGTGTGCAGCCAGAGATGATGGCGTGTCCTCGCAGGTCAGGATTGGATTTGATTTGTGAACCCTGCTGACCGCAGTGTAGGCCGCAGACAGTAGTCAGCACACACATAACTCCGCGGTGCTGTGCCGCTGGGGGCCTGTGGTGCGGACGCCAGCGATCGGCTGAGGAGGCTGGCGGTAATGGCGGCGGACTCGTGGCAGGGTGAGGGGCGCCTCCCTGGCAGACGCGTTGGCCATCCGGGAAGTGAACCACGCCCAGAGCCCCAGCCTATTTATTCACACTCCTACGCTGGCCTGGCGTACGCCGGCCCAGCCCACTCCGCTTACGCTTACAGGGGGGGACAACACGGATACATGACCGGGGTCTTCCCCACTGCCTGAGGTAACATGGTTGCGTCCACTGTCCGCGACACTACAAACACCAGCAGTATATGTCCACATGGACATGTCGGTGCTCTGCATACTGTAGTCTGTCGAGCACATCACCGCCACACTTGGCATTGTGTACATTCTTATTCATGGGTGACTTGCCTCCTTCACACATACTTGGTTCCCACCTCTCCCCATATTCTGCAATTGTGTGGCTGTGGGGCCATGCTGTTTTGGGAAGGTCAGCTGTCTTGTTCTGCGCTGCCTCAGTGGTAGTCCGGGGGGGAGGGGTGGGGGGTCCTGGGGGTGGTGGTGGTGGGTGTTGTGGCCCTCTTGGGTCTCCGAGCTGCTTGGTCAGTAGCTCCATGACATGTGTTGGTCTTCAGATGTGGCTCTGGTCTGGGCTCCCTTTCATGCTGCTGGTTGTCGTCCTGCTTTACACCAGTAAAGGGCAGGTGTTAAATCCCTGCTGCTAACGCGCCTTATCGCCTGTTTTTGGGTCGCATCGCGGATCTGGCTGGTCGTTGAGAATATCGCAAAGTGGTGTTTTCATGTGTTTTTGCACGGGAACGCCTACTCTGCATATCATTAGTGTTAGTTGTCGCTCTCATCCGTGGCGATGTTTTTTGCGGGGGATATCGCTGGAAAACTGGCGATATCGGCAGTTTGCACCAGCTTGAGAATAGGGCGATAAGTCTATCGCCACTTTTGCGGCGCTAAAGTGCTGGTAAGTCGGCGATGAGTCCTTGAGTATATGCCCCTATATTTCTAGTAGCGATTACTTCATTCCATACACAGGGAGGATTGCAGCCCTGTCACTGTAGCTGCTGTCTATTGTTTTCTGTCCAGAGAAATCAGGCCGTTCCCCGCACTTCCCTGCCCTTTCTGACAAAGGTGGTATATGCCTTCCATAGGGGACATTCTAGCACCTCTTATTTTGCTTTTCTCCTACTTCCAAGGAAGAGCAGCTGTAAAAGCTGGACCGTAGGTGAGCAGTTTTGTATTGCGTTGATCTTACAAGGTCAGAGTGAATGGATGACCAGCTTTTTGAAGGATGTTGTTGGAGACAAGAAAGGCAAAGCTGTGACCAATTGTGCTATCTCGTATTTGGTTACTCTAGAAATTAAGATTTGCTACGCCTTGACTAATACCCTCTGTGGCATATGTGCACACAGTGCAATGTTTATGATGGCTTCCACTGCTGCCACTAGGGGTCCTAGGGGCTGACATTCGTATACTTTTGCCACACATTACTGTCAGACAGCTCAGCCAAGGTGTGATGGATACTCTGTTATGGCTGTGTTCAGTGGCAGCCCGTGCAGGTAAGCGCAGTGGGGTGGGGTGGGGTGGTGGGGGCGATTAGGCGAGCGCAAGTTATGAGGTTTTATTTAATTATTTATTTTATGTTCACTATCCTGTCCTATGTCGAATTCCACCCCGCCTCACCGCGCTTACCTACACGGACCGCAACTGGCTGTGTTACTTGACTTTCTTGAATAGTTGACCCTGTAAATTCCTGCATCCTAATGGGTGTTGCTTTGGGACTTATTCATAAGGTGGGAAATCTGAAAGGATCCATAAGAAGAAAAGGTGACTTTCAGTTACAATATTTCTAGTGGATATTTCATCCTCCCTTTGTGAGTTAGTGCTGTTCATAATAAGGTTCCAATGCATGCAGTGTTTTTCTTATTGTTTTATATCTGCTGACGTTATGCCTTTTTGGTTTTGCATCCACAAACTTTGGTTGGGTATAGAAAAAATGCCAGGTACCAATGCTAGGGGCCTGTGGATGCCATTTGCAAACGCGGGAATCACCAGCAGCCCCCCCCCTCCACACCCCCATGCTCTTACATGCGACTGCCGTGGGGCGGCAAACGCAGGGACCGCCATGGGCGGCCAAAGGTCTAGCTACGCCACTGCATGGACAAGTAGCTTTTTTAATTTGTGGGGTGCAAGTGGTGGCACTGGAAAGCTAGTACTAGAGGAAAGTTTTGGGGATCCATTCTGGTACCTTGTGACATTCATAAAATGAGGAATCTTCAGGAAGATAGATTATTCACCGGAAAAGTTGTTACTGAAAGTAATGTTTTCTATTAGCATATTTATGATGTTCATAGGTCATTCTTGGTAAGAAAATATGTTGGGATTCAGATAAACCAGACCACCCTGGACTCCTGAGCATCTCTAGTTGTAAGGCAATTCTTAGGGTTAGTAGGGTTCTATGTGTGCCGGCTGAGCCCATGCTTGAATACCCTGTCATTCCTCATAGAGCTTGAAAAGAAATTGGATTTTTAGGCATAGTTTTGACATTTTCAGGTCATTCAGGAAAAGAAAACCTGCAGGGAGCTGCGCAAGCCACGCCACCATTGATTTCCTATGGCCTCTGGCTTTCAGGAATATCTAGGTTTAGTAATGTTGTCTGGGTGGTGGCCAAAGCTGGGTCGCAATACTACAGCTATCCCCCATGGAAAGTATGAGGAAATTGGCTGCTTCTGATGAATATTTCTAACCACAGAATCCTAATCTTTAAACTTTTCCACGGGTGCCAGACTAGGTCTCAACATTTTTCTCAGCAATGCTCCAGCGTGCCAGCAGGTCGTGCTGTGCAATGACTCAAAACCACCCCGGTAGTGATGGTGCGGAGCCCCATATCAGGACCATGCACTGATGTCAGTTCCTTTCTTTCCATGCATTCTGGTGCGGATGCAGAGATGCGTTCCAAACTTTGATGATTCTGAAATTAATTGAAAACAGTGTGCTAAAAAACAATTTCCTCTACAAAAACGACAGTCTTCAAACTGTGCTGAGACTGCTGGAAGCAGATGGCGGTCACAGACCCGCACAAGGTCTGTTTTTGTTGCTTGTCCTTGGAGCATAACTCCAAGATGTGCCCACTGCCAGTAGAGGACCTGGTGCTGAGGCCAATCTCAGAGTCTGAGCGGACGTTGGCAGCACTATCTAGATTGATGTTGCACTGCAACTTGCATTGATCTAGCTGGACTGTAACCCTAAATGTTTGTCTCAGCACCACTGCCAGAAGAGACTTCTTTTGGGCTGATTCTGACCCAGTACAGCAGTTGCACGTAGTCTATCAAGACAGATATTTTGCAGGATGGATTTTCCACCCTGATTGGTGATGCTCTGTATCTAGATGTACAAAATGCCATTGGGCTAGATAATCTCCTGAAACAGATCTAGATTTGCCACATGGACACCAACAGAGGAAAGTGACTCGTTTACTGGGGTGCTTTGAAGGACATTTGAGACATGAGAACTATAGTTGCCCACCAGTGATGCGAAATGAACATCTTAACTGAGATATTTCAAACCAGGTCATACCTCTCCAGAGCGATTACTGCTGTTTACTGAAGCCCTTACAGATGCCCTTATGGCTATGTGGACCACCATGTTCATCTCAACCAGTTAGTCAACCTGTGGCTCAGCAACAGACCTGCTCCTAGTGATTAGGACTTTCTTACTAAACACCCTGCTCTGGAGAGACTGATTGTGCAGTTCTCAAATACTAAGATAAATCCAAATTCCTTGCCTAGCAAAGTCTGTCTGTATGTACTGTGAAGAGTTATCTGTCGTCCCTGTAAGCCAATATTGACATCACATGGTCCCTGGGTTGATCTGTTTGTGCCGCAGGCTCTAGGTCCAACCACAAGTGGGGTACCATTTTCAGGTCGAGCCTAGTGGCAGCACGCATGCGCTGCTCGCTCTGCGAGGCATGCAGTAGTTGAGTATGCTGTGTAAGCCTCGCCCATTTACGCCCATAGTTTTTATTGGCTGCTGTCTTTGTCCTTGGTAAATGCTGGCTTCCGATTCATTATGAGGCTTGTTAGTCCCTTCTTGTTACCGCCCTGTCTCCATTTGGTACCGCCCATGAGGACTTGAGCTTTTACTGTGTCCTATCTCAGGAGCTTTCATTACCAGTTCCGTCGACTATTTACTTCATTAAGGGACACAGCATGCAAGGGGTGCCAGCTTCGGTAATGGCGGCCGCTTCCTAACCTCATTTGCATTTCGTTTTCAGTTTTTTTTTTATTTCAAACTTTAATACAGAGCGCGGCGCCCGCTTCAGGGACACCGCGCTCAGTTTATTATTATTTCTTTTTTATTTAATACTGAGCGCGACGCCCGCTTCAGGGAGACCGCGCTTGGTTTATCTTATTATTTTCCTTGGTCTGGGGTAGGAAAATCTGAAAGTGTCGCTTTTTAACTTGCCTACCAGTATGGTCTGTACTGTTAATCCACCCCACCTCAGGGAGACATGTGCTTGTTATCTATTTTAGAGCCAAGTGACACAGTGTCTTACTTGAAGCAACAGGTTACCTTTCGGAACGTGAAAAAGACAGGCAGTTTCTAGCGTCTCAGGTTTGATCCCTGCTTCCGGCATTAGGCACTTCGGTCGCCGTGCTTCCCTTGCAGACCTCTCTGGTCGTGGCCCTCGGACTGGAGCCTGCACGCAGACCTCTCCCTCACCAGGCAGGTGGTCCCGTGCACACACCTGTAGAGAGCCATCCGGGCTCTCTCAAACATTGTTGCTAGTCACACACGCATGCACCCCTCGGGGCGACCCGAGGGTATAAATAAACGGCGGAAGACCGCTCGTGGTCTTCGCGCCAACTGAGGAGTACCTGTTGTCCAGCGTCAATTATTAGCGGGGGGCCCAGCTACGGCATTCGGCCTTCTGGTGCCTCTCCACACTGGCGACGAGGCCGGTCGGACCGGCACGTGTGAGCGCTTCGCACGGTGCAGCTGCTGTGCCCGCTCGCGCGAAGGCTGCGCCGTCGCCCCTGTGAGTGGCGCCCGCCCACGCGTATCCCAACCCAACGGGAGCGTGTTCAGCTGGCGGCGCCTACACAGAGAGCCGACGACTGTTCTTGCAGCCTGCGCCTGCCCACGCGCCTCCCTTGTCAGCGGGAGCGCGCTCAACCGGCGGCGCCCTGCCTGCAACGGTATCGGAGCGGTGAGTGCGCAGCTGTGCGCGAGGCCCCGCTCGGGGACGACGCTATCGCGGCCGCCTGGGCCAGCGCCTGAAGCCCCACCCCCGCTAGGCGTCCTTGACACGCCAGAGCCCTGAGGCTCCAAAAAAAAAAAAAAAAGAGTACGATGAAGATGAGGGATGCGCCTAAGTGCATGGGGGACGACGCAGGCAAGGATAGAGAAAAAAAAACACAGCCCTGCACGCGCGAAAGGCAAAGATCGTCAGAGAAGGGCGGTGGCCAGCAACTGACACACAAAACGGAAAAAAGGGGGAAGCACACATCTCGGCCCAAGACACGGTGAGGCCCTGAACACGCCAGCGCGCTGCCCTGCACAGGCTCAAGTGACCCTGCACCCATCACCTCACAGCGCCCATAGCCACAACTGCCCTGCCACGCGCGCAGGCCGCACAGACGGTGCATCACGCGGCATTTCCCCCAGGAGGTGGCAGGCCAACGAAGGAAGGAGGAAAGAGAGCACTGCCAGGGGCACGGCAGGCAGATTAAGGAAAAGAGCGAGTAGACCACCCACAGTGTCGCTAGCCCTTTTTCACTGGACAGGGAGAGGACGGCGCGCCCAAGATGAGCAACACACAAACGGCCGGTGCACAGGCTGGGGCTCAGGGCCCGGACGGTGGACAGGCTGCGCAACACCCCGGACACCATCACACCGCCATTGCTCCCCTACCGCCGTTCAGCGAAGCTTCAGACCCCGCTACCGGCGCGCCGCGATGGAAGGCCTGGGTGGGGCGGCTGAATCATTACTTTAAAGGAACGAGGGAAACAGACGGCACCGTCAAGCGGTCGCTTCTCATTTACTATGGGGGGCCCGAAATCTATGACCTGTTCGAGACGCTTCCAAACACGGGAGAGGAGGATGACTACGACGCGGCAGTGAGGGCACTCGACAGACACTTCGACCCACAGCTAAACCCAGATTTCGAGAAATTCAAGTTCAGAAGGGCCTCACAGGCTGATTCGGAATCGGTCGACATGTTCTATGCCAGGCTGCGCCGGCTGGCCAGCACATGCACATTTGTCGCTCCGCAGACGGAAATCAGGGATCAGATCATCCTGGGCTGCCGATCAAAAATCTTACGCAAACTCATACTGCGACAGCCAGGGATCTCACTGGATGAGATCCTGGTCTTGGCACGTTCTCACGAGTTGTCAGATGTCCGGGCAGAAGCAATGGAAGTAGCACTCCATACACCCATAGCAGCGCAGGGTACAACAAGACA
This sequence comes from Calotriton arnoldi, assembly GCA_963921515.1. Classification (NCBI taxonomy): domain Eukaryota; kingdom Metazoa; phylum Chordata; class Amphibia; order Caudata; family Salamandridae; genus Calotriton; species Calotriton arnoldi. The sequence goes on from CAWUFW010000859.1 coordinate 2,645,645, forward strand.
CCCCGTCATCAAGGAAGAGAGAATAGATGCCATACAACGGCGCCCTACCCAAGCCCGGCAAGTACAACCGCCGTCGCAAGGCGGCCAGTGCGGGTACTGTGGGGATGAGCACGCAAAGACAGCGGTCTGCGGGGGCAAAAGGGAAGACGTGCTCCCGGTGTGGGAGACTCAACCATTATGCCAGGGTATGCCGAGGCGGACGATTCCGGCAAGGCCCGTCAAGACAGAGGAGCCTCACGCAACGTATCCAACAAGTGTCGCTCGAGGATTCGCCCCCTTCCGAAGAAGCCAGACAGGTGTGGGAAGATGAAGATGATGACGTCTTTGTGGTGTCCTATGTCAGCCGAACGGACAGGCGACGGAGCCTCCCCCGATGTGCTCGGTGACAGTGGAAGGCACGGACGTGCGGGCCCTTATTGACACGGGTGCCTCGGTCAACGTCATGGACTCGGAACAGTATGATCGACTATCACCGAGGCCCCCGCTTGAGCCGTCCACAGCGAGGATATATGTGTATGGAGGAACTGACCCGCTACCACTGAGGGGAGTTATCCAGGCCAGAATTGACAGCGGCACCTACACCACGAATACCCATTTCCATGTAACAGAGGGACGGAAGGGGACCCTGCTCAGCTGCCACACCGCAGAAGATCTCGGACTCGTGTTCTTCGCGAACCAGATTCACGAGTCACATGCGGAGGCCATACTCAAGGATTTCCCAGCACTATTCACAGGTCTGGGGAAACTGAAGGGCAAAAGGTTTAAGCTACACATCGACCCAGCTGTCAGACCAGTGGCACTCCGGCATCGGAGGGTGCCGTTCAATTTAAGGCCACAAGTCGAGGAGGAGCTGAGAAAGCTAGAGGCGCTGGACGTAATTGAAAAGGTCTCAGGTCCCACCCCCTGGGTATCTCCGTTGGTGGTGGCCCCCAAGCCCAAACAACCGGGGGCCATAAGACTCTGCGTGGACATGCGCCTGCCTAATGTGGCAGTAAAGAGGGAGCGCCACATAACCCCGACTATGGAAGACATCGTGGCCGACCTCAACGGGGCCAAATGGTTTTCCAAACTGGATTTGAATGCTGGCTACCATCAATTGGAGCTGGAGCCGGAGAGCCGGTACATAACAACATTTTCGACCCATGTTGGCCTCTGGCGGTATAAGAGACTTAGCTTTGGTGTATCCTCAGCAGCTGAGGACTTCCAGAACGCAGTGCGAGAAGTGTTGTCAGGACTGCAAGGGGTGATGAACTTGAGTGACAACATCCTTGTGTTCTCAAGCACGTTAGAAGACCATCATAAACGCCTCCGCGCGACGCTGAAGAGGCTAGAGGACTCTGGGCTAACGCTGCACAAGGCGAAGTGTTCATTCTATCAAGACACTGTGGAGTTCTTTGGCTACGTGTTTACGAGAAAAGGGCTCCGAGTGGACCCGAGGAAAGCAGCTGCCATCCGGGCGGCCAGCACACCGAAAAACCCCACAGAGGTGAGAAGTTTCTTGGGCATGGCAACGTATTGTGGGCGTTTCATCCCGAATCTCGCCACGTTGTCCGAACCACTCCGGACCCTGACGAAACATGGACAACCATGGGAATGGTCGAGCGCCGCCAACAAAGCGTTCAAGGACATCAAGGAGGGGTTGCAAGACAAAGCAGTCATGGCGTACTTCCATCCGAAAAACGCACTGAACTGGTCGTGGACGCTAGCCCAATGGGCCTAGGAGCAGTGCTACTGCAGGAACACAGTTCGGACGTTTGGAAGCCGGTGGCGTATGCCAGCAAGGCCCTCACGGACACCGAGACCAGGTATGCTCAGATAGAGAGGGAGGCTCTCGCCATCAAGTGGGCATGCCAACACTTCCACTTATACCTGTGTGGCCAGGACTTCCAGGTAGTGATGGATCACAAGCCGTTGATCCCGCTCTTCACAGGGTCATCCAGGCTGGCACCCCCAAGGATTGAGCGATGGGCTGTGCAGTTACAAGCATATCAGTTCAAAGTCGTGTACAGACCCGGAGCACACAACCCGGCTGATTACTTATCGCGCCACCCTGACCCCTCATCGCCCACGGACCCATCTGCGGAGGAGACAGACACCGAAGAGTTCGTAAGGATGGTCTCGCAGCATGCCTGCCCGAGAGCCATGACGCTGGAGGAAATCGGACAAGCGACGATGGCAGATGGAACGTTGTCTAGGGCGAAAAGAGCGTTGGAAGAAAACACGTGGGCTCGTTTCATGGAGGGGAGTCGCCTACTACGCCCGGAGATCGGACATGAGCGGCAGCAACTGTGGAAGGTGCGGCACGAGCTCAGCGTGGGGGAGCATGGTATTGTCCTGAGGGGGCATCTGGTCGTGATTCCTGAGACCTTACAGCAACGCATTCTGGAACTCGCTCATGTTGGTCATCAGGGCATGGCCAAGATGAAAGCGAGACTACGGCAAAAGGTCTGGTTTGCGGCCATGGATACCAAAGTGGACGAGATGGTCCGAGTGTGCCACAAATGTACCATCACAGGGGGGGATCCCCCGACAGCACCAGTGCTCACGGGAGACCCGGTGAAAGTCCCCTGGACTCATGTCAGCCTCGACTTCGGGAGCTTCCCAGACGGCCGGCATATGTTGGTCGTGGTTGACACCTTCTCGAAGTTTCCCGTAGTGGAAGTCATGGGGTCAACGGCGTTTTCCCACGTGAAGAAAGCGCTGGACAAGATCTTTGCCATGCTTGGGATACCCGAGGAGATCAAATCTGACAACGGACCTCCATTCCAGGGGAGGGAGTTCCAAGAATATATGGAAAGCAAAGCCATCAGACACCGCAAGATCACACCACTATGGCCCCAAGCCAATGGGGAGGTGGAGCGGCTGATGAGAACTCTCAACCGGGCCATACGCATAGCGGTGGAACGAGAAGAGGATGCTGAAGCAGCCCTGGATCAGTTTCTCGGAGCTTACCGGCAAACGCCTCACAGCACCACCAAGTGTGCACCCTCACATCTGATGTTTCTGCGGCCAACGCGGGATAGTATCCCAGCAGACCCGAAGTGGGTCCCTCCAGTGAGAGACGATAATGCAGTCCAATCCCGCCGAGAAACCACTAACCGGAAGGCCAGTGAGACCCGGAGGGCTCAAGAACCCCGAATCCGTGTCGGAGACCGAGTGGTGATCAAAGATCGACACCCCGGGTGGAAGTTCCGGACACCATTTGAGCCCGAAGCATGGGTTGTGACGGAGGTGCAGGGAACCATGATCACTGCTCAGAGGGGGCATATCAGGGTCACAAGAAATGGTCGTGTTTCAAACCGGTGGCTGAAGATGGCCAAGACAGTGAGGAAAATGATAACCCGGCTGGGAGCCCGAGTGTGGCGTCCCCAGAGTCTCCCAGGGCTGGAGCCCCCCTCACCGAATGTGGCTCACCGGTGAATAGAGAAACCGTCAACAACCCAGACATGGCCGGTTCCGAAGATGGGTCTGGCTCACCCATGGGTGTAATGCGTGGCACTGGAAACATCGTCACTCCCCGGAGCCAGAAGTATGGCCTCCGGGCAGACCCGACGCCGAGCCAAAGGTTCAAGGACTTTATGTATATGTCCCCATAAACAATACTGGCGTTGGTGACTGGAACCAAAAGAAGGAAGGGATGTAGAGAGCCATCCGGGCTCTCTCAAACATTGTTGCTAGTCACACACGCATGCACCCCTCGGGGCGGGCTCGACCCGAGGGTATAAATAAACGGCGGAAGACCGCTCGTGGTCTTCGCGCCAACTGAGGAGTACCTGTTGTCCAGCGTCAATTATTAGCGGGGGGCCCAGCTACGGCATTCGGCCTTCTGGTGCCTCTCCACAACACCGACCCACGAGCAGCTGCAGGGACACAGCCGGCATCTCCCAGACAATGCTCCTGTGTGCCGCTTCGGAGGCAGTGTCACCGGGAAGTTCCACTGTGGAAAATTAATTTGTATCGATAAACATTGTCTGCGCCATCTTGCCCTTTTTCCCAATGCCACACTTTCGTCGTCCGCGGCGGCCATTTTAGCTACCTTGATCAGACCCACTCTCTGCACACCGCTAATCCCCAGCGCGGCTCCACATCCTCGCAAGCCCCCCCGCACTGGTCACCTCTCTCTCTCTCATGCACGGGCCATTAACCCCCTCCAACTGCGCTGCACTTCCCTGGGAATCTCACCCCGGGCCTGCCCGACACCTCCCTTTCCTCCTATACACTATCACACCCTCTGACACCCCTCTTCCTCCGTATCCGATTGTCCAGGCCGGTCCCAGGCTATCACCTAGCCCCTGCGGATACAGTTTATGGCCCCGACTGTAAGGAATCGCCCCTCTTCAAAGGAGTTACAGTAGATCAAGGCCCCCACCCCATGAGATCCGTCACACCACATGCATTCCGGGAACCGGCGGAATGCCCTGCTGATCCCTGCCGTCTGATGACGATTCTGTATGGTGAATGGGGAGGGATTCTCACTGTAAGGGTGCGTGGGAACGGGTCTGAAGCAGAAGATCCCAGGGATGTCTTTCATACTTCAAAGTATCTTTACTGTAATAAAGAATGTCTTCCTGCCATAAATGCGTGTATAAGAGGCCAGGCCTCAGAGATGCAGTAGAGCACCTCGTGAAGATTCCCTGTTGGTCTGATCTGACGTGTTCTCCTCCGGAGAGAATAAACCTTTGTTTCCTGCCTTCCAGTCTCCAGCGCCTGCCTCTTCATTGATTCATATTTTGGGGAATAGAGGCGACATCGCCGGGCAATACTTAAGGTTATTCCATTCGTCGATTGCCTTCCTGTTTTACAATTGGCGTCCCAAGCGTGGGGCCCATCAGCGACACGTGGATCCAGTGGGAGAGGTCCTGACGACAGAGTGAACGACTGCAACGATCGGGAGAGCTCCTGTCCGATAGACCCTCGTCTGACAGCCGATCATCCGAACTTCACTGGTTCCGAACAGACCTCTCTCGAGTGATCTACGGTCCTGACTGGGAACCATCAGGAGTGCCGCGATAGAAGATAGAGGGACGATCGGGCGCTGGATTCGGAGGACAGGAAACAGCCCATGCGGTCCGGGTAAGGTCGTACAAAACGACAAATTGTGAAACGATAACGGTTCTTTGAGACATTTGCTGCTTACAAACGAGGAAGAGTACAAATACTCTATCTTCCTTTGTGAACAGTGAAGGGTGGAGTAACGCGGACTTTTGTCCCCCTTTGTAATCTGTCGTACCTATCTTTTCTCCCCACTGATTGTTTGTTTGATTGATTGTCAAGGGTAGCTCCCTTTTTCTTTGAGTATCAGAGTAGCTCCTTTTGAGGCATTCCCTGTCTACAAACGGCGAGGGATAGGAATATTCCCTCTCCCTTTACAGATAGTGAAGGATGGGTAACGCGGACCTTTGTCCCCCTTTGTAATCTGTCGTGCCTATCTTCTCCCCACTGATTATTTATTTGGATCTAGTTCTCTTGAAACATTTATTGTCTGCAAACAACCTGGAATAGCAATATTCTGCCTAGTCTTTTGCAGGTAGTGAAGGGTAGGTAACGCGGACTTTTGTCCCCCTTGTAATCTGTCATGCCTATCTTCTCCCCACTGAGTGGTAGCTGGTTCAGCCCGGACCGCTTGTTAGAGGTGGATCATCCAGTCCCACTGGAAGGCACCCCTAACAAAGACATGTTCACAAAGCATGGACTAGTCGCTATAGCATATTGCAAATTATGGCACAGGTATACGAAGAAGGAACCCCAGAGTCAGTGGCCACTGATAGGATCCTTTGAAGAAAGCAAACTAGATGCACTAGATGAAGCCCTAAAAACTCGTAGAACGACACCGACCATGCTAGACAGCGTTGGCCTGTGGCGCAAAGAAACTGTACAGCGAAAGAAGAAAGAGGAAGCTAGGTTAGACAAAGAGCTACGTAAAGCAGCCCACCTAGCTGCAAAGAAACTAGAGGAAGAAATAAAGAAGAGAGAGGAGGCTAAGCGAAAACAAGAGATCGAAACACCGAGCCAGTGTCCTGTTAGAACACCCTCTGCGCTCTACCCTGAATTACCTTCGAAACAGCGAACCAACGATGATCTCTTATTAGGTCCTCCGATCATCTACATGCCCCCTCCATATGCCCCTTCCCAACCTTCAGCGCAACACTCGCGACCCCCAAGCACAGACGAGAGTAGCGCCAGGGCCTCGGCCCCCAAGGCCTCCGCACCGGCGGAATCCCTCGCACCAGATACAAAACAAGCAGCAATATTAGATGACCATGAGGCCCGAAACACAGAACCCACAAGGACGAACAGGTTGGGCAAAAACGAGCAAGAGAGGATTGACAAGGTAGTCAGGACACTAGTAGAACGAAAGGAGAAGGAGGAACACGTTATGGATATATTCAACTCATATGCGGGAAGCCACAGACGACACTTTGTCGTACGATTATGTTATCATGTCCTAAACGCTTATGAGGACCGATATCGAGATAGAGGTCCCGAGAGCCTAACGACTCTGTATAGAAAAATTGATATCGGGGATGAGGGCGAGTGTGACGTGACGGACCTCCTTGCGCGTACACTTAGGGTCTTCTGCCACCTCACTGAATCAGAGGTGGAAGCTAAACCTACGACATCCGTAGCGGCCGAACCACGAATAGAGCAACCTAGCACCATGATGCCGATAAGAGAGGCCGCCCCTATTGGGTCCCCCACGAGGTCAGGGAACACACGATGATGTTAACCATACGGATGCAAAAGGGAGGATAGTGTACAACTGGGTCTACCAACCATGGGATCGACAGGATATTCTGACGTTCCGAAAATCTCTGCCCGATTTACGAAAAACCCCACCGCCTTCTACACTGAACTAGGTACAGCCTTAGGTTCCACTATCAGGACCCTAACGGACCTCGATTTGTTCTTCGGGTTATGTCTGCCAGCTGATGTGTGGAAGCAGATCCGTAAGGTCGACCACCTTGAGCTGTTCGGACATACCTGGAAACAACTCGATGAGTTCGACAAGCAACGAGGAGCCGGGCAGAAACCCGTAACGGCCATCCTTGAACTCCCGGACAAGATCGTCCAGAAACTCAAGACCCTGATTCCCGAGAAGAAAATAGACTGGTCAATAGTGACGGCCTGTAGACAGAAACCACAAGAAGACGCTTCGAATACTTCTCTAGGTTCGAAACGGTGTTCTCCGACTACAGCGGCCAAGATATGGCCACTGCAACCGGACACCACTTGTTCGTTCAGAATTTCGTGAAAGGCCTGGTGCAAGAAGTTTCTCAAAAATTGCAGGCGAGCGAAAGCAGTTGGGCAGCCTCTAAACCCACGGCTATCCTCCAGATGGCCCAATACTATGAACATCAGAAGAATGAGAATGATAGGGCATCCGAACGTAAAAGAAGGAGTTGAAAGAGCGGGTCATGATAACTCAACTGCAGGGGTGACGATAGGTAGGGAACCCTCCAAGGGGAACTACCAGCCGACAGCCCCTAAAAATACACCCTCCAGAGAACGAATGCCCGTACCCTATACAAGCCGAAGGGACTTAGATGAAAACCAATGCGCGTTTTGTAAAGGATACGGTCACTGGAAGTCGCAGTGTCCGGTCCTTCATGAAGCAAACAAGAACCGAGAGGCTAGGGATGGGACAAACGGACAAAAGAACAGGGACCAGGGACGGGGACACACCAATGATGCTAACTATGACAGACCAAGCCGACCTAACACATTTGACCGCCCACGACAGAATCAGTATCAGCAGTCCGATTGCGAGAACATCCGTGATTTCGCATAGGACAGCCAGGGACAAGGAAGGGATCCAGTCGAGCTTTGTGTTGACCAGCAAGGTCCTTATGTCACTGCTAAGGTCCTGGGTACGAAGTCCCCATTTTTGGTGGACACTGGGGCAACACGTAGTGCATTATCCAAACGACTGATTCCAAGGGCACCCTTGTCTGGCTCACATGTGACATCAATAGGCTTTGATGGAACGCCCTCTACTAATCCCTTATCTACACTGATTCCCTTTGACTTAGAGAACAACATCACGGACACGACCTTCCTGCTATCTTCCAACACCCCCGACGCCATTATGGGTCTTGACCTCCTGAAGCACTTTCGAGCCACCATTCGATGTTCCCCAGACGGAGTACGAGTCATACTGTACGATAACCAGAATCTGTTCAGACCTTGTCCCACCCGACGCATGTTTTCCATCACTGACGCTGACTTGTCCTTACTAGACACTTTACCCCCGTACCTTTGGGCCAAGACCGACTCAGACGTAGGACGCATGATGATAGACCCTGTGCACATCACTGTACGGTCAGACGCTATGCTCCCAAAGCTCCCACAGTATCGGATATCGCCCGAGGCGAGAAGGCATTGGTAGGAATCATTCAGTCCTTAGTCGATGCAGGAGTGGTAGAGGAAGTAGTCAGTAATATCTGTAACAGCCCTATCCTACCCATTGTCAAGAAGCAAGGCGAGGGAGATGAGAAGGCTTATCGCTTCATCATTGACCTCCGCTGAAGTAAACAAAGTAGTCGTACCTCAGTACCCAGTAGTCTCTGACATCACCACCATCTTGACCCTGATCCCCTCCACTGCCACTGTTTTCACCGTCATAGATCTCAAAAATGCTTTCTTTTCTATCCCCATCCATCCAGACAGCCGATACCTCTTCGGCTTCACCCTAAAAGCCCGTTCATATAGATTCTGTAGAGCACCCCAGGGCTACACTGAGAGCCCCAGCATCTACAGCCAGGCTCTCAAGAGACAGCTGGACGCAGTCCAGCTCCCGGACGGAGTGGTGTTAATCCAGTATGTCGACGACATTCTCCTGGCTGCCGACACTACGCCACTTGCCACCACAGCCACCATCCAACTCCTGCACTTCCTCGCGGAGAATGGTCACAAGGTCTCCAAGAAGAAGCTGCAGTTCTGCCAACCACAGGTGACATACTTAGGCCACCTCCTGTCCAAGGACGGAGAAAGCTCACACCCGATCGGATCCGGACCATCCTAGAGACCCCCGTTCCCAAGACTCAAAAGCAGGTTCGCTCCTTAGTAGGCCTCACGTCCTTCTGTCGGCAGTGGTTGCCAAACCTTAGTCTCATAGTCAGACCTCTACTCTCTCTGTTAGCGAAAGACGTTCCCTTCCCACTCCCTTGGACCCCTGAATGCCAATCCTCCTTTCAAGAACTACGAGATGCCCTCTGCTCAGCCCCTGTTCTAGGGACCCCTGACTACACCAAGCCCTTCTCCCTCTTCACCCACGAGAGGGAGGGGTGCGCTTTGTCTGTCCTAACGCAACCCATAGGTCCCAAACAACGCCCTTGGGCCTACTTCTCTGCCACTCTTGACCCTGTAGCCAGAGCTCTGCCCGCCTGCCTTCGAGCGGTAGCTGCCGCTGCCGTCTCTATCCGACAAAGTGAGGGGATCGTACTTTCGAATTCCCTCACTGTGCTGGTCCCCCATGCTGTCGACACACTCCTGAACCAGACCAAGACTCAGCACCTGACTAGCGCACGACTGACTGGTTACGAGTTAACTCTGCTTACACCCCACATCACGTTGAAACGATGTACCACTCTGAACCCTGCCACTCTGTTGCCCCTCCCCGATGACGACCCCAATGTGTCCCCTATGCATGACTGTGTGACCCTCACGGACGAGCAAACTAGAAGTAGAGCTGACCTCCGTGACACTGCCATCCCAGACCCTGATGGAGAGCTATGGGTAGACGGCTCGTGCATTAAACTCCCCGACGGCACGACCTCGGCTGCCTATGCAGTCACCACAGCCCGGACGGTAGTTGAGACGGCCCGCATCACCCAACGGTCCGCACAAGCGGCAGAACTAATTGCCCTCACACGTGCATGCGTCCTAGCAACAGGCAAAGTCGCAAACATCTACACCGACAGCCAGTATGCCTTCGGGGTGGTTCATCATTTTGGGCTCTTATGGAAGGAAAGGGGATTCCTGACTTCGCATGGTACACCCATCCTTCACGGAGATCTAGTCTCTACCTTGACCGAAGCAGTCCTCCTCCCCGAACGACTTGCGGTCATCAAATGCCAGGCACACAAGAAAGTGACAGACATCATTGGACAAGGAAATGCACTAGCCGACATCACTGCTCGAACCACAGCTGAGAATAGGACGACGACACGCATGTACGTGACTAGGTCACAGACGGAAAAATGGAAGGACGCTAGAGAGCACATTAGAGACATACAAATGGCCTGCTCCCCCAAGAACTGACTGAATGGGCACGGGTGGGACTGAAAGTTGATGAAGGCTGCTGTTTGACAAAAGACACGAACAAATGGCTGCTACCCAATTCCTACTTGATCCCCATACTGACTATGGCACACTCCCCAGCACACATAGGATCTGCCCCCATGATTGAACTCATCACCCGAGTCTGGCACAACGACAAGATTCCCGACTCTGCTAGACGCCTAGTTCAACAATGCTTAATCTGCTTGCAACACAACCCAGGGAAAGGAACTGTTGTCCCTCGGGGTGGGTTCGGGGTCCCCGACCATCCCTTTGAAGTCCTACAGATGGATTACATTCAGCTAGACCGTTGCCTGGGTTTGAAGTACGTCCTTGTTGTCGTGTGCGCCTTCAGCAAATGGGTGGAGGCCTATCCCACACGCGACAACACTGCCATGACCACTGCCAAAGTCCTGTTAAAAGAGTTTTTCCCCGATATGGCCTTTGTCGGATTTTATGGAGTGACAACGGCCCCCACTTCATAGCTGAAGTCATCCAACTTATCTTAAAGGGATTGGGTGTAAAACAGAAATTTCACGCAGTCTTCCACCCCCAATCTGCAGGCCTGGTCGAGCGACACAACGCCACACTCAAGCTAAAAATCTCTAAGATTGTTGCCTCCACCGGACTGAAGTGGCCTGATGCCCTCCCATTGGCATTGCTATCAATGCGCTCCACCCCCACTAAGCACCACTTGACCCCTTACGAAGTAGTATTCGGGCGGCCAATGAATATTTGGGCCGCGCCTAGGCCAACTTCGATCCATGACGTCCCAGACGTCCTAATGTCTGACTATCTGTGCACCCTCACTAAAACCTTAACTGTCATCCATCAACAGGTGCTGCAAGCCATCCCAGACGCTTCCAGGGGCCCAGGACACGACATTCACCCAGGGGATCACGTCTTGATCCGCAACTTCCAGCGTGCCAAAAGCTTGGAACCTCGGTGGACGGGCCCCTGGCAAGTCCTGATCACTACACGGACGGCCCTTCGAGTGGAAGGCAAGCGTCACTGGGTGCATGCGCACCATTGTAAACGCGCCCCCAACTCTGACGACGGAAGAAGACATCGCGACTCAGGAAGAGCTCCTGACAAAAGACAAACCATCGTTGAGCTGTCACACCGACACAGAAACGCTCGAACTGGCAGAGTTTCCCGATCCCACCGTACCGTCCAGGGAAGGGTACAACCTACGTAAAGGGAGGAGCTTCGGCAAAGCAGACCACTGACTGGGTAAAATCTCAGAACGGTAGCCTAACACACTCAAGGTTGCCCGAAGAGAAGTCAGAGAAAGTCGGTGGTTCTGCCCGCTACCGAGCACTCTGAAGATGATGGAAGCGCCCGACTCCCCAATGATGGAAGCAACTGGATATCTGAAGAGGACCTACCGAAACCCAAAGACTAACAAACTGCACAGCTCAAAGACTATAGCCGTTTTCATTACCCTTCTCTTTTGCCTCCTCCTCATGACAACCTTCTGGATCATCGAAGAAAGCACACCCGCTCACAAAACATTGCTCCCCACTGAACTGCCGATAACTACCAAGGAACACTTCCTGATTGCCCTTTCTCCACCGCTCCGAGAGAGACGCAGGGAGTTCTGGAATAACTCTTTTGTGCAACTGCTGCACCAACACAACCTTGCCGCTAATGCCACTAATTGCTGGATCTGCGGGCTGCTGCCCCATGCAGCCGGACACTCCATCCCGTTCATTCCTTCGCCCTTTTCCATCCACGGCTCCTGTCTTGCCTGGCTGATTCTTCTGCAAGAAAGCTTTAAAGACAATGCCACATCAGAAAGAACTGTTTCGCATTTCTACCACGAGGCATGGCTGAATAAGACTGGGCGAACCGCTACTCCCTTTTTACCCTCTGACCTCTGGTACCTCTATTCACATGGACATCCCTGCCAAAGAACGCAGTGGAAATGCAAGTTTTCCATAACCCAGCCAGACCCACTTTCTCCTACCTCCGGAAACGAACAGCCACCACTCTGACAGTGGCCTTGTCTGTTGTCAACGTCTCGGGCCTTGTGTGCATCGAAGGCCTGGGGACGCAACTGGTGGGCCGCAGCGCCTGCGTCATCACCAGAACACTGGATTCATCCGACCCTCCCTCCTTTGTTGCTTCTCCAAATATGTACTTTGTTTGTGGCACCAAAGCATACACCTGGCTCCCCAAAGGTTGGGGGGCACATGCTACATTGCCTTCATCCTCCCACCTACGTATGTGGCCCCAGCAAGCCATCACCGGCAAAAGCGTGCAAGGGACATCGACCAGGCCGACTCGACAGGAGCACAGTTCTTGGATGCCGCGAAAGGACTTGTGCCATTCTGGGGTCCGATGACGAACAGCCGCGCCATCCGACACTTGACCCAGGCAGTTGAAACCACCATGAACATCACAGCTGGCATCTTGACCAATAACACCGCAGAGCTTCAGGCAGTCCGCCTGGTGGCTCTGCAGAACCGCCTTGTTCTAGACGTGGTTCTGGCAGACCGAGGAGGAGCATGCCGCATCATTGGGTCCAGCTGTTGCACCTACGTGCCAGACAATTCACCTTCTGTTTACAAAGCCATCGAACACCTCCATAGACTGTCCTCTGAAGTACACCGGGAGCAAGAAGGATGGTCGCTTGGGAGCTGGTTCTGGGACTTACTGAAAGCCTGGGGGTGGAGGTTGTTCACATTCATTCTGATTCCGATTGTGGTGCTATGCGGGTGTTGCTTAAGTATCCAATGTCTGCCTCCTCTGTGTTCATTATTTTCAAATTGCATTTGCCCAAAGACTTTGGACTTACAGGCTGAACACATGAAAACTTTGTATGAGACAGAAATACGTGGCATTATGGGGATCGACCCGAATTAACAAGTTGGCGAGAAATGTTAAAAGGGGGACTGTGGAAAATTAATTTGTATCGATAAACATTGTCTGCGCCATCTTGCCCTTTTTCCCAATGCCACACTTTCGTCAGTCCGCGGCGGCCATTTTAGCTACCTTGATCAGACCCACTCTCTGCACACCGCTAATCCCCAGCGCGGCTCCACATCCTCGCAAGCCCCCCCGCACTGGTCACCCTCTCTCTCTCTCTCTCATGCACGGGCCATTAACCCCCTCCAACTGCGCTGCACTTCCCTGGGAATCTCACCCCGGGCCTGCCCGACACCTCCCTTTCCTCCTATACACTATCACACCCTCTGACACCCCTCTTCCTCCGTATCCGATTGTCCAGGCCGGTCCCAGGCTATCACCTAGCCCTGCGGATACAGTTTATGGCCCCGACTGTAAGGAATCACCCTCTTCAAAGGAGTTACAGTAGATCAAGGCCCCCACCCCATGAGATCCGTCACACCACATGCATTCCGGGAACCGGCGGAATGCCCTGCTGATCCTGCCGTCTGATGACGATTCTGTATGGTGAATGGGGAGGGATTCTCACTGTAAGGGTGCGTGGGAACGGGTCTGAAGCAGAAGATCCCAGGGATGTCTTTCATACTTCAAAGTATCTTTACTGTAATAAAGAATGTCTTCCTGCCATAAATGCGTGTATAAGAGGCCAGGCCTCAGAGATGCAGTAGAGCACCTCGTGAAGATTCCCTGTTGGTCTGATCTGACGTGTTCTCCTCCGGAGAGAATAAACCTTTGTTTCCTGCCTTCCAGTCTCCAGCGCCTGCCTCTTCATTGATTCATATTTTGGGGAATAGAGGCGACATCGCCGGGCAATACTTAAGGTTATTCCATTCGTCGATTGCCTTCCTGTTTTACACCCTCCCCAGTCCCTCTCACCCGCCCAACCCCTCGGGGTGCGGATGGGTGGCACGGGGGTTCCTGACACTCAAGGCGCTAATACCGATCCTGCCGCAGCCACTGCCTACCGCGCCGAACCCGGATTGTGAGAAGCATTTCTGCAAACAAGGGTGAACTGACCTTCCGGCATCAAGGGGTAATGGGGGGTTGGTTTCACAAAGTGTCAGTCAGGCCGGGGACCTGTCTCTCACACCCAGACCCTGCTATCCTCACAGAGGCGCTGGACTGCTTTACTCCTGTAGATCGGACCAAATGGCACTGATGCTAGAGTTCCAATCAGTTTCAAAATAATTCTGCTTACAACCTACCACGTCCCTTCACTAGATATCATCCCAGGACACCTCAGTGCATGGTATATAAACGCTCAATTCAATGAAAGCCTTTGCCATCAGTCACGATGAAATCCTTTCAGTATCTGCTCTTACCTTTCCCCAAGTCAAAGGATTTAATTTGCATCCTAAGTACAGTATATAGGTATTTTGTTATTAATGACTATCCGACATGCAAAACCATACCTGCACGAAGTGGAAAACCATACTGGGTTTATGATTTTTGTAGCGCAGCCAGCATAAAAACCTTATTCTTTCAACAATCTCTCGTCTTATTTACAAAGTAAATGCACATTACTTTTAATATAGCAGTGTAGTACTTATATCTGGGGATGCACGCTCGAAATACTCAATTTACAGGCGAGGAAATGCTTAGAAAGGAAGATTATATGATGCCGCCAGGATCACACAGTTTGGTACCGGTAAGCCTGGAACAGAGTTTGGCAGTGGTGGCTCCTCGAGGGAGTGCTGCGGGGCCGTGGGGCGGGGGAGGGGCAGGGTGGGGGGTAGTAAACTCCTGCATACGGTCGAACGGAGTTAAGTATATAAAAAAATTAAAAAACTAATTACATTGCCGATACGGCGAGGGAGAGGAGGACTGCAGCCCGGGGGTGCCGCAGTACAGAGGTAAGTGGTTTTAAATGTATTTTTAATTAATGTTTACTTGTTAATAGGGGGGGTGGAGGCGGGTGGCATAGCGGAGCTCCACGGAGTTCCACGGAGTTTGTTTGCGACTCCGTGGACCTCCGCGTAGCCCCGCTACGCCCACTACGCCCAGGGTTAGTGAAAACCATCAGAGAACTTTATGACCCCATAAAGACAGCATGTATGATTAATGACCTGTCAGCCATGGGAAGATGACATGTCACGTAATTTATGAGTATGGCAAAATGATTTATGACCACAAAAATGGACTGATAAGGAACTGTCAGGCTGATGATTTATAAGCTTGTAAGATGAGCAGAATGATTTATGACAGGCCGTGACGTTGATTTATGGCCTGTCATACCGGGTAAGACCACGGCAATGTATTGTAAGAAGTATTTCATACATGTTATGCAAATAAATTGTCGTCAACATCGACCACAAAGTAACAAGGCACAACGAGTGTTGGCAAACTTTATTGAATGTATGTAAGGAATTGCACGAATGGCAGTTTGGAGTGGGGCTCCGTGCGGGGGTTATGAATTCAGCAAGAGGTCATTTGTGTAGATCCTTCAAGGTATTCCTATAGAAAGTAACAGTTAAAATAA
Organism: Calotriton arnoldi; assembly: GCA_963921515.1. Taxonomy (NCBI): domain Eukaryota; kingdom Metazoa; phylum Chordata; class Amphibia; order Caudata; family Salamandridae; genus Calotriton; species Calotriton arnoldi. Next base: position 2,661,312 of record CAWUFW010000859.1, read on the forward strand.
AAAAATATTGAAATTGAGTTGAAAAAAACAGCCATTTGAGCCTACGTTTTCACCTGTAACTTCTCCTAAGTATGGCAGATTTTTTAAAGCCATATACCGTAACGTCCACTGGACCCTCTGGTTGCAGTGATATATGGGACTTCTAGGTTCACCAAGAACCCGAGGTACCAAGAACCAATAATTGAGCTGCACCTTGCAATGTTTTTTCATTGTGTACCGGGTATACCACAATTTACTTGGTAAAATATACAGAGTGAAAAATAGGTATCAAGGAAAACTAATGTATTTCCGAAATGGAAACATCATTTGGAGTTTAGAAGCAGTGGTTATTTGCATATCTCCGAAATTTGTGGAGACCCATACTAGCATGTGAATTAGAGGGCATTTTTCATAATGACTTCTTTTTTACACAGTCTTACATTTGGAAGGCAGAAATGCACATAACGTCAATTAGTAATAACACCTGTTCTACTGTTCTATGTTCCCCTAAGGGGTCGAATCCGATGTCGGCCGGAAGCGCACCTAACAGTATTCGTCCGGAAAAAATACCAGCCGAAAGCGTGTTTTCCGACCGACTCGAACACTCAACCGAACGAACAAGTACGATGCGCATAACAGCCCAGATTCCGAGCGAGCCGTACTTACCCATTCCAGCTCCTGTTCCCCGACCGAGCCGGATCCGTAAACGCTGAATCGAACGGAACCAAATTCACAGCACCTTCCGGCCGGACTAGTACGATGCGTCTTCCGTACGCGCCGAACTCGTCGCTACGTCCGGCACGTTTGAGCATCCGGGAGAGCTGCACATAAGCTCCGATTCGCGCCACAAGACGATCCACGGCGACGAGACGAACAAGCCAGCGACGAGTCGAAGCCACGAGAAACCCGAACGAGACGACCCAACCATGAATCCCATCGTGCAGGTCCTACCAATACTCTACATCTATTACCGGGACCGGTACGGACGCGTACGGCGCAGACGGTAAGTCAAACACCCACAACACAAACAAACGACACGTACCCGAAATATGTCACACACACATAGGGATGCACAAATGACGTGCAACAGCAGAACCATAGGGGTGGGTTGGCCAACACCAATGCCATACACACCCATACGGGGATGGATGCCTACCACCAACACCACCCTACAACCACCCCTACTCATGGGTGGCTAGATGCCTGCCACCACCACCACCCCCGCTCATGGGGGGCTGGATGGCTGCCACTACTACCATCCCCACTCATGGGGGGCTGGATGCCTGTCACTACTGCCATCCCCACTCATGGGGGGCTGGATGGCTGCCACTACTACCATCCCCACTCATGGGGGGCTGGATGCCTGTCACTACTGCCATCCCCACCCATAGGGGGATGGATGCCTACCACTAACACCACCCCCACTCAGGGTGGGCTGGATGCCTGTCACTACTACCATCCCCACTCATGGGGGGCTGGATGCCTGTCACTACTGCCATCCCCACTCATGGGGGGCTGGATGCCTGTCACTACTGCCATCCCCACTCATGGGGGGCTGGATGGCTGCCACTACTACCATCCCCACTCATGGGGGTCTGGATGCCTAACACTACTACCATCCCCACTCATGGGGGGCTGGATGCCTACCACTACTACCATCCCCTCTCATGGGGGGCTGGATGGCTGCCACTACTACCATCCCCACTCATGAGGGGCTGGATGCCTGTCACTACTGCCATCCCCACTCATGGGGGGCTGGATGGCTGCCACTACTACCATCCCCACTCATGGGGGCTGGATGCCTACCACTACTACCATCCCCACTCATGGGGGGCTGGATGCCTGCCACTACTGCCATCCCCACCCATAGGGGGCTGGATGGCTGTCACTACTACCATCCCCACTCAGGGTGGGCTGGATGCCTGTCACTACTGCCATCCCCACCCATAGGGGGCTGGATGGCTGTCACTACTACCATCCCCACTCATTGGGGTCTGGATGCCTACCACTACTACCATCCCCACTCATGGGGGGCTGGATGCCTACCACTACTAATGCCTACCACTACTACCATCCCCACTCATGGGGGGCTGGATGCCTACCACTACTACCATCCCCACACATGGGGGGCTGGATGCCTGTCACTACTGCCATCCCCACTCATGGGGGGCTGGATGCGTACCACCACTACCATCCCCACTCATGGGGGGCTGGATGCCTGTCACTACTGCCATCCCCACTCATGGGGGGCTGGATGGCTGCCACTACTACCATCCCCACTCATGGGGGGCTGGATGCCTACCACTACTACCATCCCCACTCAGGGGGGCCTGGATGCCTGTCACTACTACCATCCACACTCATGGGGGGCTGGATGGCTGCCACTACTACCATCCCCACTCATGGGGGGCTGGATGCCTACCACTACTACCATCCCCACACATGGGGGGCTGGATGCCTACCACCACTACCATCCCCACTCATGGGGGGCTGGATGCCTGCCACTACTGCCATCTCCACTAATGGGGGGCTGGATGCCTACCACCACTACCATCCCCACTCATGGGGGGCTGGATGCCTGCCACTACTGCCATCTCCACTAATGGGGGGCTGGATGCCTACCACCACTATCATCCCCACTCATGGGGGGCTGGATACCTGCCACTACTGCCATCCCCACTAATGGGGGGCTGGATGCCTACCACCACTACCATCCCCACTCATGGGGGGCTGGATGCCTGCCACTACTGCCATCCCCACTAATGGTGGGCTGGATGCCTACCACCACTACCATCCCCACTCATGGGGGGCTGGATGCCTACCACCACTACCATCCCCACTCATGGGGGGCTGGATGCCTGCCACTACTGCCATCCCCACTAATGGGGGGCTGGATGCCTACCACCACTACCATCCCCACTCATGGGGGGCTGGATGCCTGCCACTACTGCCATCCCCACTAATGGGGGGCTGGATGCCTACCACTACTACCATCCCCACCCATAGGGGGCTGGATGCCTGTCACTACAACCACCCCTACTCATAGGACGGGTAATGCATGACACAACTAGCATACTCCCACATAAGGACTGTCTGTAAATTACATCCCACCCCCAACACCATGACAAGCGTGTGTGGTCTGTGTCAAATGCATACAACACTGAACATGACATTGAACATACAATGTGACCCCCTAACACATGTGTCACACATAATTGTGTGTGTGGCCTACACAATGCAAGCAGACCAGGACCACTGTGGCAATGGGGCCCAAAGCCCCATCACCACAGTGCCCAAAAGGTAAGTGTGTGCTCCATAGCTGAAGCACATTTTGAACAGTGTGGCAATGGGGCCCAAAGCCCCATCACCACAGTGCCCAAAAGGTAAGTGTGTGCTCCATAGAAGCACATTTTGAACAGTGTGGCAATGGGGCCCAAAGCCCCATCACCACAGTGCCCAAAAGGTAAGTGTGTGCTCCATAGCTGAAGCACATTTTGAACAGTGTGGCAATGGGGCCCAAAGCCCCATCACCACAGTGCCCAAAAGGTAAGTGTGTGCTCCATAGAAGCACATTTTGAACAGTGTGGCAATGGGGCCCAAAGCCCCATCACCACAGTGCCCAAAAGGTAAGTGTGTGCTCCATAGCTGAAGCACATTTTGAACAGTGTGGCAATGGGGCCCAAAGCCCCATCACCACAGTGCCCAAAAGGTAAGTGTGTGCTCCATAGCTGAAGCACATTTTGAACAGTGTGGCAATGGGGCCCAAAGCCCCATCACCACAGTGCCCAAAAGGTAAGTGTGTGCTCCATAGCTGAAGCACATTTTGAACAGTGTGGTAATGGGGCCCAAAGCCCCATCACCACAGTGCCCAAAAGGTAAGTGTAGTCCTGGTAAAAGCTGCAAAAATAAAACTGCAGGGATTATTCCTGGCCACACAACACCAAACACTACAGTGGCATTGTAGTGCTTGTGTCCCATAGCAACATAGATTGTGTGAGGCAAGCAGTGCAGTGCCAATGACACATCGTTCTGGCCATGTGCACACAAACATCAGCCATGGGGGCCCACATTGTCTACATTCACGAATAACACAATGACAGAAGTGAGCATCATAATGCAGACCCACATATCTGCACCAATGGACACACAAATGTAGATATCCTGTGGAGACTGTAGATGTCAGGTGAACAAATACCATACCATGGCAGCAATGGGACATACAAACCATGATCAATGTGCTGACTGATGACCTAGGAGTCCCAGGGACAGCAGGGGAAACCCACCAAACAACATACAGCCAATGGCACACTACAGAAATGCCAATGCAGTGGTGCAAATGCACAAACACAAACAGGCAGCCTCACACTGCATATCAAACACAACAGGTGATGGGGGTGTGTGCCAGTGTCCCCAGGCAACCACACAACACATGAGGATGCCTGATTTCCAATCACACAGATGTGTACACAGTGCCACACAAAATTAACTCATGGATCGGATTTCCCTATGTGGGCAATCAGGCATTGTGAGATGAGAGGGAGCCCAAATTGCACATGTCACACAAGCTTGTAGGAACAGTAACTAACACAGCAAGAGACAGACCCACCACAGCACTACCCCCAGGGACCCCACATTGTGCTGACACTAGCCTGCATGACAATCCAACTGTGCTGACAAAGGTAGATGTCGTTCACACTGTGAATCACAGCCATGTGTCCTGAGCAACAAACTACCATCACACCTACACAAGCTCCAATCAATCAGCACGGCCTGCCAGCCAAGGCCAATATGGAGGCAGGGGTCTAGCCGTGCAACAACTCACATTTGCACACTCAACACCACACACCCTGATCTCCACCAATGTGCAGCAGTGAAGCTCACATGGACTGGTGACATTGCACATGCACCCATGACAATCCCAGTGGTGGTGGGGGGAACTAAGGTGCCGAAACCCATCACACATGGCCAGTCAACAAGACTTGTCAATGTCTGACACACAGCACAGTACGCCGTACATGGGCATGATGTGAATTCCACCACAATCAATGGGACCCTGGCCATAGTCACACACCAACGAAGAAGCCAAGGTGACAGACAAAGAACACACGTACACAACTTCCAACATTGCAGCTCTGACCCTGAGGAGTGGCAGCAGTCACACACACAACGTGTCACAGTCACTGAAAGCTAACACAAACTGTAAATCACATGACCTGTGTAAACAACAAGTGCCAAGGGGAATCCTGAATGTGTCCCATCTGCGTTTGCTCACATCCCCAGCCCTGACAACAAAGACAACCTGGGATGACAACCTCATGAACATTAGTTTGCCATACACCCACATCACAGAGAAACCAGGTCCAAGATGCTGGATGAACACAGGACAACTCTGCAAGCATCACAAACAGGAACATCCCTAGGGACACAGCCTGTGTAGGAAAAGGTAAGGGAACACGCACAGACATGCTTACACAACACACAACATGGGCACACGCAATGTCACCGGATTACACACTGCCATGAGGGCACTCCACTCCTGTGGAAGGTCCGCTGTGCCAAACCTTGTCTGTGCACGACTCAAACATGTCAGCAGGACACTCCGTCAGTGAGTCAACAACTACAACACACAGAAGGCTCTGCTCACATCAGCCTGGGTACGGGAGTGTCACGTCAGTCACCTGCATACACCCAAAACATGTGGCAAGCCAGTTGCACTGTATACATAGATGAGTCCTTCAACATTGATGTGCAAAACTGCATGTCCAGTGGAGATGGGCACAGAGCCAGGGAAACAGGACATTGAACAGTGGTAAGCCCACCAGATGTGCATCAGTGTAAGACAAAGATGTCCATTTACAAATGCAAAACGTACATCCCTGTGTCAAATGCTGAACATTACACCCTCAGACTGCAGCAAAGGATGCCATAGATCCAGAGTAGTACAGGACACATATCCCATGGACCACATGGAGTCCATCACAGCAACACTTCATTTTCCTGATCTGAACACTATTACAACTGCAAATGCAGGATGCTACTCATCTACATCACGTACATCAAAAGAAAAAACACAAACAAAAATAGGCTTTATTCAGCTAATGTAAAATGAAAAGTTGACGTCCAAAAGAAACTAAGGCCAATGGCCAGTCCAAAATCACAGTCCCAACAGGGTGACAAGTGACAACTGGTCACACATTGCATGCCTGCACTGTACCGGACAGGGGACATCCCCCTTGGAGGGGCATACAAGGGGCAGGCCAGGCACCTTAGGGACAGGATCAGGGGATGGCAAAAGGAGGCAGTGAAGGGGTGGTGGGTGCAGGAGTGTCACCGGCAACTGCAGTGGAGGTGTCTGACTCAGCGGGGGCCAGCACCACCGTGTTACACAAGTCAGTTGGTGTGGGTGCTGCAACCACTGCAATGGGCTGGTCTGATGAAGTGGACTGGGTCCCCACTGCAGTGCCCGAGTCAGACGGGGTGGTTATGGACTCCACTGCAGTGCATAACACCAAGGGAGTGGAAGTGAGAGCAGATGAGGTGGGCAGGACAGAGGGGGGGGACCCGGTCCCCACACCAGTGGCACCAACAGGCAGAGCGTCTGGGTTGGGGGTGGAAGAGCAAGTGGCAGTGGGAGGGCCTAAGCAGTCTGGGGATGCGGTATTGGTGTGTGGGGGAACCTGGGGCAGGGTGTGGCGGGGGAACCTGTGGAGTGGTGGCCTGGGGGATGGAGGAGAGAGACTGGGTGGTGGAGCTGCGTGGTGGTGGGGTCTTGCTCTTCCTGGTCCGGGGGGACTTCCGAATGGGGTCCTGTGTCTGCCTGCGCCTGGGGGAGGGTGTCCGGGGGCGAGGGGCACTCCCCTCTGTGTGGGTGGACTTCCTCTTCCCCCGGTATGCTGGATCAGCAGGATTGGAGGGGAAGAGGCCGAGGTCACACAGGAAGAGCTGCTGTGTAGGTGGGGTAGCAGGTGAGGCAAGGGAAGGGGTCTTGGAGGGAGAGGATTTGGAGGACTGCGGAGTGACTGTGGATGCCTGTGTGTCTGTGTGTTCCCCATCCCCTGTGTCTGTGGTATCAGTCCCCTGAGGATGCTTGTGTGCACGTCTTGCCTTTCTCTTGGGTGTGTCTGTGCTGCTCGTGTCTGTGTGTTTGGGTGATTGTGCAGGTGTGCATGTGCTTTGGACAGGTAGGGGGCAGGAAGTGTGGATGGGGCAGAGGTGGGAGGGGTGAGGGACTGTTGGAGGAGGGACACTGCTGCCATCAGGGAGGAGTCCATGGACCTATTGCTCCTCTGTAGGGCAGACATACCCGTTGAGATGCCCTCCATGAACGACACCAGCTGTGTCAACAGAGTGGTGTGTGCATGGAGGACAGTCAGCATTGCTGTCTGCCCTACATGGAGCTGCCGAAGGAGGTACACAGACTCCTCACTCAGGGCAGCAGGGGACACAGGGGCAGGGGGTGCGGTGCCTGGCACGAAGGAGACACGCTCCCGAGCACGGGAGCCTCCACGGACCTCAGGAATGGGAGCCAATGGGAGGGTGGTGGTGGTGGTGGCGGGGCCAGACAGACTAGCCGGGGTGTGGTGGCTGCTGACACCCGCCTCCACAAGGGAGTCATCCTCCGAGCTGCTGTGGTCCTCAGCTGAGGTGGATGGTGCTGAGGACTCCTCGGTGGGGCTCCCCTCGCCCTCCGTGCCACTGGGTCCCTCTGACCACTCGTCGGACGCTGACCCAGTCTGGCTCCGCTGCTCCTCCTGGTCCGTGGAGCTGTCCCCTCCTGTGGCCGTGGATGTATCTGCAAACAATTAGGGAAACAGACAAACATCAGTCACCTGCACTGACTGCACACACCACAGTAAGCACAGCACATCACAGAGCAAGCCCTGGCATCCTTAGTTGAACATTGCCTAAAGTCCTCACTCAGATTTGGGGAAGCCAATTGTCAGTCTGATGGTCAACCATGGGACTCACACCCCTCCTGCCCTTGCACCCATCTGTCTGGTGCCTGTCTGATGGTAAGACCCCAGTGTGGACACATGCACCACCTACACAGTTGTTGGACATTGCAGGGAATACGGTGAAGTATGTGAACATGCACACAACACATCTCTTGCCACTGAGTCAGTGCAGGTGTCCGGATGAAGGGATGGCCAGAGTCGAAATAGAAATGCATGTGATGCATACCAGCACCACACACCATGATGCACCCATGTCCGGATAGTCAATGCCACTATGGGGTGCATGTTGCACATGTCACTCCCCTGCAGGATCAGTCTTAGGAAGTTTGATAAAACAGTACAGAATCCTTGGGTCTATGAAAAAAAGGAATCAAAAAGTGTAATGAATCACTACTACATAGTTTGAAAGCATACAAGTATAAAATACAGAACCGAATGACTAAGTGCCACAGATCTATCTATGGGCACTTCCCTTTTTAGGACGAAATCCCTCACTCACCATAGGTGACATGCTTCATCATTTGGGATTCTCCTCCCAGAGGAAAAGCATAGTTCATCTGAGGGCTACAACCCCCTCTCTGAGAGGGAGGAGCTCAGGGATGTTTTTGAATAACTAATAGGATATTATAAATCCACAAATGAAGAGACAGCTGTGTGAATGAGGGCGCAGCACAACAAAAAATTGATAAATGTGAGAATGGTGAACTTAAAACTAGCTAAAGAGCGCAAAAAATATACTTTATTCAAATACGCCCCTTGCCAGGATTAAAAAACGTGTACCAGCGGAATGAATTTAAACCGCAAAGGTAAAGTAGAGAATAGTGGTCAACATGTTTCAGCCATACACCTAATCGTAGGCAGGGCTTTCATCAGGACCTGTAAAGCTGCTGCTATCTCAGTGCAAGTGCTACAACAAAAAGGATATCAAGACAGAAAATCTTATTAGTCTGTCCATTCCAAAAGGAAGGATTACCTATAATGAAAAGAGAAGAATCAAAATTGATCCATACTGATGATCACAAGTATCAACCATAAACTGCAAAAGGTTCTGTAAAGGGTAATAAAGAGAAACCTTACCCGCCACTGCTGGGTAAGCAACCACACCTCTACCTGGCAACCGCTCAGGAAAGGAGCACCGCTCTGAAAAAAACGGTGCGTCTTGTCATTAACAAATCATATCCTATCAAAAAACAGGGTTATGACAGTAATACCAGTATCCCCGATAGGCATGTTTTAAGGAGTAAGTGTAAATAAGAAGGACACAGGGAGCACTGACCATTTAAAACATAAAATGTGAAGTTAATAAAAAAACTATCATATCTAAAGACTGAGTGCCTGCAACATAGAAACCACCATGAGGACTCAGCTAAAGATAAATCCATAAATACATAAATAAGAAAGCTAAAGCATATCATAATAGCCACACTATCCCCAAGAACTCAGGGGATACACCAAAATGGCCAAAGAGCCTGCTATATAGAGCTCAAATAGGCAAACAGCAGAGTCTGAAAATAATATGGAAAAATCCCACTCCAATCGAAAAGCAGGATGATAAAGGAAGGCTCATCCAAGTAAAAAAGACTAACCTCTCCGTCGGTACACCGGAGCTTGCAGAGCCTGCAGCCGGAGGTAAAGTCAAGCCTAACCTAGTCTGCTTTTATAGCCCAGAATCGAAATTAATTGGCTCCAGGTGGGTGCGCAAACACGAATAATATGAGCATGTGTCGAGTGAAAGTCGCTCCTCTCTCGCACATGCGCACTGTGAGTGAGTTACTGCTGTGTTCAAAAGTCATAAAAACCTGCCAAATTGCCGCACAATGGGAAAAATACAAAACGTAAACCATAGCGCACCATTTCCTCTAGTTTGAACATTTCAAATGGAAAGGGCGAATCTGTACTGCGCTATACTAACAACGCGCATGTGTCGTGTGAAGACACTCCTCTCTCGCACATGCGCGTCTTCAAGAGAGTGTATCTAAGCTGTAAAAAAATGCAGCAGACATAGCATCAATTGTTCTAAATTGAGCGTTTCTTGTTTCAAAGTGTAAAGAGCCCATCAATACGGCGCTCATCCATAGAAATAAAACAAGCGTCTAAAAATGATCACCATATCAGGAACAGGAGCCTAATACCACAGCACTTCAGCACCCCACAAGAAAACATCAACGTGCCGTATACCTGCTTAACATATACTAGCACATGAATATCACTCAATACTATAATAATTCTGGATCAAATCTCAGAAGCTATGTGCTCTTATATGCAATGGTCCAAACCCCGCATATAAACGCAAGGATGAGTGTGTATTACAGGACCCTCATAAATACTTGTATTTTGTGCCATCGGTTACATGAATGTGAGTCCATCAATAACCAGAACCTAAAAATGGAAAAACAAATAAGTAAAACACCTTGATAGAGTGTACTGTAGGGTCTATTTAAAGATGTTATTTTAAGCAATTCAATACACCAGTTCATAGAAGTAAGGGCCTAGTCCAAAAGAGGACCAGAAACCTAATATGAACAAGGGTTCCTTAGAAAATTATACTACAGTAAAACCCACGGAATCTCATCATTCAGACCTACAATATCAGTCCTCAATTTGTGCACCCACCATTGTTCCTGTTTGAACAGAAAAGTTGTGATGTCAGTAATGTGTGGTGGGATAAAAGGTTTTTCCAAGACCGTCCACTTAAGATCTTTTGGGCTATGCTGGGCAGAAAGAAAATGATTAGTCAATTTGGTCGAAGACTTCCTACATCTAATAGTACTCTTATGCTCAAGGATGCGAGTCTTTACTCTGCGTGTAGTCATGCCCACATATCGAAGCGGGCATGGGCAATGGATCAAATAAACCAGGTTATCACTATTGCAGTTTGTATGGCAAGTCAAAATCCATGGTCTGGATGATCCAATGTCAATTTCCGTAGTGTGAGTCGTGTGTGGACAAGCCGCACAGGACCCACAGGGAAAATGGCCCTGTACTGGAGGTAAACCCCACAGAGTACCCTGTAGATTCTTATTACTGGTACATGGACGTGTGTGTACCAAACGATCTTTGATGTTAGTACTGCGCTTGAAAGCGAATAGTGGACGTGGTAAAGAAGTGTCGCCAATATTCAAGATCTTCCAATTGGACAATATGCTTTTCTTAATCTGATTAGAAAAACTACAGAAAGTATGAACACATGTCAGTCGATTGGTAGTTACTTTAGGAGTACCTGAATCAAGAAGAGATCCCCTATTGTTGTTTCTTGCACGCTTTAAGGATCTCTTTACAAGCTTCTTAGGATAACGCCTAACTTGTAACTGGTCCGATAAGATCTGGGCATGTTCCTGATACTTAATGGTCGATGAACAATTCCTCCTTATACGTAAAAATTGCCCATAAGGCAAATTATCACGTAGGGCCTGAGGATGAAAACTGTTATATGATAGAAGAGAATTCTTCGTCATTGGTTTTTATATAGTTCAGTACTCAAGCCCCCTTCAGAAGGAGAGATCATAACGTCCAAAAAAGGCAACTGTGTCTTGCTAAATTCGCAAGTGAAATTCAAATATTGGTTTCGGTTGTTCAGCCAGATCTTAAACTCAGTAATAGAGGTAGATGTGCCTCTCCATACTACAAACACATCGTCGATATACCTTTTCCATACACGTATATGGTCTCTGTATGGATTATTATCATTCAAAATATGCTCTTGTTCGAAACTATGAACATCGAGATTGGCCAGACTAGGAGCGAAAACGGAAGTTTGATGCCATGACACAGGCATGCGTGCAAAGTCATACATCACTGTCTCCAGTTACATGGCCATGGCAGCCAGCCAACAACAGTCTGCACTGTGTCACAATCCTAGGACATGGGGAATGCAAGTTATGTAACTGACAAGTGCACATGTTCATCCCCCAAAAACAAGATCATCAGAACAACTATTTGTCCACGTCATACCAATTGGACATATGGGGGACATGAAACACAACTCTCTGAATATGAGCACCTCACAGTGTGCTGTGAATGAGAAACAGCTGCCTGAAAGTCACAGTCGCATACACCTGTGTTCACAGTCAAGTGATCAGACACCTATAAATCACAGAAGTATCGTCTATCATGGTCACATCTCCGCTGGCATGCTGAGCCCTAACCGATAAACATACCAGTAGTCCTGACAACGAGGACACAGCACAATGACACAGAGGCAGACACCTGAGGGAACATTTCACTGATCACAACATGCCAGATGGTACACGGGAGTGGGAGTACAGAGGGAATTGTATGCCCTGGAGTAGGCATGACTGTCCAGCTCCACCTGTAAGAGGGATGAGTCCTGGACAGTAGGCAGGTGGCTAAGCACGTGTGACACACTTGATACACATACTCCTGAGGCCCAAACATTGTTCCCACCTGCAGCATGGGTGTGTGCCAAATTCCTCAGGGACATGTGGTGATTCAGATCAGCAAGTGGACCACATATCAAAGTTACACCCAGATTACATGTCAGAACATAGGCATTGTGTAAGCAATTGACCCACACATGAATCCCACCACATAGTCACGGGAACAAATGCTGTCCCCCACCTTGAGCAAAGCTAAATGCAATGACACAGTCCCCAAGTGACACAATTTCCTGACTGTAAGGGCCACACATATGCGTATCAGAGGCGAAGTGGGCATGTCACAAATGAGTGACATGGGTCCTGGACCACATGACTGATGTACTGTGGAAGTTTAACCAGGCCAGAGGAGGGCACATAGCATGTCAGACAAAGTGCACAGTGCAGTCATGGACTCACCCCCTCCTTGCTGCTGTCTGGCCTTCAGCTGCCCATCCAGGTCAGGGAAGACCACCGCCAGGATCCGGAGCATGTGGGGGGTCAGGGTCCGGTGTCCGCCCCTCCTGCGAGGAGGCGACAGCTTCAGCTGGACCCTTGCGATCCTCCGGGTCCAGCCCCGAAGGTCCTGCCACCTCTTCTGGCAGTTGCGGATCCTGCGCCTGTAGACCCCCACGGATCTTACTTCCTGGGCGATGGTCAGCCAGATTTCCTGCTTCTGGTGGGCATCAACCTGTGAGGATGAGAAAGTGAAAAGGCCATTACTACACAAGCAACATATCCGTGCATCACACAGTTGGATATACATGTCTCAATCACAGGGGCATTTGATGTACATAGGCAGTGCAACAATGGCTATGAACAGTTTGCTAGCAGTCACTACATGGTATCATTGCATGGGGAGTAAACCTTGTTGGAATGCACTGTTACTGCACTGTACCTGTTCAGTGCATGTAACTACACACTTTGGGGTGTGACAACTACTCAGTGAGCATGCTAGCCAGTGGTGTGCACACTGTAAGTCCTGCTAGTCAGACAACATGCACAATTGGTAAGGCAGTGGACAGCACACTCACCTGCTCCCCTGGTTTCCCATACAGCTTGCTGTACTGTGGAAGGAGGCTGTCCAGCAGGGCCTGGTTCTCCTCAAGGCTGAAGGCTGGGGCTCTATCCACAGTACGTGCCATTGCAGTAGCCAGAGGATGCAGAGACAGCAGCAGTGTTGTTGGCAGATGTCGTCCTGGAGCATGTAGTGCAGGCAAGTGAGCTCTCAGGGGAACAGCCAGCATTATATGTGTGCTGCAGAGGCAGATACTGTCCCATGTGTCCAAAGTGATAGGTCCAAGTCGTTTGCATCTTCTGAATCTGACCAATCCATGGAATAGCAGCACTAATACACGCCCACAGCATCCTTCAAATCTTCAAATTCATGACAGCCATGATTTTGCAACATTGTTGTGGCTGGCCAACTGAATTCACTGCATCAGACTCGTTGGAGCCACAAAAACGCGTCCGTTGCCATGCCAGGCCCCAGCCAATGCGTGCGCACCGTTCGGTCCATTGCTGTACAACGCGTATTTCGGGGTACTACGCATACCCGCACACATCATATGCAATGGGCCGGCCGGGCACACCGATCGGTCCATTCCTGTATAACGCGTACACGCACACAACACATGCATTGGTCCGGCCGGGCACACCGATCGGTCCATTGCTGTACAACGCGTATTTCGGGGTACAACGCGTAACCGCACACATCATATGCAATGGGCCGGCCGGGCACACCGATCGGTCCATTCCTGTACAACGCGTACACGCACACAACACATGCATTGGTCCGGCCGGGCACACCGATCGGTCCATTGCTGTACAACGCGTATTTCGGGGTACAACGCATACCCGCTCACATCCAATGCAATGGGCCGGCCGGGCACACCGATCGGTCCATTGCTGTACAACGCGTACCCGGGATACAACGCGTACCCGCTCACATCCAATGCAATGGGCCGTGCGGGCACACCGATCGGTCCATTGCTGTACAACGCGTCCCTGGACAGGTCACACGCATATGTCACCATGCTGGTCACTGGTGAACCTATGCCAGCCACATATACTTTCCAGGGACTCAGGGGCACACCTACAACACCACACCCAGTCCACACTGTATCTAAGGCATGTGTGGCAGCATAACCTTATCTGTGTATGGGGGTGAACATGTGGTTTTGGGGTGGCACTTGGGGGCAGACACACCCAGGCTGTGCACGTGTTCATGGGGACAGGGTCCTTTGTGTGTTGTGCACCTGACCACTGTGGTGTGCAACTTTTCATTTTTGAGCATGTGTCATGGTCACATTTCCAGGTTGTGTATGTGTATGACATGTCACATACCCCCAGGCTCACATGTGGGAAGGCATGTACGTCACAGGGTGGCCCATTGCCACAATAGTGATGTCCCTCCGCAGTCTGTGTGCATGTTGTGTTTCACATGTCTCTGACTCCATGTGCACAATGGGAGACAGTCTCCACATCCACGTGGTTTGTGTATGAACTTTGATGTTGTGTATGTGTGTGTGTCACAGACGTCCATGTCTGTCCTGCAGAGGCTACAGGGGCCACTACCTGTGGGTGTCATGTTTGTTTTTCTGACGTGTACATGATACGCCATGTCATGCCAGTGTCCATGTGGCATGACAGGGTCCCTGGGAATCTACCTGTCAATGAGCTGTGATGCCTGTGGAGCATCTGTCCAGACATGTCACTGTGGTATGTGTGTGGAACATGAGAGCAGTAAATGGGTACTGTGACACAGCCTAAAGGTTTCCCATAGCACACCCTGGAACCTGTAGTCAGCACTTGTTGAACAGAGATGTTAGATGATGTCCATGTAGGTGCCATATATGTCCAAACAGAACGACACACACATCAAGTACTTGTGTTTGTTAATGATGTATCATGTGAAATTGAGTATGGTGACCGGCACATAGGTGGGGTGACTGACAATCTTGCTTTCTTCACCTATGCACTGCAGGGCTCCTGCTGTCCATCGACCATTCCCAGACCTGGCAACGATGGTGGAACGTGACAGCATCCGACGGTACCGCTTCACCAGGCAGCTGATTGAGGATTTGGCAGTGCGGTTGGACCCACATTTGCAGCCTGGCCGGCCGTATCCTACAGCGCTGACCCCCAAGGTGAAGGTGATGGCAGCCCTACACTTCTTTGCCACCGGTACCTTTCAACACACTGTGGCGACTGCTGGTGGGATGTCACAGACTATGTTCAGCCGTGTGCTACGCGATGTTTTGGGGGCAATGTTGAGATACCTGAACCAGTACATCTATTTCCCAACACGTCAACGACTCACTGACGTCAAGAGTGACTTCTATGCCCTGGGGAGGATGCCACATGTAATTGGCTCCATTGATGGGACACATGTGGCTTTGATACCACCACAGGCACATGAGCAGGCATACCGGAACCATAAACATTACCATTCGATCAATGCTCTGGTGGTATGTCTTGCAGATATGACCATCACACATGTGTGTGCCCGTTTCCCCGGTTCGGCACACGATGCCTACGTGATGAGGAGTAGTCGCATCCCGAGGATGATGTCACAGATGCCGAACCAGCGTGCCTGGCTTGTTGGTGTGTACTGACTTTGTGCCATTGTGTGTGTTCTGCTATGTTGTTTTCGGCACACATTTTCAAATCGGCTAATGTGCAATTGTCTGTCTGTAGGTGACTCGGGATACCCCAACATGCCGTGGTTGCTGACACCCCTCAGGAACCCTGTGACACCAGCCCAGATGCGCTACAATGAGGCACATGGTCGGACGAGGAGGGTGATTGAGCGGACCTTTGGTCTCCTGAAGAGCCGCTTCCGCTGCCTGGACAAGACAGGAGGGGCCCTCCCATATGCCCCAGCAAAGGTGTGCAAGATTGTCATTGTCTGCTGCATGCTACACAACCTGGCAGTGCGGAAGGAGTTGCCTCTCATCCTGGATGACGATGACCAACGTCCGCCACCTGTGGAAGATCCTGGCCTGGGTCACGATGCCAGTGAAGATGATGATGATGATGATGGTGATGTCCGCACACAGCTCATCACCAACTTCTTCAGCTGAATGTGAGTCTCCAGAGGGTTGTAATGTCAATGTTTTGAGTTTGCATGATATGTGTGTGTGGTGCTCTGGTGCTGTTTGAGTGTGGCCATGTGCTACTTGACTGGATGCGTGCAGCGATGTGTCCTTGCAGGTGGTCTGTACTGCCCAACAGTGTTGACATGCTAACTTGGTTTTGTGTAGTTATCTCGTGACATGTATTAGACATGAGTATTGCCGTTCTGTGCTGTTCTTCAGTGGTTTTGACTGTGTGTCATGTCTGTCCTTCACAGGTGCTGCCGGAGTTGTTTGATCAACTTGGATCCACCGAATCCATGATTCAACTTCCAAGGTGGAAGCAGTTGTTTCCCTACAGGTGATGTGCCACACACCCCTGGACTTTCTATCTTCTGCACTTTTTGACTTTGTGGCCACAGCCAGGTTGGATTAGCTTGCATTTGTAGTGGAAACAACATGTTGCAAATGTGTAATAAACCTGTGCTTCACTTTGGGATGTGCGTTGTCTGTAGTCACACATCTGACTGACATTTGCTTACTGCACCTGTAGTCTAGTTGACACAGACTGTGAATAGGTGGCGTGTCTGTGCATTCCACTGTATTTCCTTGCAACATCAGTATAGGTGATGAGTCTGATGGCCCTGGTGTGTATGTGTTGTGTGGCCCTAGTGGTGTGTCTCCCTCATATGTGTCACGTCGCCATGACTGACATGACGGTGTTGGACTTGCTGTGGCAGTTAGCATGCACAGTGTCATTTTTCTGATCACCATCTCCATGACAGAGAGAACGTTGGAATCACAACAGAGGCAGATATGGTGTATTGGTGAGTTTATTTACATACAGGTGTGAGGATGGTGCACAGGATGGTGGGTGCTGTACATAGAAATTGGAATCCAAAGTTCCCATGTGATTTGGAAGTCTTGGTAGCTGAAATGTCCAGAGTAAAGTCCACAGTCATCTGATAAATTTGGTCAACTAGAGCTCCCCATGTCATGTGGGAGAGTTGGGTTGGCTTCGACAGGGCGTGCAGTTTGCACACAGAGGAAAAGTTCCAGAACAGGTGTTGGCTTCCTGGGGGATGTAGATGGCCATCGGCCTCTCAGTTTGGCCTCCTCGGATGGCCCCTCTTCTTGGGGGAGGGGACCCTCAGGTGCAGGCTGCGGTGGTGCAGGGGACTCTCTGCCAGAGTCCTCCTCCCTCCCTGTGGCATTTGCAGTTGTTTCAGCAGCAGATGTTGTGGGCACACAGGGAGGTGAGGCCATGTTGGTGCTGATCTGGCGGAGTCATGTCAGTATGTCCCTATGCACCGCTGTCAGTTGTTCCAATGTGTCCCACTTGGACTCCATGCCAGACATGTGTGTCTCGACACGTGACATGTGTGTCTCGACACGGGACATGTAGGAGTCCAAGCGGGCATGATGGGCAGCCTGCTGCTGTTGTATGTCCTTGAGGATCCCCACTACCTGGCTGACCTCTCCGGTGCTAGTCTGGTACGCATCCGCGATGCGTGCCAGTTGTGGGTCATCATGCAGTCCAGACCCCTCTTCAAAGAGCGACCTATGTCTACCACCCCTCCCACCACCCCTGGCAACATGTGCAGGACCTGCGGTGGCACGCACAGGTGACCGTGGGCCCACTTGGGTGTTGTTCCTGGGCTCGTTGTCACCAGCTCCATTTTGGGCCTGGGTCCATGCGCTGTTGTCATCTGTGGTCCTTGGTCTGTCCATGTTGGCAGGGGTGGCCTGTGTGTTGACAGTTGTTGGAGGGGTGGGTGCAGGGGGTGCAGATGTTGGTCCTGCTGGTGCTGCATGATGACTCACACCGGAGGGTCCAGCTTGTTCTTCGCCATCCGAGGAGTGCAGAGGCTGATCCACACCAGTGAGCTCAGTGTTCCCCGGAGCCTGGGACAGGGACTCCTCCTCGTCTGCTGCTGTGTCCCCATCATCACCTGTTTTGGGGAGAGACACAGATTGTATGTTATGTTTCTACTGGCATCAATTGTTCAAACACCTGACAGTTGTGACTGTACCTCTGGATGTGGGCCAGGACATTGCATTCTCCTAAATTGTGACAGTCAGAGAGTGATATTGGTGTAGCACATTGTCCTGCCAACCTGTGGCATGTCAATGTGAATGTTGAGGTGTGTGCATGACCAGCATTGGTGGTATTTGGTTGCCATCCAGGCCTCCTTCTCCCCCAGCCCAGTTATCCCACCATGAAGCGTGCTTCCATTGCAGGGAGTGCAAGTTGTCTTTCAGGATGTCAGTCAGTGGTGTCCTGCTGTTGGTTGTTGCACAGTTCCCAGCAGGGCCTTGTGCTCCCCCAGCAGTACCCAGTGTCAGCCATCTTGTGAGTCCTTTTCCACTCCCTGTGATGTGAGCATGGTTCAGAGTGGTGTTGATGGGCCAATTGTGAGGGTGACCAATATCTGTGCCTACAACTCCCATCATGCTATTGCCTCCACCCCCTTCCCAGCATGCCCATCCTTCCTTCCTTTTGACTCTGCTTCCCTGTGGGGTGGGGTGCCTGTGCTGACAGGATGGCTGGGAGTGTTGTCCTGGCAGTTATTTGGCTACAAGTCCCAAGAGTGTCCCTGTGCTTCACACAGCATAACCCAGGGTGGTGGTTCTTTGTGGGATCTTCAGTTAGGATGTGAGGCATTGCATTCTCCCAGGTGGGTTATGTGGAGTTAGTGTTGAGGGGGTGTGTGAGGGGAGGTGCTTGTAACTATGGTCAGTGCTGTCAGTCCTCCTTCCCACCCAGCCAGATATCCCACCATGGAACGTGCTTCCATTGCAGGGAGTGCAAGTTGTCTTTCAGGATGTCAGTCAGTGGTGTCCTGCTGTTGGTTGTTGCACAGTTCCCAGCAGGGCCTTGTGCTCCCCCCAGCAGTACCCAGTGTCAGCCATCTTGTGAGTCCTTTTCCACTCCCTGTGATGTGAGCATGGTTCAGATTGGTGTTGATAGGCCAATTGTGAGGGTGACCAATATCTGTGCCTACAACTCCCATCATGCTATTGCCTCCACCCCCCTTCCCAGCATGCCCATCCTTCCTTCCTTTTGACTCTGCTTCCCTGTGGGGTGGGGTGCCTGTGCTGACAGGATGGCTGGGAGTGTTGTCCTGGCAGTTGTTTGGCTACAAGTCCCAAGAGTGTCCCTGTGCTTCACACAGCATAACCCAGGGTGGTGGTTCTTTGTGGGATCTTCAGTTAGGATGTGAGGCATTGCATTCTCCCAGGTGGGTTATGTGGAGTTAGTGTTGAGGGGGTGTGTGAGGGGTGGTGCTTGTAACTATGGTCAGTGCTGTGAGTCCTCCTTCCCACCCAGCCAGATATCCCACCATGGAACGTGCTTCCATTGCAGGGAGTGTAAGTTGTCTTTCAGGATGTCAGTCAGTGGTGTCCTGCTGTTGGTTGTTGCACAGTTCCCAGCAGGGCCTTGTGCTCCCCCCAGCAGTACCCAGTGTCAGCCATCTTGTGAGTCCTTTTCCACTCCCTGTGATGTGAGCATGGTTCAGAGTGGTGTTGATGGGCCAATTGTGAGGGTGACCAATATCTGTGCCTACAACTCCCATCCTGCTATTGCCTACACCCCCCTTCCTAGCATGCCCATACTTCCTTCCTTTTGAGTGGACTTCACTGTGTGTGAGTGTGACAGCAATGGCAAGATGGCTGACAGTGTGGTCCTGTTGTTTGTTGGTGCCCAGTTCCCAGCAGGGCCTTGTGCTCCCCACAGCTTTGGCAAGTGTCAGACATCTTTGAAGTGGCTTTTGACTCCCTGTGAGGTGTGCATGCTTCAGTGCTAACTTGCTGGGCCATGTGGGTGTGAGATGTTGATCTGTGACTACCACTCCCATCATGCTATTGCCTACACCCCCCTTCCTAGCATGCCCATACTTCCTTCCTTTTGAGTGGACTTCACTGTGTGTGAGTGTGACAGCAATGGCAAGATGGCTGACAGTGTGGTCCTGTTGTTTGTTGGTGCCCAGTTCCCAGCAGGGCCTTGTGCTCCCCCCATCAGTACCCAGTGTCAGCCATCTTGTGAGTCCTTTTCCACTCCCTGTGATGTGAGCATGGTTCAGAGTGGTGTTGATGGGCCAATTGTGGGTGTGACCAATATCTGTGACTAGCACTCCCATCATGCTATTGGCTACACTGACTTCACCCGCATACACAGAATTCCTTCCTTTCAGTGAGCTTCCCTGTGAGGTGGTGTTCTAGTGGTGGGTAAATATCTGGGAGTGTTTGTTGGTTCTATTTGTGCCACTGCCTTGCTGTATTTGTTGTTAGGTTTGTACATGTCATGACACAGTTACATATCACTATGAGATGGCAGGTATTGTGTTTGTCTGACTAGCATTCACATCTTGGGATGAATATCTTTTGGTTGCTGTGTATTTGCTAAAGGTGCATGGTTTGCCTATCCCCTTGACTGTGATGTGTGTGTGTTGTCACACCATATTGTATATATTAGTTGTGTACTCACCAGGCTCTGGGATGTCTGTTAGTCCGTATACGCTCACTGGTGGTAGGATGGCCCGCACCTTCTCCTCCCAGGGCCTGAGGTATACTGGTTTTGCAGGAGGGCCACTGCCGGTGTGCTGGCTGAGGAGGTAGTCCTTTTTGAGTAGGTCCCGGACCCTCCTGCGCACATCATACCACCTGTTCTGGATGTCTTCCTTTGTGCGCAAACATGGTGATTGTGCGTTCACCCTGTCGACAATCCTTGCCCACATCTTGGTTTTCTGCGACATCGGGGTCTGTTGTACCAATGTACCAAACAACTGTGGCTCTACCCTCAGGATCTCGTCTACCAGGACTTCCAATTCACTATCTAGGAACTTATGGTTCTTCTTTGGGGGCATGGTGATGGGTGGTGGTGGTGATTGATGTGTGTGTGTGTGTGTGCAAGTGGGGGGGTGTGAGTGTAGGTTTAGCTGGGTGTGTGTGAGGGTGCTATTTGTAGGTGTGGTAATGGTGTGTGGCTTGTGTGATGTATGAGCTGTGAGTGTGTCTGTGGTTGCTGTGTGATGGTGTTCTGTGCTGGCAGGTCAGTGGAATTTGCAAAGGATCATGGTAGGGATTTGTGGCCTTTATGTAGGTGGAGTTGGAGGTGTGTCCTTGTTCCATTTTTTTTCCTCCCTGTATTTATTGGCTTTGTGGTTGCTTGTTTGGCCCTTTTTTTAAAAAAATTTCCTTGGTGTTTTTGGTGCATGTAGGAGTCGTTCTTGTGTCCGAGTAGGACGCTGCAGTTGTCTGGTGCGATCTTGTCCGACTCGTTCCCGCTGTGTGTCAGCTAGGTTTCATATGCGGCGTACGAGTCGGTCGCGGAGTATTGGGTTGCTTCGGCTGGGTTTTGTATGCGTGTCGGTCGTACGGCTTGTGCTCCGGGCAAGTCGGTCGTGTTTTGCACGCACAGCATCGTACTACGCGGGTGGGAGTTCGCGGGTACGTTTCGTTCGGGTTCAAGCCGGGTGCGTGTCGGTCGGTTCGTTTCACGTGATTTCCCGGCCGGATGGCTTGTTTCCGTCCGGCTCGGTCGGTCGTTTTGTATTCCGTCCGAGTCGGTCGGATTTCACATGCATTTCATCGTACTACCCGGGTCGTACGGCGCCGGTCCGAGTCGGTCGGACTAAATTCCCGTACCGAGTCGGTCGGTATTTTTTCCGGCCCGAATCGGATTCGACCCCTAAGTCTCTTGATAAAAATGGCACCTCACTTGTGTGGGTAGGCCTAGTGCCCGAGCCAGGAAACATCCCAAAACGCAACATGGACACATCACAGTTTTCCAGTGAAAACTGACATAGATGTGGATTTTGGACCCTACCTCACCCGACACCTAGTGAAACCTAGAAAATCTGTACATTTTTAAAAACTAGACAACCAGGGAAATCCAGAATATGGTGACTTGTGTGGCTCTCACCAAGTTCTGTTACCCAGAATCCCTTCCAAACCTCTAACTCTGTAAAAAGAAAAACACATTCTCCTCACATTTCTGTGATGGAAGTTTCTGGAATGTGTGGGGAGCCACAAACTTCCGCCCACCCAGCATTCCCTCAAGTCTTCAGATAAAAATGGTACCTCACTTGTGTGGGTAGGCCTAGCGCCTGCGACAGGAAACGGCCCAAAACGCAACGTTGACACATCACATTTTTCCAGTGAAAACTGACCTTTTTTTGCAAGGTGCCTAGCTGTAGATTTTGGACCCAAGCTCAGCCGCAACTAGGGAAACTTAGCAGACCTGTACATTTTTTAAAACTGGGCACCCAAGGAAATATAAGATTGGGTGACTTGTGTGGCTCTCACTCTGTTCTGTTACCCAGAATCCCTTGCAAACCTCAAACTTTGTCAAAAAAACAAAATTTTCCTCACATTTCTGTGATGGAAACTTCTGGAATCTGCGGGGAGCCACAAACTTCCACCCACCCAGCATTCCCCCAAATCTCCCAATAAAAATGGTTCCTCACTTGTGTAAATAGTACAAAAAACGTTTTCTTGCCAAACACATGCAACTACACAAACTGCAGAACTACCAGTGGCGTGACCGCAAGCAGGCATAACAGCAAAAAAAGCAAAAGCTTTGAACTAGGATAAAAAGAAGAAATAAAACATTACAATCACAAATGCAAATGATAAGAAAAAAACAATTAACATTCTAAAACGCTATGTCACTACCCAAATGCCAGGCCACACACATTGCCAGCTGAACTCCAGACACACACAAATACTTCCACTAGTGTCTAGTGGATGTCTTGGCAGATGGGCCTACAAATATGGTCAATCTGCCACCAAGGCAGAAAAATTGCCAAAAGTAAATAATACCTGATGCCCCATCCCATTTGGGCAACTCTTACCCAAGGGGACTCCCCCAATGAATAATGTTTACACATCTCTGGTGCTATTGGGTTTTCTGCCCTCCCCCCCCCTTAGGGGCTGATGTGCCTCCAAATAGGGCTAATCTGCCCCCGGGATTGGCAGAAAATGGCCAAGAGTAATTTATAAAAAATTGTTATCCCCTATAGCAGTAATCCTTACCCAAGTGACCACCCCCAAACATAATTTAAAAACAACCTTGTGGCTAGTGGATTTTCTGCCTCCCCGTCCCCCCTAACCCCCTGGGGACAGATGGACCTCCAAATAGGGCCGATATACCCCCAAGAGGGGCAGAAAACAGCCAAAAGTGATTTAAAAAAATGATATCCCCAATGGGTGATTCTTGCCCAAGAGACCACCCCCATGCCTAATATAACAATATCCCTGGTGTTAGTGGATTTGCTGACCCCCTGGGGGCAGATGGGCCTCAACATAGGGCCGATCTGCCGCTGGGGGGGAGGGTGGGGGGAGAAAATGGGCAAAAGTTATTTAAAAAAATTATACCCCCAATGAGGGCGATCCTTGCCCAAGGTACTGCCCCCATTCATAATGTTACAATATACCTGGTGCTAGTGGTTTTTCTGCCCCACCCCCCCGAGGACAGATGGGCCTCAAAATAGGGCCAATCTGCCAACGACCAAAACTAGATGCCCACATTTGGAAGCAACCCTTGCCCAAGGGGTCTCTTGCATTTCCAAAAAAGAAATCCCTGATGATAGTGGTGGCATTCATGTTGCATGATCGCCACCCAATGCGCGCTTGTGTAGCAGGAATGCCCTGCAAAGAGACATCGGAGGAGAGGAAAAACTCTTTCTTCTCCCCGATGACTGTGTGCATGCTGCAAACCCCTCCCCAGCAGGAAAAGCCTACCGGCTCTCCAATGCGCTGGAAACCAAATGGCTTCCAGCACATCTGCCTATGCCATCAGATTGCCAATGGGGGGTTGGGAGGGTCAGGTTGGCATCAGAAGCCCTTCCGCTGCCATCCATGTTGGGGGGGGTTATATGAGTGGCCCATGGGGGGAGCGCCAGCGCTTCTCCCTTGGGCGCATGCGAGGACGGAACAGTTCCGTCCTCAGCACACGCTCACCGGGGCTCAGAATGGAACTGCACATGCAAAGGGTTAGGAGAATACCAATAAAAAACAAAACATGATGCCATTCTAAACATGGCAGGAATATGCTTGTAATAATGAAACTAAACATAGCAGCGGATGTCCTTCTTGCATTAGTATTGTACATAGTATATTTTAAAGTTTGAGCATAGCCACCACATCAAGAACCAACGTGCTGGCCATCTTAGAATGGTAAAACAATTATACACTTTGGACAAAAGCATTCCATAATGGTCACCTGGTTTAGAGAGATTGGATGTGGCACACTGTAGAGGAAATGAACGGCAAGCAACTGACCCCTTAGCACTGCCTGGTGACCTGTCGTATCTTCTTAATAAAAATAAAAAGAAGAGAGAGAAAGGAATGAAAGGAGAACAATAAAAGGAGGAAATAAAAAATCAAAGGACTGGCCAACAAGCCCTGATACTCAAGCATGCTTATCTTAGGTGTAGGTACACATGTGATCAGAAATTGCCATCATCCACACGACTAAAGAGCAAATGACTGATGTGGACTTAATCAGAAAAATGTCATGGATCAAAGCAGAGTGTAAATGACACTCAGACACACTAGTGGTAAAAGAGGGTGGCCCAAAGCCCCTTTATATATCTGTATGGATATGCATTTATATATATGTACGGCTGTATCATTTAATTATTTTATATTACTGGATCGTAGCAGACAGCTAAGTCAGGCCTTCTTTCTGGTAAGAATCACCTCAGTGCAAATGTTCTACTCTTAGGGTTTGTTAAACGGGGTAGCCCAAAATTCTTCCCTACAAAGGTAATCTGTGAGATTACATGTAACAAAATACCTGTACGCAGACTTTAACATAAAGCAAAGACAATCCACCCTTAAAAGCCTGTTGGCTTTAGCATATGTGCTACAGAGTAAATAACAGAGTAAATAATCAGGCCAGCTGCGTTTGTCGTACCTTTTCGTAGTAAACAGATCAGACGTGTGGTAGCTGAAATGCCTTTTCCTAGTGAACCAATCAGGCCTTTTGCGGTTTCATTGCCTCTCATCATAACCAACTCAGTCCAACTGTTTTGACTGTAAGCTTTCCAACAAGGCAACCATCAGACACTCTGGGGCATATTTATACATTTTGTGGCGCAGGCAGCGCCGCATGTCACCTCCTGCACTGCCTTGCATCACAGGGAAAGGGCAGGAATGCTCCATATTTATCCAATACTGTGCATCCCTGTACTTTTCCCTGGCGCCGTTTTAGCAGCCTAGTGCCAACGCAGGCACCCTTGCACTATGGTGCAAAGGTGCCCGTGTTGTAAGCAGGATTGTTTATGTGCAGGAAGGGGCACCTGCCTGCACAAAAACAATCCTTAGAGGCGTTTTCGTCTTTCTATGTGTGCTGCAGAATGCAGCACACATAGAAAGAGGAAAACACGAGGAGAAATAAACCTATTTCTCCTTGTTATGTATCTCCTGGGGAGGTATATCTTTTTGATGCGTTCCCAGGTTTACATCTTTTTGCAAAACTGGGAATGCGTCAAAATCCATGGATGTTGCATGGGAACACCCACGCAACACCCATGGGAACGCCTCCCTGGCGCAGAGCAATGCAATGTAGCAATTTGCGCTGTGTTACATTACTGAAACTTGATGAAGCCACACAGGGCCAAGCAAGGTGGCCTTCCGTGTCTTCATAAATTCATTCATTTGTGTCACTCTTGCACCACGTTGCATGGTGCAAGAGCGACTCAAAGGGGTTCATAAATATTCCCCTCAGTCTTAACATTACAAAAGTATACAAAATTACAGTTGGCTAAGCAAAAACTATCACTCCTAAGAAGGCCTAACAAGGGTATATCCATGGTTCCTCACAATGAGTAACCAACACCAAACTCCTTGCCTACTACGGTAATATGTGATATTCCATGTAATAAAATTGTTCTCTGTGGTGTTTCATACTTAAATGGATTAATGTTGATATATGCATTTCACAATAAATAAGTCAGGCATGCTGCCATTTCCCAATTCACAGATCAGGCCTATAGCCATTGTAGCATATTTATGTTATGCGCTCTAGGACCCTCCTGGTTCTGGGCCGACTTTGGAGAGGAAA
Source organism: Calotriton arnoldi (assembly GCA_963921515.1). Taxonomy (NCBI): domain Eukaryota; kingdom Metazoa; phylum Chordata; class Amphibia; order Caudata; family Salamandridae; genus Calotriton; species Calotriton arnoldi. The sequence continues at coordinate 2,687,767 of CAWUFW010000859.1, forward strand.
CACATGATATGCGGGAAGGTGTTGGGGTGTGATTAATGTTGAGTGTAAGATAATGAGCAGTGTATGAGTGTATGCTGAGGAATAAAGAAGTATTTGACTGCAGCTCCCATGTGGTGTATTTTAATTTGCATGCTCCAGGGCTGGGGAAGAGGCTACATCTGGCGACGAATAGGGGATACATGCCCGAAGAAAACAAGGCTGCTCTCCCTGAGAGTTTGCACAACAGGAAAGTCTCCAAGCACACAGAAATCCAAGGTTGAGGTCGTGGTTTCAACTGTTCTTTTATTTAATTTGTATTAGACACGCCCCTTCCCCAACACATATTTCGTCTTTAGCTGTTCCAGTCACAGCAGACTTCGTCAGGGCTTTACATTCAATTAGTTGGACTGTCATTAGCATGTGTCCATTTGGGGGATTCCTACGAGTATATCACGTTTTATTCTCACAGCGTCTTCTTCCTTTGTCTAGAGGTTTGGTATGGTGGTAGAATAATGACTAGTAGAGTCCTGTCAGCAGTTTATGCCCGCGTACTCTGCGGAACCAGACACGGGAAGGGACACTGCTGACAGGACTCTACTAATCACTATTCTACCCGCCACCATACGAAACCCCTAGCCATAGGAAGAAGACGCTGCTGCCATACTTTCTGACTCAGCATTACAGCATCAATGATCCAGTGAGAAATGATAAATAATATTCACACAGGGTAATTTTATTTTACATTTTTCTGGGCATGTGCTCCTCCCACGCGAGGGACATAGCGATATCGCTGTGTATGTGCCAGGCTAGGTGTAATGTAACTTCACCTAGCATTGGTGGTCTCGGGATGACAAGGACAGATTCAGACCCGGCATTGAGGGTCTGGGAGGGAAATCAGTTAGTGAATGGTGTCTTGACTGGCACCAGGTTGAGGCTGCTAGTGCCCGCCCCCGGGTACAGGTAGATAGATTAGAGAGCAGGGCGGGACACTGCCACAACCTGCTTTGCATATTTGGGTGTGAGTCTGGCAGAGCTCACTGTGTATATATAGCAGACCTGTTCTGCAGGAGGCCGCCCAGCAGAAGCGACAGGTGCTCAGGAGGTCAGTGCAACAGCAGCACACTGGTACAGACAGGGTAGGTTCCCTCCACGAGAGTACTGGTGTTACCACGGGCACTGTGGGCGCGGGGCTAGTTTCATAGGACCAAGAAATCTCATCTCTCCTTAAACACGCATAGTGATCTTGGACAAATAACAGTTCAAGCTCTTTCAGTTTCTCCTTCCTTCCCCACAAAGATCTGAAGAACCAGGTTTCACTCTATTAGAGGTGTGTATAAATCAGTTAAAGAGTACACAAGATTTGTTGTGGTCTCTTTGGCTCTAATGCATAGCTGGTGCCCATGTAAAGCACTCCAATGAACTTGAATCTCAATTTCTGCCATCTCTTTGAACACCATTTGCCATGCATTCTTTTAGGTGCTTAACTAGTACGCAAGAGATTGGTGGTGGGTGCCAAGGTACTACTGCTACCATTGTTTTAATCAATGAGGGTATGTACGACTGTGCAGTGCGGGCCTGCTGGTCGAGGTCCAGGCTTGCTGTACATTAGGACTTGGCGCACGCAGTTGCAGCCATTTGACGGCATCCATTATCCTTCAGTGGGGCCTGAGTGATAAATAATATTAGGACAAGTAATTTTAGAGTGTCTTAATGTGTTTTGTTGCAGGTTCATTTCTTTCTTCAGCTTTGAGAGCTAAGTGAATAGTTAACCGTTCTTAGGCGCAATGCATGAACTCTGCCACCTTCATCACATACTATTTAGAAATTAATGGCTCCTTTGACTGGCATCACTCTTGCCCTTCAGGTCCACAAGATCAGGGTCCTGAACTTAGGGCCTCATTACAATGTTGGTGGGAAAGGCTCCGAATGGCATTTGGATTTTCCTAACCCGTGGCGGAACCCATGTTTTCGACCGACTCGGAAACATTTCCGACCAACCGTTTACGATAGAGGGGAAACCATTCGGTCATTCCGACTCGGTTCTGACTGGCATTAGGAGACTCTGGGGCCGATTCCGATTCGGGCTGGAAATCTCACCGACCGAGCCGGACCCGGAGAGATTTCCGACCGAATCGGACCCTAGCAGCCGACCGAACGAGTACGATGCGCACGTATGCTATCGGACTCAAGTCGGTCGGACTCCCATTGAAGTCAATGGGAGCCGGTCGTACAACGCGTACGCGGGCTCCCATTGACTCAATGGGTGCGAGGCGAACAAGGGCGCCCCCTACAGCGGGTACGCGGCGAAGCGACTCGCGCCATACACGCACAGGTAGGGGGGACCCATGGGTCCCCCCTGTGTGCGACTCGCGCAGCTACGCGTACAGGGGGGTCCGACACGGACCCCCAAAGTACGGCTCCGACTGCTTCTTCGAGCCGGACGGCGCGAGTCGGTCGGACTGCTCGCGGCGCGCATCGTACTTGCCCGGCCGGGGAACGTCTCCATTGCGCTGTGCGAGGCGTGTCCTAGCGAGTCGGTCGGTGTGGTTGGGACGCGCGAACGAGTCGGTCGGCGAATTCGCACGCGCTCGCATCGTACTCGCTCGCCCGGACGCACGTACGAATCGGTCGGGAAAAAGGGCTCCGAATCGGATCTGGTTCAGCCGAATCCGATTCGGTGCCCTACCGGCCGGGATCGGAATCGACCCCTCTGAGTTTGTCGGAGCCGATTCGTACAGCTCAATGGACAGCGTTTCCGACCGACCGATTAGGATGTCGGATTCCGACAGCCTTTCTGACTCGGTCTGGCTGGCACAAAAAGGCTGTCGGAAACCGACTTTGGGGGCCCGTAGCAGGCCCCTCTTCTCCCGGAGGCCTCTGTTTGGGGCCTGTGGGGGAACCCATGGGACCCCTTTTTATTTTTCAAACCATGCACAGTGTGGCAGGCACCTTGGCAGGCATTCCGACCGACATCATAATGAGGCCTTTAGTCAGGAAGCCCTTCCTTCCAAAGCCATTCAGCTTCCAGACCATGAGGCTAAATTGGCAGATTTTTGTTTACCACTAATAAAATCAGAGGGGACACAGTATACAAATCAGCGGCGCGTTCACATGAGTTTAAATCTGAGCACTAATAATTAGCTGATGAGCTGGTCATAAGAAGACAGCCGCTGCTCTTGCACGCGAAGCTGGTGGATTCCTGTATACCTGTGCTCCTCCCTGTTACCTCAAGGGACTGCACATGTGCCAGTGCCAGGCTTGTGTAATATAAGTAACTGGTGCTCATGTAAAGTGCTCCAATGCCAATGGGTCTGCAAAAAAATAATTTTTAAGTTTGCAGTTCCCTTGAACACATAAGTTCTGACTTCAGCCATGTAATATTTTAGATGCTAAACCAGTCCGAAGAGAGTGGGGAATGGGCGCCGCAAAGGCAATGCTTCGCCTTTTACCTTATTTTTCACAGTGGCCCACCCTCACTTATTTGCATTGTGTACTGATTCCTTCTGGGTCTGCTTTATTCCTCGAATCCTTTTGAAAATGAAATCTGGACACAAAAGCATCACCCTGCGCAGTAGACTGACTCGTTTTTTTTAATTATTTTGTTTTTTTAATCTATAATGCTTTACTTGTCGTGCTGTACAATTTGCATACTACAGTAAGTGCTGAACATATTTAAAGCAGCAATGTATGGGGCAGTTTTCATGCTTAATTCTTTAAAGACTACATATCAAAATTGGCTCATTAGCGACCCTTCTTTCTCACTACATTCTTTATTAAAAATTGCTTTAACATGCACCATTTTCTATCCTTTTTCTCAAAATGTTCTCAGAGGCGGGGGAAGAACCTCCAAAACCTCCTTGTATCAGTTGAGCCTGCTCACTTCACAACCTCCCTACATAAAAACCAGCCCCAACCTTTATGCCTAACCACTTTAAAATATCACCAGCCGCCACTGTCATCAACTCAAGCTGGAGGAGAACTGCAGATAGATTACTACCTTTTTGACTCATTTTGGTTTGTTCAAATATAAAAGGCTGAGTTTTGGAGTATCTTTAGCTGCAGAGATATTTCAGGACGTTATTCGCTGAGTAATCCAACCCGTTACTCATGCTTTCAATTACAGTGATGACATGCTGGTTTTTGGGAGAACACAAAAAGAACACGACAAAGCCCTGAAACAAGTGTGTCAGTTGCTTGCTGATGCAGGTCTCACTCTGAACGCGGAAAAGTGTGAGTTTCACAAAACCAAACTCAAATTTTTGTTGCACATATTCTCCGATGGGGGAATGACTCCAGAACCAGACACGGTACAAGCACCGCCATCCACTTCCCCTCCCCCAAGAAGTTACCATGCTGCGAACCTACTTTGGCCCCAAATTACACACTGAAATAACAGTTGCTGCGAGCCCGGTAGCGCTAAGGGCAATCCTTGCTCAACACCATGGCTATATGAATGCTCAGAGACACATTATGGCCTATGCCAGTCGAAGTCTGCATAAAATAGAAGGTGCCTACTTTCAGCCGGAGAAGGAGAGTCTGGCTGTGGTGTGGGCCTGCAAACATTTTCATGTATTCCTCTATGTAAAACCATTCAGTCATTACAGATCACCAGGCATTGCTAACAATTTTTAGAAACCCGCAAGTCTAAGAAGCCCCCTCACATTGAGATATGGGGGTTGAGACTGCAAGAGTACAACTATGAGATCGTGCATAAACCAGAGAAGGATCAAAACCCAGCAGATTACTTTTCACGAGTGCCGCTACATCGTGACAGTTCAAAATCCAAGACAGATGAAGCCTATCTCAACTTTATTCACTGACAGACTAATGACCCCCTAAATATCGCAATACAAAAATATCGCGACTAAAATATTGATGACAAAAATATCGTCATCATATCTTTATAATGGTAAGTACAAAAATATTGAAAACAAAATATCGATGTAATTAATATAGTTGTACTAAATAGCGTTTTCAAAATAAATATAAAATGAACTAATAAATATTAAATAAATTAAATAACATTAATGTAAAAAAATAATATATATTTTAACAAATATAACAAATTAACTCGATTTAAAAAAAGTTAAACACATATAATAATTAATATATTTATTTACATATCTACTTAAAAATAATCAAATAATTTTAATTTATATTATAATTTCAAAATTATTAAATGTAATATTATTTTTAAAAGTATATAATAATAAAATATATTTTTTTTTAAACAAACCATTCTAATTAAATAAAAAACTAAGGGGGTCATTACGATGGCGGGCGGAAGCACAACCGCCGTGCTGGCGGATGCAAAAACCACCAGTTACCGCCGGCACGCAGCAGTCCACACGCCCGCCCAATTACGATGCAAAAAGTAGGCCAAACACCGCCGGCAAGCCAGCAACACCGTCCGCCATCAAAGTGCGCCCGTACACGTAGCGGCGCAGCCTAACTGACACACACCGTCCGACGAAAACACGTCCCGCCCGGCGTATAAATTACGATGCCGCAAACAAACGGCTCCCACGGCCAAGAGATACCGTACGACAAACCGAAGCGGTAACACGGACGCCGAGCACGGACAACGAAGAAGCGGCTCCCCGAGCATGAATCCAGCACTGCAGGCCCTCCCCATGCTCTTGCTGATGCACCACCAAGGACGCAACGTACCGCGGAGACGCAGGTAGGCACACACACAACAAGTGCACGCAAACAGCGCACACAGTGCAAAGGCGGAAAAAGCGGACAACCCCCCCAGCGCGTGTACACTACACATCCACCATTGCATCCACATATGACACACAGGCCAAATCGTAACATCGCGTAACACATGTGTACACACCACCTGGGACTAGGAACCAACGACCCCGTCACGGCCCCAAAGCGGCGATGACGCCGCCACACATGCGCACAACGCAGAGGCCAACCGCAGCGCCATGCATGCGTCGCACACAGACACAGGGACACAACCAAGCAGCACACACATCAGCCCCACCCCGAACGCACATGACACGTGACAGGCCTGCCACAGACATGTCCCCAACGTCCAATTCACGGACAACACCCAACGCCACACAACCGACGCACACATGTCAGTGAAGTCACGCAACAGCAGGACACACCCCAGTGTAACAAACATGGCGAAGCACACAGCGGTGGCAACACCAACTAGGAGAAGCAGGGCCCCTTCGGGAAGAGGAACGCCAGTACCACACTGAAACACCCATACCACCCGGCACATATGAACAAGACATATAAAACGGAACACCAAAGAGCCCGGGGACCGACAACAGGTGGCCCAAGAATAACATTCACACACAAGGCCCAACGCAGAGCGGAAAGGCAGCCTGCCGCCCACACAAGGGAGAGCAGACAGCACTGAATGACCTTCCATTCCAACTCCGAAACCACAGCCCTACGAAAGAAGCCGGTGAATACAGCCATTGTCCAAGAAAAGACCAACACAGGCATGCCGAGGAGACCGACCACAGGGCAGATAGCGCATATCACAGAAGCACACAACGGACGGGGAAGAAAGAAGAAAACACTCCCCCATGTCGGCCACATGCAAGTTAATTGGAAGGAGTCACACATCACTGACCTTGAACTGTCTGAGAAGCATGTGGGATGAGGGCCCGTGTCCTCCAAACAAGCCAACAGAACACAAGTCCTGTCTCCCTACGACTACACAGAGCTCACAGCAACCTCGGAGCGTGCACATTGCAGACTGCACACACAGCCGGAGCACGCCACCACAACGCACCGCTGCGAAATGGCAACCGCAACACACCTACCCAACTACGCCGGACAGCTCAAGCTGTACAAAACCAACCTGATACATATATTGGGATGCGATCTCCTGTCCCTGCTGAACGTAAGTTACCGACTGACTTACCGCATCACATTGTTCAGCTGCGTCATGCCCGTCTTCTACTGTCGGAGGTGTCCCTACCAGCATCCCGTGGAGATATGCCTCTCCAACCCGGCATGTCTAAAGGCGGACCTGCTACCACTACTCCTCCCTCTGGACGCACACGACAGGGCCTGCTCTGCCTATGGGGGCATGGCGTATGTGGCCAACATCGCACCCGCACTGAAATGGGACCACTGTGCCTCCACACGACGGATCATTGAGAACAGCTACATCGAATGTCACCCAGCATGCCCCATCATGGTCCTCCAAGGGACAACTTACGAACAACACCTTGACAGCCACCATCCGCTACATTGGCTGGCAAACATGTACACCACCAATGTCATGGAAGCCCTGCTGGACGGCATCGCATACCTGACAACCTGTAAATTCGTCGGACCACAACGCAGGTTCCCCGATTGACCTATGATGTCCAACCCCGCACCCATGCTTAGCTTCCGCACGGACTGGCCAGTCACCACCACAACAGCCATACCAAACGACCGGCAACTGTTACCACACCATCAACGACATCGCCATGACATCGGATATGACCGGGACATGCACACTGTTCCCCATCACATCCAGGAACACCGCATGCATCGTGGGAGGCAGTGGCATGGGGTCTGTGTATCGCACCCACATGGACGGAACTGCACGAACAACCAGGACACGACATGGATCCAGCGCCCATGGACACACACACCGCTCAGTGGACATGAATAGGTCGCCTGGAGTCTGTGGGTGCTGCACCCTCCCACCCCCGCCCCGGGAATCCCATACCAGGACCTTTGCATGGACGACAAGTGCATACAACAACAACACGACCCCAGTGACTGTGACATGTCCAGTAACCACCACATTGCAACAACAAGTGGCACGCCGCTGCATGCATGCAAGCACATGCCCTGATGTCATCTCACATGCACGCGTGCATGAGGAACAACCGCAGCAAACCTGTCACATGGAACTGAGATGGACTGTGCCCATGATGCCAAGCGGTCTTGTAGGCTACATGTATACCGTCTGTGTCAAAGTCCGCAGCTCCGCAGCTATACGTAAATGTACATTAGCACAGCCTTGGCCAAGCAGATGTAACTCTGAAGCCCACATCCCACATGCAACAGCCAATCACATGTAACCCCACACCCTATCCCATTTGCAATCATGCTCAGTATATCCTCAACATGTATTCCGCTGCCAGTAGTGTCCACTATACTGCATCACAGAGGACAGAAGACTCAATATAATGTTTGAAACCAAAACTGTCTCCGCTGACTCATTTCACAAGTACGAATGAGAGAGGATGAGAGTATGTGAAGTACACGGCAGTCGTGACATGACCATGTAGTCCACTGGTATTGGATGTCAACGCAAATGAGTAGCACAACTGTGGAAGACACACATGTGTCGTGTGAAGTCGTATGGACGCAGTGCTCAGGTGGGTGGGTGTGACGGGTAGATGCGCACATGCCAAGTTGGAGCACGCCGTGTCGGGAGGGGTCATGAACAGTACACCACCGCTTCCCTGGGCATTGTGAGAGGACACCTGTCGGGGGAGTGAACACGTGTGTGCACAGCAGCCGGGCACACGTACAAAGCGGTACCAGGCGCACCTCAGCCCACCCTCTGTGGACAAGCTGGATCCTGTTGTGCGCCCGCCATGCCCCTTGACAAGGCACACACAGCCCCAGTCGACCAGGTGTAACCCCAACATAGTCAATCCGCACAGGCGATACAGGGCACGGGATGGCAGTGGAGCATGGTGTGTGAGAGGTCTCCTCGCGCTCCTCCTGGTCATATCACGCAGGCAATAGAACCTCAACGTCTAGCATGGCACAAGTCAAATGGAAGTGTAGGGGGACGCACCACAGCACGAGCAGCACTGACGTCACGGGAGGTGGCTCGCACCATCCCATCCATTGCCCATTATACCAACCACGCCACATGCCATTGCGACTAAGTGCAAGCGCGTGCGCCACCACCCCGAGCCCTCCCCAGAGAGGCCAAAGAGTGAATGTGTGGGCCATCAGTCACAGACGGACGCGGCATGGCCGCAAGGGCAGCCACGGCCACTGGGTGTCGCAGGTGGCGGATCCGGAAGGCGAAGACTGTGATGCATAGTCCATGCAGGCCGGGTTTCCATTTGGGGCACCACGCAGGTGGACGGCGTCCCGCAACACATCATACCCTGAGACAGCCCACTCGTGCAACTGGACCCACACATACACTCCTTGCCCTCTCTGGTGCGAGCTTGGGGCTGCCTGTGCAAGCGCTAGCCTCGCAGGTGCACATGCATATTGGGGGAGCGAGGGGAGGACATGAGGGCTGGGGCGAAGATGACTGTATCACTGTCAGTGAGTACAAGGGATGACCCAGATGTGGAAAGGAAGAGACGTGTCCCGTGTGTACTGCAACTAGTCGCCAATCCAACTACCCCCCATGTCCGGAATGTAAGCCCGCACCTAGGCCCGCCCATCCGCCACATCGAATATACCACCAGCACGACAACCTTCCCATTCGAAACACTGACTGGGGGTGGCGACCAGTGAACAATCATGTGTAGCCTACCCACGCGTACATGTGGGCCCTCCATGATCCATGTCACCTGCGGCAAAGTCATGACATGCGCAATGAGGGAAGTGAGGAGAGCTGTCCGCCCCACGCACAGAAGGTGCATCAGCTCCACAGACCCAGCAGCGAGTCCAGCAGGGGTCACATGTGCAGGGGCAGCTGTGCCTGGTGTGAAGGCACATGCATATAGACAGCACATCGACCAATGTGTAGTCTGCCCACATCTACAGTCCATCATCATGCGGACATAGGAATTGAACACAGGGCAACACATCTGAGTGGGTGCACCCACCGTGACCAACAATGCGCAATCATCGACGTACCCGCCCTGTGCATGGCCCCCCACCCAACGGAGGCACATCCAGTGCCACCATCCCACACACACAAGCCTTCCACGGAACATGCTGTGTCCAATGCTCAGTACAGAGTCAGCGCCCATCTGGTGGATCCTGAACAGGAGACACATGCACACACATGCCAGCTCCCACTATGTACGTCTGCCACCTGGCACGTGCAATGTAACCTCTCACCTGTGACGTGTGACTGCAAGCACACAGCCGTCTTGGCATGGGGCTGTCAATGTGGACACCTGTCAATGTTTCGGGAGGTGTGATCCGTACAGTGCTCTACATAGGGTGCAGTACTGACACCTACTACTGTCTCATATCCCCTCGTGCCACAGGTCCCACTTGTTTTGGCCGCTCAGCCTGTGCCCACATCGTCGTCGTCGTGTGCCATACTCATCCAGCCTCGGAAGCAGTTCCATGCTCAGCAGACATTCATGTTGCCGTGGCGTTGCCACTTGACGAATATGCAGTCAGTCCCCATCAGCACGCCCCGCAAGTCATTGGGGCCTAGATCCCCATGTGCATGCACATGGCAGTGGTTTGTATCACTAGCCATTGCCATTGTTGGGAGACCTGTGTAAGTGTATTGTGGCCGTGCCGCCCCAGCTTGACAGCTGGGCTGTGGCTCATGTGCTTGCTCAGTCATGTCAGTGATGTGTATGCGAAATTGCTATGTGTTGTGTTGCTTTGACATGTGTCCACTGCCATTTTCCCTAGGCGGAGACCGAACATTGACCGCCCATACCAATTGCTGGCGGACATGGACGATACAGAGGTCATTAGGAAGTTTCGGCTGGACAGGCCAACCCTGCATCGACTGTGTGCCATGTTGGAACCCCATCTCCGTCCCCGCAGGGTGTATCCGACAGCTATCACCCCCACGGCTAAGGTGATGGCCGCCATGCATTTCTTCGCCACTGGGTCATTCCAGCACACAGTGGGCAGTGGAGGAGGGATGTCCCAGCCCATGTTCAGCAAGGTGCTGAGGGATGTACTGGCAGCCATGATGCTGTACCGAAACAGGTACATCCGCTTCCCCAGGGCTCGTGAATTGGCGGCAGTGAAGGGTGCACTCTATGCCCTTGGCAGAATCCCACACGTCGTTGGAGCCATTGACTGCACACATGTTGGCCTTGTTCCACCACAGGCCACTGAGCACCTGTACCGCAACAGGAAGCACACGTACTCCCTGAATGTGCAAGTGGTGTGCCTTGCGGACATGGTGATCACCCACGTGTGTGCAAAGTTCCCAGGCTCGGCCCATGACGCACACATAATGCGCAACAGCATCTTGCCACGACTGATGTCCAATCTGCAACAGGATCGTGGCTGTATTGTCGGTGAGTATGTGGAGTGGTGTAGCGTGCTGGTTGTGCGATGCTGTCCCCTGTCCAGTTGGAATAGCAACGGTTCTCTGTGTCCCTCACACCCAGGTGACTCTGCGTACCCGAATGGGGCATGGCTGCTCAGTCCATTGAGGAATCCTCGCACCCCAGCAGACGATCGCTACAATGAGGCACATGGGAGGACCAGACGTGTGGTCGAGCGTACCTTTGGCCTCCTCAAGTCCAGGTTCAGGTGCCTGGACCGCCCCGGGGTGCGCTGGCGTACTCCCCACAGAAGGTGTGCCAGATAGTGGTGGCGTGCTGCATGCTGCACAATCTGGCCATTCGGAAGCAGATCCCCCTCATCGTGGATGACGGAGATCAACCAGGGCCCCAGCCCGCAGACCAGGACAGCTTGAGTGAGGAGGACAGCGGAGAGGAGGAAGCTGGTAATGTGCGGCAGCAGCTCATCGCCCACTACTTCACTTGACGGTGAGTGTCCATGTACGACGGCTGATGTGGCTGTGTCTGTGCAGGTGTGTGTGTGCTGTGTCAGGGTGGCCGTTTGTTCACTGCGTGCTCTGTGTCAACGCTCCATGGCCAGGGTAGTATGCCACTGTTGGTGGCTGTGGCATTGTGCCCTATTGCTCTGTGCGATGTGTGTACATTGCTTGTAGTTGTTGACATGTACTGTGTGATGGGTGTGTGACACACTCATTGAATGTGCTCCTGTTCTGTCTCCCACCCCTAGGTCCCTACAGGCCCTCCGGTTCCATTGCCATGCCACGCATCAGGTGCCTTTCCGCCCAAGGTGGCCGTTGTATTCCGTACAAATAAAACACAGGGCACAAACAGCAGTTTGTGTAAGAGGTGCATTTATTTCAAACTGTGACATGTGATTGTGTGTAAGGTGATGACATAAGTGGTGCGTGCAGTGACAATGAGCTGTCGGTCATGGCTGCGTGATGCTCAGGGTGTACCCACTGGTTCTATGTCCATAGTCCAACACACACATGCCATCCAGATGGCTGTGTGGAGTGGGATCGTAGTCCAAGTCAATGCAGTGGGTGGTCAAGGAAGGCTGGCTGGCTGCCTCACTTGCGTCTGGAGCGTGCGAAGTCCTCCCGGGAGATCTGTTTCCACTTCGGACGGCCCCTTCCACGTTTGCGAGGGGGTGCCTGCTTGCGACATGCTGGTGGTTGAGGTGTGCTCACTGGCTGTGGACGCAGGGGAACTGGACACTGCTGCTCGACCCTGCGCCCCGGCAGGTGGTGGCGGAGGGGGAGCTGCTGTCCCTGGCTGTGACCTCACCGCCACCACCAGCTGGCCCATGAGGTCCACGAGTAGGCCCATACGGGCGTCCATGGACCTCAGCACCCCCAGCACCTCCCGCGTGTCTGAAGCAGACCTGACCCATTGTTCTTGGGCCTCTTCATAGGCCCCAAGGACTCTGGCCATTTGAGGCAGGGCATGGCTCCCAGGGGAGACTTGCGTTTCCCTGACCCTGCTCCTCCTACCAGTACTGCTGCCACCGGCCTGCCCACTAGCCACATTGCTCACCACGGTCCTCGCTGTGGCTCCCAGGGTGGATCCAGTCGGCCGGGCCACCACCTGCGCTGGGGCTGGTGCCAGCGAAGACGTGGTGGTGGTGGCGGCGGTGGTGGTCGGTGCGGCGATGGTGGCGGTTGCGGCAATGGTAGTGGCCGCAATGACCGTGGGTGTGGCCGCAATGACCGTGGGTGTGGCCGCAATGACCGTGGGTGTGGCCGCAACGACAGTGGCAGCAGGGGGCTGGGAATGTTCAGCAGCCCTGGATGATGGGTTGGTGGGTAGGAGGGGTCCTGGGGAGCGGCTGGGCCCTGCCACACCAGATGGGCCTGCTTGGTGGTCCGTGTCCGAAGAGGAGGACAGATCCTCCACATCCGTGTGTCCTCGTTGGGGGCTTGTAGGCTGGCTGTGCTGGCTGCAGTCTCCATCCCCAGCATCCAGCAGTTCGTCACCTGTGGAGAGAATGAGATTTGTTATTGTGTTGCACCTGGCGAAGTATGTATTTGTCGTCTGACATTAACAGTTCGTGCAATCTCGTACATGGGTTTCCCGGAGGCGTGTGTGTGGCTGTAGCATTTGTAGTTGTGTGTGCTTGACAATGGGACTGTGTGCTGTGCACATGTGGCATGGGACGGATTGGCCATGCCGATGGGTGTGTTGCTGTGCCCCTACTTATTGTGACTCTGGTGTATGCGGGCTCCTGGCCCATCCTGGGTCTGGTTTGTACTTTGCTTTTGGTGTTCAGATGGGACGCTTAGGAACGCATATGGCAACATGGGGGCCATGCCCCAGATTCGCATTTGGGATGGAATATGCTTTTGGGGTACATGCTGTGAGCCATGGGTGCCGAACGTGACATGTGTTGTGGCAGCATGACAGTGCATGGTTTGAGGTGTGTGCATGCTTGACATGGCCTGCATATTTGCTGTCTGTTGTGATTACTGGACATGGCATTGGACGCATCGTTATGAGTGAGTGATGGTTGTGTGCCAGCCAACGTATTGCAGTTGTCCCATCTCCTTGGTGTGCGTGCTGCCCTGTGCCATGTGCATCACTGCAGTGCTCGGGGGGTGTGGCCCATGTTGTGTGTTGTTGCTCACAGTGTGTCGTGCGCTTCATTGACTTCTGGCACATGGTTGGTCATGGGCATGTATCTTAGCGTGACTGCTGTATGTGTGGCAGCTGTGCGGATGACATGCCTTTCATGAGACTGGGGCTGACGGATGGGATGGATGGTATGTTGTATGTGCATGGTGTGTCTGTGTGTTTGATGGGTTCAGTGGTGTTCGTGTGCATTTATGTTGTTCCGCTCTGTTGCGTCTAGTGTTGTTTGTCTTACATAGGCGTAGTTGTGGGGTGTGTGGTTGACAGGCAGTAGGGGCTACATGGACAGGACTTCAATGGTGTTTCGGTTGTGTGTGATGGGTTGCACAGTGGCTGCCGTGTGGTACTATATTCAGTGTGGCTTGTGCATGCAGACGTGGCTCCTTGGGTGTTGCTGTGTTTGTGATGGGTCATGTGGGGTGTGAGTCTGTGGTTCATGTCCGTGTGCACATTGTTCACTTGTTCGTGACGGTGGGCGGTGCTGCGTGTTCGTCTGCTACGTGACATGTCCCATGTGTTGGTCGTGTTACGGTCCTCATGCCTCCAGTAATCCAGCCCTGTCCAGTTTCCCACCTGCAGGTTGTTCGTGCGTGCACTGTACTGGATGCCACATGGTTCTAAGCGGGGGTGCTCCATGTTGCAGGTCTGTGGGGGTGGGGGGTGTTGTGGGTCGTGGTGGTGGCTGGACACCCACTGACACCGATTGCTGTGGACCGTGATGTCTACCTTTCGGCTGTCGTTGTGCACTGCGGTGGCTGACACGTGGCTGTGGGGTGTGGGGGATGCTCCTCCTTGCTGTGCTGTGGGACTAGGGGCCTGGTGTGTTTTGTACTTGGGCTGTCCACCCTCCCACCCACTGCACTTTGTGTTCCTGCCACTTACCTGTTACTTGTCGGTTAGTGCAGCTATGGCGGACACATGGGTGTGGTGGGTGCTCGTTGTGGCGCTTCTGGCATATTTGGGGACCTGTTGGTGGTTACGTGGCTGGCTGAGTGTACACATGTCCCCACGCATCTTACAGTTGTTCGGTTTGGGCTGTGTGTGGTGGTGTCTGTTGCATGTGTGTGTGATGTGTTGTGTATTGTGTGCTGGACATGGGGGTGTTTGTCCCTGGGAGCTGTGGCATGGTGGTAGTGCATGTGAGTACATAGCGGTGTGCTGGTATACATTAGTTTGTACTTACCAGCCTCCACTCCCCCTGCTAATCCGGCGAGGATCTCGGGATGTATGATGACTCGCACCTTCTCCTCCCACGCTTTGAAGGTCTTGAAGAGCGCGGGATTCCCTCCGCCAGTGACGGCAGCCAGCTCTCTGTTCTTGCTCTCCTTCTTCTTGACCAGGCTCTTGACGTCATTCCACCGTTTGTTTATTTCGACTCTGTTCCTGGGCAAGGTCCCGACTGCATTGACCTGGTCTACGATCCGGTTCCACATTCTCTTTCTGGTGGCTAGTGGTGTGTGCTGGACCAGGTTCCCATAGATTTGTGGGTGCACCTTGATGATCTCGTCGACCATGACCGTCAGCTCCATGGGCGTGAACTTGGGCATTCTTTGTGGTGCCATGGTGTTTGTGGTGCTGGTGCGGTGTGTGTTGTGTAATGTGCAGGGGGTTTGTGGTGCCGGTGTTTGGTGGTGGTGGTGGTGGTTGTGATGTGTGCGTTTCTGTGGTGTGCTGCTGTCCTTGCTGTGTCACTGTGTCCTCTCCTCTCCTCTCTAGTTTGCAATTTTGTAAGGGGTTGTGGTCTGTGGGAGTGCTGCTTTTGTACTTACCTATGTGGGTGTGTCCTCATGGTCTGTTGTTTTCAGGTGTGTTGTGTCTGGGGTTCTGGCCTTTGTAGTTTTTGTTTGTCCAGGGGGGTGTTTTCGGGATGTGTACTGTGCTTGTGTATTTGTGCGTGCCTTGCTGTGTGGACTTGTTGGCCATGTTGTGTGCGATTGTTTTTGTCAGCGGATGGTTTCTGTGCAGGGACGTGGGCGCCATGGCTTCTGCCGTGTCGATTCTCATCGGCGTTGTTTGCGCTGGCGGGCGGTATATTTGTAGTTTTCCCGCGCTCATGGCGGTGCGATCGTAATCTCACGTGCGGTGTGTCGGCCGTGAGGGCGGGCGGTTTTGTGTTGTCGTGCGTGTTTCCGTCCGTGGCGGGCGGTTTGACTCCGACTCGGACGATGGCGGGCGGTATCTTGTGTGATTTTTCCGCCGATGGCGGTTTTCGGTTTGTGTAATCGTAATGGCATGGTCGGTGTTCAGACGGTGTGTGTGGGCGGATTTTTGCCGCTTCCATGCCTGGCGGATTTTTTTACGCCGGGTATCGTAATGGGCCCCTAAACAACTTAAAGTTCTTAAAATGTAGTAAAAATGTTCACATACAAAAACATCAATAATTAAAAATTATCTTATTTTAAATAAACAAAAAGACAATAATAGAAATAATAACAATAACAAATAAAAAAGAAAATATAAAATTTAATACATATACTTTTCCCACTACAATTTATTTAAAACTGCCTAAAGTATTATAATAAATATATTTTTAAAACTTACAATTCCCACTTCACGCAACACAAAAACTTTTTAAAAAGTGGTAAAATGTACAAATCTCCCTCCAATAAATACAATAGTAGTAAAAATATTTAACTACAGTTAGGTTTTATTTACTATAACCATTTGAGCCACTACAACAGAAGAGAAACTGTTGCAGTACAGAAGGGTAAAATTTACTACTCCCACTCCAATCAAAACAACAGTAGAACAGTAGGGAAAGTGTTGGATTGCGGAACAGTAAAATTTACTATTCCCACTCCACTAAGTACAACAGTAGGGACAGTGTTGGATAGCAGAGGGGTAAGTAAAATTTAGTATTCCCACTCCAGCCACTGCAACAGTAGGGAAAGTGTTGGATAGCGGAGGGGTTACATTTTCTATTCCCACTCCAGCAAGTACAACAGTAGGGAAAGTGTTGGATAGCAGTGGGGTAAAATTTACTATTCCCACACCAGCAAGTTCAACAGTAGAGAAAGTGTTGGATTGCGGAGGGCTAAAATTTACTATTCCCACTCCAATTAGTACAATAAAAAAAGCAACAAAATATCTTCAACAAAATAAAATTACTTCAAAAACAATTTAAATGCGAAAAATATAAATATATTAAAAAAGTATACAAATGTACTTAATATAAAAAATAAAAATATATTACAATGTTAAAAACATAACACAAATTCCTACAAATTATTATAAATACAATTCAAAAATAATTTTCATGCAAATAAACTTTGCGATTTAAAAATTATTTTTTAACAAAAAAATAATTATTACATAAATGTAATTTACTTACCACCATATAACCTCAAAAAACTCTCAACCAGCCCCAAAAAATGAACTTTAAAAAAAATATTGACACTATCAATATTTATCAACAAGCCAATTATCATTAAATAAATATTAATTATTAACTAATTAATATTCTTCCCACAATAGACCCCCACAAAACACATAACACTCTCATAAAATGTATAAAAAATAATTCACACAATTAACATAATTATCATATTATTAATTAATAATAAAAATAAATGATTACTTTAAATTAATTTACTTCCCACTTAACATAACATAACATAACATGTGCATTTGTAAAGCGCACATTCACCCCTAACGGGGCATCTTGGCGTGAATAACAGATGTTTTATTGTTACCCAACTCAATGGTACTTCATACTCCTACAAAACCCACAACCCACATATACACTCTAAAACAAATAATTTAATAACACAATTAACATAATATATTATCAATTAAACAAATATTATTTTTAAAAACTGAATATAAATTCATTAAAATTAAATAACTTCCCACCCTTTACCCCTATAAACTCTATAACCCACACCTAAAAGCAAACAAAAAAAGTATTACATAATGAAAACAATTAATTGTCAATTAAATAATTTATAGTATATAACAACTAATTATTAATTAAATTAAAATTAATTTACTCCCTACCCTTTACCCCTATAAACCCACACCTAAAAATGTAATCAAACAATTAAACATAATTAATTATCAATTAATTAATTAATTTTAATTACGAAATAATTATTAATTAATTAAAAATAAATTACTTCCCACCCTTTACCCCTAGACCCCACAGCAATTTTTATTTTACAAAATTAATATATTTTATTTTTAATTAATTATTAATATTAATGAACAATTAATGAATTATGAATTAAAAATAAATTACTTCCCACCCTTTACCCCTATAACCCCCACAACCTGCACATAAAATGTACTTACAAAAAATAATAATAACACAATGAACAGAATTAAATATCAATAAAATAAATAATTTGAAATAAAACATAATCATAAATTTGTTATAATTAAATTACTTCCCACCCTATACCAATATAAAACCCACAACCCGCTACGGAACTAAATAACACAAAATTTAATTTAATTAAATATAATAACTGCTAAAAACTTAACAAATATATTAAAAAAACATAAACAACAATTATACCAAAAATTACATCATATACATTTAAAACAAAAATTAAAATGCATAACAATAATTTAAAAAACGATATTTTAAACAACTATGGGGCCAATTACATTGTCGGGCGGAAAGCCATCCAACAGCTTGTCGGAGGCTTTCCGCTCGACATCGTTGGTTTCTCTCCGACTGCTGTATTACAATACAGTTGGTTGGAGGGAAACCCGCGGGGGGATTCCGCTGCGCTTCTGACGGGCTCAAGGAGCCCATCGGAGCATCAGAAACCATTATAATCACATATTTACGGTGGAGCCAGCCTCGGCTTTGCCTTCAGGATTATGATGTCACTTTCCCACAGCCTTTCCATGTCGGCCTTTCTGAGCAAGGCTATTTTGCTCTGTGCTGTGAAGAAAGAAAACATCTCACTCTGAAGGTACAAGAAGGCACAAAATGAAATCAAGCGAGAGCACAAAATTATGTTGTTTATTCAAAATGGAGTAAATTAAAACACATGGGGGCATATTCACAAGGGCTATCGCCGAATTAATGGCACTTTATCGCAGCCAAAGTCATGATAAATTTACCCCCCCATTCACAAGCCGGTGTTAACAGCCCACAGCACCAGTTTACCCGCAATAGCAGCCGCAAAAAACATCGCCACAGAGGACCCTCGCAAATATCGCTAATGAGATGCAGAATAGGCGTTCCCGTGACAAAAGCCGAGACAACAGCACACCTCAACATTCACAACGACCAGCCACATCCGCGACAAAAACACAAAACAGGCGATAAGGCGCGTTAGCACCAGGAAATCTACACCTGCTCTGACCTGGTGTAAAGTCGAACGGCAGCCAGCACCACAAAAGGGAGCACAGCCCAGGGCCACATCCCAAGGGCAACAGATGCCATGGAGCCACACATGATGTGGCCCGGACACCCAAGAGGGCCACAACACCCACCCCCACCACCCCAGGACCCCATCCCACACCCGGAACACCCCCCCCCCCCACCGGACCAACACAGACGCAGCGCAGACAAAGACAGCGGAACCCCAGGAAACGTACCAGCCGCACAGACCCAACATCTGACAATGTCAACTTCCACTACAGGCTGAAAGGGACAACCAACCTACGCATCCTGACCATCATCGCCTAACAGGCCTACGGCAACAACACAGCGGACAACCAACATCCCACCCCACACAAAGCTGATGGCGTGGTTGCACCTGTTGGCCCCTGAGACCCCCATCCAACACCCGCCAGAGTCAGAGGAGTCCCACAGCCAGCCACATCCAAGTCCCCCACACCTGTCCTGGACGTCACCATCACCCTGGTACCCCAGTCCCCATACGTACAACACAATGCGCAGGATCCGCTGGAGACCAAGCAAGGACCAGACGCCATAGCAGGATGCACGCACGTATTGGGGGCAACACACAGCACACATGTACTACCTGTGCCCCCTGGTGACACAGCACACAATCACCGCACAGGAAGCACACGTCTCACACCAATGTGCAGGCAACAACAGAACAGCGTGGAACACCCAACAATGTCGCCTTCAAATACACAGCCAGTGTGCATGATACCTTCATCCTCCGACAGTCCATCATCAACCAGCGTTCCCAGGATGGCAACAAGGGAAATGTACAGCCCCTTGGCAATATACAAATGAACACCCCACACACCTCAACACCACAACCATGCAACTCACAACTCGGGCAATGCACACGTCACAAAATCACATACAACAGGCACAACAATATGCCCATCCACCAGACACGACAGAACAACTTACAATGTCCACATGGGCAAGCCCTGAAAATGAGCCAGCAACGGCATGGCATCCCAGCCACATACTAGCCGAATGTGGGGAGAGGTGGCAACCAGGCATGTGTGAAGGATGCAGGAGAACCATGAAGTACACAATGCCAAGAGTGCCGGAGATGTGCTGGACACCTCGCAGTATGCAGAACACACCCATATCCATGGCGACATACACCGCTTGCGTATGGAGCGTAGTGGACAGTGGACGCCACCATGTCACCACAGCCAGTGGGGGACCTCGCGGAAATGTTGCCTGTTACGCCCCCCACTAAGCATCAGCGGAGTGGGATGGCCCGGCGTACGCCACGCCAGCGTAGGGGTGTGAATAAAAACCACGTAGGCCTGGGTGTGGTCCACTTCCGAAAAGACCCACGTCTCTGCCAGGGTGGCGCCTCCCACCTCGCCACGAGGCCAACGCCATCCCCGTGAGCGGAGTTGCATGAGATGCCGTGCGCCTGCCGGACCCCGGCACGCTGGTCCACGAACCCGTCAGTCCAGCCCCTGCGCAGCCAGACCACCGGCATGTGTCAAGGAGGGCCCACCACGTGCCGGCGCAAGCCACAAGCCCGAGGCCCGAGACCTTGGCAGCCACCTCAGACCATCACGGCTGCCACGACACCGGCCAGCGTTATTCCTTTTCCGTTGACGTACTCTACTGCCGCCCCTGGCCTACTCTTCGGACCAGTAGGTCCCACATGTGGAACTGTGTCTTGAGTCATGAATGGCAGTGACACCAAATCCGGGCCAGCGGCCACAGCACCAGACCCCCCGATCAGTGAGGCATAGTTCCATATGGGCATCTTGCGACACGTGATGTCACTAACCCTGTTCAATGCCAGCCGGCTACACATGGTGCCATTAACCCTGTTCAATGCCAGCCGGCAACACGTGGTGCCACTAACCCTGTTCAACGCCAGCCGGCTACACGTGGTGCCACTGAACCTGAACTACGCAGGCCGGTGGGGCCATCCAACCTATGCCGGTGACACTCGGTGAATGGGCCGTGCTGACCGCGCCTCTGGCCTACACCACGGTCAGGTAGGTCACACATTTGGAACTGAGTCTTGATTACACCATGGCAGTGACCAGATGTCTACTGCAGGGGTGATATCACTAAACTCCCTGCTATCAGTGAAGCAAACGAATGCATCACAAGCACATGACACATGTCTGTGGGCCCATGCTGACCGCTGTCTCCGGCCTACACTGCGGTCCAGTAGCTCACAGAGTCTTGATTTGGCAATGTTGGAGTT
The DNA here is from genome assembly GCA_963921515.1 of Calotriton arnoldi. Taxonomy (NCBI): domain Eukaryota; kingdom Metazoa; phylum Chordata; class Amphibia; order Caudata; family Salamandridae; genus Calotriton; species Calotriton arnoldi. The sequence goes on from CAWUFW010000859.1 coordinate 2,709,125, forward strand.
CACATTTGTGTACCGGCATCATCGCAGACTGCATCCCCTCTCAGCACCTGTGCCACTAAGTTTGTTCCCCGACATTCATGGACACTGACTGGTCGTACATTGGTGGCGTTTGAGTCTATGGACTAGGGGCTAGTTTTCATCCTCATGTAGCTGATACCGAATTGTTGGTGCAAACGAGGGTTGCGCTTTCCACTCCTCCATTTGCTGCTTCCAGATAACATCAGACCTTCCGCATCATGCCCTGGAGGACACCTTCCACTGTCCCCCGAAACCCTCTGCAACATACACCTCGGACATTGATGGGGACCCGCTCAGGTCGCTTGGCCCATGTGACTGCACCGCAAGTCACCGTCTCGTGGCTGGGTGCTTGTGCCAGCCGCAGTGCATCCGGGGCCACTAACTCTGTACTGGTCAGGCCTGGGACCCCTCCTTCTGGGACATTGAATGGCCTCTGTAGCGATGGTCTTGGGGTGATCAACGCCATGTGTCTGTGGCCCTGCGCTGTCCGCCTCCTCCGGCCCCAACTGCGGGCCACAAGGGCCCACACATGGCATCGAGTCTTGACCGGCCCGGATGTCGCATCACCGCAGGAGGCACAAGCCACCAGAGCAAGGACCACCTTCAACCGCCATCTGCCAGAGTCGAAAGGGTGGTTCTGACAGACCTACGGAGTTGCCCAGACCTGTCGTGGATGCCATCATCGGCCTGCTGCCCTGCTCAGCACTCCAGGTGCCAGTGACTCAGTGCACCGCAAGCCATTGTCCGTTACTGATTAAGTTATGTGCTGTTGTGAGGTAGCGCAGCAATGTCACCTCAGGCAGTGTGGGAGAACTGGGACGTTGATGAGGAAGTTGATGCAGGTGTACCACACCCCACTGCATCTGCATCAGGACTAACCCGAAGGGACACAATCCTAGCAATTTCTGCACATGAGCGCGCTCTTCTCTAGTGCCCCTACCTCAGTGCACTGCAACTCACGTAACCTCCTGACAGAATATTGGGTGTCCTCTGTCCTTACTCCGGATCCCCCCATGTTGCTCTGCATTTGACTCTGTTATGCTGGTGTTTTCTGTTTCCATTACACTGGTGTCCACTGTTCAGGTTGTTGCCAGCACCAAGCACTCCGTGCGGGCTGGCTTATACTCACCCCACACACATCCAGCACAGGCGTCACTGTACATGTGGCCCTGCCAATAAAGGGGCCGGGCGCACGTCCCCGTAGCCAGTTCAACATGATATGTGCATGTGTCTCTGTGGGGGTGTGGGTCTCCTTTGTGGGGTGTAGGTGGTCCCTGAAGGGTATTGGACACCCACATATGTGTTCTAGTTCGCATTCCATGGTTTAGGCAACACCCTCACCTGTTGGGCCACCTCCTTTTGGCGTTCTGCCACCTGGCATTGGGATGTCATGTGTGGGTGGGTGACGTGTTGTGAGGCAGCCGTGATTGCGGGTGCTTCATGCTGTGTGGTCTGTTGCAGAGTCTGGGCTCTCCTCTGAGTAGCTTGTCTGCCCTGGTCCTGGTGGTGGGTTGTGTGGGATGTCCATGGGCTGTTGTAGGGGGTGTGGTGTTCGTCTCGGGCATCACTGATGGGTTGTCTGTTCAGACCTGCTGGAGGTGTTGTTTGTCCCTCTGCATTGTGAAGGGGAGGTGCATGTTGGCATTGTGTTGGCGCCTTGTTCTTGTTGACATGCAGACTGTGTGACAATGTACATTGTGACTGTTTGGGCGGTGTTGGCTATTTGAGTTGGGACAGTGTCCATTTGGCCTACATGGCTGATGTGGGGTTGTAGGGGTAGATGTGCATCTCACAGTTCCCTGCTCTGTCTGATGTGATTGTTCTGTTACTGTGCCTGGTTGGACCCAGTTGTGTCCCCTGTTCTGCAGTGTGGGTGTTGCACTTTGTGCCACATTGTCATGGTATGTGCTGTGATTGCTATGTGTGTGTGCTGCAGTGTGCCACGGGGATGGGGGACATGTCCCTGGGTAATTGTGGGTGTGCAGTGTGTTACACCTCATTGTGCATGTGTGGCATTGTGCCCATCACCCACCGTCCCCCCAGTCCCTGTTGGATCCTCACCCTTTTGTTGTTGTGTCAGGTCCTGTCGGGCTGTGTCCATACTCCCTACTCCTTGCACCCTCTCCACACTGATGACTGTGGCCTGGGTTTCCTCCTGCTCTTCCTGTGGCGCTGGACTGCCACCTCCTGTCGCCGTTGCTGCCTTCCTGTTGGCAGCGGGTTTGTACCTGGTTTAGGTTGTCAGGTCCTGCCGGCGCCTCTTGGCCTCCTGGATTGGCCTCCTGGGCTCTGCGACTGCATTCCAGGCGGTCTGCTTGTGGGTCATTTGCTGGTAGTGTTCTGTCGCCTCCGTGGCCTTGGTCTTGTTTTCCTGCGGTCTGCACCCCGTCTTCCTCTCCATTTTCTCCTTGGCCTTCCCCGACCCACTTGTTCCTTGCTGGTGGTCTGTGGGGGTTGTGGTGTTCGTGTTGCCCTCTGCGCTGGGTCAGGGTGCATGGATGTTGCTACGTGCTTTGGCTTGTTTCTGGTGTGTTGTGCCTGTGGTTTTTATGGTGCCATTGCCCGCCAGACGCGTGGGAGTTGCAGGCCTGAGGCTGCTTTTCGCAGCTTTTTGTACCGCGATTGGCCTCATCGCATGATTTCTCGGGTTCGTGTTTCGCATTTTTTGGGCGTGGTGTTGATTTCCACGCTGGCATTTGACGCGTTATCTGGTGACTATCGCATGGTACCGCCTTGTTGTGAATTCCACGTTGACACGGGGTTATTTTCCTGTGATGGGCTGCGATGTTGAAAGTTGCGTTACGCTACTCTTGCGGTAGTTATCACACGTTCTTGTGAATATACCCCCATGGAGTCAATGGTCACCACATAATCTCACAATGCATGTAAATGCACATAGCACTACACAAACGTAAAATGCAGTATTAATGGATACTTTTACCTGCAGATTCCTCACCTATAGAATATCCCGGATGACAGACTGCATCCTGAAACTTCAAAGCTCTTATGTTACTGGTACAGCACAATTGCTTCATATCCACACCGCAAATGGTTTATGGCTTTGCTGATAACATCAGTGAAGCCATAGAGCGCCTATTCCCGGTGAAATGATGCTGGTTCCCTTTGATCTGTGCTTTCTACGCAGATCCGGAGCTCACTCTCTCAGAGAGTGGTGGGGTTTTCCACATAGAAATTTCTACTCAGGCCTTGAAGGGTGCTCCAGGTCACCGTACTCACTCTCCTCAGGTAGTAAGAGGAAGAAACATGCCAAAGGTAGGTCATCTAGACTCCTTCAGAAGTGGAGTTGATCACCATGGAGCCAGTTCATCCTCCTCAGAACAGCCCCGCACCAGTGCCGTCACAGTACCCAGCCCTGGAGCACCCTCAGTCTCTACCGGCTCCAATACTGGCATTCCCAGATCCTTCAGCGTTTGGTCCCTCGTATCCACAATACCTGATGTCGACACCCTATCAGCTCAACACCAGGTAGTCCATCTTTGTGAGTGCCACAGTGCCACCTTCAGGCACTGTGGTGCGATATGGCCTACCAATGTTCATGCCCTTGGCTCCAGCTCCGACACCGTTCAGCTCTGTCCCTCCAGGACTGACGCCAGCGGCACCTCCTTCATTCTCTCATGCACTCCAATACATGATGCCAAACATGGATAGCTCTGCCACCCCCAAAGCTGCCACCACAGCCACATCTGCCACGTCTTGTGCCGGACATGGTGCCATTGGCACCACTCCCTGAAGCAGCACCACAGACCAGATTATGCAAAAGCTCCTAGAAAAGAAGGAATACAGGCAGAGACTTCACAACCTTTGTGGATCTGACTCTGACCACTCGAACCTGTATGCTCCAAGAAGTGACAGCTGGGATTATCAGGCTTACAGTTAGACAGGCCTGTCTTTGGCTAGAGGGCTGGATACTTCCTCAGAAATGGAAATTAACTTTCCCGCATGACCCCTACACCAGAAGTGATGGCTTTCCATTCAATAGTGAAAAAGGCTGCTGAAGTCCTGGAACTACAGCTTCCATTAGTAGATCTGAAGACAAACATCCTCACTGAGGTCATCCTTCCAGCAGCACCAACTGTGGAACCTCTAATGCTCTTCAATTATGCCTTGATGGACCCGGTCATGGAGTGTTGGGAGAAGCCCACTTCCACCCCGGCAGTCAACAGACTGGAAGCCAGGAGATATCAACTTGCTCCACTCATTCTGTCAACTCCCCCTTTACCAGAAAGCCTAGTGATCCAGGCCTCCTGTTCTTCAGGGCGGTCAGCTTGTACCTTCCCATCGGTCCCCACGATAGAGAATGCAAGCGCCTGGAGGCTTGGGGAAATCTGACCTTCTCTGCAGGTAGCATGGCCTTGAAGTTCCTCAATTGCCACCCGCCTCCTGGCACAATATACCCATACTCTGTGGGATATGGCACAGGTGGTTATAGCGCACGCTCAAGAGAATATGAGGTCTTATTTTCAGGAGGTGGTACAAGACGATCAGAATGCCTCACACTACATCATCAAGTCGGGACTGGACACTGCCGACTCAGTGGTACATGCTAATAGCATTTCTGTTGCTATAGGACAACGCACCTGGCTGCAAGCCTTTAACTTTTCCACCAATGTCCAAGCCAATCTGATGGACCTCCTGTTTGAGGGACACGTGTGTCTGGAGAGAAAGATTATTCGGCATTGGAGAGATTGAAGGCGAGCAAATCTATGGCCCGCTCCTAAGGGATTCAGCTACTACCACCAACCATGGACTGCTGCTGACAGTTTTGTCGTTTTTGGAGCTTTCCAGGGGGATTCTCCTTTCTACCGGCATGGAAGGCCATTACTTCAGAACAGTGGGTCCTTTAAAACATAGAAAGAAGTCACACCCTTCCTTTCCTTCAGGCTCCACTCACCCACCCCCGCCTTCCTCTCTCTCTCCAGATCACCTCTCTATCCTGCAATAAGAAGTGGCAGCACTTTTACAGAAAAGAGTTGTGGAGTTTGTTCGAGAGCAGGAATGGTGACAGGGATGTTATTCCCATTATTTCCTTGTTCCCAAGAAGGACAGTGATCTGCGTCTGATTCTGGCTTGAATTTCTTCCTTAGAAAAGAGAAGTTCAAGATGCTGACTCTAACTCAAGTGTTACTAGCGTTGGAAGCTGGAGACTGGATGGAGTCCCTCAACCTGCAGGATGCGTACTTCCACATTTCAGTCCTGCAATCCATCTGAAGTATTTCCGCTTTGTAGTGGGGTTGATGCACTACCAGTTTGCAGTTCTCTCATTTGGTTTGACATCAGTGTATCGAGTCTTCACAAAGGTGATGGGAGAAGTCGCGGCTCATCTCAGAAGACCGGGTATCCCAATCTTCCCATATCTAAAGGGCTAGCGGATCAAAGCGGGGTCGCCAGAGGTGGTGGTGTGCCATACGCAGTTGGCGGTCTTGCTACTGTTTAATCTGGGCTTTTCAATCAACGAGCCCAAGTCTTCCCTGAGGCCCTCCCAACGACCCTAGTTCAGAGGGTTAGTTTGGGGCACCACCTTTCTTTGTGCCTTTCCTCCACCTCAGAGGATTGCTGACATCCAGGAAATGGTCCCTTCCTTCCAGCAAGAGATTCCCAGTGCTGAAGGTCCTCGAACTGTTACGCCTGCTGGCTTCCTTCATTCTCCTAGTCAATCGTGAATGTTGGCATATGAGGCTCACAGTGGTGCCACCACAGGCAGTAGCTCCAATATGGAGGAGATCTGTCAGACTCCATCATAATCTCACCCAGAGCTGCAACGGAAGTGGTTTGGTGAGGGAACAAGGCAAATCTGCGCTGTGGGATAGCCTTCATGTCCCCTTTGTCTGTGAATACGGTAGTGACGGATACCTCCACTTTGGTGAGGGTGGCTCATCGAGAGGATCTGGAGATAACGGGTCTCTGGTCTCCAGATGAGCAGGAGTTTCACATCAACCTCAACGCTCAATGTCTTCCTCCTCTCCATCCAAGATCAGTCCTTCCAGATCTTTGTAGACAACATGACAGTAATTTGGTATGTAAATAATCAAGGTGTAGTATGGTCTCTACTCCTTTGCCTGGAAGCCTTGAGACTATGGTCTTGGGTGCACCACAAAGGGATCTGGTTGATCGCCAATCACCTAGTGGGGTCCCAAATCTCCGAGCCAACAGCCTGAGCCGGTGTTATCTTGCCAATCACAAGTGGCATCTTCTACCGGGGATGGTCCAGGACATCTTTGCCCAGTTCATCACTCTTTAGGTGGACTTGTTCGCCTCTATTTAAAATGCCCAATGCCAGCAGTTCTGAGCCTTGCGGGATGAGTTTCAGTTGAGGTGAAACTTTCAGCTGCCTCACGTGTTCTTCCCATACCCATGAGTTCTCAAATTCTGAGAAAGATTTGCCAAGAATGCACCAAAGTCATTCTTGCCACCCCAGATTGGCCAACAAGGTTGATTTGCAGACCTTCTGTGCTTCTCTCACTGTGTCCCCCTCAAGCTGCCATTCAGACTGGACCTTCTCTCCCAGTTGGAGGGAATGGTACTGCATCCCAATCTCTGAGGGCTCCACCTTCATGCCTGTAGATTGAGCAGGGACATCTGACCTCCTTCCATCTGCCACTGGAGGTGGTAGACGTAATGAGCTTGATCACCCCTCCACTAAACCTGCTTATTTTGGTAGATTAAACCCTTTATTACATGGTGCGCAGACAACAGCGTAAATACCTTGCAGGCTTAGTTATCTCGGGTCTTACAGTTGCACTTTCCCTGGCACAGGCGGGTATTTTCGCGTTGTCGGAATTCCTCTGTCTCCCAGACCAGACTTCCCTGTTCAGATCCCTTTTTGTGATTTGTTTTTGAAGGGGTTGAATAATTTGTGTAGGCCAACTCCTTTTGTTGTGCTCCAGTGGGACCTGAAGCTTGTTCTAACTTTTCTAATGGGCACTCTGTTTAAACACCCCTTCATAGTTGCCAATTACGAATGTTGACTAAAAACTGTTTGTCAGGTTCCCAGAACTGCCTCAATCTCTGGCCCTCTGCGTGACCTTCATTCGCTCAGGGTGGAGAGCCGAATTAAGTTCAAAGCCCTGAGCTACATGTTTAAAATCAGATCTGGAGTGGCCCCCCCAATACCTGCAGGCTCTGGTTCACCCTTACTTGCCTTCACGTCCGCTCCGCTCTGCTACCCAGGCGAAGTTCTCTGTTCCTAGAATTAGACTGTCACGCATGGGCGGTCGATCCTTTGCCTACTTAGGCCCCTCTTTATGGAATTCTCTCCCTGCGTCGCTTCGCAATGAAACTGTTTATGAGAATTTCCGTAAATGTTTAAAAACTTGGCTGTTTAACCAATAATCGTCCCTTCTTTTCTGTTCCTCTCGAGCTGGCGCCGGAAAACCCTTTTGGGTAGCTGTTGCGCCTTACAAATTAAAATTAACTTAACTAACTAACTAACTTAACTAACTTAACTTAACTGTATTTTTGGTGGGAATCACTTTAGATTGACGGGTCAGTGAGTTGCAGGTCTTGAGTTCCCATCCACCATTCGCCTCTTTTTTCCCCTGACAAATTGGTGTTGCGAACCAGAGGTGGTTTCCTGCCAAAAGTGGTGACACTCATTCATCTGAGTCAGTCCATTACCCTCCCTACCTTTTATGCCCCGCCATTACCCACAATGGAGGAGGAGCAGTTGCACTGGTTGGATCCTGGGCATGCGGTCAATACTACCTAGACCGCACTCAGGACTTACAACTTGATGACCAATTCTTCATGGGGTACTGTGGAGCCCAGAAAGGCAAAACGGTGCAGAGTTTGACTATCCCGTTGGTTGATCCTCTGCATCAAGACATGGCACACTTTGGCCAAGAAGGAGCCTCCGGAAGGAATTAGTCACATATCACCGTGGCCAAATCGACCACTTCTGCCCTTGTCAGGAGAATCCCGATCACAGACATCTACAAGGCAGCTAAATGTGCATCCCTTCACAGTCTCACTAAGCATTACTGCCTAGATTGTAAAGTGCATAGAGACGATCACTTCGCCATATTTGTTTTGCAGGATTTCCTCATTTAGCCATCCATCAACACTCCTCCATAGAAGGGTACTGCTTTGGAATCTATTTTACAGGTAAAGAATCTGCAAGTAGAGCTATCCATTAAAACCAAAAGTTACTCACTTGCAATAATGGTCTTTCTGGTGGATACTCTATCTACCTGCAGATTCAACCCGCCCGCCTTCCGGGCTGATGGATGTGTTATACGGAAAGTTTAATAAGATCCCAAAATGTTTCAATTGGGTACTCCAGTACTAAATGTCGTGCCAGCCCATCCTCTCTCCTCAGAGGCTTGGAATAAATGGATGAAAACTGATCTTGTTGCACCGGAGTGGGCGCAATATGAATTTGGTGACGTCATCTGATGCCATTTCCAGTATTGATACGAAGCCAGCACCCCTACAGGAGACATTAGAGCTTTGACATTTTGGGATCCAGTCTGTTGCCAGGGATTATGCCACCAGTGAGGAATCTGCATGTAGATAGATTATTGATTAATTGTTTTTAGGGATTTCTAGAGCACAGCTATGCTCAAACTGAGCTCCAAGGTGCTTAAAAGCACTTACCAGATCAAACAGCAGCAGACAAAAAGGAGGTAAATAGCATAGAAAAGCTAGGTTTTCAAGTTCTTGGCGAATCTATAATTGCCATCAGTGGCATGGAGAGAGTACGGCAAATTGTTCAAAAGTTTGGAGCCTGATATTGTTGCTGAATTGCCGCCTCTACGTGCCCTACGGTATCTCGGAAGAAGGATCAGAAGCACATTGATCGATCTAAGGACTCCAGAAGTGACATGAAACTTGAACTGGTTTTGGAGAGTAAGTGGACCTTTGCAGATCAGACAGCCTATGTGAGATCGTGACACACAGAAGGAATCTAGTCACCACATTCTGAAAATGTTGAAGCTTGATGGCAATTTTTTTGGCCGGCCAATGTAGAGGGCGTTGGAGTAGAAAGACAAGTACCTTGAGTACAGTCTTAAGGGGTTTGAAACACATGAATGTTGCAGCAAGGATTTGAGGTTTGAAAGAGAGGGACCTATCAAACTTAACACCATGGTTCCGGACTGAAGTCACAGGGATGGGAGGCTGGTCTAGTTCCGAAGGCCACCAGCTGTCAGTCTATCTCTTGGTGTTTTTGCCTAGCAGGAGGAGCTCAGTCTTGTCGAAATGTAATGTAAGTTGATTGGTATACATCCATGAGGTTATCAAAATCATACACTGCCTAAATCTTAATTAGCAGCAGGCATCCTCCTGTAAAAGTTAGATAATCAGCTTAGTGCCATCAGCTTACAACTATACTTTGAAACCAAAATCTCGGATAATATCTGCAAGGGGGCTCATATATATATGTTAAATAGGGTCTGTCTCAAAGCTGAGCATTGCAGGACTCCAAGTTTGAGCTCAACTGGATCAGAGATAAAAGGAGTGAGTCTCACTGACTGGGTCCTGTCCAATAGAAAATTGACAAGCCAGTCGCGAGCGGCATCCTTGACATCAATCTCCTTGAGCCTCTGAATAAGAATGATATGAGAGATGGTGTCAAAGGCCGCCAATAGATCCAACGAAATGAGCACTGAAGGGAAGCCACTATCCAGCAATTGATTAAGGTATTTCACTACAGAAAGCACAATGGGCTCTGTACTATTCGAAGAGGTCATCAGCCTCCAGGTATTGGACAACTGTTCCATCTCCAGTATCTTTATAGGTGCAGGGTGTTAGGAAATAGGCCCATGGTTAGAGGGATTATTAGGGCCCGCATTAGATTTTTAAGAATAGAGGTGACTATAGCTGCTTTCCACTTTGTGTGGATCGACATGGAGCAGACACAAGTGTTCAAGATGTCCCACAACACAGGACTGATAGCAGACACACCTAAATTAAGCAAAGAAGGGGGACAGGGATCCATTGATGAGCCAGAATTACAGTTAGCAGCTAAGGAATCCATTTTGGAAGGGATCACTAATGAAAATGGATGAAGATGATACTTCACCTTAGAATAGCTAAGTAACGAAGAGAAGTCAACACATTTCTGAATATCGAGAATTTGTTTGTGTAAAAAAGAGAAATAGAATTGCAACTTTCCTGTGAGGGGTTAAGCTCCTTAAGCTATCTTAAACAACTCTCTAGAGGAGTGTTTAGCTTGTTCAATTTTGTAAGCATAGAACATAGCTTTAGTTGATCTAATCTGCTTGTTGTAGACTTTCACCGCTAATTGATGTTGAATCTTATCATTCTCACGAGAAAGGCACCATTTCCACTTAAGCTGGCGATTCTTTCTTTTGAGAATAAGTAGATCCGAGTTAAACCAGAGATCCATTTTGGGTCTACCGTTATTTATTAAAGTTTTTAATAGTACAATTTTGTCAAGAGAAGATGTAAGCCAGTCTAGGTATGTGGTGACGTCCACATCGCTATCTCCAATCAGGATAGGAGTGTTAATGGATGGAGAATTAGGGAGTTTAACTTCAGAGATCGTGCACCAACAACTACTGCCCTAAGATAACTACAACTCACGCCCCCGCCATGCACAGTGACATTATCAATGGTGTCGCAGAAGATTTCATGAGTGATATAATATCTAGGGTGTTTAGCAGTGCATGGCGAAGGCATGAGTTATGTTACTTGAGATAACTCTAACGATAACTGGTGAATTTCAGTAACTTTTAGAGTTTAAAACTGAAGTTTTTTTTTTAACAAAAAGTAATATTTGATTACCATACATAAACCCAACCCCGTCCTGTGGCCTGCCCCCCACATGCATCCAACAACATGCTGTGCAGGGCATTTGGTCGTGCATGGCGGGGGGTTGGCCGCAAGTCATGGCCTGTAGCTACAGGCCCTGTGGTCAATCCCCTGCATGCAGCCAACCCCACGCTGCGCACGGCCTTTGGCCAGGCCCTGTGGACAACCCCCAAAGGCAGCCAACCCAGCAGCGTGCACGACGTTCAGCTGTGTGCGGCAGAAGGGGCACCCCAGGGCCTTTTTTTAAAAAGAGGAGGGGGGTCATGTGGCCTCCCTACCCCAAAACTATTGTGGCCCTGGGGAACCCTTCCCCTAGGACCACTAATGGAAATTAAGAGGAGGGTTATCGGGGACCCCATACCCCGGGGCCCAGCACCTTTTTTTAGGGGCAGGGGGCATTGGGTCCCATTACCTGGGCCACTTTTGGCCCTGGGGACCCTATCCCCTAGGGCCCGACAACATATTTAAGGGGGAGGAGGGCTTGTGGCTCCCCTCCCCAGGCTGATTTTAGCTCCACGGGCCACATCCCTTGGAGCCAGGCCGCATATGTGAAGGGGGAGGGGGCACATGGCCCCCCTCCCTGTGCCGATTTTGGCCCCGGGGCCCAGAAGCATATCTGAAGGGGGGAGGAGGGCATGCACTCTCCTCCTTGGGCCGATTTTGGCCCTGGGGACCCCATCCCCTGGGCCTTACTACATCTGGAAAAGGGGAGGGAGCCCCCCCTCCCCAGGCTGATTACAGCCCTAGGGACCCCATCTACCAGGCCCTGGCCACAAAGGGTGGGTGCCCTGGTGCTGACTCAGGGTACCCACCACACTTTTGTAGGAGGCTGCAGGAGAGCCCATTTGGCTCCAGCCAGCTCCTCACAACCAGCGGGAGCTGGCATTGCTCCAGCCTGCAGGGAGCAGCTAATAATGCTGCTTCCTGTGGCTGCGAGTAATCTTTTCATTTGTTTTCCTGTCAGCTTCACTGCAGCCAACAAAATTAATGAAAAGTCCGCTAGCAGTGGGTAGGAGCATTTTTCAAGCTCCCGCCCGCTGGGAGTGGACTTGGTGTTTGCTACCGCTTGGCTGGAGATGTCAAATTGCTCCCGCCAAGTGAGAGCAGACACAGGTTTCCCTGCCCCACCAATGTGAGCAGGGAAACCACTATGTCCCAGGGGTAGGTACTCTGGGACATAGTATATGAGCTGGACCTGGGGAATGGAGTCCACATGGCTATTAATGGCTCAGGGAGGGGGGCCATGCTGGCCCCCTCCCCTTTCCAAATATGGACAGGCCCCATAGGATTGAGTCCTCGGAGCCCAAATCAGCCTGGAGAATGGGGCCACTTGCCCTCTACCCCTTTACTTCAAGGCTGGGCCACGGGGTATGGGGTCCATAGGACTGAAATCGGCCCTCCCTCCCCCTTTACAAAATTAGCCCGGCTCAGGGGGATGGGGTCCCTGGGGCCGTAATCGGCCCGGGAGGGGGGCTGCATGCTCCCTCCCCCTTTTAGTACAAGGCCGGGTCCCGAGGAATGGGGTCCCTGGGACTGAAATTGACCAAGGGACAGTGGCCGTCTCCCCCTTACCAATGCGGCTGGGCCACGGGGGATGGGGTCCTTGGGGCAAAAGCGGCCCAGGGAAGGAGACTGCGTGCCTCCCTTCCCTTTAATTAGGTAGCGCAGGGGCTTAAAAAAGTAAGCACGGGAGACCGCGCTTGTTTTTTTATTTTAATTTTCCACTATTTCTCCACAAATTTGCAATTTTTTTTTTTTTACAAAAGTTTTTGGCCCCAGGCTTAGGGGGTCAGGGTATTCCTACCCCGCCCCCTTGTGTCTTTTTTTAATGTTTTTTTTTTTTTACGACTCAGGACCAAGTTTTGTGTCCTAAGATGGCTGCCACCACTTCCTGGTTGAGGTGGTGGCAGTCAATCAGATCTCAGCTTGAGATCTGTCGGGATCCACAGAGCCTCGGCGTCCCTAGATATACAAAGCTATTTTATCATTAATTGCTCAAAAACTACTAAACAGATTTACACCAAAACACAAAAAGCACTCTTTCTGGACCTAGATCTAGCTTTCTGACAAATTTTATGTAAATACGTTCATCAGTTTAGGCTGTAGCTGTGTATAAAGTTCCTATAGGAAAATGAACGGGGAAAATGCGTTTTGGACACCCTTTTTCTTGGGCCCTGCTTGACGAATCACCCCGAAACTTTCCACGTGCAAATTAGGTAAAAAAAAAGCACTTTTTTTTGGAAGGTTTGTGAGCAGCGCTAAAGTTATTAGTAACACAAAAAATGCATTTCCTATGGAAACGCAATCCTAACTATAACCACCCAGTGGCAACCCCCACCGGTATATATATATATATATATATATATATATATATATATATATATATATCCACACAAATCCAATGCCGAGAAGTATAGAAAAACACTGGAGCCGCGGCCACTATTCAAAGACGTGTTTAATGCAACACTAGGTCCCGACGCGTTTCGGAGTTGCATCACTCCTTTCTCACGGGCAAAGCTTAGTGCATCATTAGTTTCTTTTAAAGCAGCAAGTGCTCATATTCGTGCCAAACAACATAAAAGACATACTGGTTTTTGTCATTTAGGTCAATAAAGTTATACATGTTGATATACATGGTATTGGCGAAATGCAGATAAATAAAAATATTGCTAAATGGATATCCTTGACGATACATGTAAGTGAAATATATATAACAAATATACGGATATCACAACTCAGGATTTGATCAAATAATTGCTGCAAGCACGCACTGACACAACTGTATAATACCCTGTGGTATACTGCCATAAATTGAGCAGTGTTGATACAATCTGGTACTGAGATCAGTTTCTACTGCATCTACGCACTATTGCGTCCGCATGGTAGCGTGAAACACTGCAGTGAATTTAAGCAATGTCATTCATTTGACCAAACTTGACTGAAAATATTGATAATTCAGCTCCAAGCTGTCAAAATACATAAAATTAAATAAACATCAGTGTAATCAAAAATACAGCCCCAGTGGGCAACCAATCACAGAGAGAACACATGCTATTCATACACTACTTGTATCCTGATAGTGATCTATCGAAAAAGTCTTGCTCAAGTGAGCATATAATCCCAAACATGATTCAATTCACAAAGAGACAAATAACCACTCTTTGACCACTTCAGTATCAGATATTAGAGCTCTTCTGCATTTCCATTCGCCACCTGCAAAAAACCAGACAAGAATGACGATTTTAAAATTCATGTGAAAAATGTGTACAAAAGAAAAATTATAACTAAACAAAAAACTTTAAAAGACATCGACGGAGAGCATGAAACAATCTATACAGTAAGGACATGTTAAAGATGAACGGCCATTTCTTCATCAAGGTTCAAACCTGCGGGAACTAAAGTGTTATATTTAACAATCATTTTTGATTCCAACCTTCTTAATTCAACAGTTCTATTGCCTCCTCTTGTTCTAGGCGGTACACAATCTAAGATGCAGAGTCTAAGGAGGTTGGCATTTTGATTATGACTTACACTGAAATGGCGGGCGACAGGATATTGTTTATAATTTTTCTTGATTGCCCGTAGGTGCTCAAGTACCCTCTTTTTCACTTTGTGGATTGTACTCCCTATGTAATATCTATCACATGGGCATTTTAACGCATACACCACAAATTCGGTGTTACAATTCAGATATTTATTGATGTAATATGGGGGTTTATCTTTACTCAATTTCACAGATTTACAGCTAGTACTAAAGTTGCACGCCTTGCACTGATTACAGGTAAAAAAAAACTCTAATATCCATGCATTTTTTAGCTTGATTAACTAGACTTCTACTCAGTGTGTCACGTAGTGATCTAGGTTTTCTAAAAGTAAGAGAGGGATATTCTCCAACACATTCCCTTAGATCATCATCGGTTTTAAGGACCTCCCACATTTTTATGAGGCTTCTCTTGAGCTCCCATGATTGATTATTATATTTGGTGATAAACCTGATGGGTTCTTTAACTGACGTACTCACTTTCTCTTTCGGAGTCAGTAATTCTTCCCTTTTAAGTTTATCAACTTTGACAACTGCTTGCTTTATAGTCTTTAGACTATACCCACGCGCCAGAAATCTCTGGATCATGGTCTCTTTTTCCATGTGATACCCGTCTTCGGTACTACAGTTCCTTTTGGCCCTCAACAATTCGCCAAAAGGAATACTCTGGATGAGGTTTTTAGGGTGACAACTGTTGGCATGAAGCAAACTGTTGCCAGCGGTGGTTTTTCTGAATAATCTGGTGGTAATCTTATTGTCCTTGATCTCTAAATTTAGATCTAAGAATTGTATATTCTTGCTGTTAGTTTCAATGGTAAAGTGCAAGTTTAAACTGTTTTTATTGAGGACATCAACAAACTCACGCACCTGGTTTTCAGTACCCCTCCAGATGCAAAAGATATCGTCGATGTATCTCACCCAGAGGACGACGTGGTCAACAAACTGTCCGATGTTACTGACAACCTGCTTCTCCCACCACCCGAGGTACAATCCTGCAAAACTGGGGGCGAAGCAAGTTCCCATTGCCGTCCCCTGGGTTTGTCTGTACATCTTATTATCGAAAAGAAAGAAGTTGTTACTCAGGCATAGCTGGATCATTTCTAGGATCATTTCCGTATGGAAAAGAAAAGATAGGGATCTATTTTTCAAAAAGAACCTACAGGCCTCAATACCAAGATCTTGAGGAATGCAAGTGTATAGGCTACTGACATCCATACTCATTAGTAAATAGTTTTGCTCCCAGGTGATTTTGTCAATAATTCTCAAAAAATCACCAGTATCTTTGACAAATGATGGTAGTGCTTGGACCAATGGCTGTAAAAAATGGTCCACATATTTAGATATGTTCTCAAGTGCACTCTCTCTTGATGACACAATGGGTCTACCTGGTGGATTAGTGGCGTCTTTATGAATTTTCGGGAGAAGGTACATAGCTGGAATTTTGGGGTATTTACAAACTAAAAATGAGAATTCCTCTTGATTTGTAAGCCCACTGTCCCTCCACTCAGCCAACTTATTTAGAACATGTTTGTTAGCTGTATCATATTCTGCTTTGGAAGAAATACAATACCTATCTTTCTCTGATAGTTGTTTTTTGCCTTCATTAAGATACATGTGTAATGGCCAAATCACGACATTACCCCCCTTATCAGACTTTTTGATAACAATGTCACTATTGGCCTCCAGCTCTTTTAATGCAATTCTATGCCTCTTTTTCAGATTCTGCACCATATTAGTTTTGTGAGAATCTAATTTCTGTAATTCTCTAATCATGCCTTTTTCAAAACAATTAATTGCTTCGTTATTGATCTGTGGGATAAAAACTGATATACAATGTGCCCAAAAGCATTAAGAAGGCACTCCCAACTCTCTCGCCTTCCGGTTTTAGGATGCAACTTGCCTTTATGCCCCAAGGATTAGCATATCTTGCCGACGCGTTTCAAAGCTCAAGGCTCCTTCTTCATGGGCTGCTAATTAATCACCACATCAATGGCTCACACACAATTTCCGGCATTCTTTATTTCATTGAAAGCCCACAGTGGGCGTTGCTGAGTGCAAACGAATTGAAATGCATGATGGGACACGCAGTCCCTGTTGTGAGCAGATTTCCACACGGCCGCCCTGCCGTGAAGAGGAGCACCATTTTCAATTGAAAGAGGCTGAGGTGTGGTAATGATCGACGCCGTGACAGCACATCGTTCAATATGCAAATTGAGCTTGTCCCAGTGCTCCGTTACCTACTAAAGGATACAAGAATGATAATGCTTTTAATTATAAATACACATTGACTTTACCAAAGGAGATATTTCTGCTCACAGCATGGACTTGAAGTCCCATTATGCACTAAAAGAACATTGTACTAAACAACGCCCACTGAGAAAAAACAATGAAATAAATAACGCCGGAAATACTGTGAGTCTTCAATGTGGTGTTTTTTTGAAGCAGCCCAAGAAGAAGAGGCTTTTAGCCTTGAAACGCGTCGGCACAAAGTACGAACATTGGAGCATTTGGGGTGAGCTGCATTATAATGCTGAATGGCCTGAGCGATGTCGAGTGCCCTCTTAATGCTCACGGGCACTTTGTTTCCAATATATATATATATATATATATATGTATATATAGAGAGAAATGCAGGGGATCCATTCAGCAAACTTCCTCCTCTTCTTCCTCTCTTGCACCACCAGGCAAGCAGGCCTAGTTTGCTTACCTATATCCATTTGGTGCCTGTTGGACGTTGAACCTGTGCTGCGGGATGGCCTTCACTTCCCCTCCGTCCATGACTATGGTAGTGGCCGATGCCTCCGCCTTGGGGTGAGCGGCTCATCTGGAGACCGAGGGTCTCTGGTTTCCAGAAGAGCGGGAGTGTCATATCAATCTGCTGGAGCTGCGGGTGATTTGTCTGGTGCTCAGTATCTTCCTCCCCTCCATCCAAGGTCAGTCTATCCAGTCCTTGACTGCCAACACAACACCGATGTGGTATGTAAATGAGAAAGGAGGAGTAAGGTTTCTGCTCCTTTGCCTGAAAAAGTTGCGACAATGGTCTTGGGTGTACCGCCAAGGATCTGGTTGATCGCCAATCACCTAGCAGGGTTTGTCAGAGCTGACAGCCTGAACTGATGTTCTCTTGCTAATCATGAATGGCATCTTCTACCAGATATAGTCCGCGATATCTTTGCCCAGTTGGGCACTCCTTAGATGAACTTGTTCGCAATTTTGCAAAATGCTCAGTGCTAGCAGTTCTGAGCTTTGAGCGATGTATTTCAGTTGAAGTGGAACTTTCAGCTGCACCACGTGTTCCCCCATGCCCATGATTCCTCGAGTTCTGAGGAAGATTGCCAAGAATGGACCCATATCATTCTTGTTGCCCCAGATTGGCCATGGAGGGTGTGTTATGCAGACCTTCTGCACTTCTCTCTATATGCCATTCAGACCGAACCTTCTCTCCAAGTCGGAGGGAATATTACTGAGTCCACATTCATGACTGTAGATTGAGTGGGACATATGACCTCCTTCCAGCTGGCACTGGAGGTGGTAGATGTCATCTTGTCAGCCCATTGCCCCTACACTATACCTGCTTTTTTTGGGAGATGAAACACATTGCTAGATGATGTGCATGTACAAACGTGGACACCTTGCAGGCTAAGTTGCCTCAGGTCTTGCAGTTTTGCAGCTTCCGTGGCACAAAGGGGTATTTTGTGTTGTCTGTGTTTCTCTGTCTCCCAGACTAGCCTTCCGTTTTCAGACCCCCTACTGTGATGAGTTTTTGATGGGGTTGAATAATCTGTGTTCTGCCCTAGTGGAACCTTAAGCTTGACATTGGTACCAGGCCTGTTTGATGTCAAGGAAAGGTGCAGTACTTACTTACTCGACGCTGAAGACTGGTTCTATGACTGTCTTGATTTGGAATCATTCCAGTATAAAACCACTCAACATTGAGACAGTCGAAATTTAGGCATTCACTGCACTCCCTGTCAAGGCACTCCCTGTCGTCAAGGCACTCAATGTCAACATCAAAGAGAAAATCTTCCTCAGCCAGAAGGATTGATTCTGCTGTGTCACCAGCAGGATAACTACAGAGCGTCCCTCCTCCGGTTTTAGTAATCCCTCCAGATGATCCAGAGCAGACACCATTACAGTCCTTGGTTCTGCCTATGGCTCCAAATGTACTTATTAAACCATCTCATATGACGTTTCTTCTTTTAAGGAAACTTGCTCTACCGCCTTTTGAACCTGCAAAAATATCTGTTAAGCAAGTGTTCTTTCAGGGGTTCCATTACGACTGGCAGATTCTACTCTACCTGTTCCTCCATCCTTCAGTTATCTCTGGTGGTGGTGGAAAAAGAGACACATTCTCTGCCTCCTTCAAGAAGAATGGATACGTGTTCACACTCAATAAATGGTCCCCATCCAAACCCCATCCACAATATGTGGGTAGGGGAATCAGAAAGACTGCTTGGGGACTCTGTGATGAGGAAGACAATGCTGGCTGGAGGGACGCTTGGCCATCAAATTAATAATTCTCTGTCTACTGGGCTTTCTGCCCCTCTGGAAATAGGCAGATTGGGTGTCAACCCCCATATCTTCTCCCTGGGGGCAAACAACTGAGTTTGCCCTAGGGGTGGGAATTCAGTCTAATGCTCACACAGGCCGGCTCTCCACCTCTTTCACATAAAACTACTTTCAATTGCGGTCTACTGAGTTTTTGTCCTATTGGGACAGAAATACAATTTATCCCCCACCACCCCCCTCCCCGAGAAGGTAGATAGAATATTTGGGGCCTCTTTGATGAGGGGTGCAATTGCTAATGCCCTGGTGCCGCTCCCCCAACAACCCAATAATTCCCTTGTGTCTAGTAGGCTTTTAGTCCCCATGGGGTTGGGCAGATTGTGGGTAAACCTTTTAAGTCTGCCCCACCAGATGGGTAGAAAGACTAAGGACCTCATTACAATGTCGGGCAGACCGCCACCAACAGGCCATTGGTGGTGGTCCGCCCGACACCTAGGGCAGTGGTCCGACCGCCGGATTACAATACCAGCGGTTAGAGCGCACAGAGCTGCAGGAAAGACCGGTGCCTCTGACAGGCTCAAGGAGCCCATCAGGGCGGCGGTTGAACACTAATCCCTACAATGAAGGCGGTGCCTGCACAGGCATCGCAGTAGGGATTACGATGTCCATGTCTGATAGCCTTTTCATGGCGGTCCCACCACCATGAAAAGGCTGTCTTAAAGGGACTTTAGGGGCCTCTAGCAGGGCCCCTGTCCCCGTGAGCCACAGCTCTGTGACAAGGGAGGCACATGTGGTGCCCCAAAAACATCCATGCACGGTGTGCCAGTCACACGGTGCATGGATGTTTGTAAAACATCCCTTTTTCTATTGCGGCTTGTGCTGTGGACCTTTTCCGGGCTGCAGCACAAGCCACAATAGAAAAAGGCATGTTTGCGGCTGCTTTGTGGAGGGTAGGACCGCCGATTTACTTGTCGGGCGGTCCCAATCCTGCTGCTATGTCGGTCGGACGCTCGTCCGACGGCCATTGTAATGAGGCCCTAAGTTTGTCCCATGAATGGGTGTTGCAGCCTGATGCCTGAATGGACGCCCTAAAACCCCTTTCTCTTAAAACACATTTCTATGGGTTCATATGTGTGTACACCCTTTCCCTGTGGCAGGTATACTGTAGCTAAATCCCTCAATCTATTCTCCCCGGGGGCATAAAGACTGACTGGTGCCCTGTGGTGGAGGGATTCAGCCCCATGCCAGAACAGAATTCCGTGTCTATGGGTGCTTTCTGCCCCCCTGGGGTGGGTGAGATTATAGGTAAACTCCAGCTGTTACTGCTCTGAAGAATGGACAGTGTCAAGTTCCAATGCCAGGTGGGGCCAGCCCATACTCCATTCACTTTTATGGGTGCCACAATAAATCCTTGGTGCTAGTGAGTATCTCAGCCTTCTGGGGAGGGGAGACCGGAGAGAGTGGGGTGTTCATCCCTGATCTGCCCTGCTCCAACGGGGAAGGGGGTGTGGGGCTTGTACCTTATTATATCATTATTGAAGAAGAGCCATGCCCTTGCCAGGGGGCCACTGCCTCACTGCATACAGTCTGTGGCATCTCTTGGTTGGATTTTGATCACTATCCACATGCATGAATCTTTTCAGGAGACATTGGGCCTAATTACGAGCCAGGTGAAGGGGTATCACCAGGTGGGATAGTGCTTCACCTGATTATGACTGGCCCAGTGTTCCCGCACCAGACTTTCCCGGGTGTGGAAATGCCAGACCTCGTTTTTCCAGGTGGTAATTCCAGCCAGTAAAATCACAGGAGGCTCTCTTTCACAGCAACAACAGCCAGGCCTTGTCCCCTGCTTAATGCTGACTTTGTTCTCTAGCAAGGGGAGCATTTAGTGCTCTCCCTTGGCAGAACTGCTCTGCCCCTTGCCTCCCCTACCCTTCTCCTTCCACCCTACCCCACACAGAAGGTCCCACCACATTTACCACCTGCTCAGAGCAGATGGTAAATATATGCATTGAACTCAGGAAAATGAAATACCTTGCATAATTCCACATGGTAATTCCACATCCGCGCAGATAGTCCCTATTCTGAGTGCTTTAACTCATAATTGAAACAGTACTGGCAGGGTGTTATGGCACAGTAATGTTAGCCAGGTGAGCAGAGTTTGCATCACTCCAGTACCATGCAATTCATAATCGGGGCAAATCTGGGAAAGAAGAGAGTCTCTATTTTACAATGATGCCTCCCGTGCACCAATCATGGCTCTAGGAACAGACTGATGGCCCCTGGAGACTCCACCGCATAACTGCTTTTTCACTGTCATGCAGCAGGTTTCTCGATTCTATGGCAGGACCGGAGGCTCCGATTATGCTTCTCTTTTCTACCAAATTTTAACAGCCCATCACTTTAAAATAAACAAAACTACATTACCCATGTACCTCTATACATCATATATCACATGCTCCAATAATAGACAAGGAAACCCATAAAAGTACAGACGCCACCATTTTGTGTCCTGTTTCTTTGCTGCTTCCTAGCCAGATAAGTACCTCGTAATCCTTATGGTTGATGCTTACTGTTAATTACTTACATGTGCTGCGCTACTCTTGCGCTGTGTTTCCCGTCTTTTATAGTATTCGCGACTGCTATTGTGGCATTGCAAGGTTAATTGTGGCGCTTCAACTCACTGCTGTGTTATCTTCTTGAGTGCCCTGCAAGCGAGAAGTGAGTGCCCGCGCCCTCCCACGCTTATTTTCTTTGTGGCAGCATGTAGGCCGGCTGTCTCCGATGCCGGTGTAAGCCTCAGTGGAGCGGAAGCCGGCAGTGGACTATGCTCATCTTGGATGAGTGTAGTCCTATTTCTATTATGCTGATCAGCACCACAGCTCACATGTGCTGCACCTCACCGTTCAGAGTCTTTTGCCTGGCAGGCAGGGGCAACACTCCCGCTTTTTTCTCTCTTTATCTTCCTGTTAAACTGCTATACCACATCAGAGAATGGCACACCGATGTGGAATATTACCCTGATGAGGCTGGTGATCAGTTGGAGCAGGATTTGGTTGATGCACTTGATTGAAGCAATCAGTTAATAAGACCCTCGTCCGGGCATTGGGTCCTTTTACTGGGCTTTTACGTGATTAAGCACGTCAGCAGGGCTGGCAACCCTTGATCCCTCCAGCAGGAAACAAGACTGCCCCTTTTTTTTTAATGCAGATTTATATAGCGCGAACTCGACCCGAAGGTATTGGAGCGCTTTACATGAGCACCGGTTACGTTACACATTCAGGCACGGGGAGATTAAGTGATTTGCTCAGAATCACAGGATGTTGACGCGACCCCGAGGCTCGAACCTTGGTTTCCAGCACCAAAGTCGGCAATCTAGCCGATGGACCACATCCTCTCCCCTTCAAAAAAGGGGAAAGACAAAGGAAAGACCCAGCAGGATGTACATGCAGATGCATTTGAGAAACTGCGCTGTAAGAGACACCAAACATGACTATAGTGTTGCTCCCCAGGGAGAGTCCTCTCACTCATGCAGCTCTTCCTTCGCTGATGACCAGGGGTTGGATTCATCATCGCTTTCTGATGACAGCGATGGAGGGGATAAACCTGGTCCCAGTATGAAGAAACGCTCTTCCTTGAAGACCCCTCGAGTACTTGCCTTTGAGCTCACAGAAATCATTCATCCCAGGGCATCAAATTGTGCGCCTCCACAAGAGGTTGTAGAATATATCCAGTTGCACATCTGCCAGAGCTTCGATAAGGAGGTCCGTGCTTGCCTTCGAATGTAATATCCTCGTCCAAACCTGGGGGGTAGAGTTGCAGATACACTGAAAGTAGACCCTACTATGGTCACATTTATGAAAAAATATGCAAAGGACCCTAAGAAGGGCCTTGACGTGGGTGCCGTAATTGCCAGGACAAGCTCCTGGACATGTCTGGCCCCTTGACGAAGATACTCGAGCTGACAAACCAAGCCAAAGATTCCAACTCCCCAGTGGATCCTCATGTCCTAGTAGGTTGGGCGCAGAGAGCCATTTGTCAGTTAGGAAACACCTACTGCGCTATCTCCACAGAACGCCAGAGATCTATCCTCATGCAGACAGACCTCAAGCTTAACGATTTGACCACCTCATAAGCCGGCCCAGTGGCCAAAGGTCTGTTGTTCTGGGGCCCCTTTGTTAAAGAGCTAGCCAGATTTAGCTCCACTTACTCCACTCTTGAAAAGGTCCAAATGTCACTTAAAAAAGTATTCAGTAGAAGCCTTTTTGGCAGGGCCGGGCGCTTTGGAGGGCATCCGTCAGGCTGGGGCTCCTTACAAGGCTCTGAACAAGGATACTACCCCCGAGGCAGAGGTGGTGGGTATGGAGAACAAATGGAATCCACCTTCTACCCCACACTCTCCAGAGGAGGCCATCCCTGCTTCCGCCGCAGCAACCGAGGCTGACAAAAAGGGGCAACACAAGATGCAGGATATTCTGGTAAGAATGATTCCTTTTTCCGAGGTAACCTTGAGGGGGAGAGTGGGCTTGTTCCCAGACAACTGGAGGCAGATTACCCTGGACCCATGGGTCCTAGAGACAAATGTAGGATTCAAACTAGAAGTTTACGGCACATCAGTTCAATCTGGCCCAAAACAAATGTCTTTTTGCCAAACAGAAGTCTTTTATAGACTCTCTAGACAACTGGCATTTCTTTCTCAGTCATCACATCTCCATCACAGCAGAATATCTCCCAGGCAAGAGAAGCATGATAGCCGATTGAACTTTCCATCATTTACGGGATTTAAGCAACTGGAAGCTGAACCCCTCTGTGTTCCAAAGTCTTCACAACTTGTGGGGACCATGCATAGTGGACTTGTTTGCATCTCCGCTCAATTGCCAGCTGTTATATCTTATGTATTATCACTTTGCCTTACTGTATTGTAAATACCTTTTCACAATGTTCTTAGAATGCTCCCAGCTCCTAGCAACTGTGCTGTGTTTCAGTTGGAGCTGGAGCTGCTGTGGGAGTGGGCGCTGCCTTCTCTCTCCTCCATGTAGCCTTAATAAACCTTCTTACTTAACCATGTCCAGCGTGGTTACTACACCAGCTTGCGATGTTTTTCAGTTGATGACCAGATCCGGCAGCCAGGCTACGGACATGTTTCTCCAGGACTGGTCTCAGTTCCGGGGTTACGCCTTTGCCGCATTCCTTATGATACCTGGAGTCCTGATGCAACTCAGACGTCAGAGATCATTCTCTTGACTCCGTATTGGGGGGCTCAGCCTTGGTTTCTGGTAGCCCTATCCCTAGCGACTGCTCCTCTGGTTCAACTTCTGGCCCATCCGGATCTACTCTTGAACCCAGAAGGATTCCCCCATCCCTTAGTCCTGTCAGGTCACCTCAAGGTGATGGCTTGGATGGTTTCAGGGAAAGATGATATACCCCAGCAATTTCGCAACAAGCTGGTTTCCATCAGACAAGTGTGGGCAAGTAGCACCCACAAACGCTATACCTCAGCTTGGATGAGATGTTGTGCTTGGTGCAACAAATGGGGTGTTGATCCTGTGGGGGCAGAGTGTTGCATGGTGATACATTTCCGTTCAGATCTAGCGTCTTCCGGTTTGGCATACATGACTGCGAATAATTTCAGGTCTGCGATTTCCGCAGGACATCTTCCGTTTGAAGTTAAACCGGTGGGTAAACACCCTTTAGTCATATGTCCGAGACCCGAGTACTCATCCATTAGGGATGTGAATGTTGTCCTCAGATTCCTGGAGCAATGGTCGGTGAACAGATATTTTTTCGCACACAGCTTTCGGCAACACTCACTATGCTGTTATGTCTAATATAATGTAAGAGGGTATCCGGTATTCGTGCTCTGGATTTGGCAGGCAGGATTTTTCCCACAGAAGGCATTACATTCACTATCACTCATCGCACCAAATCTAATTCCAGGTCGGTAACCTACCCGAGTTTTCCAGATCATTATCTGTTATGTGTTTTTCAATGTTTAAAAGACTATGAGGCTTCTACTAGTGATGTGAGACAGGAGTCTAGAGGCCAACTGCTCATTGCTTTACAAAAACATTTTAGACCACTGTCCCCGGCTATGTTAGCCAGGTGGATGAGATAGTTGTTGGCGGAAGCTGGTATGACATCTCTGTTTTTGGAGCTCATTCAGCCAGGGGAACCATGCTGTCGAAGTTGTATGCTTTAGGTTCCCACATAGAGGACATTATGAGGGCACTAGATTGGTCTACAGAATCTACATTTCTAAAGTTTTACTATAAGCCCATTATGGATGTTGCGTCTGTGGTGGTAACACAGCTTTGTACGAGCATAATCAGAGCCTCCGGTCCTGACATAGAATGAAAAAGTTTCTAGCTTACGTGCCAAGAATTTTCAATTCTATTAAGGACATGGAGGCTAGGATTATCTCAACCATTAGTTGCATTTCTTGTGTTCATTCGTACATCTTGGATTTTTCATAACAATGTGTTGATGTAAAATTGTGGTGATTTATCCTCCCACCCTGTCATTTTTGCAGTATTCTGTATTACTGCCTTCTATTTGCAGGCTTTACGTTTTCTCTTTTGCATTTCAGGAAACAACAAACAGAACGTTTCAGCAGCTGTTTCTAGTATGGTTAGCTGAGTTTCCATGGGAGGGAGTTGTGTATGGCTTGTTGCCTTCTTCGCTCCTGGAGGTCCAGTTCAGAGATCTGTCACTGGCCCTGATTGGTTGTTGGACATTCCTGTTGGATCGTCTGGAAGCTGTTAAGTCCACGTTTGGATTGATTTGGACTTCGGTGACTATTACTCTGGAGTGTTTGGTACTTATAATCTTATCCTACAAAGAAAGAGGACACAAAATGGTGGCATCTGTACTTAAATGATGTACAAGGGTACATGGGTAATGTAGTTTTGTTTATTTTAAAGTGATTGGCTGCTAAAATTTGGTAGTAAAGAAAAGAGAAGAATAATCCTCGCCTCCGTGTCCTAAATAGAATTGAAAATTCTTGATGCGTAAGCTAGAAAAAGTTTAATTGGTGATGTCAGCACCCTGCACCAAGTACTGACGTCAGTGATTGGGAAGGTAATACCCGTGGGCAGCAGTAGAATGCCCACAGCAATGTTTTAAAATGCTTTTAATGGTTTTTAACCTAGCTCAATAGTGCACATGCTGTGACCTCCATTATTGGATTTTATGTGACATCCAAAAGCAGTAGGAAAATCTCCTTGTTGATAATGGCTACCTGGAACACATTTAACAAAATTTTATTTCATTTACAAAAATGTATACAAATGGAATAAGGATTGGGTGTGATTCTGAGTCCCTTATCACAGTTCCTAATCCTGAGGTCCGGCAGTGGGCTTATCCCACATGATCCGCTGATAAGGCACGATTGGTGCCTCCCCTTCCCTCCATGTCACTTCTGCTTCCGGGTCAAGATGCTGAGAGACGGATTCCGTAGCAGCGAGGTGCGGTCTGCTGCACTGCTGGGGAAGAAAAAAAAGACAGAAAATTCTGAAATAGTGGTATTCGGCACAGTGGCAGTGATATATGGGCAATGTATAGTTGGAGGCAGTTCAAGCGAGTGAACACTGAGGTGGCCTACTGACCGCAACGATGACTTTCAAGCCGGATCCCCTCCGGATGGAAATCATAATTGTTACTATGTATTCTTAAATCCACGACGCCTCAAGGTGTCGTCAGAAGGGGGGAGGCCGCCAGGTTTCACACCGGGGGGTGAGGGGGGGTAAGTGCCTTTATTGTTGTATTTTACCCGGTTGTGGGTCACTGGGCAGGTTCCTCTCCAAATATCAAGTCCAAACTGGCTCAAGTAAACGCTATTGTTCTCATGGGTCTTTCTGAACTTTGGTTTCCTTTATCTGTGGCCAGCATTTTTCATATGGGACTGAAGGCAGAAACGCCTCAAGAAGTCAGCAGCAGGGGGGAGATCGCCAGGTTTCACACCAGGGGTGTGTGCCTTTGTTATTGCATTTTACCCGGTTGTGGGTCACTGGGCAGGTTCGGCCCCAAATTTCAAGTTCAAGCTTGCGCAAGCAAGTGCTATAGTTCTTGTGGGGCTTTCTGAGCTTTGCTTAAAAAAATCTGTGCGAGTATTACGCCTTAGGGACTGAAGGCAGAGATTGAAGTACGCCTAAGGGACTGAAGGCGAAGGGTGTTATAAATATAGGAAAACACCTCAAAGCTGCCAGTATTGTTGGTAATCTTGACCCCGCCTCAACACTGGCCCTTAAAATGAAAAAGCGCTCTGCACAGGCTAAATCTACAACTGCAATAGCGAATCGTAGTTTTCAGTTTTGTCAAGGGGCAGGAATGGCAACAAGCCCATTAAGCTCAGAAGAAGCTATGGCTAACTTTTTTAAAAAGGAAAGTGAGTTGGGGTCTGCAAGTATCCCTTTGGAGTTGGGAACAGAAGGTGTAGTAGCTGGGATGGACTCCCACTTAAGGGTGGAAAATGGGAAGCATAAAAATGAGACCTACAAGATTAATAAAAATACTGAGAATAACGAGAAGAATGATACACTTATGGCTAAAATGAAAGATTACTCTTTGTTTGTTAAAGGAAAAGTGGCGTCATCAGGCCAATCAGGGTCACCTCAGCCCTCTGATAATCAGGCACCAGCTGAATTGCAGGCCCTTGCAGCCAGCTTGACTCCAGAATTGTCCCCTGTCACAAGCCATCGATTATCTGGTATCTCAGTCATTCAGCCTGGACCCCATTCCAGAGATAGATTCACAATTGCAGCTCCAGACCAATAAGTCATCTCAGTCTCAGGAGGTGCCGCAGCAGAATGTTCAGGAGGACGCAAGGGTCTCTGCACAATGTGATATCAAGACAATGCTCAGTATCATCTTGGATGAAATTGGAGATTTAAAGGCCTCTCAGGCAATTGAAATCGCAGCCTTGTATCAGAAACTATCTAAAATCGAAGAAACTATGATGCATATCCCGGAAAGGTTGCAGGAAGCCGAATCAAGAGTATCGCAGTTGGAGGATCAAGTCAGTTCAATGCAGGAAGAAGTGAGCCAATTCAGGAAGCAAAAATCTTCACTGGAATTTAAAACTGAAGAATTAGAAAACCACTCTTGATGCTCTAATCTTTGGATAGTTGGGATCCCAAAGTGTTGTGAGGGCCCTCAGCTCATTCAAAGGGTGAACTCTCTTATTAAGACTCACGACCTGCTTGAACATTCAGGTGACTTGATGATTACACGAGCCCATCGGGTCCCTGCGCAACCATTACCAAATTTGCAACCGCTGCCTACTGCCTTGGTGAACTTTTCTGACTATCGTGTGAAGGAGTGCATATTAGCCAAGACCATTGAGAAAAAGCAGTTCTCAACACCAGAAATATCTCATTGTCGTATATGTGTCATCACAGTAGCTCGCCATCTAAAAGAATTTGTCAAAATGTTACATCTGTTTAAGGCGCAGGGGGCTCAAGCTACTATTGCACAACATTATAAGTTAAAGGTCTTGGTCAAAGGGCAGTTTCATATGTTTACTAGCTTAACAGAGGCTCAGGAGCTCCTGCAAAAGATCTCTACCTGATTAAAATCATGATATATTTCTTTTTTTTTACGGAGTTTTATATAGCGCAAACTTGACCCCAAGGTATTGGGTATCAGAGTGCTTTACACGAGCACCAGTTGCGTTACATGAGGACACATTCATTTTGTTAGGTATGGGGAGATTAAGTGATTTGCCCAGAATCACAGGATGTTGCACGTTCTTGGAGAGACTCGAACCCGGTTCCTCAGGTTTGAGGTCATCCGCCCTAGCCGTTAAGCCAACTCCTCTCCCACACATGATATGTGTCTATGCTGTCATTCTGAATGTTGGGCCAGGTCAAAGATCTTAATGATGTTGCCAGAGGATGCGATGTGTTAGAAGCTCGAGATCCTTTTGATATGTATGAGGTATAGGCAACTATCCTCAGTGGCTGAGGTAGACTAATGATGCTGTGGATGAAGATGTTGGGAGGTTCAGAATGTGTGAGGCCTAAGGGTTCTTGTTGGTCAGGGGCGCTGGAGGCAGGTGAGGGTGGGCTAAGTGTCTCTTGAGCACATCACAAAGGCCAGAGTGTCTGTTTGATTGTAGTGTTGGGATGTTAAAGAAACGTTTTAGAGAGTTAATTAGCTTACACACGTGACTTATATGGATAACTAAGCCTCCTGTAGTCCTGAGGTTTGGAAAATTGAGAAGCCATAAACTGATTAATATCACCAGCTGGTATTTACAGTGCTTGGTGATTACAGAAGCACATTTGCAGTACAGGCTTTCTGCACTATCAAGATGCATCAGTGTGCAAAATACCAGGGCAATGTAAATATATGCATGCACTGGTTCTCATTTTACCTATCCCATGACACAAGCAGAACATCAGTCTAAATCAACTTATTTTCAATACATCCTTAAAACATTCTTCTTAAAATGCAGCTACGTTTAGTGGATTAGGATTAGGAACAGAGCACTTATAGAGCACAACGTTCACAAAAAGATTTCTTGGTGCTAACATATAGGGAATAGGGTGGAAAGAAGGTGGTACTGAAAATGAGTGCCTGAATGAACTACTAGTTGAATAAAAAGGTTCTTAAATATTTTTCCAAAAAGCTGTGGTGAAGATTGACTACAGAAAGAGCGCGAGAGGGAGGTTAGTTCAAGTTTTTGCTGCTGTAGTAGATAAAACTTGGTTCCTAAATTTCACAGTACCAGATTTGAGAATTTGAAGCCAGCTTTACGCTCTGAGTGAAGAAGCCTAGCAGATTTGTACCATGAAAAGTGAGAAACCAGTACCTCTGGTGTACATGAAAAAATTGCTTTGAAGACAGTGGTCAATAACTTGAATAAGATTTATTTTATTGAAAGGAACCAGTGAATGTCTTGAGTAATGGAGTCTGTACTTTTGAATTAGCTGTACCTGAGTGATAAGCTGTTTGACGGCTACTAAGAAGACAGCATTGCCTAGTCAATCATGGATTGTCTAAGAGTGTTAACCACTGGGATTCTCATGTCATTCTCTAAGTAAAGAAGAATAGAGCATAGCATCTTTAAATGAAAGAAATAAGATCTCAATACATTTGTGACACAAATCTTCAGTCCTAGGTTGGCATCAATATAGATACCCAGGCTGCATACACTGGAAGAAGGTGATGGTGAAGGACGCATCACAGGCACCAAGGAATGTCATCAAGCTTGATGCTGGATGAGGTCAAAAGTAACTCAGTTGTGTTTGGATTAAACGTTAAGACGTTCAGCGACATCAACCATCCGCCAAGCTCTGCACCAATGTTGAGGCAGAATTATTAAGATAGCTAGAGTAAAGACAGGCCAAAGATACGTTGTATTATCAGCATACATAAAGAATGTAGAGCCCATATGATACAAAAGAAAGACCAAAGGGAGAATGACTATATTACATAGTGAAGGAAACAGGATGGGGCTTAAAGGAACTCCATACTGAAGCCTTCTTGACTGTGATGAGTAATGCCCAACAGAGACAACTTGCCGACATAAAACTGAGAATCCAAAAAGTGAGAATCCAAGCTAGGGCAGTCCCTTTAATTCCTATTTCTGATAGCCTGGTATGAAGGATGTTATGGGAAATGGTATCAAAGGCCGCAGAAAGACAGGTCTAATATTAGGATGCCTGAGCCTTGGCATCCATCACCCTATGCAGGTCATCAAAAATAGTATTGAGTTTGGTGCTACGGCTGGGAAGAAGGCCAGCCTCTTAAAAATCCAGAAGGGGGCTGCCCTCCACATAGTCTTTCAGTGCCTTAAGGACCAAATTGGATTGGACGCCATGAGTTTCAGCCCAGCTCTCCAATGCACCTTTACCAGGGCTTAGCTGCACACAAGACAAGTGTCTGCATTCTGCCGCATTCTGCCAGCAAACCGGAGGAGCACGCTGTCTGGGGGACTACACTCCCCATCTTCCCCTGCGCCAGAGCCTACATAACACCGGCGCAGGCCCGCGGCATGGGACGTGCGCGGGGGCGCGCCCGGGCAAAGCCCGGGCCAAGGGCGGGCCCGTCCGAGCCCGGAGGAGGCTGGGCTGGGCCACCCCCCTGAGATTTGGCCGTTGAGATCTTTTTGAGATCTGCAGACTCCACCATAAGGTACTGTGTCCCTATTCTCTTTTGGGACCCTCCCCACTCTTTCCGTTTCTAGCTGGAGTAACAAATGGCAAAACGGAAGGGCTTCAGCGATCAACCTGGGAGAGGAACTGTAGGGACATTGGATGCCTTTCTAACAAGGGCAGAGTCCGTTCTTACACATGAGATGGAGTTAGCGGAACGACGGCTCTCGCTGGGATCCCTTATCTCTCAAAAGCGCTCTTCCCTTGGCAGTATCGCTGTGGTGGGGGGCGAAACCTTAACCACCTCCCAAATCTTGCCCACTGCTTCCCTGTCTCCTGCACCTGTTTTACCACTCTCCCCTTTAGTGGAAGTAATAACAGGCCCCAATATCATTACTAGGGGCCAGGCCGCTAAATCCCACTCTGCTAATAATAGCGAGCCACCAGTTAAAAAGAGGAAAACTGGAGGATCTCAAAAAGAAAAATCCCTGAAACCTGCTTGTTTAGGTAAATCCAGAGGGATTGGAGACACTGCGCCTGGTCAAACCCCAAAGGGGAGCACTACACCAACTATAACACAGCCCCCAGGGACGCTTGATGACCACACTTGGAACAGACTGGAGTCTTTGGTTGCCACGTTCCCTGAACTGCTTTTACTTAAACTAAAACAAATTGAAGAGAGACTCAAAATTATTGAGGGTGCGAGTGTTGGATGGGGGTCTGTAACATCGACAGCCCTTGAGCAGCGCGTTACAGAAAATTACTCAAGTAACCTAAAAACTAATCAGGGTTTCTTGGACTTTACGCTCTCACAAATCCCCGATACACCCCGTAATGTTTATGCTACTATACCTGGGGTAGACAAGATCTCACAGCCATTGCTCAGAAACAACATGAATACCTTACTGACCAACCCACTGGCAAATCCACAAAGGGATAGAGGGGTTAGAGGAAATAATGATCCCACAAGACACCATGAATCCAACGAGGAGACTAATGTGGGTGCCCCAGGCTCCACACACCAGACACTCCACCTCCCTCCAGCGTCCTCTCCCCTTGTATTAGTTTTGGAGAATGTTCCGATTCTGAGGGAGGGTCAGTAAGAGTCCACGGGTCAACTAATGGACAAATCACTACACTGGTTGACACGCCATATTAAGGACAAAAGGGGTCCTCCATTGGCCAGACAAATGATTATGGCGAGAAGGGTAGGTTGGATGGGTCCATCTAGGAAATCGCTGGAGGGTGACTGTGTAGTGATAAATTTCAATAACCATCTTGTACTGAGATATATCTTAGATCAACTACACAGATACCCTCCAAGGAACACAAAGATTGAGGGTCTCTCTCTAGACTACTTTTACAACCCCTACCAAATCCGCCTTCAAGATCCCAGAGGGAATTTAATGGGTGGTCCGGTGAGGTCTATAATTGAGAGGAATATGGCTGACCTAGGGGCAGGAGTCTGTACTGCAAATAGGTATGCCCCACTTTCTGACTTAGATCGTTGCGACTGACTACCCTCTCCTACTTCTAAGGAGTCTGTCTCAGAGCCCTCTTTATCCATCTTCGTTCCATTGCCTCATAAATATAACGAGATTAAGGAAAGGCAAAATAGCCTATTTAAAATAACTTCTTGGAATGTGGCAGGGATTGGGAAGAAATTGGCTAATGTACACTGGCAAAATGTATGGCAGGAAAGTGTTATTACCTGTTTCCAGGAAACCTGGGCCTTGGATCCTGTTTTTATTAATGGCTACCATTCCTTTCAGACACTGGCCTCTCCATCTGCTGCAGGGAGGTCGAAGGGGGGTCTTCTAACTTTAATATCAAATACACTGTCAATGAAAATAAGGAAGTTTGATGATAGGAGCCCTTTTTTTCACCTCCTTGTTTTTGAGTTTCCCAAGGTAGGTATTTGGATCTTGATAAATTTTTATAACAACAATTTCGGTCCAAAGATGCATACAGTTGTAGACGAGGTTAATATGTCAATTGATGAGGCATTAAAATGTAAAAAGAGAGATGAGATACATACTATAATCTGGTTGGGAGACTTTAATATTCATCCATGTAATCATAATCAAGACAATCGATGCGGTCTGGTTGACTTGCTGGGCAACCCCGCCTTTCACTTCTCCCATAGTACCTATGGTAATAGTGTCAATACGACTCTGTTTACTAGGAACTTGGCCATAGTCAATATCTGGAATAACTTAGAGGATTCTCCCCTGAAAACTTTTTCACGTGAGGCCCATGAGTCCACGATTGATTATATATTGGTTTCTACTGTTATTGAGGGTAGTTTCAGTAATACCGACGCTCAATTTAATAGCTTTAGCGATCATGCTATTTCAACTGATGCACTAACTTTGAATTTCAGAGAGAAGGTATCGCATTTGACAACTGAACTCCTTATATTGGCCAGAAAAAAGGGCTCAAATTGATAAGCTCAAACTTATTCCTACAATAATAAAAACTACTCAAACTAGTATTGCAAGGTGTTTAGACCTAGGTTTAGCCCCAACAACCCTGGTCTTATCCTTTACGGACCTCCTAGAGTATATAAAGGCTGCTCTT
The DNA here is from genome assembly GCA_963921515.1 of Calotriton arnoldi. Classification (NCBI taxonomy): domain Eukaryota; kingdom Metazoa; phylum Chordata; class Amphibia; order Caudata; family Salamandridae; genus Calotriton; species Calotriton arnoldi. The sequence continues at coordinate 2,742,656 of CAWUFW010000859.1, forward strand.
ACCTGCCAAGGAAATGGAAAGAGTACTAAACACAAAGGATGGTTTGATTCTCCCTGTATGAAGAGGGGCGTCCTCTCGCCCCAAACCAATCGCACAGCTCGATTACGCCTTTTTGGCATTCCTTACTCCTTTATATTCATCAGTATGTTCCTTGTATTCCATCATCTTTTTTCATTTTTGCTACATTTATATTTTCATCCACACGTGGAATTTTATGCCATTTTCCAAATTTCTAATGTCCAAGATGTGTCCGTCCGGACCTCTTACATGAACACGACTGAAGCAGAAGTTCGTGAAAGGCAGTGTTTATTCAGAAAATACCCAATGCATTTCGGGCTACAAGCGCCCTTCGTCGGGGGTCACTATAAGTAACAATGAAACAATAAGACAATAATCAGTTTTTGTTTCATGATTCTACATCTTACATTATTCATCCTTGCAGGTTGATGTACAATTTATCACAATTCCACTTTGCATTTCATATAGCTCGTAAGTCCCCTCAATAAAACGCAGTGATGGAATACAAGGAACATACTGATGAATATAAAGGAGTAAGGAATGCCAAAAAGGCGTAATCGAGCTGTGCGATTGGTTTGGGGCGAGAGGACGCCCCTCTTCATGAAGTTGTTATTGATTGGTGTCACATGGGCTGGCACCTTACCGGTCTGCACGCAACCTAAGGAGAACATAGACAAGGTTGTAAATTAGTGAATAAATGGTGTGCATCCTATTCCCACGATTGATTCTCCCTGTGCCATGGCCAGGAAAGCCCTTACCACAGTTCTTAAAACACGACCACGAGATCAGGTACAGATTGCCCTACTCCGCACTCAGTATAAATCAGCCAGAAGAAAAAGGGAGAGATTACTGAGGGAGGAGATCTGGGAAAGGCTTGCCCAAGCAACTACGTCGGGCAGTAGCAGAGTGTTTTGGGGCATAATCAACTCACCTTATTTTAAGACCCAGAGGGAACCCACGTTGGATACCAATGTTGGTGAGGAAGAATGGGTGGAGCACTTTGTCAACATCTTTTCCCCCATCTCCACTCCTGCTGATATACCAACTGTTCTACCTCCCAGAATGAGGGCAACTCTGTCATTCTCGCTCGTTGAGGTTAGGAAGGGGCTAGCAGCATGGAGCGCAGGAAAAGCCCCTGGTCCAGATGGGGTCCCGATAAACTTTTTCCAGGACAATTATGACCTTTAGGCTTCTTTACTGACTAACGTTTTTAGTGATATTGCAATAGTAGGTCCACCTCCCTCTTGGAAAACAAGTGTAATTGTTCCTATCCATAAAAAGGGGGATAAGAGTAACCCAAAAAATTACAGGCCAATATCCCTTTTAGACACCACAGCAAAACTCATGGATCGACTGCTTTTATCCAGGCTAGAGGCTTGGGTAGTTGCCAAAGAAATACTAATGCAGTCTCAGTATGGGTTTCAACAGGGCAAAGGCACTATAGATCAGTGTCTGAACCTTTCATTGATTATTGATAACTATACCAGGGCTAGGGGTAGGAAAATCTATCTTGCCTTTATGGATCTCTCAGCAGCGTTTGACTGCGTTTCCCACTCTAAGCTCTGGCATATTATGGAAGAGATGGGGATTGACCCTCCAATAATTAATTTTATCCGGCAACTATATACTGACGCTTCTGCATCGGTCAGATATGGAAACAACGGGGAATGTACTCGCACTTTTAAGATCCAAAGGGGGGTAAGGCAGGGTTGTGTCCTCGCGCCGTTCCTATTTTCCATCTACACGAACGGCGTGGGGAAGGCCCTATTAGGCGTAACCCCTGATCTCCTTGTGTCTGACTCCATCCAGCTCCCTATTCTGGCATATGCAGACGATGCAGTCCTTATTACCAGAACAGGGATAGGGCTGCAACGTCTAATTACCACCTATGCGGCCTTCATGGACTCTTTAGACATGAAGGTTAATCAGTCAAAATCGTTTGTAATTAAAATTGGGGGTGGTGTTCGAGGTAAAACACCCCATCTCTACACGGAAATAGGGAAAATTGAGGTGGTTGAATCCTTTCCCTATCTTGGGGTACTTTTTGATAAGAACCAAACTTGTTCGCGCCTAGTTGATGCAAGGGCCATGGGCATGGAGAGGAGCTTGACAGCGCTAATGGCATTTATGTCTAGGATGGGCATGAAACCTCTAGCCGCTGTCAAGCATATCTATCATGCAAAAACAAAGTCCGCATCCACCTACGGAGCGGGGGTTTGGAGCTCGGCACATGCTGGATCACTACAATCCATTGAGGACAAATTTTTCAAATCCCTGGTTTCTCTCCCGCAGTCAACATCGAACTATGCATTGCACTTGGAGTTGGGTTTACCATATATTACGGACGCAATTAGATTGGCCCCACTGCTCTTGTGGTTTTCCATTTGGCGGAGGAACACTGTTCCCCTAACACAAAGTATAATAAGAGACTGTCTTAGATTGGAAAAATACAAGAGAATTAGATGGATAAACTACGTCGAGCAAGAATTGACTGAGTTGGGATTGAAAGTTTTGTTCAAGGATCCAATGGCTTGTAGGCTGATGTCAAGGCAAAGATTGGTGGAAACATTCATGCTGAAGGCCCAATACTCACGTAGGGAGATAAATTACAGGAAGCAGTCAATCCTGATTTATCAACCACTTCTATCCATCTCAGAAGGTGGATAACCCTACCTAGAGGAGGTTTCAATACCACAACACAAATTTATATTATTGCGGTTTCGATTAAATTTGATACCACTGATGCTAGGGTTTCCGTCAAAAAGGTTTAATCACTCAGACCTGATTAATTGTCCTTGTGATATGATCTCTGCCCAAACAGATCTTCCCCTACGTTTTTTCTGTGGTCACTATCATAAGGAAAGGAAAAAGTACATTGTACAGATTTTAAAAAGCCACAACTTCGAACAATGCAGGGTCACACTATTTTTTTTTAAATCATTACCCGACCTGCTAGTGTGCTTTTTGGTAGCATCATTCCTTTGGGCCTGTTTGAAAAATAGAAAGTTTCTGGGACCATAACTTTCTCTGACACTTTTTGCTTTAGCTCCCCGTATAAATAATTGTTTTAATTCGTACACTGTATTTTATTCTATATTTTACTTGGCTTTTTGTGTATGTATATACTGAAACCTAGCATGAATTCCGTACCCTCTTTTATATAACTATTTTAAAAAAACGATGAAATGTTACTGTATGTTGCCTATGAGAATAATTTTTTAACTTACTGTTGCCTATGTACTTTTATGATCTCATTTAATAATGATCGAATAAAGTTGTACTGATACTGACAAGTGTCTTTTGGTTTTATAAGCATGTACAATACAAGAATTATACACATGCATCCACCACCCGAATGCATAACGTGGGTTAAAAAAGAGTGGTGATGAAATAGACCTGCCACCTGTAGAGTCTGCTGCAAAAAAAGCAAGTGAAACTGACACTGACTTTCACACTCTTGAGGTCGATAAAAGGAAGGACACGTGATGTGACTGAAAGTGGTGCTTTGGCGCCAAAATAGTATCAATTTCATACTTTGTCCTGTATTATAGTACATATAACATGTGATAGAATCCTGTCTGGATTCAGGGTCTGAGGTGTCACATAAAATAGTATTGCATTTCTTGGGCATTGTTTCTTAATCTAGTCTGTGTGTCATTCACCTGATAACACATGGTGACAGTGCCCCCCCCCCCAACTTTCACCAGAGACAATCAGGGCTAGTACATGGGGGGAGAAGAGGAAATGGAGGAAGAGGCTGGGTGTAGAAAGGTAAGGGTGAGTGAGGAAGGAAAGTGGTGGGAGAAAGGAGAAGCAAGCAGAGAGGAGGGAAGAAGAAAACAAAGCAATGAGGGAAAGAGGCAGGAAAAGACAAATAAGGAGAGACAATGTAGGGCAGAAAAAGCGGAAAGGGGAAGGGTGAGAGAAAGGCAGGGAGCTAAGAAAAGGTGGGAGAAATAGACACGGATACAAGCTGGGAGATGGGAAGACAAGTGCAGAGGAAAGGAAAGAGGGGAAGAAGCGTGGAAAGAAGACACGAGCTGGCAGAAAAGAAAGGGAAGAAGGAAGAGATGGAGACAAGAGAGATAAGGTGAATAACTGAAGATTAGAAAGAATGGTTGAGAAGCGGGAAAGCTACAAATATCAGATGGCGAACTTGCCACGGGTCATCTGTCTCTGCAGCTCTGTGACCCTCAGGAATTTTTTAATCAAAGGCTCACCTGCCTGGCCCCCACACTGTCCTGTGTCCTCCTCTTTGCTATCTTCAGCACTTACCCAGTAATGCAGTCCCTCTGTCACAACCCCTTTCAGAGGGCCACAGGGCAAGTAGCGTTTATTGGGTCCTACTGCGGTGGTTGTGGCCTTTTACTCCTGGTGTCCCGGCCCGACCTAGTATGGGTCCTGAGCAACCTTGCCAAGAACTACCCATTCAGCACTTCACTCAGTGATAGCCAGGGCCACTGGAATTAAGCGGTTGTGCGGCCACTGCGATTTTCTCATAATTATAGATTTGACACATTTGCCACATAACCCATCATCCGTAGCATAATCTGCAGATTTTAACAAAAAAAATGTTGTTTCTAGCTTAAACAGTTCAAAAGTTACTAAAAATGCAGTGGCACGTGCTGCGGCGTGGGTGGATGGTCACCTTTCTGTTGCATATTGCTGTATTAGTGTGTTAAACTGATAAATGAGGGGAAACCAATGCCCAGACAGTGTCACTGAGTTAAAAAATGATGAAATAGTTAAGTGATACTATTCCAAAATGTGCTGCATTGATGCCCACGGATCCCACCAACCTGTCGGATTTGACTGTGGGAAATTCGAGACCTGGTCGGGGTAATCCAGTGGTTTCCCGGGAGACCCAAGGGTGCAGGAGGGTCAGAAGTTGTGGAAAGATTAAAAAAAAAAAAAAACGGGCACCATGCTAAGAAGCGCGCCGCCCGAGCACATTAATTAATGAAAAAATGATGAAAGTGGGCGTCGTGCTAGAATATAAAACACGGCACCCGCGTAATTTAACATGTGTACAGTGGCCCGTGAAATGGGCCCCACGGTTATATATATTAAAAAGATCTTTCCCCGCAGATCCAAGGGTGCGGGAGCGTCTAAGGTTGTGGAAAGATTTTTTTTAAAAACATGATACCGGGCGCCATGCAAGGCAGAGTGGCGCCTGAGCACATTAATTAAAAAAAAATTATGAAAGTGGGCGCCATTGTACAATCTAAAGCGCGACACCTGTGCAAATTAACTTATGTGTATGTAAGCGAGCGCCACGGTTTAAAAAAAAAACCTGAAACCGACATCCTAAAAATTCGTCTTCTATGTGTCCGACTCAGAAGCACGTGATGTTTGTTTTTGTTTTTCTAACTTGAAAGCGGGCACCGTGCTGAAAGAAAGCAGGGTACCCGTGTACATAGGACCTATGTGCGTGGCGGCCCCTGAAGCGGGTGCCATGGTAATAAATAAGTAGTCCCTAAACAAGCCCATGAACACCTACAGTGTAAGGGAACTGTAGTTGGTCGGTGCTACTGGACGCAAAACAGAAGTGATGTATCTGGAGCATCAACTAATAAGGACCCAGGAAATCAGAGCAATGCAGGAGTGAACAAATGGCAACCAGCAGGTGGGATTACACTCCGTATAGTGAATACTGCAGGTCTTGCAGACAGCGCATGCGCGCTGCCTTGGCTCAACCTAAAAAACGATGCTTCAGGGGAGGGACTAACATGGTACAGGAAGGAAAAGAGGGAATCCCAAAGCACAACATTAAAATAGACAACAAAGCCATCCAATTAAAGTGCTTGCCAATATATGGAATACAATGCACTCTATAACAGGTAGTGAAAAACGAGACTGCAAAATAGGAGCCTCTAATATGAGCTGTAACGGGGTAGCAACATTGAAATTACAAATTTAAAAATTCTTAAAACTGTGCCTTTCCACTCCCTTGCATAGTGAGCAAGCAGTTCATTTTGTACCTGCTCACTGAGAAGGACCCTCAGGCACAGCTGTCTTTTTGGAAGACTATTTTTTATTGAAAGATCTAATTTTGGTGTTTTTCCTTGCTTTCTCTCAACATCTTTTGTAGTCTGCGTGGTAAATATGCCACTTCTTTCTGATTTACATGCCCTCGTCCCCCTTGTTTAGGGTTTGCCTCAATGCTGCCGTATAGCAGTAGCACTGGGATGAAATTTATGGATGTTTAGACAGAAAAGGGCATTTAAAAGTGTTGCATGTTGCTAAGCATGCTGCATGCATGTGAGCTGATGCTATGCACTAATGCCTGCACTGCCGCTCCCTGGCCATGGAAGTGCACCAGGCGAGGGAAGTAAATTCTTCACCCAATTGCTCCAATGTATCTGCACCCCGCCCCCCCAGAACACCTGATGGCTATTGAGAACTCCCCAGTCAGGTACTCTCACCCCCTCTGCCCCTCTACTCCCTCACCCCACCTTCACTTTGGGACCCCATTACTCCATGCCACCCACCATTAGGTTCTCACACCCATCTGCCCCTTACTCCAATCTCTCCCAGGCTGTCTTGACCCCTCTCCTTGCGGACAGCGCCACTTGGGAACTGCGTGAGACATAAGAGAGGAGAGACAGGCCTGGAAGAACAGCAGCAGAGTTGGAAGGAATTTTTTTTTTTTTTTTAAACAAATGTTTCTGCGCTGGGTCCACAACTGCCTATGTGCCTGTCTGTGTTTGTGTGTCTGGGTCTGACTGCGCGTATGTCTAGTTGCATGTGTGCATGTTGGGTGGGAGTGCATGTTTTGCCCACTGCCCCAGCCCTAGAAATGCTGGACCTGGCACAATGGGGGAAATCCCAGGCAATCTGCTGGTTCTGACACAACTGTGGTAACCCCTGGTAACATGCTGGCCCCAGCACAATGATGGGAATGTGTGGCAGCATGCTGGCATTGTCAAAATGGTGGCAACCCTTCACTAAATGCCTTAGCACAATGGTGGTAATCCCAGGCAACACACTAAACCTCTCACAATCATGGTACATTCTGGCCCTGGCTGGCATAATGGTGGTAATCTCTGAAAATACACTGGCTCTGCACATTGGTGGTACTTCCTGGCAACAAGCTGGTCCTGCACAATGCTGGTAATCCCTAGCAACATGCCAGCCCTGGCACAATGGTGGTAATTTCAAATAAAATGCTGGCCCTGGTACAAAACTGCTAATCCCTGGCAACATGCTACCCCTGGCACAAGAGTGATAACTTCTGGTAAAATGCTGGGCCTGGCCCAATAGTGCTAATCCCTGGCAATATGTTGACTCTGGCACAAAACTGCTAATCCTTGGCAACATGCTACCCCTGGCACAAGAGTGATAACTTCTGGTAAAATGCTGGACCTGGCTCAACAGTGCTAATCCCTGGTAACATGCAGTCCCTGTCACAGTGGTAGTAGGTCCTGTCAACGCAATGGTCCTGGCACAATACAGATGATCCTTGGCAACATGCTAACCCTGGCACAGTGATAGTAATTCCTGTTAAAATGCTGAACCTATCATAATTGTGGTAATCCCTGGCAACATGCTACCCCTGGCACAAGAGTGATAACTTCTGGTAAAATGCTGGCACAATAGTGATAATCCCTGGCAATATGTTGGCTCTTGCACAGTGGTGGTAATTCCTGGTAAAATGCTAGCACTGGCTCAATGTTTGTAATAACAGGCAACATACTAACCCTAGCGCAATAGTGATAATCGTTGACAACATGCTGGCTCTACGTAGTGAGTTGTCAGAGCAGCATTAGTGAATTGAGCAGACCAGGTAAAACAGCCATAACACCCCCAAAAAGACACTGCGGCCAGAGACCTGGAGATTGTGGGAGACCAGGCACTGGGGGCTGGGGCTGAGATGCAGGAGCTGTGTCCCCCAGGTCAAGGAGAAAAGGACAGCAAGTCAGATCAGCAAAAGGACTATATTCAGGTAAAAGGAACACGTTGCCTCCTTGGTCGTACAGCTCCTGTATGCTCTAGTTGGTCACCATATTTGAAATTCTCTGTATCTTTATTTCGTGCTTACCATTCCTCCTGTGCTTCCTTCCTCTGCGCCTTCATACTTCGTAGAAGGCTTCTGCTGAAACCTTGGCCCACGCTCCCCTGATTGCCGTTCCACTCCACTGTCATTCTCTGGGTCTCCTGGTCCTTCTGGAGCATCACATGATTGACACTGGGATGGGGATTGTGCTACGACAGCCTGCACTCCTATACTTTGTAGGTCTATTGTAGTTATAGTCAGGCTAGCTTCATCAGTGGCATGCGCAGTCCCTTTAACACCACAGAGAGAGTATCAAACTGAACCTGTTAGATGAGTCAACCACAGCGCCTTCGACGGACCAGCAGCTCTTCCACCCCCCCCCAGCGACTTGAGACCCTTACAGTTGACTAGTCACGCTTTACAAGCCACCTGTTTGATTGGTTTATTGATCCAACTCTACTGGTTTTCTATTTTCGCCATTCCCATTTCCCCCACACAAGAACCTGTAGCCTGGAGATTAGCTCCTTCTCAGCCAACAGTTTTTATTTATTTGGTAGATTGGTGGACTAGCAACAGAGCTTGCTCCTTCCGCATTTCCTCGCAGGTTGTGGAAGCTTGTGAGGCTCACCATGGACTCTGATACTAATTATCTCCCCGCCACGTCCCAACCCCCTAAATTTGATATCAAAGAATTTAGAAATAGCTCCTAAACGGCATAGTTTCTTGTTAACTCAGATCACTGAGTTAAGTAAATGACAAGAGAGCTAGAATAATACTGGCCCCCAGTACTTTTGTATGCATCAGGGAGAGAACAGCAGCTTGGGTAAAACTAGGCCTGGAATCCACAATCCAGCTTCTGGACTAGTCCTATCAGAAAAGTATGTGGGGGACCTGCCATAATTTAAAATTAGACATGGGCGAAACTTTAATGACACTGGTGAAATTCGCATAATTTAGGGATTTTAGTGTTATGCTTGTTATGCAGAAATATGCACCATACCTGCAACCTAGTGTCAGGCATAAATGTGGCACTCACGACACCTTCTTCAGAATACTTCTAGACCCGTGGAAGAACAGAAGGACTGCACCTGCTGCTTGAGACCTGTGAGGAGATCTGAAGGGTTGGACCTGCTCCCACTAGTACCCAGGTCAAAGAAGTGGACTCCAATGGTCAGTTGGCTGACCACCTGTGTAATCTACAAGGCCACAACAAGCTGTAAGAGGCCTTTTCCTGAGGAACCCAGCTGTCCGGTACCACTGGACCGGACCGGACACTGCTGGTGGCCTCTGCTGGGATGAGTCTTCACCCCGAGGTCCTGGGACCCTTGCTGTATCTAACTGGACTTCTTCTAACATCCCTGGAAACCTGAGATTTAAAATCTTTTTGAACTTGAAGCTCCTTGGAGGACCCAGACAAATGTGGCAAGTCAATCCACCCAAGACATGTTGCTGCTAGGCTGAAGAAACATATTTCCCCACTCCGAGATTCGGCGCAGCAGCAAATCAATTCAGCAGGACCTACCCAAGAAGGTATCTGTACTTCAGGAGCCCTCTTCGCATACAGCTCTTAGCCTTGTCCCACTGGAGGATTCCAAGCTCTACAAAAAAGACTAAGGGGCCGATTCCGATCTCGGCCGGTAGGGCACCGAATCGGATTCGGCTTTACCGGATCCGATTCGGACGCCCTGTTTCCGACCGATTCGAACACCCGTCCGCGTGAGCAAGTACGATGCGAGCGTACGCGAAATCCCCGACCGACTCGTTCCCGGCTCCGTACCGCTCCGACCGAGTCGTACGGACTCGACTCGCACCACGCAATGGAGACGTTCCCCGACCGGGCAAGTACGATGCGCGCCTCGAACAGTCCGACCGACTCGCGCCGTCAGGCTCGAAAGAGCAGTCGGAGCCGGACTTCGGGGGTCCGTGTCAGACCCCCCTGTACGCGTAGCCGCGCGAGTCGCACACAGGGGGGACCCATGGGTCCCCCCTACACATGCATGTATGGCGCGAGTCGCACCGACGCGTACCCGCTGTAGGGGGCGCCCTTGTTTGCGACGCACCCATTGAGTTAATGGGAGCCCGTGTACGCGTCGTACGACCGGCTCCCATTGACTTCAATGGGAGTCCGACCGAATCGAGTCCGATGGCATGCGTCCGCATCGTACTCGTTCGGTCGGACTGCTAGAGTCCGGTTCGGTCGGATATCTCTCCGAATCCGACTCGGTCGGAGAGATTTCCGTCCCGAATCGGAATCAGCCCCTAAGGGTCTGATTTAGATTTATATCATGGCGGATGGGATATTCCTTCACAAACGTGCTGGATATCCCGCCCGCTGTATTACAAGTGCCATTGGATATAATGCACTTGTAATACGGAGCATGGGATATCTATCATGTTTGTGTATCCCATCTGCCAAGATCTAAATCAGGCCCTAAGTCCAAAAGTAAAAATCTTGAACAGGCGAAGATGAGTTAGAGGACTTCCCTGGGGCAAAATTCTAATTTTCCCACTCATAGCTTTTCCCATCAAAACCAGCAGCTTCACCAGGACTGCGTTCAATGGCTATCCAACGTCATGGGGCCCTCTTTGGATACCGCCTGCTGCTTTGAAACACATCACGCAGCATCCTGCACCTCCCCTCCGACCAGCATTTAAATTCTGCTCTAGTGAGACCTGGAGTAAATCTATGTTATCCACCAAAAGGGTGTATTGGGAGGGAAAGGAGTTCAGCAACACATTTGTCGTGAGGGAGTTCCACACTACCATTACCGATTTCAAGACTTTAGAGTAATAGCAAACTGAGATCTTGCTTTTTTGGGCGACCTTGGAATGGCCCATGGAGCACCGTTCATCACTGCAGCATCCATATGGAATCAGTGACGTTCAGTTTCATGTAGGGACCACTCAAAAAAAATGTAGACCTTGGCTGCTTGGTAGTATTTTTTAATATCCGGCAACCCCACCCCACTTGAACATTTGTGCGCTTTCAGTATGGTGATAGAGATACTCGCTTTTCTACCCACCCATATAAAGGCATTGATTGCTTTTTGCAAAGTTTCACGAAGCACCACCGGAAGAGCTTGAAAGAGGTACAGCAATCTTAGCATTACGTTTTGTTTGATTATACCCACCATTCCCATCACTAAAAGGAATAGATTGCACCATTAGTGAAGGTCAGAAGTAATAGCATTGCACAAGCAGGGGAAGTTAGCTGCATACAGTAAGTGGGGTTTTGGTGTGATATGGATCCCTAAAAATGTTAAAGATTTTGCAGCCCGCGTCAAGGGTGTTACTTCTAGGATTCTGTTTTTGATCTCAGGGGGTATCCCTACACACATCTCTGATTTGCTGAGATTCACCTTAAGCCCCAGCCCCCCCCCCCACCCGCCCTGACTCTGCTTTTCTTTCCAAGAGGACGGACCGGACTACTTCTCCCTATGGGGCTCAGAGGGGCATCAGAGTAGGCCCCTACCTGCTGAATCTCCTCCCAGACCCTGTGACATTACTTTGTGGCTGGGGCACCATTTGCTAGGGACAGGAGTACTGGTCTGCTTGCCTGCCCACCTCACCCCACCTCCCCCCCTCCCTTTTTTGGACATTGATCCTTTGGATGCTGATCTTCGGGGCTCTTTCCTCCTCCAGCCTCTGGACCCACACCCCACTCTGGTGGAGATCACCAAACCCCCCCCCAGGCTGCATCAGCTCAATTGCCTGTTGGGGAGCCCCTGCATCATCACCCTCCTCATCGCCCCAGAGTGCACTCACCTGGCTGGCTCCTGTGGTGCCTGGCCAGACCTCCCCCCGCACTCCTACGACACAGGGATGGGCTGGGACTGGGCATGACTTTTCCCCCCCCCCCCAGTCCCTCCTCCGAGACTCGCTGGCCCTTTCTATGACCCGGAGCCGGTGCTGTCAATCCCACCCAATGGTGGAACTTCTTGGTGGTGTTGAGGGCTGGTGAGCTCTCCCCACACGGCCCTCTCTGTGATGCCCTCTGGCAAAGCAACCCACCAGCTGCTATTTACTGAGGTCATTGTCCAGTCCTGTGTCAGTGCCTGCCTCATCGACTGCGACCTCCTCACCCCAGGATCTCACAATGGAGCTGATCCTGCCGGAGCTCACAGCGGTGGCCCATCATCTGGAGGGATTGGATGCCAAGATGACAAAGCTCACTATGGAATCGAGGTCCATAAGGACATTGCCAACTTCAACGACAAAGTGAAGGGATTGGACCTATGCCTGTTGGCCATGGAAGAGAAACTTAATTGCATCCGAGATCGAGACATGGAACTCAGCTACCTCGGCAACAAGCTCACTGACCTGGAGGACCAGAGTCACAGGGACAACTTGCTCTTCTTTGGTTTCCCAAAGCAAGCGGAGGGCCTGGACACTCGTGCCTTCTTAAGAGGCTTACTTCCTATGCTCAGTGGGCTGTCCTTCTCTCCCCCCCTAGAAATCCAGTGGGCCCACCACCTTGGTCTGCCATGAGCAGCAGCGCCGGGTAGAACACGTCCTTTGATAACCTGCTTCCTCTGCTAAAAGCAGGTCCGGCAGCACCTGGCCGCAGCTTGTTCCCATGGGCCGATTGAGTTTGAGTGCCAGAAGATCAGTATTGCAGCGGACTTCTCCTCGAGACCAATGACCACTGGAGGGCCTTCCTTGCCCTTCGCCCCCTGCTTCGATCACTGGACATCAAATTCAGCCTTTTTAAACCTGCAGGGATGTGGATTATGAGGAATGGCAGGTTCAGGGACTTCTTCCACCCTGGGGAGCTATGGTTCTTCCTGGAGGGCCTTCAGGATCAGGGAATTGACAAAACCCCCACGGAACTGCCGGACACCACTCCCCTGCCAGACTCCCCCCTCCTGTGTTCCAAGGACCGCAACCCCTGGGGGAGCCACCCTTCGTACAAGTTTCACTACCATTCACCCAGGTCCCAAAGTGGCAAGGACAGGGCCCTTCAGGCTGTGGCAGAGCTTACTCAGGGCCTGAGGTCGGGACAAGTCCCGTTCCCCATTGAAGCCAGGGACGTCTGTGGATTGAGAGGGTCCACCGCCCAACCACTTGCCTTTTGCTTGGACTCCTTGAGGGTGTTCCTCTGCCCCCTACCCCAGACTAACTGCTGGACTAACGAGGGACTGGCTGATGGTGGAGTATTGGTAGGAGAGGGCCTCTTATCCTACTTATATCCTTTCTTGGTTGCCTATATATTTTCCTGTTTATTACTTTTGTTTGCGGTTTGCTGCTCCTGGGTGCGCCCCCTCCCCCTTTTGCCTGCATGCCTGGGTCCACCTGTCCTTTTGCGTCCCGTTCTTTGTCTGACCTGGCCAGTATTGCACTGTGCCCCGCTTGCCTGTGTGCCCAGCTACCTTGTGTATGGCCCTCCCGCAGTCTTATGGACTTTTCAGTTCTTGGCTCTCTAGCCTTATAGGCCCATGGCCTTTCTCCTCTCCCCCTTCTCATCGCATCACCTCCCCTCTGAAGTTCTTGTCCTACAGCCCCCCCAGGTGGCCGACGGCCACAGCCGGCAGCTCCTGTTTAGCGCTACTATTTGCTCGGGCCTCCAGGTCCGCGTGAGTTCCATGGTTTGGACCCCGGTTCAAGGTTTCGACTCCCGGCTCCCTTTCAAGGTTCCAGTCAGGGACTCCCCCTCCGGCTGGCCCTTGATTTCCCCCCTCGCCCTCAACATATTTGTTCATTCTCGACTAGGTTGTTCCTTCTCCCCTTCTTCCTCCCTTGCCCTACCACTCTTCCTTGCCAGTCCCTTCCCACCCTCCCCTCTCACCTCCCCCTACACAAGGAGGAATCTCTTCTTTTTCTTTTCTTTTCTTCCTCTTTCTCTTTTTCCTGTTTCTCCCTCTTGCGCTCTCTGCCCTTTTCCTTCCCCCCTCCTCTTAGCCCTTAGTCCTTCCCGGCTTCTTCCACCTTCTGCCTGACCCACGCTTCTCTTGGCTGGGCTGTGCTCCTGGTGCCCCTTCGTGCTATCTCCTGGAACACTCATGGCCTCACACACTTTATCAAAAGTAAGAAAATCCTGGCATATCTCCAATCTAAGCATGTGGACATGGCTGTCCTCCAGGAGACCCATCTCTCATCGGTGGAGAAGCTTCGATGCAATTGGGGGGGGGGGAGGGTCGCTACCCGATGGTACTCTGCAGCCCAGCATATGCGGCGTGGCATTTCTTCTGCGGAAATCATTGCCCTTTATGGTGCTCAAGATTTGGACCAATGAGGAGGGTCGGTACGCTTTTGTGAAAGTCCGTCTCAGTGGCAGAATGCTCTGTGCGGGCTCTGTCTATGCGCCAACGGGATCCACACAACAGTTCTTCCTTCAGCTTAACCGTGTCCTTGCGGAAATTGATGCCACCCACTGGGTCGTGGGACGGGACTGGAACCAGGTTCGCGATGCGGTTTTGTACCGGGAAATCGAGGCGGATCAGGGTGGTAGGAAAGTGCTCCTTTTGGCATGGTTACCCCCCACTTTTTGCCTGACTGAATGCAACTTTGACTGAATGTGAACTGGGTCCCCGCTAATCAGGTTCCCAGTGCCTGTGTTCTTTTCCAAGACTGTACCTTTTTTCCACAATTACCACACCTCTGGCTCACATATAAGCTCCTTGTAAAAGGTACCAGTGGTACCAAGGGCATTGTGACCAGAGAGAGTCTCTAAGGGCTGCAGCATGTGATATGCCACCCTAAGAGACCCTTCACCAAACACATGCACACTGCCACTGCAGCGTCCGTGTTTTGGTGCAACTAAAAGTGAAGAGTCGACCTGGCTCGGCTCACATCCCTGTATGCCAGGGCTGCGAGCACTGCCAGAGGCATAGGTAAGTCACTCCTACAGTAGGCCTTACAGCCCAGGGGCAGGGTGCACTATACCTCTGGTGAGGGCATAACTGCATGAGCAGATATGCCCCTATATTGTAAAAGTATATTCTTAGGCATTATTAGTGCATGGTGAAGCCATACAGAGTACATGGGCTGGGAGCTTGTCAATATGAGTTCCACAGCTCCATGATGGCTTCACCAAATCCCAAGATGTTTAGTACCAAATATCTCAGATTAATGAGCCCACACTGATGCCAGTGTTGGATTAATTAATAAATGCAATAGGTGCCCCCTGAAAACCTAACCAACCGCTAGTGTGTAGCTGACTGATCTGCCACTTCCACACATGTGTCTGACCCCCTTTGAGTGTGTTGAGGGAGGACTTTGGCCTTCACCTCGACCAATGCTGGCAGTATCTACAGTTGCGACACTGCCTCACCCGCACGCTCGGCCCGTGACCCTGGGCCCTTCCATCCTCGCCGGTTGTCTCGAACCTGAAGGTGTGGGGTCGCTTCCAAGGTTCTATGTCAGGTTTCTATGGCCTCCTGACCCATCACCTCTGTTCGGCGCCCCCAAAGGACAGCTTGCGTACCAAATGGCAGGCCCGCCTCCTGGTAAAATATGAACCCGAAGAATAGGCTGAACTCTTGGAAGCCCTGCGAGGTGGAGCCAGGGAAGCTCGACTGAAGTTCTGTAACTTCAGGACTGGCACTAGACACCAGTGAAACTGTAGTCCCCGTGGTTGCTACCACACTCCGACTGTTGGCACTGTGTAGACCCGTGCTGCGACCTGGTGCACATGCTCTGCGATTGTCCCACCATTCGCCCTTTCTGGGAGGCGATTGGCACCACGCTTGGTAAGGCGTAGCCAGTCCTCTTACCACCATCTCACCCCACAATCCTTCTTTATGACTGCGCTGGTTTCTCGACCCACTCCAGGTGTGAGCGTCAGCTGCTTCATACGGCGCCGGCGACAGCTACAAATGATGTCCTCCGACATAGGCTTCCCCCACCCCCAATCCCCCACGCACGATGAATTGCTCTCCGCCATGTATCTGACGGCCTCCTATGAATGAATCATCTTCAACCTACAGGATAATGGCGAGCCCTTTCTTCGCACTTGGGCACCTTTCCTTCACGGGCTTGACAGTTGAGTGGGCTTTTTACCCCATGCTGACGGCAAGGCGGTTGCCCTGGCAGTCCTGTCGGACTCACCTGGGCCTCGGGGTGCTCTCTGGGCCTCTTCTCTTTTTTCTTCAACTCCAGGTCCTATTTGTGGCCCCACACCACTGCTAGCGCCAGCATTCGGCACCATCATCTGCCTTTACACTTCCCAGCACTTCAGTTGCATTCGCCACTCGCTCCTCTGCCTGCTCCCTCTCTTTGATCTGATCTGATCTGACCTGGCCTGGTCCCGCATCTCATCCCCAGCAGGCAGTCTCGTCTCGTCTCCTCTCGTCTCGTCTCGTCTCTTCTCTTCCTTTTCTTTTTCTCTTTTGCTGTTCCTTCTTGCCTTCCTCCTTGGTGCCTCCTGCCTCCCTCCACGTACTCTGCCCCTTCTTCTCCCACCCCCCGACTGACCTGCCCTATTTGGCCTGTTGTGAGCTTGGACCTGCCTGTTACGTTTTGCACTGTTTATATACCTTGTGAGCCCTTGTATTTTCTGTCGGCTATGGGCAGCCGGTTCTGGTTTTTCACATTCAGTGTTGCCCCTCGTTAATGTATTCCCCACCTCCCCCTTGTAAACGTGAATAAAGAATTGCAAAAAGAAAATGCTGGTTGCACTCCATTTATTTTTTTATTTTTTTTATTTATTTATAAAGTTTGATAAAGCGCGAACATGACCAAAATGTTGGTGTCAGAGCGCTGTACAACCTAATAAATAGCATTAAATATACAAGGAGCAAAATATAGACAATACAGCATGAAAAGATAATACAAAGAGACATAGTGAAAACACCAGCAAAGAAATCAAATTGGCATGGATAGTCGCCTCAGATAGGAAGGACATTATTCAGTAGTCTCATTTTTACTTTGTTTTTTAAAAGAACGAATGAAGCCATTTCATGGCTAATGGGTCTTTCCAGGGGGTCCTGACAATGTAGGCACCTCACAAGCAAGCCACTCTCAAGGCTTCCATCAGGTACTGAGATGAATCAACAGAAGATTGCGCCAGTGTACCACCATGCGACAGTCACTGGCAAAAGGCAATTGCATGCAATGCCTTTAGCATCTTGTTTTGTGTTTTATACACTTGGTTGCTGGAGATTTCAGTGGCATGTGACTTATCAATAACTGATAACATCTCACACTGGTGCTGCATATGTATCTGTGGGATGGAGTCTAAAACATACTCACTCATTAATCACTACAACACAATAGGTACACTCCTTTTACAGCCAAAGAATAAATGAATACATTTCAAATTAAATCATGTTAAAACAAATTATTTGTAGAAGGTGATGCCGAATATGCTCTCTCCACCTCCTTACACCCGTCAGACGTCCAATTACTTTACCCTGATAAAAATATAGTAGGGCACACATACAT
Source organism: Calotriton arnoldi (assembly GCA_963921515.1). Taxonomy (NCBI): domain Eukaryota; kingdom Metazoa; phylum Chordata; class Amphibia; order Caudata; family Salamandridae; genus Calotriton; species Calotriton arnoldi. Next base: position 2,760,051 of record CAWUFW010000859.1, read on the forward strand.
ACACAACGACTTTTGGTATACTTAAATCATGATTTAGATGTCTTGACCATCCTGGAGGGAAGGGGTGCTGCAGTGCTTAATTTGTAAAATATTAAGTGCCAGGGCTCTGACCAGGAGGCCACTGCAGCTTGCACCACCCATCACCCTTGTCATCGCTGCCAAAACAACTACCAACCATCTCTCTTGCATGTAAATGTGACAGTTCAGATTATCCCAGGTCCCCAAAGCTAAAGGAATGGCTGGGGAGGCAGGTATTAGCAATTATAATGTATATTGTATTCCTGAACAACCGTTGTTCTGCTCATCTCTAAATTAGATGAGCAGCGCCACCATGTGGTAGACTGTTCTATGTATGGTGTTGACAATTAGGTGCCAGTACCGAGCACCGGAAACCAATTACGTGCCAGTGCTTAGCACCAGAAAGCCCCGGCTCAAATTAAGCACTGGGGTGCTGGCATACTCCCCAGCAGTTGAGTGCAAGATAATAGTAGCTTGTTGCATAACATTGCCATGTGGCAAGCCTTGCATATGGATACTATCCAGGATCTATGGTCAAATTCAGGTTCCCTAGATAGGGCACAGAAGAGAGGTCAATGTACAGAGGTGCAGGATCGACTAGTAAACTCATTTTGCACTTGAGCTGGTAGCTTGGTTGCTGCATTTGCATGGTTAGACAGTGTGCAGTCAATTATGAACGGTGCTCCATTACACTGTCCACAGGTCATCCTGAAACATCACTGTTTTACTAACATAATGACACTATCAAACATGCTATGCTGTATTTCTTATTACATATATACTTAACTTTCACAATCATTCTATCACTTTTACCTTTGAACAGTAAAGTAAAATCATTGAGGGCCCGATTTAAATGTTGACGGAGAGGGAACTCTTTTGTGATGGCGACGGAGTTACCTCCCAGCCAACATTATGGTCCGCCCACATGATTTTTATTCAGGAGGGCCATAGGTTGACGACGGCAGAGACTACTCCATCTCCGTTGTGGTCAAACTGCTCCAGTGGCCCGACGGACTAGGGGCCGTTGGAGATTCGACTATATATCTGCTCTTCTAACTTAGATGGGCTGACATGTAGCCGTTTTTCAATGCTCAACACCAGCAGGAAAAACCTGCCAGTAAGGGACACTGAAAAGTGCTCAATGCCCCCCTCGCCAATGAAGCAAACGTCCATTGCAAGTAGGGCATTCGTTTTTAAACTTTCATACGTTTTATACTTTTTAAAAAATAAAAAATAAATTGTTACTTTGATGTACAACTCCATCATGTTTGATGGAGCAGCCACAAATGTTACAATGCATTGGCAGGAATCAGGAATTGCCTTAACGGCAGTTCCTGTCAATGCTTGAAATGTCCACCGAACCACAAGATATTTTAAAACTTGCTGGTTGGCACCTCGGTCAGGACGACTGAGAATTTTAATCCGCCGCCCTTGCAGAAGACGGGCCAACTGCCAAGCTCTAAATGAGGTCCATAGTCTTCACAAGTCCTTCAATATACGATTTTACATTTCAATGTGTTATTACAGCATGTCCAAAAACATTCCCTTCATTGATGCCTTATCCCAATGTTTTATTCCCTTTTATCAATGTCTTATCACAATGTTTTCAACTTTTTTCCCACCCGTTTGGCTTCTCTCCACATGAAGAGGTCTCCCCTGCATGTGGCGTCTGCGGGACAGAGGCTTCTGTTCTCGGGGCGGACATCTCCACCTACCGCAACAAAAGAGAAATATGAACAGGAAGTCACCCATATTCTGGTCATTCTGAGCCAGGGGTCTCCAACCTTTTCTGTGATAAGAGCTACTTATGTTCAATGAAAGTCATTCTGAGGTACTGATATTAGTGATGTAATAGTGACCAACCTACCCAAGAGTGTCAGCAAAGATCACATCAGTGCATCTGGCAGGGTTACCGGCAGTAAAGTAAAAAAACATTATCAATTTGGAATGTCTGTACACAGGTAAAATATAGCAGTCATAAGAGCAACCCCCCAGGCACCAAGGTAATAATATGAGTAATAAGTCTCCTCCACGCCACATGATGTATCACTCAAAAATTAGCTTTAAATATATTTTTGAAAGTCAACCATTTTTCTCCAAACATCAGCTTATGAGTTCTGAAATTACTCATATTTACGTCTCAATATTTTCCTTTTTATTTGTGGTATACATATATCAATTCAACATAGCAAAAGCTTCTATGTGAGTAGGCTGGGCTGAATGCAGGTGAGCTACTTGCAGGTAGTTTGAGAGATATGGGTAGCTCATGTGCTACTCGTTGAAGACACCTGTTCTGAGCCACCATCTCACCACAATGCCTTCCTCTAGTCTGCTGCTCCTTTGCTAATCTAAACACCCAACATGGCTGAAAGACAAGAAGAGAGGGCCTTCAGCTTCACTGAAGAATTAAAAATAATTTGTGATAAGGTCCATCAAAGTAACCCTCGGGAGCCCGCTGTACTGACTTGCTAAATAGCACCAAAACAAAATGTATGCTCTTTTCATCCAACCTGAAGACCAAATGTAAGAAAAAATTGCATGTGGGCGGTGAACCACTTGAATTAGTGAAAGAGTTCGACTACCTGGGTATCAAACTCACTCAGAATATGAGTTGGGCCCCACAATTGGCTAAAGCGCCGTTAACTCTGATATACCAAACGTCAAGTATAGTTAAAATCCAAAAGAAAACTATATCTAGGAAGTTGGCTCCAGCGCTAGAAATTTACAACACTAAAGCCCTAGGCGCGACCCTATATGGTGCAGAGCTCTGGGGCTGTTCCAACTGCAACAACTTTCTAATTACTGAACATAAGTTTCTTAGGTCTTTAGTGAACCTTCCAGTGTCTACTCCGTTGAGTCCCCTCTATTTAGATCTCGGCCAGAAGAGGGTGTCGCATAAAATTGGTCTGCAGATACTTATGTTCTGGCATCGGTTGTGGACCACCGTAGCACTTGCCCCTTATAGAGTGGGGCTTCGGGAGCTAATGACAGCATCCTGTGTGGACAGGATCCCCTGGATGCTCACAGTTAAGAATTTGTTGGGTAAGTTAGGTTTGGCTGCCCACTGGAGTGACCCAGAAACCTTGAGTCAGATAAATAAATCTACTCTTAAAGCTGTGTACTGGGGCTCTATCGAAACCGACCTGATAATGAATTGTAAGGGATCGCTTTCGATTGATTTTATGAATTTTAAGCAATCTGTGCTATTTGAGCCCTCACTGGATGAAATTGAACCTCCTCTAGCAAGGAAGCTGTACCTACAGTTTAGGTATGACTGTTTACCGCTTAATCAATTCAGAAGGAACTAGAGTGCGGTAGGGGAGAGTGTTGACGAATGTTGCCCCTGCTGTCAAGGGATTGCTGAGTCACCTGAACATGTTTTATTCTTCTGCCTCCTATACTCCTGATCGCGACTTAAATGGATTGCCCCCCTTTGTAGGAATCTGGGAGTAAGGAGATACAAGGATGCATATAGAATAATGAAGACAAACACAATGCGTATGATTGTATTTTGCATAGCAAAGTTTTTAATGGCTGCATGGATCAAGCGTACCAAGTATTACTCTGAAATTTTTAAGGGTGTAGTCTATACGACATAGGGGCCGATTCCAATCTCGGTCGGAGGCGTACCCAACACCATTCGGTCGGGAAAAAAGCCATGCGAAAGCCTGTTTCCCGACCGATCCGTACAGCACACCGAACGAGTAAGTACGAAGCGCACAACAGCAAAGAATCCGGCCGAGCCGTACTCACCCAAACCAGGTCCTGTTCCCCGACCGAGGCGAATCCGGAAACGCCGAATCGAGTCGCACGGAAGGAAAAATGCAGCCCCGTCCGGCCGGACAAGTACGATGCGCTTTCCGTACGCGCCGAACCCGTCGCTACGCACGGCACGTCAAAGCATCCGGGAGAGGCGCACATAATCTCCGATTCGCGCCACAACACGATCCACGGCTCCGAGACGAACACGGCAGCGACGAGGACGACGCGAAGCGACGAGGACGAGGCGAAGCGACGAGGACGACGCGAAGCAACGAGAAGGACGAACGACACGAACCAACCATGAATCCCTTCGTCCCGATCATACCAATATTCTACATTTACTACCGGAACAGGCACGGACGCGTACGGCGCAGAAGGTAAGCCAGACACCAACCACAAAACACATACAACACGTACACGACACATCACACACACACAGAGGGATGCAGAATATACTTACACCAGCAACAGCAGCACCATAGGGGCGGGATGCCCATCACCAATGCCACATATGCACACAGGGGCCTGAATGCGCACCACCACCCTCACCCGGGGGGGCAGGATGCCTACCACTACTACCACCCTCACCCAGGGTGGGCTGGATGCCTACCACTACTACCACCCTCACCCAGGGGGGGCAGGATGCCTACCACTACTACCACCCTTAGCCAGGGGGGGCTGGATGCCTACCACTACTACCACCCTCACCCAGGGGGGGCTGAATGCCTACCACCACCCTTAGCCAGGGGGGGCAGGATGCCTACCACCACTACCACCCTCACCCAGGGGGGGCTGGATGCCTACCACTACTACCACCCTCACCCAGTGGGGGCTGGATGCCTACCACTACTACCACCCTTAGCCAGGGGGGGCAGGATGCCTACCACCACTACCACCCTCACCCAGGGGGGGCAGGATGCCTACCACTACTACCACCCTCACCCAGGGTGGGCTGGATGCCTACCACTACTACCACCCTCACCCAGCGGGGGCAGGATGCCTACCACTACTACCACCCTTAGCCAGGGGGGGCTGGATGCCTACCACTACTACCACCCTCACCCAGGGGGGGCTGGATGCCTACCACCACCCTTAGCCAGGGGGGCAGGATGCCTACCACCACTACCACCCTCACCCAGGGGGGCAGGATGCCTACCACTACTACCACCCTCACCCAGGGTGGGCTGGATGCCTACCACTACTACCACCCTCACCCAGGGGGCAGGATGCCTACCACTACTACCACCCTTAGCCAGGGGGGGCTGGATGCCTACCACTACTACCACCCTCACCCAGGGGGGGCTGGATGCCTACCACCACCCTTAGCCAGGGGGGGCAGGATGCCTACCACCACTACCACCCTCACCCAGGAGGGGCTGGATGCCTACCACTACTACCACCCTCACCCAGGGGGGGCTGGATGCCTACCACCACCCTCACCCAGGGGGGGCAGGATGCCTACCACTACTACCACCCTTAGCCAGGGGGGCTGGATGCCTACCACTACTACCACCCTCACCCAGGGGGGCAGGATGCCTACCACTACTACCACCCTTAGCCAGGGGGGGCTGGATGCCTACCACTACTACCACCCTCACCCAGGGGGGTTGGATGCCTACCACTACTACCACCCTTAGCCAGGGGGGGCAGGATGCCTACCACCACTACCACCCTCACCCAGGGGGGGCAGGATGCCTACCACTACTACCACCCTCACCCAGGGGGGGCTGGATGCCTACCACTACTACCACCCTCACCCAGGGGGGGCAGGATGCCTACCACTACTACCACCCTTAGCCAGGGGGGCTGGATGCCTACCACTACTACCACCCTCACCCAGGGGAGCTGGATGCCTACCACCACCCTTAGCCAGGGGGCAGGATGCCTACCACCACTACCACCCTCACCCAGGGGGGCTGGATGCCTACCACTACTACCACCCTCACCCAGGGGGGCTGGATGCCTACCACCACCCTCACCCAGGGGGGGCAGGATGCCTACCACTACTACCACCCTTAGCCAGGGGGGGCTGGATGCCTACCACTACTACCACCCTCACCCAGGGGGGGCTGGATGCCTACCACCACCCTTAGCCAGGGGGGGCAGGATGCCTACCACCACTACCACCCTCACCCAGGGGGGGCAGGATGCCTACCACTACTACCACCCTCACCCAGGGGGGGCAGGATGCCTACCACTACTACCACCCTCACCCAGGGGGGGCTGGATGCCTACCACTACTACCACCCTTAGCCAGGGGGGGGCAGGATGCCTACCACCACTACCACCCTCACCCAGGGGGGGCAGGATGCCTACCACTACTACCACCCTTAGCCAGGGGGGGCTGGATGCCTACCACTACTACCACCCTCACCCAGGGGGGGCTGGATGCCTACCACCACCCTTAGCCAGGGGGGGCAGGATGCCTACCACCACTACCACCCTTAGCCAGGGGGGGCTGGATGCCTACCACTACTACCACCCTCACCCAGGGTGGGCTGGATGCCTACCACTACTACCACCCTTAGCCAGGGGGGGCAGGATGCCTACCACCACTACCACCCCCACTCATAGGATGGACAATGCATGACACAACCAGCACACCACAACCTAGGGAATGCAAGAAGAAGACATCCCCCAACACCATGACAAGCGTGTGTAGACTGTGTCAAATGCCTACAACACCGAACATGACTTTGAACATACAATGTGACCCCCTAGCACATGTGCCACACAAATATGTGTGTGGCACCCACAATGCAAGCAGGCCATGACCATTGTGGCAATGTGGTCCAAACCCCCATCATCACAGTGACCAAAATGTAAGTGTGGGGTCCATAGCTGAAGCACACTTTGAACAATGTGGCAATGGGGTCCAAACCCCCATCATCACAGTGACCAAAAGGTAAGAGTGGGGTCCATAGCTGCAGCACATTTTGAACATTGTGGCAATGGGGTCCAAACCCCCATCATCACAGTGACCAAAATGTAAGTGTGGGGTCCATAGCTGCAGCACATTTTGAACATTGTGGCAATGGGGTCCAAACCCCCATCATCACAGTGACCAAAACGTAAGTGTGGGGTCCATAGCTGCAGCACATTTTGAACATTGTGGCAATGGGGTCCAAACCCCCATCATCACAGTGACCAAAAGGTAAGTGTGGGGTCCATAGCTGAAGCACATTTTGAACATTGTGGCAATGGGGTCCAAACCCCCATCATCACAGTGACCAAAATGTAAGTGTGGGGTCCATAGCTGAAGCACATTTTGAACATTGTGGCAATGGGGTCCAAACCCCCATCATCACAGTGACCAAAAGGTAAGTGTTGACAAAGTAAGAGGTGCAACTGCCAAACTGCATGGATGATTCCTGGTCACAGAACAACAAACACATCAGTGGCAAAGTAGTGTATGTGTCCCATTGCAACATAAATTGGGGGAGCCAAATCCTGCAGTGCAAATAAGACATAACTTTGGCCATGTGCAGACAAACAACACCCATGGGGGCTGACACCGTCAACAATCATCAATGACACAATGACAGAAGTGACCATCCGAATGCAGACCCACATATTTGCACCAATGGGCACACACATGCAGATACCCTGTGGAGACTGCAGATGTGAGGTGAACAGATACCATACCATGGCAGCAATGGGACACACAAACCATGATCATTGTGCTGACCGATGACCTAGGAGTCCCAGGGACAGCAGGGGAAACCCACCAAACTACATACAGCCAATGGCACACCCAAGATATGCCAATGCAGTGGTGCAGATGCACAAACACAAACAGGCAGACCCACCCTGCACATCATACACAACAGGTGAGGGTGGGGGTGCCAGTGTCCCCAGGCAACCACACAACACATGAGGAGACATGAATACCAATCATACAGATGTGCATACAGTGCCACACAAAGGTAACTCATGGATCCAAATTCCCTATGTGGGCAAGCAGGCATTGTCAGATGAGAGGGAGCACAAATCACACATGTCACACAGGCACGTAGGGACAGCAACTGACACAGCAAGACACAGACACACCACAGCACCACCCCCTGGGCCCCCACAATGTGGTGACCCTGGGCTGCATTACAATCCCACTGTGATGACAAAGCTAAATGTGGTTCACACTGTGAACCACAGTCATGTGTACTGAGCAACTAACTACCATCACACCTACACAAGCACAAATCAAACAGCATGGCCAGTGAGCCAAGGCCAACATGGAGGCAGGGGCCTAGCCGGGCAACAACTCTCATCTGCACACACTCAACACCACACCCCTCGACCTCCAACAATGTGCAGCAGTGAAGCACACATGCACTGGTGACATTGCACATGCACCCATGACTATTCCAGGGTGGTGGGTGGGAACCAAGGTGCAGAAACACATCACACATGGACACTCAACAAGACTCCTGAATGTCTGACACACTGCACACTACGCCGTACATGGACATGACGGCAATACCACACCAACCAATGGGATCACAGCCACAGTCACACACCAATGAAGAAGCCAAGGTCACCCACAAAGAACACACATAGACAACAACCAACATTGCAGCCCGGACCCTGAGGAGTGCCAGCAGTCACACACACAACGTGTCACAATCACTGAAAGATAACACAAACTGGAAATCACATGACAGGGGCAAACAACAAGTGCCAAGGGGAAACCTGACTGTGACCCAGCTGCGTCTGCACACAAACTCAGCCCTGACAGCAAGCACACCTACTGTGACCCAGCTGCGTCTGCACACAAACTCAGCCCTGACAGCAAGCACACCTATGGGTGACACCCTGATGACCAGTAATGTGCCATGCACCCACATCACAGAGAACCCAGGGAGAAGACTTTGGGGGAACATAGCTCAACTCAGCTAGCATCACAAACAGGTACAACACTAGGGATCACAGCATGCACAGCTAAACGGAAGTGAACACACAGACATGCACATACAACACACAACTTGGGCGCAGGCAATGTCACAGGAGTACACACTGCCATGAGGGGACTCCACTCCTGTGTGAGGAAATCTGTGCCATATGTTGCCTCAGTAGGGCCCCACCATGTCAGCTGAGCACTTGGTCACACAATCAACAATTAGCACCAAATGAGGGCTCCCGTCACATCAGCCTGGTCATGGAAGTGCCAACGGAATCATCAGCACAGATCCAACACACTTGTATAGCAATGTTGCACTGACAACACAGATGAGTCCTTCCCCATTGATGCCCAAACCTGCATGTCCAGTGGAGGTGGCCACACGGTCAGGGAAGTAGACGAATTGAACAATGGCAGGCACAACAGATGTGCAGGGGTGGAAGCCACAGATGTGAAATTGCCAATCTAAGTAGGAAATCCCATTGCCAAATACTGAACACATGACACCCTCAGATGCTGCTATGGATGACATGGATACACCACAGGATAGGACACATTCCCCCTGGACCACATGGGTTCCTGCACAGTAACACTTCATTATCATGAGACCAAATATCACCATCACTGCAGCAAGGGCATGGTTAGCATCATCAACATCATGTACATCAGAAGCAAAAGCACTAGAGAACAGAAAGTTGCTTTATTCAGCATATGTGGCATTAAAAGTAGAAGTCCGGTAGAACATAAACAAAGGCCAATGGCCAGTCCATCAACAAAGTCACAAGTGGGTGACAGTGGCAGATGCCACCCTACACATGCCTGCACAAAACCAGGGACAATCCACTAGGAGGGGCAACCGGGGGGGTAGGCCAGGCACCGCAGGGACAGGATCAGGGCTCACCAGGAGGAAGCAGGGAAGGGGTGGTGGGTGCTGGAGAGCCACTGACAACTGCAGTGGAGGTGTCTGACATGGTGTGTGCCGGCACAACTGGGGGCATGGCTCAGATGTTGTGGGTGCCGGCACGACTGCAGTGGACCCTGCAGATGGAGTGGACAGGTCCGCCACTGCAGTGCCCAAGTCAGACAGGGTGGTAGTGGACTCCACTGCAGTGCCTACCACCAGGGGAGGAGAATGGGGAACAGGCAAGGTGGGCTGGACAGAGGGGAGGACACCCTCACCACATCAGTGGCACAGACAAGCGCAGCAGGGGGTGTGGTTCCGGGAGAGCAAGTGGCAGGGGGAGAAGGCCGGAGCCTCTTGGGGATGGTATATCTGTGGGTGGGGGAACCTGGGCAGGGTGTGGTGGGGGCACCTGTGGAGAGGAGGCCTGAGGGATGGAGGAAGGAGACCTGGTGCTTGAGCTGCAGGGCGGCGGCGGGGTCTTGCTCTTAGCACTCCGGGGGGACTTGCGGGTGGGGGCCTCAGCCTGTCTGCGCCTGGAGGAGGGTGTCCGAGGGCGAGGGGCACTCTGCTCCGTGTGGGGGGGCTTCCTCTTCCCCCTGGATGCTGGGGCAGCTGGATCGGAGGGGAAGAGGCCGAGGTCACTGAGGAAGAGGCGCTGGGTCTTTGGGGTTGCAGGTGAGGCAAGGGAGGGTGCTTTGGAGGGAGAGGCAACTGAGGACTGCGCAGTGCCCGTGGATGCGTGTGTGTGTACCAGGGCCCCATCCCCTGTGAGTCTGGTTTCAGTCCCCTGACTGTGCGTGCGTGTGCGTTTAGTTTGTGGCGTGTGTGTCTGTGTGCTGGACGTGTGTGTGCTGGTGTGTGCCTGTGCCGGTGTGTGTGTGCTTGGGACGGGTAAGGTGCTGGGGAGTGTCGATGGAGCAGAGGCAGGAGGGGTGAGGGACTGTCTGAGGAGGGACACTGCTGCCGTCAGGGAGGAGTCCATGGACCTGTTGCCCCTCTGCAGGTCAGACATGCCCGATGAGATGCCCTCCATGAACGACACCAGCTGAGTCAACAGTGCGGTGTGCGCATGGAGGACACTCAGCATGGCTGTCTGCCCTACATGGAGCTGGCGAAGGAGGTACACAGACTCCTCACTCAGGGCAGCAGGGGACACAGGGGCAGGGGGTGCGGTGCCTGGGCCAAAGGAGACACGCTCCCGAACATGGGAGCCTCCACGGACCTGGGGAATGGGAGCCGATGGGAGGGCGGTGGTGGTGCTGGTGGTGGCGGGGACAGCAACACTAGCTGGGGTGTGGTGGCTGCTGACACCCGCCTCCACAAGGGAGTCATCCTCCGAGTTGCTCTGGTCCTCAGCTGAGGTGGATGGTGCTGAGGACTCCTCGGTGTGGCTCCCCTCGCCCTCCGTGCCACTGGGTCCCTCCGACCACTCCTCGGCTGCTGACCCAGTCTGGCTCTCTGGCTCCTCCTGGTCCGTGGAGCTGTCCCCTTCCATGGCCATGGATGTATCTGCAAACAATGGGGAAACAGACAGACATCAGTCACCTGCACCAAACGCACACACCACTGTGAGCACAGCACATTACAGAGCAAGCCCTGGCATCATTAGTTGTACATTGCTAAAAGTGCCCTAACTGAACAGGAGAAGCCAATTGTCAGTCTGATGCCAAGCATGGCACTCACATCCCACATGGCCTTGCACCCATCTGTCTGGTGTCTGTTGGATTGCAACACCCCAGTGTGGACACATGCACCAAGTACACAGTAGTTGGACAGTGCAGAGGACACGGTGTGGCATGTGGACATGCACACATCACAGCTCTTGCCACTGAGTCAGTACAGGTTTCCGGATGAAAGGGATGGCAGAGTCAAATAGGAAATGCATGTGATGCATACCAGCGACAGACACCATGATGCACCCATGTCCTGATAGCCAGCGCCACAATGGTGTGCTTGTAGCACATGTCACTCCCCTGCAGGACCACCAATAAGTTGACACATGCCATGGCAGAGGCATGACTGCTAAGTCATACATCACTGTCTCAGTGATGTATGACTTGGCAGCCAGACAACAACACTATGCACTGTGTCACAATAGTAGGTCATGGGGAATGCAAGTCCTGGAGCTGCACAAGTGCACATGTACATCCCCCACACAACACATCATCTTAACCCTCATCTGTCCAGGTCACACCTATTGGACATATGGGAGACCTGTGACACTACCCTCTGAACCTGAGCCCCTCACAATTTGCTGTGAATGGGGAACAGCTGCCTGAACTTCACATTCGCATACCCCAGTCTGCACGGGCAGCTGATCAAACACCTATGTGACACACAAGTATGGTCTCCTATGGTCACATCTCCAGGGGCATGCTGAGCCCCTACCAAGAAACACCCCAGCAGTCCTGGCAACTAATCCACAGCACACTGACACAGAGGCAGACACCTGAAGGGTCAAATCACTGTGCACAATGTGTCAGCTGATACACGGGAGTGGGAGTACAGAGTGCATTGCATGGCCTGGAGTAGGCATGACTGTCCTGCTCCACATGAATGAGGGATGTGCCCTGGACAGTGGATAGCTGGCTATGTATGTGTGACACACGTAATCTGCACACTCCTGGGGCCCAAACATTGTTCCCACCCGCTGCATGGGCGTGTGCCACATACCCCAGGCACATGTGGTGGCTCAGCTCAGCAAGTGGACCGCATATCAAAGCAACACGCAGATCACATGTCCAAACCCAGGCGTTGTGTGAACAATGGACCCACCCATGATGCCCACAACAGAGTTAGGGAAACAGATGCTGTCCCCCACCTTTAGTGAAGCAAACTGCAAGGACACAGTCCCAAGTGACACAATTCCCTGAATGTAAGGGCCACACCTGGGTATCAGATGAGCAGTGGGCAGTGCACAATAGAGGGACATGGCTCCTGGACAACATGACTGCTGCACTGTGGCAGTTGAACCAGGCCAGAGGAGGGCACAAAGCATGTAATACAGAGTTCACAGTGCAGTCTTTGACTCACCCCCTCCTTGCTGCTGTCTGGCCTTCAGCTGCCCATCCAGGTCTGGAAACACCACCGCCAGGATCTGGAGCATGTGGGGGTCAGGGTCCGTGTTCCGCCCCTCCTGCGAGGAGGCGACAGCTTCAGCTGGACCCGTGCAATCCTCCGGGTCCAGCCCCGAAGGTCCTGCCACCTCTTCTGGCAGTTGCGGATCCGGCGCTTGTAGACCCCCACGGACCGGACGGCCCGGACGATGTCCTTCCAGATTTCCTGCTTCCGATGGGCATTAACCTGTCAGGATGACAAAGTGAAAAGGCCATTACCACACATGCAACATATCCGTGCATGACACAGTTGTATATACATGTCTCAATCACAGGGGCACATGATGTACACAGGCAGTGCAAAGCTGACCATGGACAGTTTGCCAGACGTCACTACATGGTATCATTGCATGGGAAGTAAAACCATGTTCAAATGCACTGTCACTGCACCATACCTGTCCAGTGCAAGTCACTACACACTATGGGGGGTGACAACTACTCAGTGAGCCTGCTAGCCAGTGGCGTGCAGACTTTCACCCTTGCTAGTCACACAAAATGCACATTCAGAAAGGCAGTGCACAGAACACTCACCTGCTCCCCTGGTGTCCCATACAGCTTACTGTACTGTGGAAGTAGGCTGTCCAGCAGGGCCTGGTTCTCTTCAAGGCTGAAGGCTGGGGCTCTCTCCACAGTACGTGCCATTGCAGGGTCCAGAGGGGCAGAGACAGCAGCAGTGCAGTGGCAGATGTCGTCCTGGAGCATGTAGTGCAGGCAAGTGAGCTCTCAGGGGAACAGCCAGCAATATATATGTGCTGGAGAGGCAGATACTGTCCCTTGTGTCCAAAGTGATAGGTCCAAGTCGTTTGCATCTTCTGAATCTGGCCAATCCATGGAATAGCAGCACCAAAACACGCCCACAGCTTCCTTCAAATCTTCAACTTCATGACATACATGATTTTGCAACATTGTTGTGGGTGACCAACTGAATTTACAGCAACCGACTCGTTCGAAATTCGAAAACGCGTCCGTTGCCAGGCAAGCCCATTGTCAATGGGTGCGCACCGATCGGTCCATTGCGGTACAACGCGCACAGGGGTACAACGCGTACCCGCACACATTGAATGCAATGGGCCGGCCGGAGGCACCGATCGGTCCATTGCAGTTCAACGCGCACAGGGGTACAACGCGTACCCGCACACATTGAATGCAATGGGCCGGCCGGAGGCACCGATCGGTCCATTGCAGTTCAACGCGCACAGGGGTACAACGCGTACCCGCACACATTGAATGCAATGGGCCGGCCGGAGGCACCGATCGGTCCATTGCAGTTCAACGCGCACAGGGGTACAACGCGTACCCCCACACATTGAATGCAATGGGCCGGCCGGAGGCACCGATCGGTACATTGCAGTACAACGCGCACAGGGGTACAACGCGTACCCGCACACATTGAATGCAATGGGCCGGCCGGAGGCACCGATCGGTCCATTGCAGTTCAACGCGCACAGGGGTACAACGCGTACCCGCACACATTGAATGCAATGGGCCGGCCGGAGGCACCGATCGGTCCATTGCAGTTCAACGCGCACAGGGGTACAACGCGTACCCGCACACATTGAATGCAATGGGCCGGCCGGAGGCACCGATCGGTCCATTGCAGTACAACGCGCACAGGGGTACAACGCGTACCCGCACACATTGAATGCAATGGGCCGGCCGGAGGCACCGATCGGTCCATTGCAGTTCAACGCGCACAGGGGTACAACGCGTACCCGCACACATTGAATGCAATGGGCCGGCCGGAGGCACCGATCGGTCCATTGCGGTACAACGCGCACAGGGGTACAACGCGTACCCGCACACATTGAATGCAATGGGCCGGCCGGAGGCACCGATCGGTCCATTGCAGTTCAACGCGCACAGGGGTACAACGCGTACCCGCACACATTGAATGCAATGGGCCGGCCAGAGGCACCGATCGGTCCATTGCAGTACAACGCGCACAGGGGTACAACGCGTACCCGCACACATTGAATGCAATGGGCCGGCCGGAGGCACCGATCGGTCCATTGCAGTACAACGCATCACTGTACATGTGACTGGCATATGTCAGCATGCCTGTCTCAGATGGACATATGCCAGCCACAGATAGCTCCCAGGGAGTGAGGGGCACACCTACATCACGACAGCCTGTCCAAACTTTATCATAAGGCATGTAAGGCTGCATTTCCTATTGTGTGTATGTTGGTGTACATGTTGTCCTGTGGGTGTCACCTGTGGGCAGCCACCCCCAGGCTGTGCACGTGTTCATGGGGACAGGATCCTGGGTGTTACGTGTACATGACCACTGTGATGTGCAACTGTTCATATCTGTGCATGTGCCATGGTCACATTTCACGGTGGTGTATGTGTATGTCATGTCACATACCCCGTGAGTCCCATGTGGGACGGTATGTTTGAGCCAGGGTGTCCCAGTGGCACAATAGTGATGGTCCTCCACAGTCTTTGTGCATGTAGTGTTTACAATGTCTCTGATTTCATGTGCACAATGGGAGACAGTCTCCACATCCACGTTGTGTGTGCATGGACTCTGATGTTGTGCGTGTGTGTGTCACAGACGTCCATGTCTGTCCTGCCGTGGCAAGTGGGGCCACTACCTGTGGGGGTCATGGTTGTTTTGCTGTGGTGTATACATGATACTCCATGTAATGCCAGTGTCCATGTGGCATTACAGGGTCCCTGGGAATGTACCTGTCGTTGAGCTGTGGTGCCTGGGGCACATCTGTCCTCACATGTCACTGTGGGGGGTTATTGTGACACGGCAGCAGGAGATGGGAACTGTGACACGGCCTCATGATATCCAATGGGCCAACCTGGGACTAATTGATGCCACCTGTTGGACCGTGTTGACAGATGTTGGCCATGTATGTACCATACATGTCCTTCCGGTACTGCACACTTCATGTAGTTGTGCCTCATAATGATGTATGTTGGGATCTTGAGTGTGTTCAATGCCGCATATGTGGGGTGACTGACAATCTTGCTTACTTCTCTTGCACTGCAGGGCTCCTGCTGTCCATCGACCATTCCCATACCTGGCAACGATTGTGGAACGGGACAGCATCCGACGGTACCGCTTCACCAGGCAGCTGATTGAGGATTTGGCAGTGCAGTTGTCCCCACATTTGCAGCCTGGCCGGCCGTATCCTACAGCGCTGACCCCCAAGGTGAAGGTGATGGCAGCCCTACACTTCTTTGCCACTGGTACCTTCCAACATACTGTGGCGACTGCTGGTGGGATGTCACAGACCATGTTGAGCCGTGTGCTCCGCGATGTTTTGGCGGCAATGTTGCTCTTCCTGAACCGGTACATCTATTTCCCTAGACTGCGACGACTCACTGACGTGAAGAGTGACTTTTATGCCCTGGGGAGGATGCCGCATGTCATTGGCTCCATTGATGGGACACATGTGGCTTTGGTACCACCACAGGCCCAGGAGCAGGCCTACAGGAACCGCAAGCACTACCACTCGGTCAATGCACTGGTGGTGTGTCTTGCAGACATGACCATCACACACGTGTGTGCCCGTTTCCCTGGTTCAGCACACGATGCCTTTGTGATGAGGAGTAGTCGCATCCCCAGGATGATGGCACAGATGCAGAACCAGCGTGCCTGGCTTGTCGGTGTGTACTGACTTTGTGCCATTGTGTGTGATCTGATCTGTAGTATTCCGCCCACTTTTCCAAGTCAGCTAATGTGCACTTGTCTGTCCGTAGGTGACTCGGGATACCCCAACATGCCGTGGTTGCTGACACCCCTCAGGAACCCTGTGACACCAGCCCAGATGCGCTACAATGAGGCACATGGTCGGACCAGGAGAGTGATTGAGCGGACCTTTGGTCTCCTGAAGAGCCGCTTCCGCTGCCTGGACAAGACCGGAGGGTCCCTCCCATATGCCCCTGCGAAAGTGTGCAAGATTATCATCGTCTGCTGCATGCTCCACAACCTGGCAGTGCGGAAGGAGTTGCCTCTCATCCAGGATGACAATGACCAACATCCGCCACCTGTGGAGGATCCTGGCCTGGACCACGATGCCAGTGACGATGATGATGATGATGATGATGGTGATGTCCGCACACAGCTCATCACCAACTTCTTTAGCTGAATGTGAGTATCCTGAGGTGTCATGTCAATGATGTGAGTTGGCATGATGTGTGGGTGGTGCTCTGGTGCTGTTGGAGTGTGTCCATGGGCTACTTGACTGGATGTGTGTTGCGATGTGTGGTAACAGGTGGGCTGTACTCCCCAACAGTGTTGACATGCTAACTTGGTTCTGGGTGGGTATCTTGTAACATGTATTGTGCATGAGTTTTGCTGTTCTGTCCTGTACTCCATTGCTTTTGACTGTGTGTCATTTCTGTCCTTCACAGGGTACTTTCAGATTCGTTTGGTCAACTGTGTCCACCGACGACGTGATTGCACATCCAGGCTGGTAGCTGCTGTGTCCCTACAGGTGATGTGCGCCACACCCATGGACTTCCTTCCGTCTACAGTTGTTGACTGTGTGCCCGCTGCCAGGTGGGATTACCTTGCATCTGTAGTGGTTACGGCATGTTGCAACTGTGTAATAAACCTGTGCTTCACTTTGTGATGTGCGTTGTCTGTGGTCACACATTTGACTGCCATTTGCTTACTGCACCTGTGGGCTACTTGACTACAACTGGGAATGGGTGTGGTGTCTGTGCATTGCACCGTCTTCCCTGGCAACATCAGTGTAGGCAATGAGTCAGATGGCCTAGGTGTGTATGTGTTGTGTAGCCCTGGTGGTGTGTCTCCCTCATGTGTGTCACGTTGCCTGTACTCACATGCCTGTGTTGTCCTTGCTGTTGCAGTTCGCATACACAGTGTAATTTTGCAGTTCATCATCCCCATAACAGCACCCACGTTGGAATCACGACAGAGGCAAGTATGGTATATTAGTGTGTTTATTGTGATACATTTGTGTTAATAGTGCATAGGATGGGTAGTGCTGTACATAAATCTTGCAATCCCAAGTTCCTAGGTGAATTGAAAGTCCTGGTAGACAGGATCCCCAGTATCGGGGCCACAGTTGTCTGACACATTGGTCCAACTTGTACTCCCCATGCAATGTGTGGGAGTAGTGTTGCCGTCAACAGGGTGAACAGTCTGTGCACAAAGGCGAACATCCAGAACAGGTTCAGGCTTCCTGGGAGTTGCGCTTGGCCATCGGCCTCTCACTTTTCCCTCCTCGGACGACCCCTCTTCTTGGGGGGGCCCTCAAGTACAGGCTGCTGCGGTGCAGGGGACTCTCCGCCAGAGTCCTCCTCCCTCCCTGTGGCAGTTGCAGTTTGTTCGGCACCAGATGTTGTTGGCACACAGGGAGGTGTGGACTGGTTGCTGTTCATCTGGCGGAGGCATTGTAAAATGTCCCTGTGCACCGCCGTCATCTCATGCAGTGCATCCCACTTGGACTCCACGCGGGACATGTGTGAGTCCACACGGGACATGTGTGACTCCACGTGGGACATGTGGGAGTCCAAGCGGGCATGATGGGCAGCCTGCTGCTGTTTCATGTCTCTGAGGAGCCCCACTACCTGGCTGAGGTCTCCGGTGCTGGACTGGTACGCATCAGCTATGCGTACCAGTTGTGGGTCATCATGCACACCAGCAACGTCTGCAAGCAGCGACCTCTGTCTCCCACCCCTCCCACCACCCCTGCTGACATGTGCAGTGTGTGCAGTGGCACGCACAGATAACCCTGGTCCACCTTGGGGGTTGGTGGTGGTGGTGGTGTCCATGGCCCCAGGTTGGTCCAGGGTCCCTGTGCTGGTGTTGCTCCTTGTTCTGTCCATGTCGGCAGGGATGGTATTCGTGGTGACAGTCGTTGGAGGGGTGGGTGCAGGGGTGCAGCTGGTGGTCCTGCTGGTGCTGCAGCTGGTGGTCCTGCTGGTGCTGCATGTTGACTTGCACCGGATGTGCCAGGTTGTTCTTCATCGTCCGAGGAGGACAGAGGCTGTACGACGCCAGTGAGCTCGGCATCCTCTTGAGCCTGGGACTGGGACTCCTCAGCGTCTGCTGCTGTGTCCCCATCATCACCTGTTTTTGGGAGACACAAACAATGTATGTTATGTTTCTGCAGGCATCAATGGTTGACACACATGACAGTTGTGACTGTGCCTCTGGGTGCGGGCCTGTACATTGCATTGTCCTAAGTCGTCACAGTCAGGGGTTGATATTGGTGTGGCACATTGTCCTGCATTATTTGGGCATATCTATGTATTTTCTGGGGTGAGAACATGGTCTGCATTGGTTGTGTTTGGTTGACAGCCAGCCCTCCTTCCCACCCACCCAGCCAGTCAGTTATCCCACCATGGAACGTGCTTGCGTTGCAGGGAGTGTAAGTTGTCTCTCAGGATGTCACTCAGTGGTGTCCTGCTGTTTGTTGGTGCACATTTGCCAGCAGGGCCTTGTGCTCCCCACAGCAGTAGCCAGTGTCAGCCATCTTGTGAGTCCTTCTCCACTTCCTGTGATGTGAGCATGGTTCAGGGTGGTGTTGATGGGACAGTTGTGGGGGTGACCAATATCAGTGACTACGACTCCCATCATGCTATTGCCTCCACCCCCTTCCCAGCATGCCCATGCTTCCTTCCTTTTGACTCTGCTTCCCTGTGGGGTGGGGTGGCTGTGCTGACAGGATGGCTGGGAGTGTTGTCCTGGCAGTTGTTTGGCTAAAAGTCCCAAGAGTGTCCCTGTGCTTCACACAACATAACCCAGGGTGGTGGTTCTTTGTGGGATCTTGTGTTAGGATGGGGGCATTGCATTCTACCAGGTGGGTTCTGTGGAGTTTGTGTTGGGGGGTGTGAGGGGAGGTGCTTGTGACTATGGTCAGTGCTGCAAGTCCCCCTTCCCACCCAGCTAGCCAGATATCCCACCATGGAACGTGCTTGCATTGCAGGGAGTGTAAGTTGTCTCTCAGGATGTCATTCAGTGGTGTCCTGCTGTTTGTTGACGCAAAGTTGCCAGCAGGGCCTTGTGCTCCCCACAGCAGTAGCCAGTGTCAGCCATCTTGTGAGTCCTTCTCCACTTCCTGTGATGTGAGCATGGTTCAGGGTGGTGTTGATGGGACAGTTGTGGGGGTGAGCTATGTCTGTGACTACGACTCCCATCATGCTATTGCCTCCACCCCACTTCCCAGCATTCCCATACTTACTTGCTTTTGTGGGGAGTTCAGTGTGTGTGGGTGTGAGAGCAATGGCAAGATGGCTGACAGTGGTGTCCTGCTGTTGGTTGTTGTGCAGTACCCAGCATGCCCTTGTGCTCCCCACGACACAGCAACAGTGCCAGACATCTTTGATGGGCCTTTCCACTCTCTGTGGGATGTGCATGCGTGAGTGTGAGCTTGCTGGGCCATGTGGTGGGGGATGTAGAGCTGTGACTATGACTCCCATCATGCTATTGCCTCCTCCCCCTTCCCAGCATGCCCATGCTTCCTTCCTTTTGACTCTGCTTCCCTGTGGGGTGGGCTGGCTGTGCTGACAGGATGGCTGGGAGTGTTGTCCTGGCAGTTGTTTGGCTAGTGGTCCCAAGAGTGTCCCTGTGCTTCACACAACATAACCCAGGGTGGTGGTTCTTTGTGGGATCTTGTGTTAGGATGGGGGGCATTGCATTCTACCAGGTGGGTTCTGTGGAGTTTGTGTTGGGGGGTGTGAGGGGAGGTGCTTGTGACTATGGTCAGTGCTGCAAGTCCCCCTTCCCACCCAGCTAGCCAGATATCCCACCATGGAACGTGCTTGCATTGCAGGGAGTGTAAGTTGTCTCTCAGGATGTCATTCAGTGGTGTCCTGCTGTTTGTTGGTGCACAGTTGCCAGCAGGGCCTTGTGCTCCCCACAGCAGTAGCCAGTGTCAGCCATCTTGTGAGTCCTTCTCCACTTCCTGTGATGTGAGCATGGTTCAGGGTGGTGTTGATGGGACAGTTGTGGGGGTGAGCTATGTCTGTGACTACGACTCCCATCATGCTATTGCCTCCACCCCACTTCCCAGCATTCCCATACTTACTTGCTTTTGTGGGGAGTTCAGTGTGTGTGGGTGTGAGAGCAATGGCAAGATGGCTGACAGTGGTGTCCTGCTGTTGGTTGGTGTGCAGTACCCAGCATGCCCTTGTGCTCCCCACGACACAGCAACAGTGTCAGACATCTTTGATGGGCCTTTCCACTCTCTGTGGGATGTGCATGCGTGAGTGTGAGCTTGCTGGGCCATGTGGTGGGGGATGTAGAGCTGTGACTACGACTCCCATCATGCTATTGCCTCCTCCCCCTTCCCAGCATGCCCATGCTTCCTTCCTTTTGACTCTGCTTCCCTGTGGGGTGGGCTGGCTGTGCTGACAGGATGGCTGGGAGTGTTGTCCTGGCAGTTGTTTGGCTAGAGGTCCCAAGAGTGTCCCTGTGCTTCACACAACATAACCCAGGGTGGTGGTTCTTTGTGGGATCTTGTGTTAGGATGGGGGCATTGCATTCTACCAGGTGGGTTCTGTGGAGTTTGTGTTGGGGGAGGGGTGAGGGGAGGTGCTTGTGACTATGGACAGTGCTGCAAGTCCTCCTTCCCACCCAGCTAGCCAGATATCCCACCATGGAACGTGCTTGCATTGCAGGGAGTGTAAGTTGTTTCTCAGGATGTCAGTCAGTGGTGTCCTGCTGTTTGTTGGTGCACAGTTGCCAGCAGGGCCTTGTGCTCCCCACAGCAGTAGCCAGTGTCAGCCATCTTGTGAGTCCTTCTCCACTTCCTGTGATGTGAGCATGGTTCATGGTGGTGTTGATGGGACAGTTGTGGGGGGCAATATGTGTGACTGCGACTCCCATGATGCTATTGGCTACACTGACTTGGCCAGCATACACAGAATTCCTTCCTTTGAGTGGTCTTCACTGTGTGTTGGTGTTGTTGTGGTGGCTACATGTGTGGATGTGTTTGTTAGTTCTATTTGTGCCACTGCCTAGCTGTAGTTGTAGTTGTGTTTGTACATGTGTTGGTACAGTTGGATGTGACTTTTTTGATGGCATGTGTTGTGTTTATCTGACTGACATACACATTTTGGGATGATTCTGTTCTGGTTGCTGTGTAATTGCTATGAGTGCATGGTTTGACTCTCCCCTTGACAGTGATGTGTGTGTTTTGTGGCAGTATATTGTGTACATTTGTTGTGTACTCACCAGGCTCTGGGATGTCCTCTAGTCCATATACGCTCACTGGCGGAAGGATGGCCCGCACCTTCTCCTCCCAGGGCCTGAGGTATATTGGCTTGGCAGGAGGGCCACTGCCGGTGTATTGGCTGTTGATGTAGTCTTTCTTCAGCATGTCCCGTACCCTCCTGCGCACGTCATACCACCTGTTCTGGATGTCGGTCTTTGTGCGCCGACATGGTGATTGTGCGTTCACCCTGTTGATGATCCTCTCCCACATCTTGGTTTTCTGCGACATGGGGGTCTGTTGGACCAGTGTGCCAAACAGCTGTGGCTCCACCCTGAGGATCTCGTCTACCATGACTTCCAATTCACTATCTAGGAACTTGGGATTCTTCTTGGGGGGCATGGTGATGGGTGGTGATGGTGAGTGATGTGTGTGTTGGTGTGCAGGTGAGGGTGTGTGAGTGTGTGTTTTGCTGGGTGTATGTGAGGTAGGTATTTGTTGGTGTGCTGATGGTGTGTGGCTTGTGTGAGGGATGAGCTGTGGGTGTGTGGTTGCTTTCTCTTGGGTGCTGGCAGTGGAATGGCATTTGCAAAGGCTCATGGTTGTGATTTGTGTCCTTTATATAGGTGGAGTTGTGGGTGTGTCTTTGTTCTCTGTCCCCACCCCCCAGTATTTATTGGCTTGGTAATTGCTTGTTTGGCCTTTTTTTGGGTGATTTTTCCTTTGTGCTGTTTGTGTATGTTGGAAACGTTCTTGTGACCGAGTCGGACCCTGCATTAGTCTCGTACGGTGTTCTCCGTTTCGTTCACGCTGTGTTTGTGCAGTTTTCTATGCTGCGTACGCGTCGGTCGCGGTGTTTTGTGTTGCTTCGGCTCGGTTTTGAATGCGTGTCGGTCGTACGGCTTGTCCTCCGTCCGACTCGCTCGTGGTTTTCGCGCCTTGCATCGTACTTTGCGGTTTGGAGTTCGCGTGTACGTTTCGGTCGGATTTGTTCCGGGTGCGTGTCGGTCGGTTGGATTCGCGTGTTTTTCCGGACGGATTGCTGTTTTCCGTGCGGCTCGGTCGGTCGACTTGGTTTAGGTACGTGTCGGTCGGATTTTTCGCGCCTTGCATCGTACTTGGCGTGTCGTGCGCCACGGGTACGTGTCGGTCGGTATTATTTCCGGATCCGAGTCGGTCGGTGCTTTTTCCGGCCCGAATCGGAATCGACCCCATAGTATTTTATGTCTTCTACTATGGGTTTTGTCCTATTTTATTAGCACACAGATTTCTACGGTTTTAACCTTTTTATATCTCTACAAATGTAGTTTTAGTATATACAACCGTTTCCTTTAGGCAAACCTATGAATTTTGCAACTGTAAATAATGATGTTACTTTTAAAATTATACTGCTAGAACATGGAATTTTCTTCCTTTTGCACAAACACCAACGCACTTTGATTGAACTGTCTTGCTGTGATTGTAAATAGGCTGTGATTGTTTATTTATATTGAAATGTCCCATTTGCATTGTGTGTTTGTAATTGTCTAGTTTTATGGTGTACTTTTATGATCCACAGAGATCGAAATAAAGTCATTGATTGATTGATTGGTACTGACTTGCCTGCACCAGCACTTTGACGGGGGCAGCCGGGGACTGCATCCCCCACCATCCTCAGCGCCAGGAGGCGCCTGCGCCATTTTCCAAATGCCGGAGGCGCATAAAAGTACTCTCGGGCTCCCGCGGTGCGGGACGCGTGTGGGTGTGCCCGTCAGAGCCCGGTGGAGACTGGGCTGGGCCATCTCTCTTGGTTTTTCACCATCTGGACTTGGATGTTCTGGTCTTAAGGCATAGCTCTGTGAAGCTACGTGAAGGTAAAATATTTTATTCTTTTTACTTCTCCCTAGTTGTTATTTTTTTATTAAGGCAATTTGTATCATGGGGAGACGGAAGCCTACCCCTACACCAAAGACAATGGACACAACATTGGATGGTTACCTGCAAAAAGCGGTAGGGGCGTTAACTAAGGGGATAGAAATTGCTGAGCGCAGACTCTCATTAGCTCCTTGCTCAATTACATCTGTCCCAACTGATTCTCATGTAACTACACCAGAAATAGCTGCTGTGCAGAGGCCGCAACCTCCTCTATCTCCCACTGTAATTATCTCGAGTCAGGGTGTTTTACATGCTCCCAATGAAGGAGTTGATTCCATCACTTGCCCGGTGGCGAAATCTACTGTATCGAAAGTTGCAACTGGAGGGAAAAGAAAACGAATGGACTTGGCAGGGGTTGATTGTAAACTAAAAGGTCACTCTCCAAGGGTCAAAAGAACTAAGCAAACCCACTTAACTGGAAATACCCCTAGGACTCGGTTGGGAGGAGAGAGAATTAGTGCATCAAATGAAATGGATAACACTGTGGATAAATTCAGTAGAATTGTACAAGAGGTTCTGACACCCATTCTAGCCAGATTAGCTTGTATTGAAGAGCGACTTGTCAGAGTGTTGATGGGCCTAGGTAATGACCCAGTTCCTGATAAACAGATTGATAATGTTTACTGCCCAAGAATCTCTGATTTAAATGATGTCATCCCTAGTGCCCCATTGAATCACTTGACCCCTTTATGCACAATATCTACTGAAAAAGGCCAGGTCCCCCGTATGGAGCCCCTTTCTAATAATGTTAGTAACAATCCCACGGTTTCAACAACGCAGGACCCTGTTTTGACTGGGAACCCCGCTAGGAAGAACACAAAGCCTGGTCAAGGGGTCACAAATCAATCAAATCACTCACGATAGATAGGGGTGGACCATTACAAGAAAATGTAAACACAAATGGCACAGTTTACGATCTAAAGAGTGGGCGGGGTGCAAAAGACATGTTAAACCTACCGCCGGAATGCACACCGTATACTTTGATCTTGAAGGGGGTTCCCCGTTTGGCCCTTGGCCAGCAAGAAACCTGTCAAAGCCTTGTCAACAAATCGGCTCATTGGTGTTTTAAGAAAAGTTTGCCGAAGATAAATTGGTCGGAAAAAATATTATGGCCAGGGGAGTGAGCTGGCTAGGTCATACGACCAAACGTGGGGAAGGGGATTGTGTTGTGCTTAATTTTAATAATGCATGGTGTGTACGCTTTGCCCTAACGCACTTTAAAGACTCATATGGTGAGTCGATAGAGGTTTATCCGTTGGGTCTTTTCTACCCACCACAACATGAACACATGGCGAGAAAACAGTCCTCGTAGTTGGGTTCAAGTACACATCTCCTTACACAGCCTCCTCCATTTAGTCATCCTAACCGTTTTGATGTCCTTTCTGCGCTGTCTGAAATTGACTGACTAACTGGGTGCTTCAGACAACCAGCTGTCAGGACGAGAATGGGTTTGCACTATAGTGCTCAAGGGAGAGGAGTTCATATAGATGAACTCAGTAATAGGGATTCTGTGGATCCTTCTGAAATCTCCTCCCCTAAAATAAACATTGTAGGAAGAGCCGAGACAAACCCGAAAATTGTTCCCCCTGCCTTAATTTAATTTCAAATTATACCAGGGCTAGGGAGGAGCCGGGTCTGCCTACCACTGTAGTTGATCAAGCTATAAATAACGAATTTGTGGGATTGGAAAACCAGGGTCTCTATTCAAATTTATTTAATGGAACATAGCAGGTATTCACCCCAAACTGACTGACGAGGTATGGTTAAAATATATTAGAGGCTTTCACATCATCTGTCTTCAGGAGACGTGGTATAAAAAAGACATTGTGCTGAATGGTTATTGTTCTTACACGGTCCACGCAACACCCTCGTCAGCAGGGAGGGCAAAAGGAGGGTTGGTACTGTTAATCTCAGTTAAATATGAGGCCATAAAAATTACTGTAGTTGGTACATCTCCCTGGTTCCAATTAATTATGATCTCTAACATGTTACAGGTCAAGCTACTAGTGGTGAACTGGTATTATAATATTTTTTATCAAAATAGCTGCCAGGTTATTGAGGCTTTACAGGCGGAAATCAATAATATCTCTGAGAAATGGCAACCATTATGTATTCTTTTGATGGGTGATTTTAATTGCTCTTCTTGTCCACATAGCTCTAGCCAAGCCTGTGGGATGTTAAATATAGAGGGGCAGCCCCTGCTGCACTTTATCCACACCCCTCAGGGTGAGGCTCTAAATTCTATTATTATGGAGAATGATTTGGGCCTCATTAACGACTTAGTTAGTAATTCCTCAATACAGTGCCCTACTTATGTTGGAGGAGGTAGGGAAAGATTTATTGATTTTATGTTTATTTCATGGAAGTTCTTGCCACTTATTGGAGACTGTGAGTTGAAACACAAACAAATGAGAGGGGCCCCTTTACCAACAAAGGAGTAGGGCACCAAGTAGACCGTAGTCAGAGAAACGCCCCCTTTGGAATTATTTATTACAGTAGATCAAAACCACTCAGCCAATCCAAATTATCACCAGAACATGACACCACCACCATCAAAAGACCAAGTGTGTCTAAGATATAAAAATATTTTATTTAAAAATAAACAGGCAATATTCAGCAAAGACAAATCATCAATATACACTGTT
Source organism: Calotriton arnoldi (assembly GCA_963921515.1). NCBI lineage: Eukaryota > Metazoa > Chordata > Amphibia > Caudata > Salamandridae > Calotriton > Calotriton arnoldi. Next base: position 2,786,450 of record CAWUFW010000859.1, read on the forward strand.
AAAAATAGACCAACATATATACACAGTTAAAAGTACACAATTAATCATAGGGAGAACATTTAAGAAAAATACTTTCTATTCATCTAAAGGCACATAAATTTGATCCAGATCATTTGTTCAACACATCCAATTATTATGCGATAAATTTATAACAGAAACAGGTCACAAATGTCATCACAATCTATAATATGCCTTTATGTAGTATGCGTCGACGCGTTTCGGTGGATGTTACTGTTCTTGGAAACCACCTTCCTCAGGACAAACATAAATACTCCCACATGGATATTTTGAATCTGTACATTTTCATACAAAAAATATATAGAAAACACAATTACTCTTCAGAAATATATAGACAGTGTTAATATTCTGGTGATACATACATCATTTATCAAACACACCCACATGCAGTCATCTCAACCATTCCCTATTATTTAAAAATAGATGCTGTAAAGTCATCATAAGAATAAGGGGAAACCAATTCTCCACTCGCCCCAAAAAAGAGTGCCTATGCTTCCCTTGTAAATAGATAGTACCCTTAACAATGACCCCAAAAAAGATCTCATTCCCAAGTGCATTTGTGAGAAGTATTTCAATATCTACCTGTCACGGTATCAGAATGCACAACCAATTAGACTGCAGAACATAATCCTTGCGAGCCCATATATAGAAATAAATTGGTTACTTCATAGGACATATCTCTATGAGATTCCGATTTGGTCTGTGGAGAATAACGACCCTGATTAATTCAATATAACTTCCCACTCTAGGGTAAGTACTCAATAACAAAAGAAAGCATACCTTCAAATATATTTGTTCAAAGCCACTTCCAATGAGTGAAGATAAAATAGATAAAAACCACCACCTGTCACTGCAACAAGAGAGGACATACGATATATTATATGAATATTCTTAGTTTTAAGTGGCTATATTTAGCCATAACGAATCCAAAATCTCATTTTAACCTTCACACAATAAGTTTAGTTCATCTGAGGCAAATAATGCTAGTGATCATAATCCCCTCAAAGCGTCCATCAGTATAATAGCTCAGACAGGGAAAGTAGATGGCTATCTAGTCCATTTTAATCCCAACAAAGGGGTAAGACTCAATTGGAATAAAGTAAACCCCTCTGAATTTGAGGTAAAAACTGTCACAGCCAATTACGACTCAATTATGAGGTGTTTACTCCATGACTTGCCTTCAGCCGAGATCATTCTGCAATTTCAATTGATTTGCTCTGATGTAGCTAAAAACTTGACCAAATCAATTAAGGGCAGGGACCTCCCGGAGGTAAGGTGGTTTAATGCGGAATGCTCAAGAGCCCATAAAATTTTAAAGCTGGCACTCCGTGCAAATCCTCGAGACAGGGCTCAAAACAAATATGCTAGGAAGGCTTATAAAAGTATAGTTAAGCAGAGGAAAGAAGAACTGAGGTGCTTAGCTTGGGGCGATTTGGAGAGAGCTAGTTCCCTTAAGGACATTATAAATCGTCCGCTATTTATTGAAGAGGCGAGCAAGATGGATTCCCTGACTCTGGGGGATGCCTGGGAAGCTCACTTTGCGGCTATATTTAATCCCAACAGCCGCCAGTTTGAGGTACCCAGTGAGGATTTGCCCCTAGACCTAACCTCGGCCTCTTATTTAAGTGCATCAATCTCAATAGCCGAGGTTGAAGAAGCCATAGCAACAGGAATTAGCATGAAAGCTCCTGGTCCGGACAGAGTGCCATTAGATCTTTTTAAAAGTAATCCTAAGCTGTAGGCCCCATTATTGACCAACGTGTTTAAAGCTGTGGTGACCGGCCCTATCCCAGCAATTTGGAAGGAGGCCATCGTGGTCCCTGTGTTTAAAAAAGGTAATAGAAGTGAACCCGCCTGTTATAGGCCAATCTCCCTTATTGATGCCACAGCGAAGCTGTTGGGAAGGGTTGTCCTTGCCCGACTTGAAACCTGGGCGACAGATACAGGGGTGATAGTATGGCTTTAGGAGGGGGATGGGCACCACTGAACAGTGCCTCAACTTGTCCCTGATTATGGGCAAGTACATGAAGGCCAGAAAGGGTTCTATCCACCTGGTCTTCATGGACTTGTCCAGTGCCTTTGACACCGTAAATCGAGATAAGCTGTGGGCACTCATAGGGAAAATGGGAGTTGAGGAAGCTTCGATTTCTCTCCTTCGTAGGCTCCACGCTTCCACCTCTGTTACTGTAAAATACGGCCCACATGGGGGAAAAAAACAGGCCCATTGCCTCTACAGAAGGTGTCCGGCAGGGATGTACTTTAGCCCCTTTTCTTTTTTTAATTTACACCAATGGCCTAGATGCTTTTTTATCAGACAAAGAAATTGACTGTCCACGCATTGGGGGCACTCGGGTCCCGCTACTTTCTTATGCGGATGATACCATGCTAATGGCTCTGACAACAAATGGCCTCCAAAAATTACTTAATGCATTCACTGATTTTATGCTGGCACTTGATTTAAAAGTCAACTTTATTAAGTCGTATGTTATGGTGTGTGGCCCCAAAACGACCAAAACTAGAAAATATGCTGTGGGGGTTAAGAGAATTGACAAAATGAATAATTTTAATTACCTAGGGAATATTTTTAACAATAGGATGAATTGGGAATCGCTTGTTACTGCAAGGGTGCAACACGTGGGCAGGGTTGTTGAAGGGCTTTTCCCTTTGCGTGTAAGTTGGGCCATAAACCAGTGACTGAGCTAGTTGCACTTTACAAAGCCAAATGCGTGCCTGTGGCAACATATGGAGCAGGAGTATGGGGTTATCATAACAGCCGCCAGTTACAGATTATGGAAAACAAATTTATAAAAAGGCTACTGATGATTCCAAATAGTGCCCCCACAATCTTTTGTCATCATGAGTTGAGGCTTGACTTTGTAGAGGATCGTATAGCTATTGCCCTTCTGCTTTTATGGGTTAAAATCTGGTTATCGGAGGAGTTGGCGTTTTCCAGAGAGGTCATAAAAGTCTTAACCTTGACGGAGCACTAACTATCCCTTGGCTCCGATTTGTCAGGGATAACCTTTAGAAGTTAGGTTTGGGACATTATTTTGATTGCCCAGCCGGCATTCATGAGAATGCAAAAAATATCATAAAAGAGGCGCTTTCCACAGGGGCAAATATATGCCGCTCTCAACCCGAGGTAGCAGGCCCCCCTTGTTTATTCCTTGCCAAGCAGCAATTTTATTTAACAATCACTATAAATGCACAGACACGATTTTATCTAACAAGATTTAGTTTACTTATCCTGCATTTTTTAGTGGCGTTCCCGAAACAAACGGGGTGGGCAGTCAAATTGGTGCCTTGCCCCTGTGATAATCTGGCAGTCCAGAGCACATTGCACTTTATGCTATTTTGCACTCTCTATAAAGAGTCAAGAGGAAATTTTATAGTCCCGATTTTAAAAGAAATTAGGCCATGTTCTTATATTGAAGGTTTTAATTACTTACACTCTTTGGCTACATATGATATATGCATTAGGGTTTCCAACTACATTAAAGTTGCAATGGCTATTAGGAAACAGTATTAGTGATTATAGCTGAACACAAACAGTTAAATTCTTTAATATATAACCTAAGTTTTTATGTATTTTTGTGTGGGAGGGCTGCACATGGTCGGGGTATTATGTGCCTCGTAAAGCAGATGGCACGCTCATCAAAAGATGGAATTTTAAGGACTGTATTTTGTTTTCCATCCATTTCTTTTTAAATAATTGAATTGTATGAATTACCTCTCACGCTGCTTAAATAGGTCATTGGAATCATAACCTGTAATGTTGATTTTATGAACTCTTATGGTTTTCTTTTGAAACCAAATAAAGTTATTTTGACTTGACTACTCTCGGCTTTACAGCGATTCGGAGGCCCGGCTGAGCACAATGTGGGCCCCCCTGTGGGAGACATTGGCATGTGTTGCACTACAGTGGGTGTCATCCCAGCCATATTTGTAACTCCTTAGGATGAAATAGTGCACAGGAGTGTCCTGCAAACAGCCTGGCTGACTTTCCATGCTCAGCTGGAAGCTTTTGAGCAGCAAAGAGGCAGTAAGTGAGTATATTAACATAAGAGCGAATGTGTTTTTTGAAAGTGTGGTCCAGCCATATCTCCAATCTAACGTTTGTTTTGAACTTACATGTTTTTGATAACACATTTTGTCTTATTTTAAGAATATATTAAATGGTTTTAATGCATGTAAATGATTAATGCATGTACCTAAAACTAATTATTTTAAGTTGGCACAATGAAAATGTTTTGCAAGGCGATTGTTGCAGGTCATTACGTCCCTTTTCCATAGAGACCAGTCAGGATTGATGCCGGGTCGTCCTACCAAAGCGATACAAATGGGGATGATGGACGGAACGCTTGAGCCAATCAAACACTCACCCCCAGTCAACTGATCTGGGTTTAATCCATCATCATTCTTTAGCTCACTCCACCACCCCAGTTCAGACATGGCCATATGCAAATCAGTCTGACCCTGTGCCTCATGGGAACAGTCCAGCCCGAACTGCCAAGCCATGTCTTCCCTGGACCAGAAACAAGCATCCTAGGACCGGTTTCTGGCATTTCAGCCGTCATCAGCCAGGCTTGCTTGAATCCAGTGGCAAAGTGAGCAAGGGACCCACGTCTGGGCATACCCCCGCCAACTTAGGGCGACCAAAGCGATACAAAAAGGGATGATGGTCGTCCTACCAGGCTGAACCTATGCCGCATGCATAATTGGATGGCGGAAGTGAGGGATCGGAGGTCTCCTCTCCTTGGATGCCGAGAAGGCTTTTGATGCTGTGCACTGACCATTTCTTGAACAAACGCCGATTAAGTTTATGTTTGGGCCCAAGTTCCGGAATTGGGTGGCGGTGCTCTACCATTACCCAGTGGCGGTAGTAAAGGTAAATGGTGTGCTGTCCTCTGAATTTCCGATTAGTAGAGGAATTTGACAGGGCTGTCCCCGTCTCAACTCCTTTTTGAACTCACTGTGGAAACTTTGGTCTGTAAGATACAAGCCCACCCCAGAGTCAAGGGGTACTGAATAACCCCCACTGATAAAGTGGAGAAAAAAAGCTCACTCTATGCAGATAACATTCTTTTATATATAACAGAGCCCACAACAGCAATGCCAGTGCTCTTCCAAATACTTGAGGAGTATGGGGGCACTCGAGGTACAAGATTAACTGGGATAAATCACTGTTATTTTCAACACAGCAATCAATTTACTGGTCATATATACCTGGAAACCTAATGATGGCTCCTGAAGGCTTTAAATACCTTGAAATCTTTGTAACACCCCAGAGAGAGGTTTGCTAGAACTGAAACTTAGGAATGATAGTGTCTAACTTCCAGAAGGACGTGGAGAGATGGAAGGAGCTTCTCCTCTCGTTGCTGGGTTGGGCAGCCCTCTTTAAAATGATAACCCTCCCCCAGCTGCTATATGCTCTGCAGAACACATATTATCCAATTCCACTGGAGAAATTCACAAACATTAATGGGGAAGTGAGGTCTCTGATATGGAAGGACGGCCACCCGAGAGTGGCACTCAAAACATTACAACACAACCCATACAATGGGGGGATTGCCCTCCCAGATATTGAGGCCTACTACTGGGCAGCATACTTAGTTAATATCAACTATTGGGCTTTCGCACCTTAGGACCACCCTACCTATGGACCAGAAAGGGCCCTCTTTGAGCCCCGCTACCACATACATTACCTGTATGGAGGTAAAGGATAAGTGGTTGATCCCTGCGACCCAGGTAGATTCGACGGTGTGGGAGCGAGCCAAGAAAGTGATTGGCTGGACCCACAGAATTACCAGGGAAACACTGCTCTGGAGGAGTACATGGCTTAAAGAACTAGGATAGCAATGAGGATTCAGGGCATGGGATATGATTGGTATCTCCACTATCGGGGATATTCTAGAACAGTAATCCTCAAAATACTGCCTGGGGACCGCATGCAGCCCTCCTGACCTTTATCCAGGGCTGCTGATTTCCTGACTCAGGACTAACATTTAAAAAGAAGTTAAATAAACAGGCAAGCCTTTATGTAAAGGTTAAGTGAAGTTAAAGAAAGGAAGTAACTAGGTTATCCTGCACTGCTTGACTTTAGAAACACCTTTATTTTTTAAAACATCTTACAGCAAAAGTGTAAAAATAGGATAGAATCTCTTCAAAATTCAAAAAGTGTATTTCATTAACATACAGAACCATTTTACCTTATTACATCACATTATATCAGTGCATTGAGAAGTAATTTTTTTTTTTAAATTGATAGTTTCTAAACATGAATTTACATTCATTGTTCCCCCACCCAAACAACGTCAATAGTGAACTAAGTTGCAAGCTAATCAATCAATCAGTATTTATATAGCGCAGCTTATCACCCCGGGGTTACCCAGGCACTAGGGTACGATGAGCCTCTGTCAAAGAGCTAGGTCTTGAGTCCCTTCCTAAAGTTGGCGAGTGAAGGGGAGGTTCAAAGGTGGAGTGGGAGGTCGTTCCAGGACTTGGCGATGCGGTAGGAGAAAGAACGGGCTCCACTAAGGCTCCGCCGGATGCGGGGGATGTGTCCCAGGGCGGCAAATTGGAGTTGTCATGTTGGTTGGTGGAAGGTCAAGTGGTGGTTGATGTAGAAGGGTCTGGTGTTGTGGAGGGCCTTGTAGGTGAAGGTCAGCAGCTTGAACTGGCATCTCTTTGGGACGGAGAGCCAGTGGAAGTTTCTGAGGTGGGGGGATGCTGGTACATTTGGGGAGGTCGAGGATCAGTCTGGCTGCTGTGTTCTGTAGGGCCTGTAGTTGTTTAAGGAGATGGATGGTGGTTCTGGCGTAGAGTGCATTTCTGTAGTACAGCTTGCTGGTAATGAGGGTTTGAGTCATTGTTTGACTGTGCTGACGGGGATCCACCTGAAAATCTTGTGAAGCATGCAGAGGATCAATCAATCAATCAATCAATCAATCAGGGGATTTATAGAGCGCACTACTCACCTTTGAAGGTCTCAAGGTACTGTGGGGGGGGGAGTTCTGGCAGCTCCGAGGTCATCCGAAGAGCCTGGTCTTGAGGTCCTTTCTGGATATTTGCAGTGTAGGGCTTCGTCTGATGCTGAGGGGGGAGTTCGTTCCAGGTCTTGGGCGCGATGTAGGAGAAGGATCTGCCCCCCCGTTCTGCCTCTGTGGATGCGGGGTACCTTAGCTAGGGCTAGGTTGGGGGCAGAGGTTTCTCGTGGGGGCGTGGAAGGAGATTCTTTTGTTGAGGTATTGGAATACGGTCTTATGGAGGGCTTTGTAGGCGTGTGTGAGCAGTTTGAAGATTATTCTCTTTTCGACGGGAAGCCAGTGGAGGTCATGGAGGTGGTGGGTGATGTGGTCATGTCGTGGGATGCTGAGGACGAGTCTGGCTGCGGCATTCTGGACGGTCTGGTTTTTGCGAAGGAGTGTTTTGTTGATTCCGGCGTAGAGCGTGTTTCTGTAGTCCAGCCTGCTGGTGATGAGTGCATGGGTGACATTCTTTCTGGAGTCGGGGGATCCATTTGAAGGTCTTGCGGAGTATGCAGAGGGTGTTGAAGCCTGTGGAGGACACGGTGTTGATCTGGCGGTTCATGGTGAGTGAGGAGTTGAGTATAATGCCGAGGTTGCAGGCGTGGTCTGTGGGGGTGGGTGGGTTTCTGAGGGCGGGGAGCCACCAGGTGTTGTCCCATGCAAAGGGGGTGGATCCGCGGATGAGGACTTCGGTTTTCTCCGAGTTAAGCTTCAGGCAGCTGCTGCTCATCCAGGATGTGACATCCTTCATTCCTTCCTGGAAACTGTGCCTGGGGGTGTTGGGTTCCTTGGTGAGGAAGCGGATGAGCTGGGTGTCGATGGCATAAGATACTATGTTGAGTCCGTGTTTTCTGACGATGGTTGCGAGGGGGGCCATGTAGATGTTGAAGAGCGTGGGGCTGAGGGAGGATCCTTGGGGTACTCGCATCTGATCTCTGTGGGTTCGGAGAGGATGGGCGTTAGTCTTATTCTTTGTGTTGTGACAGAGAGAAAAGAACGAATCCAGTCTAAGGCAGTTCCTTGGATACTGGCGTTGTGAAGTCTGTTGGCTAGTGTACAGTGGGAGACGGTGTCGAAGGCTGCTGAGAGGTCTAGTAGTATGAGGGCTGCAATGTGGCCTTGATCGAGAAGGTTGCGGATGTCGTCAGTGGCGGCTAGGAGGGTGGTCTTGGTGCTGTGGTTGCTACGGAATCCGGATTGAGATGGGTCGAGGATGTTTTTGGTTTCTATGAAGTGCGTTAGCTGGGTGTTAACGACTTGTTCGATGACTTTGGCAGCGAAGAGGAGAAGAGAGATGGGCCTGTAGTTCTTGAGGTCAGTCGGGTCTGCGGAGGGCTTCTTGAGGAGGGGTTTGACTTCGGCGTGTTTCCAGTGGTCGGGGAACGTGGCTGTTTCGAGGGCGCAATTGATTGTCCGTGGTAGTTCTGGTGCGATGGCGGAGGCGGCCCTGTGGAAGATGTGCAGCGGGCAGGGGTCAGTGGGTGCTCTGGAGTGGATGCTTTTCATAGTCTTTGCGGTGTCTTCTGTGGTGACATGGGTCCAGGTGAGGCGGTTCGGCTGAGTGGCATCGCTGGTGGAGAGTATAGGGTCAGTGCCGTGGTCCTGGTCATCGAAGTTGTCGTAGAGAGTCCTGATCTTGTGGTGTAAGAAGGAGCTGAGTTTGTTGCAGAGGTCTTGGGAGGGAGGGACGTCTGTGGTTTCGCTGTGGGGTCTGGTGAATTCTTGTATGATGGTGAAGAGTTCCTTGGAGTTGTGGGAGTTGGAGAGGATTCTGTCCTGAATGAAGTTTCTTTTCGTTGACTTGATGAGTTGGTGATGTGCTGTGGTGGCGGCCCTGTAGGCGGCGCGTGCTTCCTGGGTTTTGCTGTTTCTCTATGCTTTCTCCAGTCATCGGCATGAGCACTTGGATTCTTGGAGGTCCGTGGTGAACCAGGTGGCTTTCGTGTTTTGTTGTCTGTCAGAGTTCTGGAGGGGGGCCAGAGTCTTGGCACAGTTGGCGATCCATTGGTGACGGTTGTTGGCTGCAGTGTCGGCGTCTGTCGTGGTAGGGGAGGGGTGTGGCTGAGGGTGGAGGTGAGGTGTTCTTCGGTGATCTTGCTCCAGTTTCTGCGTGGGAAGCGTGCTGTGGTTGGAGAAGAAGGGAGACTGGGAGGAGTTGAGTAGGTTGTTTCCTTCCACGTGATCTGTGAGCTGGTGGTTGATGGCTTTCTCCAAGACCTTGGCCGGGAAGGAGAGCAGAGAGGTGGGGCGGTACTTTTTAATCTTGCTGGTGTCCGCAGAGAGCTTCTTCAGGAGGGGTTTCACCTTTGCATGTTTCCAGACATCAGGGAAGGTGGCAATAGTGATGGATGAGTTGAGGATGTTGGTGAGTGTGTTGCCGATTCCCTTCTGTCCCAGACTAAAGGGATGGTGGGGGCAGGGGTCTGTCGGTACTCTGGAGTGGATGGAAGTCATGATCACCATGGTGATTGGCGTGGTGAGTGGAGTCCAATCGGTGAGGTGTGGCTGTGGGAGTTGTTGGTGTGTGTCAGCAGTTGGCTGAGGTTGGGTGGCTGTGGGTCGGAGTTGCTGTAGATGTCTGCTATCTTGTTGTGGAAGTAGTCTACCAGGGAGTCCCAGAGGGCTTGGGAGGTGAGTGGATCATAGTCTCTGTGGCAGATGGGCATGAGAATTCTCTGAAGATGTTGAAGATTTCTTTTGTGTGATTGGTGCTTGCCTCGATGCGGATGGTTAGGGCATTCTTTTTGGCTTTCTTGAGGCGGTGATGGTATTTGCTGAGGGCTGCTTTGAAGGTGGTGAGGTCTGATGGGTTTCTGCTGGAGCACCATCACCTCCGAAGTCAGTTGTTAAGTGCGGTCTTTGGGCTGGGTTCCTATTATACACGAAAAACATTATAGTTTATTAAATCAAACATAGGAGAAGGTTTTGCACAGTGCACATCCTGAAGTCAAGTATTTCGACATCCTTTTATATGAGATGATGAAGAAAAAGGAGGTAAAGTAAAATAAAAACAATTTCCTAGGAACACACAATTTGATAAAGTGGGGAAGCCACAATTAATTCCAAGTTTTCTGGTTTCACATTTGTTGGAAATGGCCCTTTCTAAGGTGCTTTCCCTCGTCTTTTTGCTTTTCTCCTTCCCAGTTTTCCGCTGCTCTGGATGCTAGGCTTGGGACTTTTAGCGCATTTGACACTGCCATTCAGTGCCAAAGCGCTGTGCTCGTCATATGCATGTTTGGAGGATTTGAGTAAGCAGTTAGACCCTTGTCAAGGGGTAAGACATATACCCAGGGCATGTATCTCGAATGCTCCTCAGTGGGCCTGCAGCACTGGCTGTGGGTCCACGTAGTTAGCTCATCAATTGTGCAACTGGTTTGCCCTGGTGGGGCCTGTGTGCACGGTTACTGTTACTCGACTTGGTGTTTAAAAAGTTGTGTGCGAAGGTTCTGCATGTCTCTTGCTATATCGGCGTTCTCCATGGTGACAGGGTGCGGTGTTGGGAAGAGGTAGGGCATGTGTGTGTGTGTGTGTGTGTGCGCTACGTGCAAGGGTCGTGAATGGCACCGGATGGTGTGCTCGGCATGGCGGTGCCTGCTTCTCGCATTGGGTTAGCATTAGAGGGTGTAGGGAAAGGCTTTTGAGCAATATTTCCTACAGGCAGAATAGTAGCAGTATAGTGTTTGGTATCGATGAGTTTGTAATGGTGAATCCTCTCAGGTAGTGCCAGAGGGTTCAACATTACGGTGATGAAAATGTCACTTTGGGAAAGTGAACATTCTGATGCTCATGGCTCTGGTTGCCTGTCAGCCGGTCTCCTTATTCACAAGTGGGTGCTAGGGGGACACATTTGTGCATTCCTGATAGAAGGCCAAAAAACTAGTGGCTCAAAGGAAACTGCGGACCTCTGACTCGAAGGAGATTTTCTGGGACAGTTACATGGAGGTGGAATTAGTACCTGCATTTCAGAGGGCAGTGTCTTGGCCCCACTAAAGTTTGTGATTAAACCACCCAGGGTAGAATGGCCTATGCATTTCAAAGGTGGCCTTTTGAACTGATTGTATCTTCAAAGGCCATTGTTTGTATAACTACCTGGGCTCTGGCCTCTGAAATTAGACATTTTTGGATTTGGAACCATACTACGCTGGTTTGACGCTGGGACATCAACACGAGGGATCATTAGGACAGGAGGCACTGCAACTGGACTAACTGCAGACTTGTGATGGCCTGGAGCTTGTTACATTCATGGTAAGAGACTATCACTTGGTGGATTTTGCCTGGATGTTGCTGGCCTGCAGCTAAGTGCCAACTGTTGTGGCCTGGGACCCGATGTACTCTCCAAAGGTCAGTGAGCTGGCCTCCTGTCCACGAGATCCCAGGGACACAAAGGATCTCATTGTCTCACCGCACGGGGTGTGGCGGAGACAGGTGGAAGTGATCATGGTTGGGACAAGGACTGTCCTTACGTACACCATCATCACGCTTTGCAGAGGAGTGTGCATGTAAAGATCAGGACCTACCTAGGGTACTGGGACATGAGGAGTTTGAGGAATGCGGGGGAAGCTTGCGGAGACCGAGGGACCCGTGTTTGCAACCAGGGGACCTGTGCTCACTGGCGCTCCAGAGAGTGTGGTGTCCGATGGGTGTTGGGGGAACCTGAGCTGGGAGCTGAGACTGTCTTCGGCCTACAGATCGGGAGTCCGGCAGAGCCTGACATCGCGGCATCTGTCTGATGTCATTGGCTCCCTCTCCCTGGACCCATGCCACCGGGTGCTTTGTTGTGGAGAACACTGTGACGAAGCCCGAGGGGTTTCATGTGTCTTGTGGGCACCTACAGCTGATTGTTGGGGGCTACGGCAAGTCACACCTCCGTTTGAGGGGAAAACATTTTTCCAAACTTGGAAGTGTGGCAGCTTCCTGGGTCACAACCTTTTGTCTACGGGAGGGATAGCGATCTCACACTTGTGCAGGTGCCTCCTGGCGTCTGGAGGTTTAATCCAGATGGATGATACTAAGTAACTGTTTATTTCCGTGTTAGGTGATTCCGACTGTCTTGTCAATGGGGCACCAGCCGGGGCAACGGGTATCATTGGCTGGTGTAGTTGAAGACTGAGGGGTTGGGTCACGAGGCATAGTCAAAGAACTGTGACTGTTTGACCTTTCTGCTAATGGGAAAGTCCGACAACTGCATATAACTGTAAAGTATATATACAATGTGTGCTTCATTTTGATTTCAATAGAGACGTTTGACAATTGCGTATAACTGTAGAGTTTATATACAATGTGCATCTCGTTTTGATTTCCGTGTGTGTGTGTCTGTGTGTGTGTGTGTTTGTGTGTGTACTACATAGACAAGTTTTTTATACATATGATGTGGAGTCTTTTTTGTGGGGTACACAGTGTATCGCGAGGGTGGTGCTGTGCCAATACTTTACACTCGAGGCCTGAAGATAAGCCTGACTGCTCGGTGCCGAGCTACCAGAGGGTGAGCACAGGTTATCAGACAAGTGTATTGTACTCATCCTATTTGGAACGGTGGATTCTGACTGGATTCTGACTGGCTTCGATGCGTTCCAGCCAGCCAGAAACAGCTGGGTCTAACAACATAGAGTGTTTCAGCAGGTGTGTATACTTTGCTTCCAGTACACCCACCTTACTGGCACCACCCATCAGAATCCCCTCTTCCTGACCGCCACCCTGCCATCAATGCGGCCCTTGGTCACATCACAGACAAAACATTTTGGCCCTCTGGAAAATGTTTGTGAGTACCCATGTCGTAGAACATGGGGAGCTCAAGCCCCTCTTGAATCTTTGCCTGGAATACAATTGAGGCATGCGTGGCTTGCGGACGTTCTGGTAGGAACCGAGATACGGGAGTATGTTCCATTGAAGGGGAGATTACTACAACAGGAGATGATGAGGGGAGCAATATCCCTCACATACAAAACACTGAATAACAACATGCCTGACACTTTGGTTGCACTTCGAGGGTGATAGGAGCGAGATGTGGGAGAAATGGAAGACATTGATTGGGAAGCTACACTGATGCACCCGAGGGAAGTAGCAGTAAAATTGTGACTGAGACTGATTCAGTTCAAGATCCTACATAGGGTCTATTATGATAGATAGGTTGCTTAGCATGAGTAAAGCTGCAACACCGACCGGTTTCAGATGCAACGCCGCATGGGGAGACTTCCTACACACAATATGGGGGTGTCCTTGCATACACACATTCCTGGCAGAGATAATAAGAGAGCTCGGCACCGTTTTGTATATTACCCTCTCAATAGATCCCAAATATAAAATATTGGGAATTCCGAATGATGTAGATGCGCCATGTCCCCAACTCCTATTTAGTGCCCTAGGTTTGGTTGTGGCCAAGAGAGGTGTGGAGAGGCGGTGGGGGACCCCGGAAGTGCCCACTATCCAAGAATGTTAACAAGGGATGGATCTCTGCATGGCAGCAGAAAAGATTACCTATCACAGTAGGGGTTATCCCCGTAAAGTTGGCAGAGTTTGGGGACCCTGGATGGAATACTATGGATTGGGGCTGCTGAATGAAGCCTTTGGACGCGCAAATGGCACAAAACCCTGTACAATTTGAGGGAGGGGTGGTCATTTGAAATGCTTATGACATATTGTATACTATACCGGGGCAATACAGATGTGTACTGTGGAAAACTGTTGAAAATGTTCTGTACTTTTACGAACCGCCTATATTAACATATACTGTGTGAATTTCCTCCTTCAATTTGTTTTGATGTTATAAGGATACAGTTATCACAAAATAAAAGAAAAATATATTTAAAAAAAAGCAAATGTCAGTCTTGTATGTATTACATTTCTAACAACATTATGAATGTATCTAAAATTTTAATTTTGCCTGCATATGTGTATGTAAGGCTGACATTGTGTAACTCTGACTTACTATCCAACATGCTAGGATATATTTTTGTACTAATACATTAAACACCCGCATCATGTTGTGTAAGCGGAAGACATTTAATTAGTATTATTTTTAGTATAAATTGTAATAATAATGAATGGGGTTTCCTAGCAGCACCTCTTTTTGTAACAGGTAGCGTACTCGGAGTAATTTTCAAAAATTATCATTATTTGCCATAATTATTTCTCCAATCATAAAAATAAGTCAAGCATCAAAGGTTAGAGTTTAAATATGAATTAAAATGGCTGACTACTTTTATAAAATGTTGACAAAATGTTACAGATGTATACCTTTGGCTTAGCTATTACTATGACAAAAGCTATTTCATATGTGATATCAACAGAAAAGTATATGTTATCTATATATGAAGTATTGAACATATACACTCATCATATCATAATAAACCTTTATTTGGTTTTAATGATAAGTCATACAAACAATTGTTTAAAAAAAACAGTACAACATTTGCAATCAAATGTCATCCTTAGTTTAACCTGTTTCTGTACGAATAGGGGGATTATAAAATACTTCTGGAACTGCTTGAGAAATGAACAAGACATGATAAAATGCAGTTTCCTGTTTAGAAGCTAAATTACATTTACAAGGTGCTAATCAGAATCCTTTGTCCAACCCATAAGAGACACAAGCAAATGATGAAACAGATTCAATCTGAAACTGGTTAACAGGAATCAATGATTATTTGTCACTACACGCATTAAGTACAGTTCTATAAAACAACCATTGGTAATGTATCAGTTTCGCCTATGGGATGAATAATAAGCTGTTTTTATCAATCACAGTCCAGGACGAAGAAAAGAGCTCCCTGGCAAGCATCACGGGAGCGGAGAGGATGTGGCACAGCAGCCAGAGCTGCTGATTTGAGAGCTGGGGATTCCTTGTTTGAGTCTCTGCAACGCAACATCCTGTGATTCTGGGCAAATCACTTAATCTCGCCGGGTGATAAGTTGTCCTATATAAATCCGCTGTAAGATAAAAAAGCAGAAAGAGGCAAAACTTTATGAAAAAATTGTTCTACCAAAGCGGATGTTAACAGTATTTTGGCTACAGGAAACTGATAAGAGAAGTAGATGAGGAACAAGCCGTAGTCGAGTCTGCTGGTGACCAGGGCGTGAGTGACGGTCTTTCTGTATTCGAGGGGAATCCATTTGAAGGCCTTATGTAGGAGGCGGAGGGTGTGGAAGCAGGAGGACGAGACGGAGTTGATCTGGCGGTCCATTTTGAGCTCGGAGTCCAGGATGATTCCCAGGTTGCGTGCGTGGTCCATGGGGGTGGGTGGGTTTCCGAGGGCGGGGGGCCACCAGGTGTCGTTCCAGGCATCGGGGTTTGGGCCCATGATGAGTACTTCTGTCTTGTTGGTGTTTAGTTGTAGGCAGCTGTTTTTCATCCATTTGGCGACGGCTTCCATGCTTTCTTGAAAGTTGTTTCTGGCGGTGTTGGGTTCGTTGGATAGGGAGAGGATGAGTTGGGTGTCGTCTGCGTATGACACGATGTTGAGTCCGTAGGTTCTGACGATGGGGGCGAGTGGAGCAATGTAGACGTGTAAGAGTGTAGGGCTGAGGAAGGACCCCTGAGGGACTCCGCAGGTGGTTGATGTAGGGTCCAAGAGGAAAGGGGGGAGTCTGACCCGCTGCGTTCTGCCGGAGAGGAAGGAGCGGATCCATTCGAGGGCCTTGTCCTGGATCCCTGCGTCGAGGAGTCTGCGTATTAGGGTGCGGTGAGAGACTGTGTCGAACGCCGCTGAGAGGTCGAGGAGGATGAGGTCTACTGTTTCTCCTTTGTCCAGTAGGGTGCGGATGTCGTCTGTTGCGGCGAGGAGGGGCGTTTCTGTACTGTGGTTTTTTCTGAAGCCGGATTGGGAGGAGTCGAGGATGTTGTGCTCTTCGATGAATGTGGCGAGTTGGCTGTTGATGGCTTTCTCGATGACTTTCGCTGGGAACGGGAGCAGGGAGATAGGTCTGTAGTTTTTGAGGTCGGTGGGGTCCGCCGAGGGTTTCTTCAGGAGGGGGTTGACCTCGGCGTGATTCCAGTCGTCGGGGAACGAGGCGGTCGCCAGGGAGCGGTTGATGGTGTGGCGGAGTATGGGTCCGATGGTGTCGGCGGCTCTGCTGAAGATGTGGTGGGGGCAGGGGTCGTGGGAGCCCCGGAGT
This sequence comes from Calotriton arnoldi, assembly GCA_963921515.1. NCBI lineage: Eukaryota > Metazoa > Chordata > Amphibia > Caudata > Salamandridae > Calotriton > Calotriton arnoldi. Next base: position 2,802,607 of record CAWUFW010000859.1, read on the forward strand.
GGATTGACTTCATTGTCTTCAGTGTGTCTTCGGTGGTGAGGGCTGTCCAGTTGTCAATCGCTGGCTTCAGGGTGTCGGGGGTGGTTGGCGGGGGTTCAGTGTGTTGGTTGTCTTCGTCGAAGTTGTCGTAGATGCTCTTGATTTTGTGGTGAAAGAAGGTGCTGAGTTTGTCGCAGAGGTCTTGTGAAGGAGGAATGTCCGTCGATTCGCTGGTGGGTTGGGCGAACTCCTTGATGATGTTGAAGAGTTCTTTGCTGTTGTGTGCGTGTGGGGAGATTCTGTCTTCAATCGCTTGTTTTCTTGTTTTTCTGATGAGTTGGTGGTGGGTGTTGGTAGCGGCTCTGAAGTTGTTGTGTGCATCTGTGGATTTGGTGTTCCTCCAGGCCTTTTCGAGGCGGCGGCAAGTGCGTCTGGACTCTCGAACTTCGGTGGTAAACCATCTGGCTTTCTTGATGTGGGTGTTGTTGTTTTTCTTGAGGGGGGCTATGGTGTTGGCGCTGTCGAGATCCATCTGTGCAGGGTTCGGGCTGCGGTGTTGGGGTTGTCGTTTCCCGCGATGGTTGGGGTGGAGTTGCTGAGTGAGGAGGTGAGCTGGTCGTCGGTGATTCTGGTCCAGTTTATAAGTCATGTCTAAAGGAATTGGAGAGTCATATATCCCTTAGAAGCACCTAACATATCTTTCTGGAAGAATATGTGAGCACAAGGATGCACTATCTTGTTGCTTAAACAGGGGATGATTAATAATCTCTCAGAACAATTTGCTGTTCCTGAGACTACGTGCATAAGTCAATTGCTCCCAAGCCTATTGTCGGATGGCTAATTTTCTCTCTTTAAGCACTTTCTAATAAGTAGCACGACAGATAGCTATTTGGGTTCTTTCCATGGGATCCTCTCTGAGGTCACAGTGTGCCTTAAACTCAAGGGGTCAAACCACCTCCAAAAGCATGTTTGAGTAAATTACATCGTGGTGGTCAGGACTGCCTTCAACTTGTCACAAATTGTCTTCAAAGAAGTGAGGATCAATTCATCTGACAAACAATCACCGAAACAAACATTAAAATCAGAAAATAATTTTAGGTAAAAACACCAAGAATCACTTTTGCCCACTTCAATCTGTGACCTTGTTCGTAAATTGTTACCTGTCTATTTAATGAATGGTTGACCGGACTGAATTTATCACCTCAATTGAGTGAATTATGGTCACTTTGATCAACCCATATTACCTGATGATATTTTACCATTTGTGAAAGTGCAGCAGAATCCAAAAAATAAAAACAATAACTGTAGAGTACCCTCTACCTGTAAAAGTCAGATATCAACATTAGGGCTATAGTCTTCCCTTCTGTTGATTATAAACAAAATCATGGAAAATAAAATCCATTATTTCCCTTTGCTCCGTATCTTTAAAATGTACTCCATTATGTGAGGCACTCAATAAGGGGCTGCGATACATAGGACTATATTTGGTACCAAGATGAAAGTTAAAATTGCCCATCAAAACTAAAGGAGCATACATAAGCATGACTTTGAGTATTAAATCAATGGAGAAGATTTCTTTAAGAACACACATGTTCACGGTTCCACTGTGAGCAATTCGAATTGTAAAAGTGTAAAATATCAATCTATGAGAATTGGAAAATGATAATACCACCACAGCCAAATTAAGCGACCCCCAAATCTATCTCAACTTTACAAGTCAAACAAAGAGCCACAAAGATAAGTAGGCCACCCTTGGCTATTCAAGAATCCACAAATATGGCAGGGACAGAGGTTGAGCTTTAACCATCTAAAACAATTGTTGTAAACAGCTCAGGTTTCTTGGAAACAAATGCTCTTAAATTTCTTTATAAATGGCAGATAACTTGTGTGAACTTTCTTGCTTTCTATACCAGCTATATTCCAAATCAAGATATCAAGAGAGTTGGCCAGTAGGGGCTCTAGTATTTTATCATCTATGATAGACCCTATTTTTGGGGGAATAAAAAACAGTCAATCATCGCTATCTAAGGTACATAAAGCTTAACATCTATTTGATGTTGGTGTAATGTTAAATACAATGATTGCTGTACCAGAAGCAGAAATAGAAAAGGGTAGGTGATGAGCCTCATACAAGATGTGGGGCTTATTAAAAAAACAACAGCAGCAATGCCTGTTTCCTAGAAGAGCTGCTATATGGGAAAGATTCAACAACAGATGGACATTCAGATTGGCCTGATTAAAGCTGACCACTGCACAGTCTCTTTTGAAGCCTTTGGGACCCGTTCCCACCCAGGGGACCCTCCTAAGCATACTAATGTGTTGCAGCCAAATAGGACCCTTCCCCCTATATATCCAGTGCACAACTTTATTTCTCAACTGTGTGAAGTTTTTTCAGGTCTCTCCCTTAAGTGGCGGAACACTGCCCAGAACTACTAGTATGAAGGGGGTAGGTTCAGGTGGTAAATTAAGGGTGGAAGGCATCATGATAGAACTAGGAAGTTGCATATCCCCGCAACGAACAACAACACCTTTCTCATTGGACTTATGTTGAACTGGTTGTAAAACCGGTGCCCACTTACGTTTTGTACCCTTATGGTGCTAGTTTGTGCATCTATTGAGGTATTTTTTAAATCACCCAAGGAAGTACACACCATCTTTGTCCTGCCCTGTTTATGTTTATGTTTATGTTTATGTTTATGAGATTTATAAAGCGCTCAATTACCCATGGGTGTCTCGGCGCTGTTATGTAATGTTATTTTAACTTATGTGCATGAATCACCCCAGGAGAGGTATCTCGGCGCAAAACCAGACACAAACCCTGTGTCTTACCAAGGTTTACCAAATGTCATCAATAATGTCATTTGAGATGTCATTAGTGATTTCATAAATTATGTCATAGCACATGTCATGAGTGATGACATATGTGAGGTCATAAGCAGTGCATGGCGGAGGCTGCTAAATATAACTGGTGAATTTTAGTGTTTTTTTAGTTCAAAATGTTAATGTTGACACTGACACATTCACGTAATGATAGCATTAATTTAACCTTCAGTTTTTCCAGTCAATTTCAAAAGTTTAAAAAATAAAAACTGATCCTTTTATCACACCTAACTATAAAGTTACTTTAACCTTTGGGGTTTTTTCAGTGAATTTCTAGGTTTTTTTTCAACGTAAAGTAATAATTAATTACCATACGTAAATGCAAACCCCCTGCGCGCACAGCCTTCGGCTATGCGTGGCGTGTGGTTGGCTGCATGGCCATGTTGATTAAAGGTGAACAGGGCTGTGCGACCCCTTCCCCGGGCTGATTTTGTCTCCGGGACCCCATCCCTGGGGTCTATCATGCTTGTTTGGGAGAAGGCACATGGCCCCCCTCCCCAGGCCTATTTCGGCCCCCCTCTCTGGGCCAATTTCGACCTTGATACTCCATCCCCCGGGGCCCGGACAAATGTTGAAGGGGGAGGGGGCATGTTGCCCACCTCCCCCGTCAAGTCTGGCCTCAGGGACCCCATCCCCCAGGGCCTGGCACTATAGTAAAGGGGGTGGGAGCTTTCAGCCCCCCTCTTCAGGCTGATTACAGCCCTGGGGACCCCATCCTCCAGGGCCCAACACTATATTCAATGGTGAGGTGGACACGCAGTCCCCCTCCCCAGCCGATTTCTGCCCCGCAGGACTATGGTAGAGAAGAGGAGGGCGCGCAGGACTCCATCCCCAGGGGCAAGCTCAACACAAGGTGGGTGCCCACCACCATACCCTGGTTGGGGGCCACGGAGGAACGCCAAGGCCCCTGGAGTCTCAGCCAACTCCGCACAGCCAGCGGGATCCAGTATTGTTCCCGTCCGCAGGGAGCAGCTAATAATGCTGCTCCATGAGGGCGAGAGCAATATTTAGATCTGTTTTTCTGCCCACATAACTGAAAGAGATCTAAAGTCAGCTCCCAGCGAGCTGGAGCATTTTTAAAGCCCTGCCAGCTGGGAGCGGACTTGGTGTTTACTCCCGCTTGGCTGGAGATTTAAAAATGCTCCCGCCAAGCAAAAGCAAACACAAGTTTCATTGCCCATGCTGCTGCAGGGGTCACCCCAGGACATAGCTGCTGAGCCGCCCGGGGGTGAGCTCCACTGGGCCATTAGTGGCTCAGGGAGGGGGGCCGCGTGGCCCACCTCCCTTAAAGAAATGGGTCCCGGGGGTGGACTCCCCGGGGCATTTTCAGGCTCCGGGAGGGACACCGCACAGCTCACCCACCCACCCCCTCCATTTATGTATTTTTGGACCTGGGGATAGGCTCACAGGGACCGTTAAGAGATTCGCACCCCCAATAAAAATGTATTTCAGCCTCAGGAGTGGGTTCCCCTGGACCTCTCGAGGTACGGGTAGGGGGGTTGCATGTCCCCCTGACCCATAAAAATAGTTTTGGCCCCATGGTTTATATTAAAATAAGTGTCCTAGCCACCATTTTGTTTTTCTATCCCGCAAAAGTCTTGCGAGATCCCTGCAATTTTTGCAGTTTTTCTTTCTTTTTTGGCCCAGGGGGTCCCTCTGGGCCCCCTATTCATGGGGCCAAGGGGATCAGGGTATCCCTACCCTACCCCCATATTTCTTTTTTTATAACATCAGGACAGGGGGACTTAGTCCCCGATTCCTGTAATGGCTGCCAGCAACATTTTCATCATGTTGCTGGCAGCCAATTAGAGTGTGCGCTCTCGTGGGAGTGAGATGAGCCAAGGGAAATAAAGCTTTCTGGCCCAAATAGAACACTCTTTTTTTTAAACTGGCACTCCTGTGATAGTCTCGGAGTCTCTTGAGAACCCAACTACCAAAATATACAATTATTTTTGACCCTTAATATCTCAAAAACTACTGAACGGATTTACACCAAATTATCGAAAAGCACAATCTGTGGACCAAGATCTAGCTTCCTACCGAATTTGGTGTAATTTCGTTCAGCAGTTTTTGTTATAACCTTTCTTAAAGGAGTCTATGGAAAATGCAAGAGGATTTTATGTTTTGGGACCCCCCCCCATTTTGATGGAACACCCCAAAACTTTCTAGGAAGCAGCTGAGGTGGATGAACTATTTTTTTAAGAAAGGTTTATGAAGATTCATCAAAAATATTAGCAAACCAAAAAGCGCTCCATCTTTGGAAAAGCAGACCTAACTATAACTACCTACTGGAGACCACCACTAGGTAATATTGATTTATTTATTTTATTTATTTATAGTGTTTTATAAAGCGCGAAAACGACCATCATGGTATCAGAGTGCTGTAAAAGAGAGAGCTGATAATAGTTATGTTACAGTAAAACAACTTTCACTTATTATACGCTGTACAAAGTATTCAGAGGGCAGGTTCCAGAGTAAGAGGATACAATATACAATAGATTAGTTACAGTTTCCAAAGAGTTCTCTTACGGCACATGGTTTTCTAGCAGTAAGGCTTTTACTTCTTTTTTGAAAATCCTGAGAGATTAAATTGTTCTCATTGAGGGTTGGTAGGGCGTTCCAAATTTTTGGAGCCGATCCTGCAAAAGTGAGGCTGTCTCCTATCCATTTTTTAGGTCTCGCCTTGGCAGCGCATGCGCTGCATGCGCTGTCTCAGTGAGACATAAAGTAATCTGTATGTTGGCTGAAACTCCGTGTAATTTGTTTTACGCTTGCGATTGGTTTAACTGTGGCATTGCTGTTCTTATCTTGCTTTCTGTTGGCTGTTGATCCGATAGTAACTTCCGTGTAGTCCGGAAGCAGCGGCGCCTAACTACAGTTTTCGTCCGCTCCGCTCGCACTTGTTTTAATTGCGCGCAGTGTGCCATCTGTTTCAGCTCACGCCGCGTTTGTTTAACTTGTTTATTTTGCAGATCACCCCCTGCGTCTGTAACTGGAGACTCTCCTCTGTGGGATTATACGCTGGGGAGTTATTTTAGCATCTGTAACCAGTGCGGCAGCATTGCATCACAGAATTGTGCCGATTGTGCGTTCCTTCTGTGGATCACTTTTCTTTCCTCGTTTAACCATTCTTCTACCCTCCTGTCCGTGAGGTTCAGAGCGGCAGCATTGCATCACAGAATTGTGCCGATTGTGCGTCCCTTCTGTGGATCACTTTTCTTTCCTCGTTTAACCATTCTTCTACCCTCCTGTCCGTGAGGTTCCTCTTCTTCCACCTGCTGTCCTTGTGGCTTATTCGCCCTCCCACCTGCCTGTCTGTTTTGCTTCTTCTTCTGCACCCTGTTTTGTTCTGCTTTTCTCCTCCTGTGTTGCTTCTACACTGGTTTTAATTTCAGGGTCCATGTTTTTTTAAAATCTTTATTCATAGCGTATGACTCCGCCATGTTCAAACATTATCAGCACTACACTTCACCCAGGGCTTTAAGTGGGCCTGGTCCAAGCAGGTGCTGTGACGGGTGCCGATCGGGGTCTCCGTTTTTGCCCTCACCCTCGGGGAAAAAAAATATCTTAACTCAGCAGCAGTTCACGGTTCTAAGCGTCATTTTGTTTTTTGCAATTCTATATAGCGCAAACTCAGCCCGAATGTATTGAAGCGTTTTACATGGGCACCAGTTACATTACACAAAGACAACGTTCATGTTTTTTTTCGTAGGCACGGGGATCAGAAGCTTGTCCACAATCACAGAATGGTGAGCCAGCGCTGTGACTCGAACCTGCTTCCCGCTAGCTCCAAAGTCGGCAACTCTTGCCTTATGCCACAACTTTGCCCCCAAGCACTAAACCATTTTCAATATTTGTACAACAAAGCCATAGTTGTTTGTTACTTATCTTCTGCAGGCAACAACCATTGACAAAGCCAATAGTCATGGCTTCTTGTAGGTGTAATCTGACTTATTTTATATATCTGGATGCACTGACAGGAGTAGCAAAATGCCAGTCGGGCGGCACACTATGCTGAGCACAGATTTTTAGCTTAAGTCTTTTAAGCCACGCCCTTAATTTCGTCGGCCACTTTTATATTTGCATCACAGAATTTTTTCCGATTGTACGTTCCTTCTGTGGATCAATTTTCTTTCCTCGTTTAACCATTCTTCTACCCTCCTGTCCGTGAGGTTCCTCTTCTTCCACCCGCTGTCCCTGTGGCTTATTCGCCCTCCCACCTGCTTGTCCGTTTTGCTTCTTCTTCGGCACCCCATTTTGTTCTGCTTTTCTCCTTCCATGTTACTTCTACACTGGTTTTAATTTCAGGGTCCGTGATTTTCTTAACTCTTCATTCATAGCGTATGCCTCCGCCATGTTCAAATAATGTCAGCACTACACTTCACCCGGGGCTTTAAGTGGGCCGGGTCCAAGCAGGTGCTGCGACGGGTCCCTACCGGGGTCTTTGTTTTTGCCCTCACCCTATGGGTGAAATGAAAAAATCTTAACTGGGCAGCAGTTCATGGTTTTAAATGTCATTTTTATTTTGCAATTCTATATAGTGCAAACTCGGACCGAAGGTATTGAAGCGTTTTACATGGGCACCAATTGCTTACAAAAGACAACGTGTGGTAGGCACAGGGATCAGGAGCTTGTCCAGAATCACAGCATGGTGAGCCAACACTGTGACTCGAACCCGCTCTCCGCTAGCTCCAAAGCCGGCAACTCTAACCTTATACCACAGCTTTGCCAGCAAGAACTAAACCATTTTCAATATTATATACAACAAAGCCACAGTTGATTGTTACTTATCTTCTGCACTTGTGCTTTTCTTTATTCCTTTGTTCTTATTGGCAAGACGTTGCTCTTTGGCCCGCCTTTGGGTGTGTTTTTCACTTTGTGGCGCCCACCCATTACATTCTGATTGTATTTCCTGTGTTTGTCGCACTCTTTTTTTTCACTCAATTGGACCCGTGCCGCAAACACAGCAGCTCTTTGTGTCTTCCCTGCCACACACCTTTCAAAAGTTCTTTGTTTATTTATGCTTTCGCTCCCCTGCCGCACACGTTTCAAAAGTCCCTTGTTTCTTATTTCTTTACATGCTGAAAGCGGCCGCCCGCCATTTCCTTTAGTTTTCTTTACTTTTGATGCAATCGTGGCACCCGTGCAGTTGACGCGATTGTAACAAAAGTAATGAAAACGAAAGGAAACGGCGGGCGGTTGCTTTCAGCATGTAAAGAAATTGGAAACAAGCATTTGCAATGCAATAGGTCTCGCATTTACACTAGTTTAATCTACTGTCATTGTAAATGACAATGCCTTTTATTTATGTTTTAAAAACCAAAACATAAATAAAAGGCCAATAAAGCCAATAGCTCAAAGTCACGTAAATGCGAGACCTATTGCATTGCAAATGTTATGTTATGTTAAATGATTATTTATAGAGCGCACAGCTACTCAATTGAGTGTCCCGGCGCTGAAGCAGGATGGGGCCTAGCTAAGGAGTGAGATCCCCGCATTAGATGTTAAAGCTGAAAGAGCCAAGTTTTTAATGATTTCCGAAATGCAAGGAGATCCTGAGTCAACCTTAAATCCACCGGTAAATTGTTCCACAGTTTTGCTGCTTGCACCTGGAAGGAACGGCCCCCGATACGTGCCCGTAGGTATCTGGGGGTCAGTGCTAGATGAAGCGCTGCCGACCTAAGTGCACGGGGAGGATGGTAAAATTGGACTCTCTTCATAATGTACCCAGCACCTATGCCATGTAGAGCCTTGAAAGCCAAAACCATGGCCTTGAAATGGATCCTTTTTCGGACAGGTAGCCAGTGTAAAGATTTCAACTGTGTGGACATACGAGCTCTGGGGCCAAGCATGAGTATCGCTCTTGCTGCGGCGTTCTGAGTCACCTGCAGTCTTGCCAGTAGATACTCAGGTAGCCCCAGGTAAAGTACATTCACGTAGTCCAGCCTGGAGAGAATTAGTGCCTGGACCACCGTTTTTCTGTGAGTGATAGACAGGAGGGGCAGGAACTGTTTCAGCATTTTGAGCAGGCCAAAGCAGGAACCGGACACTGATTGGATCTGTGCCTGCATGGAGATGTTCTCATCCAGCTTCACCCCCAAATTCTTTACTGTCTGTACGGAGGACGTGGGGGGGGACATGTCAGCAGGCAACCAACTGTGCCAAAGATCGCTGGGGCGGTGTCCAAAGAAGATAATCTCCGATTTACCAGGATTACATTTAAGCTGGTTGCACTGGAGCCAGGAGAATACTTCAGTGAGACAGCTGTTAATCATGTCACCCCTAAAATCCGCGTCTTTGTTACAGGTGAAGAGCAGCTGCATATCGTCTGCATACGAGATTATTTTTGCTCCATGGTTCTCAGCCAGAATGGCAAGAGGAGTCATAAACAAATTAAAAAGTATAGGGCTCAAAATAGAGCCCTGGGGCACACCCACCTCAAGAGGGGGGAGAGGGGCAGCAAAAGGTGGGGCCCACACTGTTTGCTGGCGGTCCTTTAGAAAGGAGGTAAACCAGTTAAATACCATTCCACCAAACCCACACTCCCGAAGTCTCAGCAGGAGGCGGTCGTGTGGGAGGGTATCAAAAGCCGCCGATAAATCCAATAATATCAGAACGGCTTTGCCCCCTCTATCCACTACCTCCTTTATTGCTTCAGATATTTCCAGGAGTGTCGTTTCCGTGCTAAAATTCGCCCTGACACTAGACTGACTCTGATGGAGAAGGGAGTGAGTTTCGACAAATGAGGTGGTGGCCAGGTTCACCACTTTTTCCAAGGCCTTAGAAAAATATGGGAGCAGAGATATAGGCCTGTAGTTAGAGGCTGACTCAGGGTCCAGGGTTGATTTTTTTAATAGGGGGAGAATTTTAGCTCTCTTCCACCTGTCAGGGACCTGACCCGTCTTCAGGGAGAGATTCAAAATCTGATTGACCACTGGGTTAATAATATCTGCAACTGAAGCGAGGGTGAGGGCAGGGCAAGAATCGGAGGGTGATCCAGATTTAAGACCTTTCATAATTTCAAGAGATTTTTCCATTGAGATCATTGGAAATTGTTCAAAGGCAGGTCCTCTGACTTGTGTATGAGGGGAGTATGGCGCACCCTTATCACTCTTCACCAGAGGAAAGGACTCTTGGATGCTTACAATCTTGTCATGAAAATATAAGGCCATGCGACTCGTCCATGCCTCAGTAGGAATAAAAGGCTTAGCTACCACTGCAGGGGAGGTAAAATTGCTAACTATTTTAAAAATGTCCTTATTTTTGTTCAATGCAAGTTCAATTTTGGTAGATAAAAAGATTTTTTTGCCTCAAGAATTTGTTTAAAATAGGCTTTTAATGCCTGTTTGTAAATTATTTTGTCATTGGGGTTAAAGTTTTTCCCCCAGGTCCTTTCGAGGTGTTTGCATGCCCTCTTGCTTTCTTTAAGGGCAGTGGTAAACCAAGGGGCGGAAGACCTCACCGTCTTTCCAGAGCGTGAGACGGGGGGAGCAAGTTCCTCGGCTCGGAGCAGGAGCCAGTTATCCAAAACCTCAACATCTGCCTCAAGGTCGCCATTAAGAGAAATCGGGTGCTTATTAATGGCCTTAAGTAATGCATCCGGCGTAATTAAGTGGAAGGGTCTGAAATTGATACTTTTAGATTTACCGAAAACCTAGGGAGTGTTGGATATCTTTTTGAATGAGAACTCCAGAAGGAAATGGTCAGACCATACAAGTTGAAGTGGTTGGCTCATACCTAGTTCGGCCGTGGAAAAGATCTGATCCAAAGTATGGCCTTTTACATGGGTGGGGGTATGGACATAATGCTTGTTAAATCTGGTTGCCTCTAGTTTGACGGATTTGGCACTTCTCAAATCCCTTCCACCTCCTGATAACTTGATTCTATTCGCCAAGTATTTAGGATCAGATTTGCGGAGAGCTTTGTGTGCTATTCAAGCCACATTCATTTCTATCCTAGCTTTAACTGGTAGCCAGTTGAGGGTTCCGAAACAAGGGGAAATGCGATTGTAGCGACATGCACCTTTTAAGAGTTTTGCTGCTGCATTTAATGTTGCTTTCATTGGGGCTAGGCTGGCTTAGTTAGACCTCGGAGTGTGGCATTTCCATAATCCAGTCTTGACACCACTAGCGATTGAACCGCCATTTTGACGGCTCCTGGCAGTAGGAAGGGTTTTAGTTTCCTCAGAAGGTGCAGATGTAGGTTAGCGCTTCTGGTTGCAGCTTGTATGTGAGCTTGCATGTTTAGGTTTGAGTCTATTGTAATACCTAAGGATTTTACATAGTGGCAGTGGGTTGAGGTGCAGTTTAGCGATTTAATGTTGAGGGACCATGATTGAGGTTGCTTGGGTCTAAGCGGTGGGGAGAAGATAATGAATTTGGTTTTCAGTGGATTTAGTTTTAGATGGTTGTGTACCAGCCAGTCCTGTGTCATCCTGTCTCCAGATATCACCTTAAGAGGAGAGACTGATATAGAGTTGTGTATCGTCAGCATACATGTGGTACGAGATTTTCGAATGTTTACGTATTTCAGTGAGTGGTTACATGTATAGATTGAAATGGTGAAATTGTTGATCCTTGCAGGACTCCCCTGTCAATGTCCGCTACATCTGATAGAGAGTCGCTGATTTTGACTCTCTGTTGTCAGTTTTGTAAGAAGGAATTGTACCAGAAAAGGAAAGCTCCTGATAGTCCCATTTTAACTTCAAGAGTTTCTCTGAGACGTTCTTGGCTGACCGTGTCAAACGCTGCTGATAAATCCAGAAGTATTAGGAGACACTGTATATTTTGGTCTTGTAAAGTTTGTATATCATCTAGGATGTTAAGAATGGCGACCTCAGTATTGTGACCAGGTCTGAAGCCTGATAGGTGGTTGTCTAATAGGTCAAAATTGTTCATGTGTTCACCTAGATGATCATGGGTTCATTTTTCTACTAGTTTAGCTAGGAAAGGTTGGCTGGATTCCGGTCGGAAGTTGATTAAGTCAATCTGGTTTGTGCCCGTTTTTTTTTTTAGTAAGCGAGATGCTTGGCCCATCTTCAGGCATTCTGGTAGGGCTCCTTGTTGGAAAGATGATTTTCCAATTTTTGTCCATAGGGGGGTGACTGCTTGTAGGATTTCTTTCAGTATGTAGGAGGGAATGGAATCATCTAAGTGTGTAGTGGGTTTCATAGATTGAATGTTTTTCATGTTTTTCACCTCAGATAGGTATCTGAAGCTGTTCCAAATGGCTCAGATTTTCCACAGGACGGTTGGGGTGTATTGGTCCAACTTCTTTCCATATGAGAGTATGGTGGGTGGGTTCACTAAGTTGGACATTTGTTTGGTTGGGAATAGAGTTGCTTATAGTTGTGATTTTATCTTTGAAAGGTGAGAAGGCATTGCAGATGTCCGTTGAGTTGTTTGCAATTGTGGGTTCTGGAAGTTTTCCAGATTGTTGTTTTGTTATTTCAAAGAGTTTTCTAAGCCTGTTCTTCGCTCTGTTTAGTTGAGATCTGATTGCTGTTGTTTTGGCTTTCAGGATAACTTCTTTGTATAAGATTCTTTACATTCTCAACTGTTCGAGATGGGTAGTGTTTGGTTCCTTCCTCCATAGTCGTTCCATATGCCTAAGTCACGGGTACTCATAGTACGGCCCGCGGGCCGCCAGCGGCCCGGCAAGCCTTCATTGGCTGCCCGTGGACCTTGCCTCGCAATTTGCATTTCCTGACCTACGAGTAAACAGAGAAGATGGCCGCAGGAGCATACGTAGTGAATACGTATTCAATACATATTCACTACGTATGCTCCTGCGGCCATCCTCTCTGTTTACTGCTGGCCTCTGATTGTGTGCCCGCCTCTGTGACGTCACGCACGGCACCGGCGGGAAGCACAGGCCCTTTAAAAGTGAGCTGTAAGCGCAGCGCTTTTACAGCTGACTTTTAAAGGGCCTTTTGGGAAGCTTCCTGTGTCCGTGGTGCCGACGACGTCCTCTCCGCCCCCGCAGCCTCTTCTCTTCGGCCCGCAGCCTCTTCTCGCCCCTTCACTGCCTCAGGACGGCTAAAGAGATGTATTAACCCCCCATCCTAGAGGCACAAAAGCCAAACTTTGTTCTGTTTGCACACGAGATTTGTGTCTTTTTTTATCTGATGAAAATAGTGTGAACAAAAACCTAGAGAGGTCCAATTAGCACCAGGTTTAGAATCCTATTTAGGGCGTTAACTCCTGTTTGCACCTGAAATAAGAATCGCACGCACATGGGAATGACAGCCTAAATCTTTTCGGCACTAGAGTTTTCAATTATCTTCTTCTCGACACCCCATCATTTTCTTTACTTTTATAGGGCACTTTGACGTCCAGGTTTCCATTGCTTTCCCTATGTAGGGAACGTTGACTCCAGTAATTCACTGCCTTTCCTAGGGCACTATCATTCATTATTTCCAGTCTTTTCTAAATCACACGATTTGTGACCACAAAATCAGGAGTTACCGTGCATTCCGAAAAGTTTATCTGACTTGCACAGTGCAAAGACAGAGTGTGTGAAAGAGACATCGGTCCTCCTCCTCTTTGCAATTTGGAATGGTATGTATCCACAGCTTGCAGCCTCAAGTGAGATCGCAAACTAAAGAACAGATACCAACACTCGTTTTGGAGTGATGTCTAATACACAAAGTAGAATCTATCCCTGAGAACGGTGGTGGGCAGCCTCGGACATAGGGGACAGGGGTCCAGGAGACCACTGCATGATCCCACTAATGCAGTTACCTGCATATGAAAATTACAAAAACACTGTCTGCTTAAGGGATGGGGGTCACTTATGAAACACACACATTCACGGAATATAAACACAGGAGTGGAGGTCTGCTCTCTCTCGTAGACCTCCATTACTGCATTCGCAGTGATTCACCGGGGAGTGAAAAATGTCTCCTGCCTAATAAAGATCTATGAGTCAAGAGGCTTTGCGACCTTTTGCAAAGGGGCATTTTGGGATGCAATAGATTACAATGGTAGTTACAAGCATACAAGGGAAACCCCAGAGTCTCTAGGGACCTGTGGTATGTTAGTTTAGTGTACGAACAATGATCCCTAATGGAGTTCTTCAAGCAAACTATATTGAAAGCCAAATGGTAATTTAATGTACAAATAAAATGCAAAAAAACAAAAATGTAACATACAACAGATTGGGTACTAGTGACAAACATGCTCGGTGCTCTTTGAAGTGTGATTTACATGTGTGATACAGGTGATGAAAGTGCTTATCAATACACACCGGGAGTGGGGAAATAGCTGAGACGGTCGCAACATACTACGAAAACATGTACACATCCATGTCCAGTAGGTCTGGGGGGACTGCGTAGAGCTCCTGGCGATCTTGACATTGGAGGTCCTCTCCTAGGAAGAATGGGAGAATCTGGATCGTGACCTGATGGTAGAAGAAATTGAGGGGGGGCACTCAGGGGGCTACAGTCGGGCAAGGCGGCGGGACCTAATGGCCTCCCCCTTGACTTGTTTAAATGCGTAACCCATAAGATCGCACCTCACCTCCTCAATATGTATCTGGCTGGAATGGCTGGAAGAGATGCAGGGTCCCTCCAAGCGGACCAGAGAACGGCCACAATTGTGGTAATCCCCAAAAAGGGTAAGCCTGCAATGGCCTGTAGTTCGTACCTCCTTATAGCCCTGCTCAACATGGAACTTAAAGTACTGGCTAAGGTTCTGGCAAATCGACTGTCGGACGTTATGACATCACTGATCCACAGCACTGATGGGCATGTGCTGAATATCCGGTTACTGCAAATTGCCATGCAATCCCACTTAAGATTGCTATTGTCTGATAATAAAAAATTATTATAAAAATGTGCTCCTTGTAGTTACATCTGCTTTGGAAATACAGCATTGTCTAGTAATGTTTTGAAACGGTAGTGATTTTTAAACCTCTAGCCCCGCCCCCCACTGACCCCACCCCCACCGGTGCGAGCCTCGGTCACAAACCACACTGTAAATTTGGCCCCGAGAGAAAGTTTGTGAGTACCCATGGCCTAAGTTGTCTTCGCTCATTGTTAATGAATCGATTGAACCACAGTACTGACGTTTTTTAGGACGAGCCTAGGTAGCACATGCGCTGTCTCTCGATATGTTGTATCTCCTTAGGGGGGCTTTCACCACGCCCATCACACGCCCATCACTCTCATTGCCTCCTTCGGCAGCCTTTCAAAATTCCTTTGGTTTGGCAGGTAAAAGCTTTACTTTGTCCAGCCTTTTGGCTTTTTGTTCCCGCCTTGCAGACTGACCCTGTTACATGGATTATTTCACCATGGGCCATATACAGTTTCTGCGCACTACTTTCTCTTTTGCCTCGGGTTCTCAACTTAGTTTCCTGCTTGTGTTCCAAGCTCTGCACCAACCATTGTTGTGTTGACTTTGCTCCCGCCCCCCTTCCTGTTGTCTGTTGACCACATCCCGCTTCCTCTCCCTTTTCTAAACGTGGTATTTTTGTTTTTTAGTAATAAATAATTCTTTTTTTATTACAATACATGGGCCTCTTGCAGCCCCACCTTCCCCCTAGCAAACACAAATGTGGAGCCTGCTGCCGGTGCTTCCTGTGCTGATTGGAAGGGTTAACCTTCCAAGCCCTCTGCAGCCTTGCCTTTGGATACCTCCTTGGGGGGGGCGTGGCTTTCATCCTGCTTGCATTCCACCACACGTTGTTCATGTTGCCTTTGGTCCCGCACCCCTGCTGTTATCTGGGTTGACCACGTCCCTCCTCTCCCTTTTCTGTGAGTGTGTTTTTTTTGGTTTTATTTTTAATAAATGCAACTTTTTAAAATGAGAAAACACGGGCCTCTCGCCACCCCACCTTCCCCCCTAGGAAACACATGCGCAGCCTGCTGCCTGTGCTTTATATGCTGATTGGAAGGGTTACCCTTCCCAGCCCCTTGCCTTTGGATGACTCCTTGGGGGCGGCGTGGCTTTCCAGGAATCTCCGGCGTGGTGGTGGACAGACTTTTTGTATTGCATGCTGATGCCTTCCTTAACCCTCCTTACAGCCTGATTTATTGCTGCATTGCTACAAGAATCGGGGGAGGAGGGGTGTCATACATTTAATTCATTGTTCTAAGTTAAGGCATTTTCATACATTGGGCCTCATTTATGGAGGCCTTGCGCTGCCGTTGCGTCACTTTTCAGTGACGATGCAGCAGCATGATCAATGCACCACACTGTGCCCTATTTACAAAGGGACGCATCTAGGCAGATACGTCACTTTGTAAAGGCCTGCGCTACATTATCTAAACTACTAGAGAGAGAGTCCGGGCAAGAAAAGGCAACCCTACTGTCCCCAAGCACAATACAACAAACACAAAAGAAGTAGGTTGCCTACAGCAATGCGGGTAGGAAACCGTGGTAAGATATAGAGATCTAAATACTGTAAGTCATGTACAATTCAAGGGGGTCTAGAAAGCCATCCCTAGTGGAAGAGGATGCCTCACACACAATATTGTGTCATTCTTCATCATAGGCATCCTCTCCCCACCCTGGTACGATGATACTACCAGGGCGGACAAAACCTAAGTCGGGCATAATGTATGCAGTGTGGGTGTTCCCCGTAGAAAACCTTCGTAGAAGTGGCGCAGTGAAATTTAAGAGATTCCACTGCGCCACTCCTACAACTTGACTCTGTCACAATCCTTAAGCCTGCTTCAAGCAGGCATAAGGACTGACACAGGGCTTTTCACATGTGTAACGACACATTGCTGGAGTTGCATCAGTTATCCAACACACTCCAGCAATGCATCATTATTGCGCCACCAGATACATCAGGATTCCTGACGTATCTGTTAAGTCCTCGCGCCATACGGCGCATCCATGGTGCCGCAACGATGGCACTTATGAAAAGTGTTGTATCGCTGTTTTTACCCCCTTATATTTAAGGATTAATGTTTTTACTTATGGTGAGTTAAAGAATGATTTTGAAAATCGTTTTATTTACTGACCTTTTCTTGCATGTCCTTTTCATTTGTTTATCAGGCAGTAAATCAAAAAATTCCTTCGTGCTGCCATTTTTAGTTAAGTGAAACTGTCTCACGTTTTGTTTCTTCTATTTTAAAAGCATGGTGGTTGGAGCCATTTTTTCCTTACATGCAGAAAATGGAAGTATTTTTCTTTTGCGTTTGGTAGTTCAGACAGGATGCTGTTTTGTTTTTGGAGAACACATAATTCCTTAACTCTCCTTACAGCCTGATTTATTACTGCATTGGTACAAGAATCGGGGGAGGGGGAGGAGGAGTGTCATGCATTTAATTCCTAGTTCTAAGTTAAGGCATTTTCATACATTATTTTTAAGGATTAATGTTTTTACTGAATTGCTTCTTATGCTGGTGTTATGAGTTTGAGTAGCAAACAAGTTTTTGGGCCCTATCTTTCTCTTTTAAAGAAACGGGGGGCCTTAATTAAAAAAATAAAACAAAAAAACGAATGGCTTAAACAAGGAAGGAGAGTTGCATATTTCTTTTTCCTACTTTCATAAAGAGAAGAGAGGATATATGGAGGTTTTTTTAATTATATATGTTTGCAGCTAGTTGCTTTACTTACTTATGCATTTTATGCTATTTTGTGTTTTGTATGGGTTTCAAGGTGGAGCTTCTTTTGACCTGACGTCCCTTACTCTCCTTCCTTATCCCTCACGCTGCTCTTCTCCTCACTTTCCTTCCTTATGCCTCATGCTGCTCTCCTCCTCACTCTCCTTGATTATGCCTTACGCTGCTCTCCTCCTAAATCTCCTTCCTTGCGCCTCATGCTGCTCTTCTCCTCATTCTCCTTCCTTGTGCCTCACGCTGCTCTTCTCCTCACTCCCCTTCCTTGTGCCTCACGCTGCTCTTCTCCTAACTCACCTTCCTTGTGCTTCACGCTGCTCTCCTCCTAAATCTCCTTCCTTGTGCCTCACGCTGCTCTTCTCATCACTCTCCTTCCTTGTGCCTCACGCTGCTCTTCTCCTCACTCTCCTTCCTTGTGCCTGATTCTGCTCTCCTCCTCACCCTGCTTCCTAATGCCTCACCCTGCTCTCCTCCTCAATCTCCTTCCTTGTGCCTCATGCTGCTCTTCCCCTCATTCTCCTTCCTTGTGCCTCACGCTGCTCTCCTCCTCCTCACTCTCCTTCCTTGCGCCACACCCTGCTCTTCTCCTCCTCACTTTCCTTCCTTGTGCCTCACGCTTATCTTCTCCTCACTCTCTTTCCTTGTGCCTCATGCTGCTCTTCTCCTCACTCTCCTTCCTTGTGCCTCATGCTGCTTGTAGGAAAATAGGATCTGCTTATGGTTACCCGCACTTTTTGCTTGATGTGATGCTGTTTTTTTACTAGTCTGACTGGGATCCTGCTAATCAGGACCCCAGTCTATCTGCTTTCTCCCTAAACTGTCATGTTATGTACTTAGGTACACTCCAGATTGGATACTGGAGTACCCTTGTCAGTCTCTAGTATGTGGTACGCAGGTACCCAGGGCATAGGTACCCTAGAGGTCTCCCATAGGCTGAAGCATGTATTATGCCACCCATGAGAGACCATGCAAAATGGAACTACAGGCCTGCCATTGCAGCCTGTGTAAGTTGGTGCATGCACCACTTACTAAAGATATAGGTTTACTATATCTAAGGGTCACTGCACTTAAAACCTATAAGTCACCCGTATAGCAGGCCTGTACAATCCTGAGGGCAGGGTGCTTGGTTCTAAGTGAGAGGGTACCCCTGCATGAGCAGGACACCCCTGCAGCCTACGGAGTCCATTCTCCCGGGTTGGTAGTGAAGCAGCCATATACTAATATAGAGGGGCATTACGTAACCGCGCGATGACTATCTCGAAAACGGCTGCAACTAATCCTATTGTGCTTGGTGTCAAACATGTTGGAAGCATACTCCCACACCGTTACCGGTGTGGGAGGTATGATTCCACCCACTGGGAGAGCCCTCCGTTAGGCTCTCGGTGTTCCCGGTACCAGCCTTCTAGTCCCAGACAGTACAAAATGGTAGTACAATAGGCATCCTGTCACAGAGAGATGTGACCACCTCCTAGACATGATTTAGTGTATTAGGACTGGGTGGGTGCGCTTGCCAGCGCCTGAAAGTCTGCATGAGGGGCACATTTGGTGTCCCTGTGAATAGTCCAGTTCAAACCAGTCCTGGGAGCCGTTGGCTCCCACTCTGGCGCGAAACTGGACAAAGGACATGGGAGTAACCCCCCCCCCTTTCCAGACCCTCCCCTGGGAGGGTCCCCTGAATCTTCTCTACCCTCTCCTTAGGGTACTTAAGGGCTTACCTGGGTGTAGGTCCTTAGATTCATCGAGGACAAGATTCAGAACTGAAACCA
Source organism: Calotriton arnoldi (assembly GCA_963921515.1). Lineage (NCBI taxonomy): Eukaryota > Metazoa > Chordata > Amphibia > Caudata > Salamandridae > Calotriton > Calotriton arnoldi. Next base: position 2,821,801 of record CAWUFW010000859.1, read on the forward strand.
CTGCACTTCGACTGTCTGGGCACTCTGGACTTCGTTTGGGCCTGACTTCGTCTCCCTCTCAGTCTGCTGCATCGTCTGTGCCTGTGCACCATACAGGATCCGTGCAGGACCTGTGGAGCATCCAAGACACTTGAAGATAATCTCCCTTGGAGTGAAGGAGTCACTCCCCTACGTTCATAGGCACCCCAACACTGCTGTCCGGTCTGCTGATTCTGAGCTCTTGAGGACTCTGATGGGTTCAACAACACACGTGGTGGTTATCCACGGCTCCCGAGGCCCGAGCTGCCTTCTCACCAAGTTTGAGGTCAGAATCCCTCGTGGGGGCTGCAAGAACCAGACCCCTGTGCACCGCGTACTTTTGCAAGTGCATATGCTTGTTGGCAACTTTGCAACAAGTGCTTTGGGCTCCAAGTAGCCCCAACCTCCCGTAACTTCCTGCACCAAGATCTTCAGCCACATCACCTCGTGGGCAACGTGGCCTGCTCCTTTTGGTGAGCTGCTCGAGGTCCTCTTGCTACTCCTGTGTCTCCGGCCAGTGGGTCCAATTGAGGGTCACCTTTGTTTTCCTTGGGCTCTCCTGATTGCTCGAGGCCTGCCCTGACTCCCCTGCTTGTGGTGAGTCCCGTGGACCTTGCTGGTACGAACCGTGCACCTTCTTGATTTCCTTCGTGGGTTGCATTTGCCAAGGATTGTTAATGCTCCAGCAGGACACCGACCCCTCAGCTCTCAACATCCTTCGTGGGTCAGCTCATATCTGGCTCCTGGTCATCCTCAGTGTCGCCTGGTCCCCACAGCTGCAGAGTCAAGGTCACTGTCAACTATCTTGAAGCACCCGACATTGGAGGGCATTCGTCTTCCAAGTCTCCTGGTCACTCCCGAGTGACATAGACATTGTCCCCTCTGCTTTCAGGTACTCCTCTTCAAGAATCCATGTTTGGATTCCCACGGACACCGTCCCCCTCTGCTTTCAGGTACTCCTCTTCAAGAATCCATGTTTGGATTCCCACGGACACTTTCTCCTCTTCCAGCAATGGCACTTTCCTGAACTCCTCCATTGGGTTCGACAGCGGTTTCTGACACCACTTCACCCCTATGCACCCGGCTTCCCTGGGATACGTAACTTGGGTACTTTGGTATCCACAGGTGGGTGGCTCTCCAACCTTCTGTCTTCCATCAGGTTTCTTCGGGGTGCACTGGGAAGGGTCCCTTATCTTTAAAATTCCAACCGCGGCTTGCACATAGACTTGTATGGAGCACACGGTCATGTTCACACACTGCACACGCACTCCGTGGGGTCCCTATCTACTCACCTTGGGTGGTTCCTTGGGGTCCCAGCAATTCTACGTCTTCTCGACATTGTCCTGACTCGAGTCGTGGTTCTGATACCACTTTCTTAGTATATGGTTTGGTCCCCCCCTGGGGCCCACTGTGTATTAGTGCTATTTACTGTGATTTATTTGCTAAAGTATTGTGTGCTTTGTGTCTATCTCCGTGTGGGAGATACTGTAACGTACTAGATAGTGTTATATAATAAATACATATTTTTTATAACTACTGTGTGGTTCTCCTTTCATTTAATCTATACTATAAGATTGCATTCTGGTAAAACAAGCTGCTTTACACTCCTTCAAGACTTAGCTTGAAAGCTGCTCTCTGCAGCTACCACTTAGATAGCTTTCTAAGGTTGTCTGAGACATCTTAAATCACCATAAGGGTTGTCTGGACTGGTGCTAGGTGCCCACTTACATTAGTGGACATCATATACCAGGCCAGCTTTTCACATTGGTGTGCAGCAGTTGGGATTCAACCCTGCATTGTTTTACCAGATAAATCTTTGTATTGATTGACTAAAAAACCACTAGTGCTAGGCACATATAAATACAAGCTTAGAATAGTACGTTCTACTGAAATTAGGGTTGGGTAAGTCAAGGGTTTAGCACACCCTTTCTCCAACCTCAGAGAGTTTAGTTCCTATAGGTTAGGTAGGTGCAACACCCCACCACACTTATGGGGTCATTATGATAGCGGGCGAATACACCGCCCGCTTAACATTTCCCCACCGCCATATTACGATGGCGGTGGGGACCCAGGCGGACGGAAAGACCGTCCGCCAGTTTTCCGCCGGTAGGCAATCCGCCCGATTGCCTACCGGGCGGAAAAGGCCTGCAATATGGTGGTGGTGTCTTGCAGGCACCGCCATCCATATTACGATGGGCGGCGGTGCAGGGCTTTCCATGGTGACTCCGCCATGGAAAGCCAGGCGGATTCCACTTTCAGGGGCCTGTTGCGGTCCCCCAAGCTGTTGGAGGGGGGGGTGCACATGGGGGTACCTATGGTACCCCCCTGCATTGTCATGGACATGACGGCAGGCACCTCCCGGTGCCTGTCACCTTGTGCATGACAATGCACACAGTGCATTCCCAGCATTGTGGCGGGCGGTGCTGTCAGCACCGCCCGCCACAATGCTGGGAATGGAGGATGCCACTGCCACGGTGGCGGTGGCATCCTAATCGCGGTGCGGGACCGCCGCACCACTGGTGGCCGGTCCCAGCACCGCTAGGGTGGCGGGCGGACGAAAGTCCGCCCGCCATCCTAATGGGCCCCCTAGTATGTCTTTGAAAGGGGAAGCCATTGGCTCTCTGCCTTTAGATACAGAAAGCTTTCGTTCCAAGAACTGAAAACCCTGTGTGCCTCTAGAAAGCTGAAGACAGGGAGAACTGCCAACACCCAACGCCTTAGGGAGATGCTTTGGCTACATGACCTCAGGAAAGCCAGTGGGTCAGATGAGCTAGATAAGCAGGGTGGGAAGGGGACAGAGATAGGGTAGTAGAGGGACACCTCTCTGACCTTGAGGCTGACCCTAACAAAGAGGAGCATGAAGACTCCCACCTGGACAACTCAGATCTCCCAGAAGATAATTCAGCAGGACTTGAGGGCCCCCCTTCATTCCTCCTGGTACAGTGCAGAGTTTACCAAGGAGATCTAGCTCTCTCTCTGCAGAGTCTAATCACTCAGGACAGTCAGTAGGGACCTCTGTATCTAGCAAGAGTGACAACTCTTTTGATAGGGAGTACCAACTCCTTGAGCTTGAGAAAGCTAGGCTTAGGCTCAGACAAGAGCAGTTGGCCCTTGACAAAGAATCCCTAGAAGTCCAGAGGGCTAAAATAAAATTTGGACTACAGTCCCATGGTGGCAGCAACAGTGTCCCTAGAATTAAGGAACATTCCTTTGACTATAGGAACCTGAACAAGAGTGTTCCTCCCTACCATGTTGGGGATGACATCCATAAACGGATAACTGCTTTAGAGAGGGCCTGTAAAGTTCAAAGGGTCCCCCATGAGCAGTGGACAGCTATCTTGTGGCTCTCCTTTGCTGACAAAGGTAGAGATAAACTCCTCACTGTTAGAGAAGAGGATGCTGACAACTACTCAGTCCTGAAAAGTGCTCTCATTGATGGGTTTGGCTTAACCACTGAACAATACAGGATTAAGTTCAGAGACACCCAGAAAGCACAGACCCAGGACTGGGTAGACTTTGTGGATAGTGCCATTAAGATTCTGGAAGGTTCGTTACTTGGCAGCAAGGTGCATGACTATCAAGGATTGTACAACTTGATTATGAGGGAGCAGATCCTTAATAATTGTCAAAATCAGCTATTGCATCAATACCTGGTACATTCAGATCTGAATTCTCCCCAAAAATTGGGAAAGAAGGCAGATAAGTGGGTCAGGACCAGGGTGAAGCAGAAGAACCAGAACACTGGTGGTGACCAGAAGAAGCAAGATTCTTCAAAACCTCAGGATAAGGGTGGTGACAAGGGCAAATATAAGGAGTCTTCATCAGGGCCCCAAAAACCTGCATCTGGGGGAAGGGAGGAGTCACAATCCAACAAAGGTAAAGGCAAAAGAAAACCTTGGTGTTGTTTTTGTAAAGTAAAGACCCATTGGACAAAATATGCTGATTGTCCAAAAGCCAAGGAGACTACTCCTACTACCACTGCCCCTAAGGCAACTGCGCCCCCTAGCACAAGTGGTGATACTGGAAACAAGGGAATAGCGGGGTTAACCTTGGGATCTGAGGTGGGTTCTGGCTTAGTCAGAACTCCATCTCAGGCTGTACTAGTCTGTGATGGTGGCATAGATATTGCCACCTTACTTGTCAGTCCAAGTAACCTGGGCAAGTACAGACAGCAGCCTTTGATCAATAGAACAGAGGCAATGGCCTACAGGGACACAGGGGCCAGTGTCACAATGGTGACAAAAAAACTTGTGTCTCCTGGACAGATCATACTTGGTGAGATGTACCAAGTGACCAATCAAACAATGTCAGGACTGATCATTCCTTGGCAGTTGTTAATTTCAGCTGGGGAGGGGTAACTGGCCCTAAAAAGGTTGTGGTAAGTTCAGACCTACCAGTAGATTGTTTGTTGGGCACTGATTTGGAAACTTCAGCTTGGGCTGATGTGGATGTGCCCTGACTCGAGTCGTGGTTCTGATACCACTTTCTTGGTTTATGGTTTGGTCCCCCCTGGGGCCCACTGTGTATTATTGCTATTTACTGTGATTTATTTGCTAAAGTATTGTGTGCTTTGTGTCTATCTCCGTGTGGGAGATACTGTAACGTACTAGATAGTGTTATATAATAAATACATATTTTTTATAACTACTGTGTGGTTCTCCTTTTATTTAATCTATACTATAAGATTGCATTCTGGTAAAACAAGCTGCTTTACACTCCTTCAAGACTTAGGTTGAAAGCTGCTCTCGACAGCTACCACTTAGATCGCTTTCTAAGGTTGTCTGAGACATCTTAAATCACCATAAGGGTTGGCTGGACTGGTGCAAGGTGCCCACTTACATTAGTGGACATCATATATCAGGCCAGCTTTTCACATTGGTGTGCAGCAGTTGGGATTCAAGCCTGCATTGTTTTACCAGATAAATCTTTGTATTGATTAACTAAAAAACCACTAGTGCTAGGCACATATAAATACAAGCTTAGAATAGTACGTTCTACTGAAATTAGGGTTGGGTAAGTCAAGGGTCTAGCACACCCTTTCTCCAGCCTCAGAGAGTTTAGTTCCTATAGGTTAGGTAGGTGCAACACCCACCATACTTATTATGTCTTTGAAAGCGGAAGCCATTGGCTCTCTGCCTTTAGATACAGCGAGCTTTCGTTCCAAGAACTGAAAACCCTGTGTGCCTCTAGAAAGCTGAAGACAGGGAGAACTGCCAACACCCAACGCCTTAGGGAGATGCTTTGGCTACATGACCTCAGGAAGGCCAGTGGGTCAGATGAGCTAGATAAGCAGGGTGGGAAGGGGACAGAAGATAGGGTAGGAGAGGGACACCTCTCTGACCTTGAGGCTGACCCTAACAAAGAGGAGCATGAAGACTCCCACCTGGACAACTCAGATCTCCCAGAAGATAATGCAGTGGGACTTGAGGGCCCCCCTTCATTCCTCCTGGGACAGTGCAGAGGTTACCAAGGAGATCTAGATCTCTCTCTGCAGAGTCTAATCACTCAGGACAGTCAGTAGGGACCTCTGTATCTAGCAAGAGAGACAACTCTTTTGATAGGGAGTACCAACTCCTTGAGCTTGAGAAAGCTAGGCTTAGGCTCAGGCAAGAGCAGTTGGCCCTTGACAAAGAAACCCTAGAAGTCCAGAGGGCTAAAATAAAATTTGGACTAGAGTCCCATGGTGGCAGCAACAGTGTCCCTAGAATTAACCCTTTCGGTGCGCATGACGGCCCCCGGCCGTCATGCGTCACGGTGGGCGTGTGCGGAGGACAGCCGGGGCCGTCCTAATCCCGCCCACTATTTAAATCGCCCGCACAGGGCGAAAATGTGCGCAGCGCCGAAGGGGTTAAGGAACATTCCTTTGACTATAGGAACCTGAACAAGATTGTTCCTCCCTACCATGTTGGGGATGACATTCATAAACGGATAACTGCTTTAGAGAGGGCCTGTAAAGTTCAAAGGGTCCCCCATGAACAGTGGACAGCTATCTTGTGGCTCTCCTTTGCTGACAAAGGTAGAGATAAACTCCTCACTGTTAGAGAAGAGGATGCTGACAACTACTCAGTCCTGAAAAGTGCTCTCATTGATGGGTTTGGCTTAACCACTGAACAATACATGATTAAGTTCAGAGACACCCAGAAAGCACAGACCCAGGACTGGGTAGACTTTGTGGATAGTTCCATTAAGATTCTGGAAGGTTCGTTACTTGGCATGACTATCAAGGATTGTACAACTTGATTATGAGGGAGCAGATCCTTAATAATTGTCAACATCAGCTATTACATCAATACCTGGTAGATTCAGATCTGAATTCTCCCCAAAAATTGGGAAAGAAGGCAGATAAGTGGGTCAGGACCAGGGTGAAGCAGAAGAACCAGAACACTGGTGGTGACCAGAAGAAGCAAGATTCTTCAAAACTTCAGGATAAGGGTGGTGACAAGGGCAAAGATAAGAAGGAGTCTTCATCAGGGCCCCAAAAACCTGCATCGGGGGGGGGGAGTCAAAATCCAACAAAGGTAAAGGCAAAAGAAAACCTTGGTGTTGTTTTTGTAAAGTAAAGACCCATTGGACAAAATATGCTGATTGTCCAAAAGCCAAGGAGACTACTCCTACTACCACTACCCATAAGGCAACTGCGCCCCCTAGCACAAGTGGTGGTACTGGAAACAAGGGAGTAGTGGGGTTAACCTTGGGATCTGAGGTGGGTTCTGGCTTAGTCAGAACTCCATCTCAGGCTGTACTAGTCTGTGATGGTGGCATAGATATTGCCACCTTACTTGTCAGTCCCAGTAACCTGGGCAAGTACAGACAGCAGCCTTTGATCAATAGAACAGAGGCAATGGCCTACAGGGACACAGGGGCCAGTGTCACAATGGTGACAAAAAACTTGTGTCTCCTGGACAGATCATACTTGGTGAGATGTACCAAGTGACCAATCAAACAATGTCAGGACTGATCATTCCTTGGCAGTTGTTAATTTCAGCTGGGGAGGGGTAACTGGCCCTAAAAAGGTTGTGGTAAGTTCAGACCTACCAGTAGATTGTTTGTTGGGCACTGATTTGGAAACTTCAGCTTGGGCTGATGTGGATGTGCCCTGACTCGAGTCGTGGTTCTGATACCACTTTCTTGGTTTATGGTTTGGTCCCCCCTGTGGCCCACTGTGTATTAGTGCTATTTACTGTGATTTATTTGCTAAAGTATTGTGTGCTTTGTGTCTATCTCCGTGTGGGAGATACTGTAACGTTCTAGATAGTGTTATATAATAAATACATATTTTTTATAACTACTGTGTGGTTCTCCTTTATTTAATCTATACTATAAGATTGCATTCTGGTAAAACAAGCTGCTTTACACTCCTTCAAGACTTAGGTTGAAAGCTGCTCTCGACAGCTACCACTTAGATCGCTTTCTAAGGTTGTCTGAGACATCTTAAATCACCATAAGGGTTGGCTGGACTGGTGCAAGGTGCCCACTTACATTAGTGGACATCATATACCAGGCCAGCTTTTCATATTGGTGTGCAGCAGTTGGGATTGAAGCCTGCATTGTTTTACCAGATAAATCTTTGTATTGATTAACTAAAAAACCACTAGTGCTAGGCACATATAAATACAAGCTTAGAATAGTACGTTCTACTGAAATTAGGGTTGGGTAAGTCAAGGGTCTAGCACACCCTTTCTCCAACCTCAGAGAGTTTAGTTCCTATAGGTTAGGTAGGTGCAACACCCCACCACACTTAGTATGTCTTTGAAAGTGGAAGCCATTGGCTCTCTGCCTTAAGATACAGCGAGCTTTCGTTCCAAGAACTGAAAACCCTGTGTGCCTCTAGAAAGCTGAAGACAGGGAGAACTGCCAACACCCAACGCCTTAGGGAGATGCTTTGGCAACATGACCTCAGGAAAGCCAGTGGGTCAGATGAGCTAGATAAGCAGGGTGGGAAGGGGACAGAAGATAGGGTAGGCGAGGGACACCTCTCTGACCTTGAGGCTGACCCTAACAAAGAGGAGCATAAAGACTCCCACCTGGACAACTCAGATCTCCCAGAAGATAATGCAGTGGGACTTGAGGGCCCCCCTTCATTCCTCCTGGGACAGTGCAGAGTTTACCAAGGAGATCTAGATCTCTCTCTGCAGAGTCTAATCACTCAGGACAGTCAGTAGGGACCTCTGTATCTAGCAAGAGTGACAACTCTTTTGATAGGGAGTACCAACTCCTTGAGCTTCAGAAAGCCAGGCTTAGGCTCAGGCAAGAGCAGTTGGCCCTTGACAAAGAATCCCTAGAAGTCCAGAGGGCTAAAATAAAATTTGGACTAGAGTCCCATGGTGGCAGCAACAGTGTCCCTAGAATTAAGGAACATTCCTTTGACTAGAGGAACCTGAACAAAATTGTTCCTCCCTACCACGTTGGGGATGACATCCATAAACGGATAACTGCTTTAGAGTGGACCTGTAAAGTTCAAAGGGTCCCCCATGGGCAGTAGACAGCTATCTTGTGGCTCTCCTTTGCTGACAAAGGTAGAGATAAACTCCTCACTGTTAGTGAAGAGGATGCTGACAACTACTCAGTCCTGAAAAGTGCTCTCATTGATGGGTTTGGCTTAACCACTGAACAATACAGGATTAAGTTCAGAGACACCCAGAAAGCACAGACCCAGGACTGGGTAGACTTTGTGGATAGTGCCATTAAGATTCTGGAAGGTTCGTTACTTGGCAGCGAGGTGCATGACTATCAAGGATTGTACAACTTGATTATGAGGGAGCAGATCCTTAATAATTGTCAAAATCAGCTATTGCATCAATACCTGGTACATTCAGATCTGAATTCTCCCCAAAAATTGGGAAAGAAGGCAGATAAGTGGGTCAGGACCAGGGTGAAGCAGAAGAACCAGAACACTGGTGGTGACCAGAAGAAGCAAGATTCTTCAAAACCTCAGGATAAGGGTGGTGACAAGGGCAAAGATAAGGAGTCTTCATCAGGGCCCCAAAAACCTGCATCTGGGGAGGGGAGGAGTCACAATCCAACAAAGGTAAAGGCAAAAGAAAACCTTGGTGTTGTTTTTGTAAAGTAAAGACCCATTGGACAAAATATGATGATTGTCCAAAAGCCAAGGAGACTACTCCTACTACCACTGCCCCTAAGGCAACTGCGCCCCCTAGCACAAGTGGTGGTACTGGAAGCAAGGGAATAGTGGGGTTAACCTTGGGATCTGAGGTGGGTTCTGGCTTAGTCAGAACTCCATCTCAGGCTGTACTAGTCTGTGATGGTGGCATAGATATTGCCACCTTACTTGTCAGTCCCAGTAACCTGGGCAAGTACAGACAGCAGCCTTTGATCAATAGAACAGAGGCAATGGCCTACAGGGACACAGGGGCCAGTGTCACAATGGTGACAAAAAACTTGTGTCTCCTGGACAGATCATACTTGGTGAGATGTACCAAGTGACCAATCAAACAATGTCAGGACTGATCATTCCTTGGCAGTTGTTAATTTCAGCTGGGGAGGGGTAACTGGCCCTAAAAAGGTTGTGGTAAGTTCAGACCTACCAGTAGATTGTTTGTTGGGCACTGATTTGGAAACTTCAGCTTGGGCTGATGTGGATGTGCCCTGACTCGAGTCGTGGTTCTGATACCACTTTCTTGGTTTATGGTTTGGTCCCCCCTGGGGCCCACTGTGTATTAGTGCTATTTACTGTGATTTATTTGCTAAAGTATTGTGTGCTTTGTGTCTATCTCCGTGTGGGAGATACTGTAACGTTCTAGATAGTGTTATATAATAAATACATATTTTTTATAACTACTGTGTGGTTCTCCTTTTATTTAATCTATACTATAAGATTGCATTCTGGTAAAACAAGCTGCTTTACACTCCTTCAAGACTTAGGTTGAAAGCTGCTCTCGACAGCTACCACTTAGATAGCTTTCTAAGGTTGTCTGAGACATCTTAAATCACCATAAGGGTTGGCTGGACTGGTGCAAGGTGCCCACTTACATTAGTGGACATCATATACCAGGCCAGCTTTTCACATTGGTGTGCAGCAGTTGGGATTCAAGCCTGCATTGTTTTACCAGATAAATCTTTGTATTGATTAACTAAAAAACCACTAGTGCTAGGCACATATAAATACAAGCTTAGAATAGTACGTTCTACTGAAATTAGGGTTGGGTAAGTCAAGGGTCTAGCACACCCTTTCTCCAACCTCAGAGAGTTTAGTTCCTATAGGTTAGGTAGGTGCAACACCCACCACACTTATTATGTCTTTGAAAGTGGAAGCCATTGGCTCTCTGCCTTTAGATACAGCGAGCTTTCGTTCCAAGAACTGAAAACCCTGTGTGCCTCTAGAAAGCTGAAGACAGGGAGAACTGCCAACACCCAACGCCTTAGGGAGATGCTTTGGCTACATGACCTCAGGAAAGCCAGTGGGTCAGATGAGCTAGATAAGCAGGGTGGGAAGGGGACAGAAGATAGGGTAGGAGAGGGACACCTCTCTGACCTTGAGGCTGACCCTAACAAAGAGGAGCATGAAGACTCCCACCTGGACAACTCAGATCTCCCAGAAGATAATGCAGTGGGACTTGAGGGCCCCCCTTCATTCCTCCTGGGACAGTGCAGAGTTTACCAAGGAGATCTAGATCTCTCTCTGCAGAGTCTAATCACTCAGGACAGTCAGTAGGGACCTCTGTGTCTAGCAAGAGTGACAACTCTTTTGATAGGGAGTACCAACTCCTTGAGCTTGAGAAATCTAGGCTTAGGCTCAGGCAAGAGCAGTTGGCCCTTGACAAAGAATCCCTAGAAGTCCAGAGGGCTAAAATAAAATTTGGACTACAGTCCCATGGTGGCAGCAACAGTGTCCCTAGAATTAAGGAACATTCCTTTGACTATAGGAACCTGAACAAGATTGTTCCTCCCTACCATGTTGGGGATTACATCCATAAACGGATAACTGCTTTAGAGAGGGCCTGTAAAGTTCAAAGGGTCCCCCATGAGCAGTGGACAGCTATCTTGTGGCTCTCCTTTGCTGACAAAGGTAGAGATAAACTCCTCACTGTTAGAGAAGAGGATGCTGACAACTACTCAGTCCTGAAAAGTGCTCTCATTGATGGGTTTGGCTTAACCACTGAACAATACAGGATTAAGTTCAGAGACACCCAGAAAGCACAGACCCAGGACTGGGTAGACTTTGTGGATAGTGCCATTAAGATTCTGGAAGGTTCGTTACTTGGCAGCAAGGTGCATGACTATCAAGGTTTGTACAACTTGATTATGAGGGAGCAGAACCTTAATAATTGTCAAAATCAGCTATTGCATCAATACCTGGTAGATTCAGATCTGAATTCTCCCCAAAAATTGGGAAAGAAGGCAGATAAGTGGGTCAGGACCAGGGTGAAGCAGAAGAACCAGAACACTGGTGGTGACCGGAAGAAGCAAGATTCTTCAAAACCTCAGGATAAGGGTGGTGACAAGGGCAAAGATAAGAAGGAGTCTTCATCAGAGCCCCAAAAACCTGCATCTGGGGGGGGGGGGGAGGAGTCACAATCCAACAAAGGTAAAGGCAAGAGAAAACCTTGGTGTTGTTTTTGTAAAGTAAAGGCCCATTGGACAAAATATGCTGATTGTCCAAAAGCCAAGGAGACTACTCCTACTACCACTGCCCCTAAGCCAACTGCGCCCCCTAGCACAAGTGGTGGTACTGGAAACAAGGGAATAGTGGGGTTAACCTTGGGATCTGAGGTAGGTTCTGGCTTAGCCAGAACTCCATCTCAGGCTGTACTAGTTTGTGATGGTGGCATAGATATTGCCACCTTACTTGTCATTCCCAGTAACCTGGGCAAGTACAGACAGCAGCCTTTGATCAATAGAACAGAGGCAATGGCCTACAGGGACACAGGGGCCAGTGTCACAATGTTGACAAAAAAACGTGTGTCTCCTGGACAGATCATACTTGGTGAGACGTACCAAGTGACCAATCAAACAATGTCAGGACTGATCATTCCTTGGCAGTTGTTAATTTCAGCTGGGGAGGGGTAACTGGCCCTAAAAAGGTTGTGGTAAGTTGAGACCTACCAGTAGATTGTTTGTTGTGCACTGATTTGGAAACTTCAGCTTGGGCTGATGTGGAATTTAAGACTCATGCAGCAATGTTGGGCATCTCTGCAGATGTGTTTGCTGTGACCAGGTCACAGGCCAAACTGACATCCACTGAACAGGCCCTGGATCCTGGAACAATGGACCAGGTGCCTTCCAAGAGAAGGAGCAGAAGGGGAAAGGCAGTGCCTTCCCCCAGACTCAGTGTGAGGATCAGTCTCCTGAGGGAGATGGTCTGAGTCCCTGTGAAGGAACTGTCCCAGATGAGCTTGAACCTGATCAGGTTGTGTTCTTGGGGACAGGGGGCTCTCCCTGGGCAGACTTGAGTTTGGAGCAGCAGAACTGCCCCTCTCTTGAACCCCTCAGACAGCAAGCTGCTGCTGAGGCTGCTGGGAATATCAGTGGGTCCCACAGGATATACTGGGATGAGGGACTCCTTTATTCAGAGGGTAGAGACCCCAAGCCTGGTGCTACCAGGAGGTTGGTTATACCTCTGAAGTTTAGGGGCTTTCTACTCACCCTTGCACATGACATTGCCCTAGCAGGACACTTAGGCCAAAGTAAAACTTGGGACAGGCTTGTCCCTCATTTTCACTGGACTCACATGTCTGAATACACCAAGGAGTTTTGTCGCTCCTGTACCACTTGCCAGGCCAGTAGTAAGGCAGGTGGTATCACAAAGGCCCCCCTCATGCCACTTCCAGTGGTGTGGGTTCCCTTTGAGAGGGTTAGAATTGACATAATTGGTCCCATGAACCCTCCAACAGCACCTGGACACAGTTACATACTAGTGGTGGTAGACCATGCCACTAGGTATTCAGAAGCCATTGTCCTTAGGACCACTACAGCTCCTGTGGTGGCAAGGGCCATCTTGGGAATTTTTTCCAGGGTGGGCTTCCATAAGGAGGTTTTAACTGACAGAGGTACCAACTTCATGTCAAGTTACATCACTGCAATGTAGAAGAAGTGTGGTGTAAACTACAAATTCACCACCCCCTATCATCCTCAATGCAATGGGTTAGTTGAAAGATTCAACAAAACCCTCAAGGGCATGATCATGGGCCTCTTAGAAAAGCTTAGGCGAAAATGGGATGTCCTTCTGCCCGGCCTTCTCTTTGCCTACAGAGAGGTCCCTAAGAAGGGGGTTGGTTACAGCCCTTTTGAACTTCTATTTGGGCATCCAGTTAGGCGTCCCTTGTGTTTGATGAAGGAGGGATGGGAGTTACCTCTCAAACCTCCCAAACAAGACATAGTGGACTATGTACTTGGTCTCCGCTCCAGGATGGCTGAGTACATGAAGAAGGCAAGTCAAGAATTGCAAAAAGCTTGGCATGACCAAAAGGCTGTCCTGACTGTTTACCAGCCAGGCCAGAAGGTGTGGGTGTTGGTGCCTGTGGCCCCAGCAGGTCTCCAAGACAAATGGAGTGGACCCCACACTATCATTGAGCAAAAAAGGCGAGGTCACCTACCTGGTAGACCTTGGCACTCCCAGGAGCCCCTACAGGGTGCTCCCATGTGAACAGGCTCAAACCTTTTGTGGACAGGGCTGACATGGGCTTGCTCATGGCAACTGATGAGGGACAGGAAGATGAGAGTGACCCTCTCCCTGATCTCCTCTCACAAAACCCTGATGAAGGGTCAGTTGATGGTGTAAGCTTGGCAGGCAGCCTCACTGACCAACAGCAGATTGATTGTAGGAGGGTCCTCAATCAACACAGGCACATGTTCTCTCTGACCCCCAGTCAAACCACCTGGTGTACCCATGAAGGTGACACACACAGGTGAGAGTCTACCTGTCAAGAGTAAAATCTACAGGCAGCCTGACCATGTCAGAGATTGCATCAGGACAGAGGTCCAGAAGATGCTGGAGTTGGGAGTGACTGAGCCCTCAGATAGCCCTTGGGTTAGTCCAGTAGTCTTGGTACCAAAACCACACACCCAGGGTGGTAAGAGAGGGATGAGGTTTTATGTTGACTACAGGGGACTCAATGTAGTCACTAGGACTGATGCTCATCCAATTCCCAGGGTAGATAAGCTTATTGACACTTTGGCCTCAGCCAAGTTCTTGAGCCATTTGACCTCACTGCTGGCTATTGGCAAATCAGACTTGCTGAGGATGCCAAACCAAAAACAGCATTTTCAACCCCTAGTGGGCATTATCAATTTATTGTGATGCCCTTTGGTTTGAAGAATGCACCTGCCACATTCCAAAGGCTGGTGAACAAAGTCCTTAGAGGTCTGGAGGCACATAGTGCAACATATCTTGATGATATAGCTGTCTTTAGCTCCACCTAGGAGGATCACCTGGTCCACCTGAAGAATGTTTTGGAGGCTCTGCAGAAAGCAGGCCTCACTATCAAGGCTACTAAGTGCCAGATAGGGCAGAGCAAGGTTGTGTACCTGGGCCACCTTGTGGGTGGAGGCCAAGTTCAACCACTTCAGAGCAAAATCCAGACCATAATGGACTGGGTTGCTCCAACTACGCAAACTCAGGTCAGAGCTTTCTTGGGCCTGACTGGGTATTACAGGAGATTTGTAAAAGGATATGGGTCCATAGTGACTCCATTGAATGATCTCACCTCCAAGAAAATGCCCAAGAAAGTTCAGTGGACAGTTAGCTGTCAGAAGGCATTTGATGATCTCAAGCAGGCCATGTACACTGCTCCCAATCTGCAGAGTCCTGACTACTCCATGCAATTTATTGTCCAAACATATGCATCTGAGTTGGGGGTAGGGGCTGTGTTGTCACAACTTAATGCACAGGGTCAGGATCAACCAGTAGCTTTTATTAGCAGAAGGTTGACCCCCAGAGAAAAACGTTGGTCAGCTATAGAGAGGGAAGCCTTTGCTGTGGTCTAGGCCCTGAAGAATTTGAGGCCATACTTGTTTGGCACTCACTTCATTGTTCAGACAGACCATAAGCCACTCTTATGGCTAAAACAGATGAAGGGTTAAATACCCCAAACTTTTGAGGTCGTCCATTTCCCTACAGGGGGTGGACTATACAGTGGAACATAGACCTGGGAGTAACCATGCCAATGCAGATGGACTCTCCAGATATTTCCACTTAGAAAATGAAGACTCAACTGGGCAAGGTTAGTCTCATCTCCTTACGTTTGGGAGGGGGGGTTGTGTAGGAAAGTAGGATCCACTTCTTATGGTTACCCCCACTTTTTGCTTGATGTGATGTTGTTTTTGACTAGTCTAACTGGGATCCTGCTAATCAGGACCCCGGTCTATCTGCTTTCTCCCTAAACTGTCATGTTATGTACTTAGGTACACTCCAGATTGGATACTGGGGTACCCTTGTCAGTCCCTAGTATATGGTACCCCGGTACCCAGGGCATGGGTACCCCAGAGATCTACCATGGGCTGAAGCATGTATTATGCCACCCATGAGAGACCATGCAAAATGGAACTACAGGCCTGCCGTTGCAGTCAGTGTAAGTTGGTGCATGCACCACTTACTAAAGATATAGGTTTACTATATCTATGGGTCACTGCACTAAAAACCTATAAGTCACCCCTATAGCAGGCCTTTACAATCCTGAGGGCAGGGTGCTTGGTTCTAAGTGAGAGGGTGCCCCTGCATGAGCAGGACACCCCTGCAGCCTACAGAGTCCATTCTCCCGGGTTGTCAGTGAAGCAGCCATATACTAATATAGAGGGGCATTACGTGACCACGCGATGACCATCTCGAAAACAGCTGCAAGTAATCCTATCGTGTTTGGTGTCAAACATGTTGGAATCATACCGGTGTGGGAGGTATGATTCCACCCACTGGGAGAGCCCTCCGTTAGGCTCTCGGTGTTCCTGGTACCAGCCTTCTAGTCCCGAACAGCACAAAATGGTTGCTGCCGACCAGAGACACATTTCTGCCCTCCTGCAGCTGAGCCAAGCTCGAGCAGGGGAAGGCAGAACAATAGGCATCCTGTCACAGGGAGATGTGACCACCTCCCAGACAGGATTTAGTGTATTAGGACTGGGTGGGTGCGCTTGCCAGCGCCTGAAAGTCTGCATGAGGGGCACATTTGGTATCCCTGTGCATAGTCCAGTTCAAAACAGTCCTGGGAGCCGTTGGCTCCCGATCTGGTGCGAAACTTGGCAAAGGACATGGGAGTAACCTCCCCCCTGTCCAGACCCTCCCCTGGGAGGGTCCCCTGAATCTTCCCAACCCTCTCCTTAGGGTACTTAAGGGCTTACCTGGCTGTAGGTCCTTAGATTCGTCGTGGACAAGATTCAGAATTGAAACCACTGCACTTAGACCGTCTGGTCACTCTGGACTTCGCTGGACTTCGTTTGGGCCTGACTTCGCCTCCCTCTCAGTCTGCTGCATCATCTGTGCCTGTGCACCATACAGGATCCGTGCAGGACCTGTGGAGCATCCAAGACACTTGAAGATAATCTCCCTTGGAGTGAAGGAGTCACTCCCCTACATTCGTAGGCACCGCAACACTGCTGTCCAGTCTGCTGATCCCGAGCTCTTGAGGATTCCGAAGGGTTCAGGTGGTGGTTATCCACGGCTCCTGAGGCCCGAGCTGCCCTCTCACCAAGTCTGAGGTTAGAATCCCTTGTGGGGGCTGCAAAAACCGAACCCCTGTGCACCACGTACATTTGCAAGTGCATATGCTTGTTGGTAACTTTGGAACAAGTGCTTTGGGATCCAAGTAGCCCCAACCTCCGGCAACTTCCTGCACCAAGATCTTCATCCACATCACCTCGTGGACACCGGGGCCTGCTGCTTTTTGTGAGCTGCTCAACGTCCTCTTGCAACTCCTGTGCCCCCAGCCTGTGGGTCCAATTGAGGGTCACCTTTGTTTCCCTTGGGCTCCCTGGATTGCTCGGGGCCTGCCCTGACTCCCCTCCTTGTGGTGAGTCCCCTGGACCTTGCTGGTCCGAACTGTGCACCTTCTTGACTTCTTACGTGGGTTGTATTTGCCAAGGCTTGTTGGTGCTCCAGCCGGACACCAATCCATCAGCTCGCGACATCCTTCGTGGGACAACTCGTATCTGGCTCCTGGTTGTCCTCAGCATCGCCTGATCCCCACAGCTGCAGAGTCAAGGTCACTGTCAACTATCCTGAAGAACCCGACAGCAGCGGGCATTCATCTTCCAAGTCTCCTGGTCACGGGGGGGCGGAGCTTGCCTGGCCTAAAGATGGCCGCTCCGTGATTGAGCTCCGCCGACCACCGACACTATCCGGCAAGATTTAGCAGCGACCTCGATCGAGTTTCCCGACCGGAGTGCCGGGCGAGTGCTGCCCATGCCTTGGCCCACAGAATGCTGTGCTTAGATTGAGGATTGCTCCGGTGGATTTTGTACTGCACTCTGATACGACATATGCCGGCGCGCGGCCTGGTGGCGTGGCCGGCGTAAGGAGCGTCGCCGGCGGCCCTGATCTGGCGCGCACATCGAGCGATGGCTGCGGGGAGAGGGGGGCCGCCCGCCCAGAGACCATCGCGCGCCAAGGACTGTTGCGGAGGTGCGTACTGAGAGCCTGTGCACACGAGGTGGGCGTTCAGCTCCATATGCCTGAATGAAGTAGGCTGGCTGGGCCCCCGGCGGCTCTATACGAACTTGGAGGGAGGCACTAACGGCGCATTGTACACATTGACGGCTCGCCCTAGTGAAGCGCTCTCCAGGGGGCCCTTTTCTTGCCCACCGGGGGCTCCCTGTAGTAGTTTCCCATCAGCGCCTGGGTGTCCTCTACTTGCTGCTGCTTCGGTGTGCATCCATTAAATCGACCTGCTCTCCCTACCTGTTCAACGCAGCAATCCCTCCTGCTCAGCGTCGGAGGTGTGGGGAGCCGGCCACGACGGGCGCTGTGGGTGGCTGTTGGAGCTGTAGCTCTGTTGGTGGCTTCGTCGCTCCTTCACTGGGAGAGCCCCTACCCAGCCTAGGGTCGGCCAAGACGACGCGCCTGAGTGCTGGGGCAGGTGGGCTGGTTGATTGCTTTCTGCGCAGGCTTGACCAGCAGCCAAGGGGCGGTGAGCGCTGAAATGGGCAAACCAGACAAGTCGCCGCCCAAGATAAACTTTGAACAGCGAAAATCTAGGCGTTGTGAGGACGCAGCGGAGTCCACGATGTTGGAGCCTGACAACCCTGTGGAAAATCCTTTTGGCGACATTAAGCGGATAATAGCGTCCATGCAGCAGGGTCTGACGGCGATTGACGCAAAAATTGATACGCTGGTCTACAAAATGGACAGGATGTCTGAGCGAGTGGACAAGCACTCGGAGCGCTTGGATATGGCAGAGCGGCGCATCACGGAAACTGAGGAAGCCCAGACTGACTCCCACGGTGCACAGAAACGTGTGCAAAAGGCCTTGGTGGCCTTGCAAGACAAAGCTGAAGACTTGGAAGCCAGGTCGCGGCGAAGTAATTTGCGCATCACGGGCATTGCTCCAGGAGACTCATCTGCCTCCGTGTAGTACGCTGCTTGCGTGTCATCGGTTAGCAGGTATTTTTCATGCTGCAGGATTTACCTCACACTCTAGGGGGGTGCTGACGTGGATCAATCCTAGATCGGGGCTCCAACTGGAACACTGTGAGACGGACCAGGCCGGCAGATATGTTATATCCAGATGTTATGGCTAAGGGCAGAATTTTTTCATTGTTAACTCCTATGGCCCAAATTATGACGACCCACAGTTCTACATGTCCATATTCGCACTTCTCAGGGACTGCGACTCATTTTGGGGGGGTGATTTTAATTGAATCTTGGATCCAGCACTTGATCGCTCAAGGGGCCCTCCCCGGCCCCCGTCGGCTTCTGCTAAGGCCATTGCAGATATAGCCTTACAATTGCACTTGGTGGATGCTTGGAGGGCTAGGTCCAATGTGAGGGGTAGGTTCACGCATTACTCGGCGCCCCATGATATCCACACTCGCATTGACTATTGGTTCATCTCCCAGACACTACTGACCAAAGTTCAGGACTGCTCCGTCCTAGCTCGGACTTTTTCAGACCACTCGCCCATCTTATTAGTGCTCACGATGCCCTAGCGGGGTCCTCCTCCTTTCCTGTGGCGCTTCCCACCATACTCCTTACTGGACGCGGTATTTAAATCCGAGCTCGCAGATGCTATCACAGAATTTTTTACTCTTAACGTTGGCTCTGTGGATTCCTTTGCTATGGTCTGGGAGACATTTAAGGTCTTTATACGTGGGGTGGCTATCAGTAAGCACGCCGGGGTATTGCGTTCTATCCGGAACAGGCTTGCTCTATTAGAATCCCAAATAGCCAAACTTGAGGTGGAGTTGGCGGTTAATAACAACCCACAGACGCGGGAACTGTTAACGACCACACTTGAAGAGTTTCATAAGGAGGCAGATAGCGAAGTCAAACATATGAGTAAATACGCCACAGCCAGAATATATGGGGAAACCGATAGACCGGGTTCGGTGTTGGCTGCATTGGCACGTTGTAGATCGGAGACTGGTGTCATTGCAGAGCTGGCCGACGAAGAGGGTACTCTCCTAACAGAGCAGGCGGATATTAACAATCGGTTTCGCGTATACTATCAAGAGCTGTATAGCTCTAAAGTTACCCCTAGTGATGACGATATATTGAATTATCTTGAATATATCAAGTTCCCGTGGTTGATGGACTGGCATCGGGAGTTTCTGATGCGCCCCCTCGAGGCTCGGGAGATACGGTTGGCATTTTGTACTATGAGGGAGGGCAGTGCACCGGACCTTGATGGTCTGACGGTGTCCTTTTATAAAGCTTTCAGTGATATTTTGGTTCCACACCTGAACTCCTTGTTTCAGGAAATGGGAGTAGCTGGGGTCATGCCACCCTCTATGCACGAGGCCCTGATCATTACATTATTAAAACCAGATAAAGATCCCCAGAAATGCTCCTCTTATCGGCCGCTTTCGTTGCTCAACGTTGACACGAAATTATTTGCAAACATTTTGGCCAATCGTCTATCTCTGATATTGCCCTCATTGATCGGTCCAGAACAAGCTGGATTCATACCGAGCCGTACGTTGTCCTACAATCTCAGGACTGTGTTTGGTGCCCTTCAACATGACCGGCAGGAGGTAAAGGCAGCCGCGGTCTTTTTAAACGCGGAAAAAGCCTTCGATTCCATCGAATGGACGTTTATGCTTGCCGTTCTGCGCCGCATGGGAGTTGGTGAGGTATTTCTACAACTAATAGCGGTACTGTATAAATTTCCGATGGCGCGGGTCCGCACTGGTGACACGGTATCCTCCCCAGTTCATATATCGAGGGGGACTCGACAGGGGTGTCCCTTGTCCCCCGTTGTATGCGGTGGCCGCTGAACCCCTACTGAGGGCACTGCGTGAATACCATGGACATAGAGGCCTCCACTTTCCCAAATACAACTTGATTGTTTCGGCTGACGACATGCTTTTGTATGTTCGTGATCCAGATGTCCACCTTGCCCCGGTAATCCGAGAGGTGCTACGATTTGGCGGGCTTTCCGGTTTAAAGATTAATTGGGATAAATCCATCATTTTTTCGTTAACTCCGTCTACTGTGCCGATTGCTCTTGATTTTCCCCTCCAGTGGTCCTCTGACCCAGTCCGTTATCTGGGCATCCAAGTTCATTCTGACGCGGACCAGGTGATCAAAGCGAACTACGGCAGAGCTATTGCTAAGTTGGGTGAGGATATAGACAGATGGATCAGGCTTCCGCTATCTCTGGTGGGGAGGGTTTCTCTGATGAAGATGGTGGTGCTCCCTCGCTTTCTCTTTCTCTTCGCCAACATACCCATGGTGGTGCCCTGACATATGTTCAGGGAACTACGTATTTTGTTGAATAGGCTGGCTTGGGCGGGCAAGACTCAGCGAATCGCGTTTGACATCCTCACTTTGCCTTACACTGCGGGGGGCCTGGGAGCGCCAGATTTGGAACTCTATTATAGTGTGGCGCAAGCTTCGCATGCCTACAGCTGGATACATGGTCCGTATGATTTGCCACACCTTCAGATTGAAAAGGTGACTGCTGCTCCGGATCCTTTGCCGCGGTTGTTAACCAACCCGTCCATTCGGCGCTGCGGAGTTCTAGACTCGGTCAACTCCGTGGTGCATGCCTGGCACGTACTGCTTCGAATGCATGATGGGGCTCAGCTGTACTCGCCGCATTTGAGAGTGGAGTGGTGTCAATGGTTTGCCCTTAGCACCGAGCGTGGGGCTCTTCGCTCGCTGAACAGTCTCAATGTGCATGAAATGGGTGATTTATTTAAGGATGGCGGAGTGCGCTCGTGGGAGGATGTGACCGCTGGTATAGCGGAGCCCTCAGCACTGACGTGCTTCTACTTTTTCAGGGCTTGCCATGCGCTGCGTGCGGTCCTCGGTGACGAGCTTTTGGAGCCGCTGGAAATTCCGACCCTATCTATCCTGGTGCGCTCACAATCAACTGTGAAATTAGTCTCCCGCCTATATGCCTCAGCACAACATACAAGGATAACTTCATACACTAAGGCCCGGCTGGCATGGCAGGCGGATCTTGGGGTCCCAATCACTGATGTTATATGGTTCTACTGCTGCGAGACTACTCGTTAAGTCTCACTGAATGGCCGCCATCGGTTGGCCCATTTTAAATTCTTGCACAGGGTACATTACACACCCCTCCGACTCTGTAGGTACGGATTGCGAGACATTGATTGCTGTGAGAGGTGTGATATGCCGGGAGCTGGGTTTTATAATCTTGCTTGGCAGTGTCCTCTGGTGGAGGGCTATTGGAGGAGCATCTTCCAGGTGCTAACTGAGGTGGTAGGGCTGCCTCTCTCCCCTGACCCCCTAATGGCGCTTTTGGGCTATACAAAACCACTACGTAAGAGTGTTCGAAAATTGGTGGCTGTGGGTATGCTCTTGGCGAAACATAGGCTAGCAATGCGCTGGATGCGGGGCCCCATTCCAATGGTGGCTGAGTGGGAAAAAGACATGATATATTGTAATACCCAATCGGAGGTCTACAATGAACTATTGCCCCCCTGTAGTCGGCCAAAAAGTTTCTGGGGTATGTATGTACAGTACCGAGCAACACAGCAAGACGAAAATGTGAATCAAGATTAGCAGCTATCTTTCTGGGACATGGTTGGGGTGACTGGGCAGGGTGATGTACATGTTGACGTAATGTTTAGACTCATAAACACAAGAAAGCCCACGTTAGTGCGTGGGGAAGGGAACCAGAGGCGCGGGGTTCTAGGAGCTAGCAGCCTCCAACAACAAATGTTAACCACAATAAGAGCTGCTCCTAGTGTAGTGACCACTATGGAATTAGGATCGAATTGTGAGTAAAAGCATCTCACAAAATGTGACGGACTGGTCTCACACACCACCGGGTGTCATGCTTCATCATTGACCAGTCCTCGTCCTCTAAAAACTTGGTTTGATAGAGGGCGGGCATACACCTGTCGACAGGGATGCACTTCTAAGCTAAGTGGGGGCCCGTGAAAAAAAGGTGAGTGAAGTTAAAAATAATTATAGTTATCAAATTGTGGATTTTAATGTGAATGGTAACTACATGATATTAAAATAGGTGGACGGTATATGGGGAAATAATTGTCCCCTAACCGTAATGAGAATGGTCAACATGTTTCTGCCATGATGGCCCAAAAGGGTCCAAGGCATTCATCAGGACCTTAACATAAAAAATGGGGCTCCGTTCTTACCAACTGGTGGTTAGAAGGTACCACTATGCGGGTGTGACCTGTGTCCCTCTCCACTGTTGATGATGGCTTCTAAATTCAAGCCCTACACAATAAAACTACTTGCCCCATGGGAGGAGGGGAGAGGAAACCCCTGTAGTCAAACCTGCATCAAGGAAAGTTTCCCACGATTCTCCTAGGTGACTGCTCCCGGTCCTCCCCGATGGTGATGTTTAGACTACCTATTCTGCTGACAAAGGATACTGTACCAAAGAATGGGGTAGTGACAATATGACACCCTGGTTGGGTGCTTTGGCCTGTTGGTTATGCATATCTAACGCTGCCTTGGTTGCTGAATGGATGTAGCGAGTAGGCCCAATCCTAATTGGGCTACACAACCACGACTCCCTATGTAACCAACCAAATGTGATAATTGGTAATGTGATCTGTTTTCTTTTCTTTTTCTGTATTTGATTTTTTTTTGTTTAAAAACCCAATAAATAAACATATAAAAAAAAAAAAGTCTCCTGGTCACTCCCGAGTGACATAGACACTGTCCCCTCTGCTTTCAGGTACTCCTCTTCAAGAATCCATGTTTGGATTCCTACGGACAGTGTCCCCTCTGCTTTCAGGTACTCCTCTTCAAGAACCCACGTTTGGATTCCCACTGACACTTTTTCTTCTTCCAGCAATGACACTTTACTGAAGTCCTCCATTGGGTTTGACGGCAGTTTCCGACACCACTTTACCCCTATGTACCCGACTTCCCTGGGATAGGTAACTTGGGTACTTCGGTATCCACGGGTGGGCTGGCTCTCCAACCTTCTGTCTTCCACTGGGTTTCTTCAGGGTCCACTGGGAAGAGTCCTTAATCTTTAAAATTCCAACCGCAACTTGCACATAGACTTGTACGGAGCACGCGGTCGTGTTCACACACTGCATACGCAGTCCGTGGGGTCCCTATCTACTCACCTTGGGTGGTTCCTTGAGGTCCCAGCAATTCTACATCCTCTTGACATTGTCCTGGCTCGAGTCGTGGTTCTCATACCATTTTATTAGTATATGGTTTGGTCCCCCCCTGGGGCCCACTGTGTATTAGTGCTATTTACTGTGATTTCTTTTCTAAAGTATTGTGTGCTTTGTGTCTATCTCCGTGTGGGAGAAACTGTAACGTACTAGATAGTGTTATATAATAAATACATATTTTTTATAACTACTGTGTGGTTCTCCTTTCATTTAATCTATACTATAAGATTGCATTCTGGTAAAACAAGCTGCTTTACATTCCTTCAAGACTAAGCCTGAAGGCTGCTCTCCACAGCTACCACTTGGATAGCTTTCTAAGGTTGTCTAAGACCTCTTAAATCACCATAAGGGTTGTCTGGACTGGTGCAAGGTGCCTACTTACATTAGTGGACATCATATACCAGGCCAGCTTCTCACACAGCTCACCTCCTCACTCTCCTTCCTTGTACCACCTGCTGCTTTTCTTTTCACTCTCCTTTCTTGTGCCTCACGTTGCTCGACTCATCACTCTCCTTCCTTGTGCCTCACGCTGCTCGACTCATCACTCTCCTTCCTTGTGCCTCACGCTGCTCTTCTCCTCACTCTTCCTTGTGCCTCATGCAGCTCTTCTCCTCACTCTCCTTCCTTGTACCTCATGCTGCTTTTCTTCTCACTCTCCTACCTTATGCCTCACGCTGCTCTTCTCATCATTCTCCTTCCTTGTACCACCTGTTGCTCTTCTCCTCACTCTCCTCCCTTTTGCCTCACACAACTCTTGTTCTCAGTCTGTTTCCTTGTGCCTCTTGCTGCTCTTCTCCTGACTCTCCTTCCTTGTGCCTCATGCTGCTCTTCGCCTCCTCACTCTCCTTCCTTGTGCATCATTCTGCTCTTCACCTCCTCACTCTCCTTTCTTGTGCCCCAGTCTGCTCTTCTCCTCACTTTCCTTCCTTGTACCTCCAGCTGCTCTTCTCCTCCTCACTCTCCATCCTTGTGCCTCACCCTGCTCTTCTCATTACATGCATTCCTTGTGCCTCATGCTGCTCTTCTCCTCACTCCTTCCCTGTGCCTCACGCTGCTCCTCTCTTCACTCTCCATCCTTGTGCCTCATGCTGCTCTTCTCTGCACTCCTTCCTTGTGCCTCACGCTGCTTTTCTCCTCAGTCTCCGTCCTTGTGCCTCACTCTCCTTCTTTGTGCCTCATGCTGCTCCTCTCTTCACTCTCCGTCCTTGTGCCTCACGCTGCTCTTCTCTTCACTCTCCTTCCTTGTGTCTCATGCTGCTCTTCTCTTCACTCTCCTTCCTTGTGCCTCATTCTGCTCTTCTCCTCCTCACTCTCCATACTTGTGCCTCATGCTGCTCTCCTCCTCAGTCTCCTTCCTTCTGCCTCACGCTGCTCTTCTCCTCACTCTCCTTCATTGTGCCTCATGCTGTCTTTTCCTCACCCTCCTTCCTTGTGCCTCACGCTGCTCTTCTCATCACTCTCCTTCCTTGTACCACCTGCTGCCCTTCTCCTCACTCTCCTTCCTTGTTCCGCACGGTGCTCTTCTCCTCACTCTCCTTCCTTGTTTATGCCATAAGAGGGGCGTATGGTCTGTCTGAACAATGAAGTGAGTACCAAACGGGTATGGCCTCCTCTTCTTCAAGGCCCAGACCACAGCAAAGGCCTCCCTCTCAATAGCTGACCAACGTTTTTCCCTGGGGTCAACTTTCTGCTTATAAAAGCGCATAGTTGGTCCTGGCTCCCTGCATTAAGTTGTGACAAAACAGCTCCTACCCCTATCCCAGAAGCATTTGTCTGGACAATGAAGGTTTTGGAGTAATCAGGAGTTTGCAGAATGGGAGAAGAGCACATGGTCTACATCATGTCATCAAATGCCTTTTGACAGCTAACTGTCCACTGAACTTTTTATTTTGGAGGTGAGATCATTAAGGGGAGTCACAGTGGACTCATATCTCCTGTAGTACCCAATCAGGCCCAAGAAAGCTCTGACCTGAGTCTGGGTAGATGGAGCAACCCAGTCCTTGATGGTCTGGATTTTGCTCTTCAATGGTTGAACTTAGCCTCCACCTACCAGGTGAACCAAGTATACAACCTTACTCTGCCCTATCTAGCACTTTGTGGCCTTGATAGTGAGGCCTGCCTTTTGCAGGGCCTCTAAAATATTTCTGAGGTGATTCTCCCAGGTGGAACTAAAGACAGGAATATCATCTAGATGTGCTGCACTGTAGGCTTCCAGACCTGTTAGGACTTTCTTCACCAGCCTCTGAAATGTGGCAGGTGCATTCTCCATACCAAAAGGCATTACAATAAACTGATAATGCCCACTAAGGGGTTGAAAATGATGTTTTTGGCTTGGCATCCTCAGAGAGTCTGATTTGCCAGTAGCCAGCAATCCGGTCAAATGTACTCATATACTTGGCTGAGGGCAAAGTATCAATAAGCTCATCTACCCTTGGAATTAGATGGGCATCAGTCTTTGTGACTGCATTGAGTCCCTTGTAATCCACACAAAACCTCATCTCTCTCTTACAATCTTTGCTGTTAGGTTTTGGCACAAGGACTACTGGACTAGCCCAAGGGCTATCCGAAGGCTCAATGACCTCCAGCATCTTTTGGAACTCAGTCCTGATGCAGTTTCTGACATGGTTAGGCTGTCTGTAAATTTTATTCTTCAGAGGCAGACTGTCATCTGTGTCCACTTTATGGGTACACCAGGTGGTTTGACTGGGTGTCAGAGAAAACATGTGGGAAAATTGATTAAGGACTTTCCTGATATCAGCTTGCTGCTGGCCAGTGAGGCTGCCTGCCAAGGCTACTCCATCAGCTGACCCAACAGGGTCCTGAGAGAGGAAATGAGGGAGAGGGTCACTCTCTTCCTCATGTCCCTCATCAGTGGCTATGAGCAAGCTCATGTCAGCACTGTCAACAAAAGGTTTTAGGCGGTTCACATGGAATACCCTGTTGGGACTTCTGGGAGTACCTAGGTCAACCAAATAGATGACCTCACCTTTTTTCTCAAGAATGGTGAGGGGGTCACTCCACTTGTCCTAGAGAGATGCTGGGGCCACAGGCTCTAACACCCACTCTTTCTGTCCTGGCTGGTAAACAGTCAGTACAGCCTTTTGGTCATGCCAATCTTTCTGAAGTTCCTGGCTGGCCTCAAGGTTTTGCTGGGCTTCTTCATGTACTCAGCCATACGTGAATGCAGGCCAAGGCCATAGTCCACAATATTCTGTTTAGGAGGTTTGAGAGGCTGTTCCCAGCACTCCTTAACCAGACACAATGGACCTCTAACTGGATGCCCAAACAGAAGTTCAAATGGGCTGTAGCCAACCCCCTTCTGTGGAACCTCTCTGTAGGCAAAGAGAAGGCAGGGTAATAAGACATCCCATTTTCATCTGAGCTTTTCTAGGAGCCCCATTATCATACCAGTGAGGGTCTTGTTGAACCTTTCAACAAGCCCATTGAAATGTGGGTGCAGGGTGTGGTAAACTAATAGTTTACTCCACACTCTTTCCACATTGCAGTAATATAACTAGACATAAAGTGTGTACTGCTGTCTGTTAAGACCTCCTTAGGGAAACCCACTCTGGAAAAGACTTCCAGAAGGGCCCTAGCCACTACAGGAGCTGTAGTGGTCCTAAGGGGAATAGCCTCTGGATACCTAGTAGCATGGTCCACCACCACTAGGATGTAACTGTGTCCAGATGCTGCTGGAGGGTTTAAGGGACCAACGTCTATCCCTGCCCTCTCAAAGGAAGTGGAATTAAGGGGGCCTGTGTAGTGCCACCTGACTCACCATTAAGTTGGCAAGTGACACAGGAGCGACAAAACTCTTTGGTGTCTTCAGACATATGGGGCCAGTGAAAATGAGGAACAAGCCTGTCCCAAGTCTTGCTTTGTCCAAGATGTCCTGCAAGGGGAATGCCATGTGCCAGGGACAGAAGAAAACCCCTGAGTTTCTGAGGTTATACCAACCTCTTGGTGGCACCAGGCTTGGGGTCTCTACACTCAGAGAACAGGAGCCCATCTTCCTATGGGACCCACTGACATTCCCTGCTTCCTCAGCAGCAGCTTGCTGTCTGAGCTGTTCAAGAGAGGGGCAGGATTTCAGCTCCAAACTCGTCTGCCCTAGAAGGGCCCCCTCCCCCAAGAACTCTGCTTGGTCAGGCCCAAGTTCCTCTGATGCAGTTCCTTCACAGGGACTGAGGCCATCTCCCTCAGGAGACTGACTCTCACTGGGAGTTTGAGAGAAGGATACATCTTTACCCTTCCTGCTCCTTCTCTTAGGAGCTAGCTGGTCCATTCTTTCAGGATCCAGTGCTCCCTCAGTGTTTAGTTGTTTGGCCTGAGGCCTGGTGACAGCAAAATGCACTGACAGCGATTCCCATCATTTCTGCATGTTTCCCGAACTCCACTTCAGACCAGGCTGACGTTTCTATATTATTGCCCAACAGAAAATCTACAGGTAGGTCTGGAGAAAACACAACTCTTTTAGGGCCAGTTACCCCTCCCCAACTGAGATTCACAACTTCCAAGGAGTGATCAGTCCTGACATTCCTAGCGTTGGTCACTTGGTACAGCTGACCAAGTATGATCTGTTCAGGGAACACAAGTTTCTCTGTCACCATTGTGACAGTGGCCCCTCTGTCCTTGTAAGCCATAGCTTATTTTCCATGAATCAAAGGCTATTGCCTGTACTTGCCCAAGTTAGTGGGACTTACTAGTAAACTGGTCAAATTCATAGCGCTGTCACAGACAAGGACAGCCTGAGTGGGAGTTCTGACTAGGCCAGAACCCAAGGTTAACCCAACTAATCCCTTGGGAGCTGTACTACCACTTGTTCTGGTGCTAGGGGGAGCAGTTGCCTTAGAGGCAGTGGTAGTAGCTTCCTTGGTGCTAGCCTTAGGACAATTAGCATTCCTTGGCCTATGGCCTTTTTCCTTACACAGGTAGCACCAAGGTTTTTAGAGTTGTTGGAGTTTTGGGACTCACCCCCCAGAGGCAGGTTTTTGGGGACCTTGAGAAGACTCTTTTTTATCTTTACCCTTCTCTCCATCTTACTCTTGGGTCTTAGAAGAATCTTGCTTCTTCTGTTCACCTCCACCACCATGGTTTTTCTGCTTAACCCTGGTGCGAAACCCATTTGTGTGCCTTCTTTCCCAATTCTTGGGGAGAGGTCAGATCAGAGTCCACCAGGTACTGGTGCAGTTGTTGATTCTGACAATTATTAAAGATGTGCTCCCTCATCAACAAATTGTACAATCCCTCATAGTCCTGTACCTTGCTTCCATGAAGCCAGCTTTCCAGAGCCGTAATAACATTGTCTATGAAATCAACCCAGACTTGAGTGTGTGCCCTCTGTGTGTCCCTAAACTTAACTCTGTACTATTCAGTAGTTAAGCCAACCCCATCTATAAGGGTACTCTTTAATACTGAGTAATTGTCAGCATCCTCTTCTCTAACAGTGAGGAGCTTGTCTCTACCTTTGTTAGCAAAGGAGAGCCACAGGATAGCTGCCCACTGCCCTTGAGGGACCTTCTGTACTTTACAGGCCCTCTCTAAACCAGTGATCCATTTATGGATATCATACTCCTCCTGGTAAGGAGGGACTATCCTGCTCAGGTTCCTAATATTAAAGGATGGTTCCCTGACTCTAGGTACACTAGTGTTGCCGCAATGGGACTCTAGTCCCAAATTCTTCCTAGCCCTCTGGACTTCCAAGGTCTCTTTATCAAGGGCCAACTGTTCTTGCTTGAGCTTGAGTCTAACCCTCTCAAGTTCGATCATATGGTATTCCCTCTTTAAAGAGTCTTCCCTCCTGCTAGAGATGGGGATCCCTATGGAATTTACAGAAGCATTAGAATTGGCAGAGAAGGATCTAGACCGCCCCTGCATCCTCTGCGCCCTCCCAGAAGGAACTAAGCTGGACCTACCTCTATCAGTACTGTTCCCTGGGAGATCAGAGTTTACCAGGGTGGAGTCATCAGACTCCTCCTGGTCATACTCAGGATTAAGGTCACTAGGGGCAGCACCCTCCTGATCCATCTTCTGGAGCATCCCCACCCACTTTGTCCTGCCTATCAGGATTCTGGAGGTCATCTAGCATAAGCAGCTCTAAGAGGTGCTTAGTGGTGGGGTTACTACCTGTCTTTAACTTTGTAGAGGTACACAGGGTCCTTAGTTCCTGGAACGTAAGACCACTGTATCTAGAGGGTAAAGACCCACTGGGCTCCATAACTAAAGACATGGTGACTAGGTGTTATGTGGTGTTGCACCTACCTGATCTAGTGAAAATGAAACTTCCAAAGATTGGAAAAAGGGTTGTGGTAGGCCCTTAACAACCAATTTATAAGTTCAGTAGAACTTACATGTTTACAAAAATATTTTTATACGTGCCTAATGCTAGTGATTGTTTTTCATTTAATCCACACCTAGATTAGCTGGTAAAAAAGTGCAGGCTTAAATCACAACCGCTGCACACCAATGTAGGAGGCTGGCTTAGTATATGGTGCACACCTATTTAAATAAAGCACACTGCACTCATCCAGACAACCCTTATGGTGATTTTAGTGGTCTTAGACAACCATAGAAAGCTCTCTAAGTGGTAGCTGTGGAGAGCAGCCTTCAGGCTTAGTCCAGAAGGAGTGTTAAGCAGCTTGTTTTACCAGAACTTATCATATACTGTAGGTTACACGAAAAAGAACCACAAGGTGTAGTTATAAAAATAGTTATATTTATCATACATACTCATTAACACATTGGTATATCTCCTACCCGGAGATATCAACACAATACACACAATGTTTCAAAAGTAGAACAGGTAAGTAGCACAACTACACAGTGGTCTCCAGGGGGAGACCAAACCATATACTAAAGAGGTGGAATGCGAACTGGGACCGAAGTCGAGACTTGACTCAGAAGACGCAGAAGAGCTGGGTGCCCAAGGAACCACCCAAGGTAAGTACCCAGGAAGCCTACGGAGGCTGTGTAAAGAGTGGAAACACAGCTGCATATTCAATGCAAGTCAATGAGTATGTCGAGGGTTGCAGTTTTCAATAAGAAGGACCCTTCCTAGAGGACCCTGAAGAAACCTCGTGGAAGATGGAAGGTTAGAGAATCATCCCACCCGCGGATACCTCAGGAACCGGGATAGCTACACCAGGTAAGCCGGGTGCATAGGTGTAAAGTGATGTCAGAAACCGCTGTAGACCACAATGGAGGACTTCAGTGAATATGCCGCTGGAAAAGAAGGTCAAAGAGTCCGGTGGAATCCAAGGATGGATTCTTGAAGAGCAGTACCTGAATGCAGAGGGGACAGAGTCTATGCCACTCAGGAGTGACCAGGAGGCATGGAAGACCAATGACCACCATCAAACGAAGATGCAGGAGAGTTGACGGTGACCTTGTCACTGCAGCTGTGAGGACCAGGCGATGCTGTGGAAGACCAAGAGCCGTTGACGAGCTGCTCCACGTCGGAAGTCGAGAGCCAGGGGGGTCGGTGTTCGGTGGGAGCAACAACAAGCCTTGGCACCAGCAACAGACAAGGAAAGTGAAAAAGGTGCAGTGTTGGGACCAGCAACGTCTAAGGGACTCACCAAGCACAGGAGAGTCAGAGCAGGCCCCGAGCAAGCAGGGGAGCCCACTGGAGCCAAAGAAGACCCTCAAGAGGACCCACAGGCCAAAGGCACAGGAGTCGTAAGAGGACCTCATGCAACTCACCAATTATGCAGGCCCACGGTGCAGAGGATGCGGCGAGGACGAAGATCTTGGTAGCAAGAAATGCTGGAGGCTGGAGCTTCTTAGAGCGCCAAGATTTCTGGAGAAGGCAGTCAACAAGCCTTGGCAATGGCAAGGTTGATGCAGTGCACAGAGGTTCTGCTCCAGCGGTTCTGAGCAGGGATACTGGCCTCAAACTTGGGGAGACAACAGGACAGGCCTCGAGGGAGTTGCAGAACCACTACCTGTGTTGCTGAGTCTCTCGGAGTCCATGGGACATCAGGAGCAGCAGACCGGTCAGCTTAGTTGCGGTGCCTCCAGATGCCGGGGAGTGACTCCTTCACTCCAAGGGAAATTTCTTCAGGTGTCTTGGATGCCCATAGGCCTGGAGAAGAACCTGGATGGAGCACAGGCACAGACGATGCAGAAGACTGTCAGGACGAAGAGACCAGGAGCTGCAGGAGTCTTCCCAATGCAGTCTCGGTTCCCAAAGATAAGTCCAACGATGTCCAAAGTGCCCAGTTGGTTGAAGATGAAGTGGTTTCAGATCTGAATCTTGTCCCACGACGAATTTGAAGAGCCACCCACAGGTAAGCCCTTAAGTACCCTGGGGAAAGGGTTGGGACGATTCAGGGGTCCCTCCCAGAGGAGGGGCTAGACAGAGGAGAGGATACTTCCATGTCCTGTGTCCAGTTTCGCACCAGATGGGGAGCCAACGGCTTCCTGAACTGGTTCCAACTGGAGTATGCAAGGAGGGCACCAAATGTGCCTTTCAAAGCAGTCTTGTGGCACTGGCAAGCACTCCCACCCCAGCACAATGCATTAAGTCCTGTCTGGGAGGTGGGTACACTTCCCTGTGGAAGGAAACACATTGTTCTACCTTCCTGTGCTCGAGCCTGGCTCAGCAGCAGGAGGGCAGAATCATGTCTGTGGTCGGCAGCAGCACTAGCTTGCTGTTAGACACTGAAAGGCTGGTACCGGGAATATAGGTGGGCTCCCTAGGGGAGCCCCCCAGTACATGGAATGCTATATCCAACACTAGAATCGGTGTTGGGGTAGGATTCCAACATGTTTGATACCAAACATGACCAGTTTCGGTGCAGCCAATATATAATTAGACATCTCGTAATTGACTTGATGTCCATTATATATATATAATGGCTGACCGTACTTACAAAGCGGAGAGAATCGACTCCTAGGCTTGTAGGAGGTGTCCTACTGATGCAGGGCACCGTCACACTTAGAACTAGGCACCCTGCCTTCAGGATTGAAAGGCCTACCTTAGGGGTGACTTAGAGGTTTTAAGTGCAGTGACCTCAGATATAAGGAAACTTATATCTGTTGTGAGTGGTGCTAGCACCAGCTCACGCAGGCTGCAATGGCAGGTCTGTAGTCACAGTTTGAGTGGGCTCTCAAGGGTGGCATAATACATGTTGCAGCCCATGGGAGACCCCTGATGTACCTATGCCCTGGGTACCTCAGTACCATATACTAGGGACTTAGAAGGGTACACCAGTAGCCAATTAGGAAGGTGGCAAAGTACTTACCATAGTCCAATTTAGGGAGAGAGCACAGTGACTGGGGTCCTGATTTGCAGGATCCCAGTCAGACTAGTTGGAAAACAGAATGACACCAGCAAAAAAGTGGGGGTGACCATGAAAGCAGATTCTACTTTCCTACAGGTACCAAGGGGACCAGGGAAGACCTCTAAGGGCTGCAGCACTGTTAGACTTGGTATCTTTTGGCATGTTTCCCCTGAGTTTTTGCTTTCCGACCTCCCGGTTTTGACTCTGTTTTTGCTGGCTTAGTGTCTCTGCGCACTTTCTCACTGCTGTTCAGCGTTAAAGTGCAAGTGCTCCTGTTGTAAGTTGTGTTATGGATTGGTGTTTCCATCATTGGCATATTTGATTTACTTGTCAGTCCCTAGTAAAGTGCACTGAGTATGCCAGGGCCTGTAAATCGAATGCTGCTAGTGGGCTGCAGCACTGGATTGTGCCACCCACACAAACAGCCTGTAAATGTAACTCTGGGCTGCCATTGCAGAGCCTGTGTGCAGTCTCAGACTGCCATGTCGACTTGGAAAGTGTACCCACTTGCCAGGCCCTAACCTTCCCTTTTCTTACATGTCAGTCACCCCTAAGGTAGGCCCAAGGTACCCCTGTGGGCAGGGTGCAGTGTATGTGAAAGGTAGGACATGCCCTTGTTTGTGTGGCATGTCCTGATAGTGAATTATTGCCAATTTCGTTTTTCACTATTGCAAGGCTACCTGTTCCCATAGGACAGAATGAGGAGTTTGTTTATAACATCTTATAAACATAACTGGCCCTGGGAACTAGGCAGAAAAATAAAGTTTAGTATGCCTGAACTCAGAATCTAAAGGTGCATCTTTTAGTGAAGGTGATTTTTACATTCTGTGTTTGAAAATACCACTTTTAGAAAGTAGGTATTTTCTTGCTCAGCCATCCAGTAGGCCTCTGCTAGGTTTGTGGATTGACTGTCTGGGTTTTGGATGATAGGGGCTGGGGGGAGCCGTGGCTCCAGATAGTCTAGGTGGGTCAGGAAAGGGCTGAATAGACCTGGGCTGCATTTAGAGTAGGGGGAGGAGATTTCCTTTCACCTGAATGGGCCTGGTCTGCCTCTGACAATGCTGTCTCCACCTCCTGCCAGGAAACCACACCAGAGAGGGCAGAACTGGTTCTGGTTGGGCACAGACACTCTCTGCCTGTGAGGACAAAGGATTTTGGGCTATAAAAAGTGGGGCCCAAACCCCTGAACTTTAGAACTCTTTTGGACCAAGAAGACTGCCAAGAAGAAGAGCTGGAGAAGCTGTGAGGAGGAACTACCACTTTGCTGAGTGCTTTGCTGTGATGGCCTGTAGTGGCTGCTTCTGTCTTGGGCAGTGAAAGGACTGGACAGAACTTTCTGCAATCTATTTTTGTGAGTTTCTCCAAGGGCTTGAGGTAGAGCTTGCCCCCTGTTCAAGAAGTCTCAGGAACAGCAAAGACTTCAAGTTCTTCTGCCCTCAGCACTGGGGACTGTGTGTTTTGTGCTACAACAGAAGAAAAAGCAACCCGACGCCGTCTACGACGCCGCTGCCAACTCCGTGTCCTGAAGGCCCCGCAGAGGGCACCCCCGCACCGGGACCCTGGTCTCACCGACGACGCCTGTTGACGTTGCCACCGAGCCGCTGCTCGCACCGTGACCTGTGGGCATCGCACGTAAAGTTACATGACGCACCGCCCTCACCCCGCACCGCAGCCTTGGCCTACCGACGCTGGCGCCATCGACTCCAGTTCGTCAGCCGACGACAGCGCTTCAGCAACGACGACGCCGCTGCTTGCACCGTGACGTGCCAGCACCGCGATGAGCACTGCATCACTTCGCACCGCGACCCTGGTCTCACCAACGACGCCATCTGATGCCGCCACCGCGCCGCTGCTCGCACCGCGACCTGAGGACACCGCATGCCGCACCGCTGCACTTCGCACCACAGCACCTGACGCCTGCCGACTCCAGTGCTCCGGACTTCAACCGCGAGGAGTTCGATCAGCAACGCGTTTGACTTCAAGGGCCCGACGACTCCTGCACTGACCTCCGGAACCGACGCCTGCGGACGCCGTGCTTTCGGAAGCTCAACGAGAGGTCGCTGACGCCCTGCATTTCTAAAGGTACTGTTTTGCGGGTCTTCCCGACACCGTAGCTGGCCCGCGACGCCACGGTCAGCCAGAACTGTTTGGATTTGTTTGTTCACGACGTCGTGATAGCCCCAGAGGGAGCTATTGACTTCAAGGAACTGTTTTTCAAGGTTATTTTGATAACTGAAGATTTCTAAGTACTGTATAGTGGATTTTTATCGTTTTTGGTCTTGTCTTAAGTATATAAAAATATTGGATATTTTTCTAAACTGGTGTGGTGTCTTTTTGTAGTGCTTACACTGTATTACTGTTGGTTATGTGCAAATGCTTTACACACTGCCTCTAAGATAAGCCTGACTGCTCGTGCCAAGCTACCAAGGGGGTGAGCAGGGGTTATTTTAGAAGTCTAACTCCCTTATCCTGAATAGGAAGAAGGGTCCCTACTTGGACAAAGGTGCAAACCCTTGCTAACTAGAGACCCCCATTTCTAACAAGCACATATTGTGCGACCCTTAGAGGTCCTGTACCTTAACACACACACACTGCCATTGCAGGCTGCGTGTTTTGGTGCAAAGAAATGTGAAGAGTCGACATGGCACACATACTGTGTGCCATGCCTGCAAGCAGCTGCCTATGGTATAGGTAAGCCACCCCTCTATCTGGGTGCACTATACCACTGGTGAAGGTACAGTTGCATGAGCATTGTACCCTTACAGTGTCTAAGTCCATTCTTAGACATTGTAAGTGCAGTAAAGCCATAAAAAGAGTATATGGTCTGGGAGTTTGTCATTACGAACTCCACAGGACCATAATTGTTTTACTGAATTCTGAGAAGTTTGGAAGCCCACTTATCAGCACATTAAACCCACACTGATGCCAGTGATGGATTTAATGTAAAATGCACTCCGAGGGCATCTTAGAGATGCCCCCTAAAAATCAACCAGCCCTGGTGTAGTTCCTGAATGGCTGCCCACCATTTGCCACTGCCAGACAGGTTTCTGGACCACTGGGTAGAGAGCCTTGACTCTCTGGGTTTAGAAACAAAGCCCATTCTGGGCCGAGGCGCCATGTCTTCTCCCCCAGAATGGGCTGGGTCCACGAAAGGGGAAGCTTCAAAGACCTGCCGCCTTTGGAAGCTGTCTCTGCCATATGCTGCCCCCTAGAGACTGGCTCACACCGGTTCTGGTGACCACTTTGGGCAGGGGAATCGGCTGGAAAACCAAGCTAGGAAGAGAGGTGTGCCCTCCTGTGCCAACCCCACCCCTCAGGTGGGGGAGGCGAGGTGAAGCACACCTCAGTCCCCTCCATCTTCAAGATGAACGGAGTCATCTAATTAGGAGGGTGGAGGGTGGCATAATAGGGGTGTACCCACCCCATGGAAGGGACCCATTGGTCCCGACCTGCACACCCCATTAACGGCCCAAAATCTAGTATTTATAGGCAACCCTGAACCTTGCCTCCTTAGATTGGAGGAAGAAAGAAGGACCGAGGAGCCGAGCTGACCCAGGAAGAAGAAGAGGACACTAACTGCTTTGGCCCAAGCCCTACTGGCCTGTCCCGTCTACAACCTGCCTACAGAAAGAACCCCAGCAAGTCCAGTGACCAGCAACCCCCAGAGCCCGGAGGACCTGCCCTGCAACCCTCTTACAAATTCTGTCTCCCATGAGCACCGGATTTGCTCAAAGACTCACCCACAGAATCTGGATTCCGGCGACTCTGCGATTCTGCACCCGACGCCCACGGCCCGAGTTTGAGTTGCCCAACACCACAAGGAGGTCTCCCCAGCGATCCTGACCTGGGATCTGGTGATCCTTGACCTCCCTCAAGCTTTGAGACGACGCCTGCAGCCTCAACCCGAAGGGTTCCCCTGACGGCGACCAGAGCTGGTAAAAAAACCTGATGCCAGAAGACACCCATGCACCCGATGCCCCACGGCCTTGGGTAGCCCAACCGACAGTGTCCAGCTTTTCCCCAAGAACCCAACTTACCTCTCCAGCCGGTGGTCGCCTTCAGAAAGTCTCCCTGCCCGAGCCTGCAGCAACTTTGCTGAACCAAAGGTCTTCATTAAAAAGCACAGGGTCCCAACGTCCTTTTTGCACCCTGCATCCGGCCTCCCCAGTGCCGCCGGTGGTGCAGCTCCAGTGCTGACCTTAACCCTAAGAACTTTGCTCCCACACCCAAATGGCCTGCTTGTCAGCAGTCCCCCACCGAAGGCCCTCTTAACTAACATTGGGACCCTGCACTCTGTCCCCGGCTGCATCAGTGCCGCTGGTGGTGCAACTTGAGTGCCCATCTAGACCTTGGGGAACCTTGGTCCTAACCCTCAAAACTCCCACTCGTAAGTTGTGTACTTAACAGAGAAACTGCTAACACTTTTCTCCCATAGGAATCCATGTTAAGAGATTTGGTGCCTAAAATGTTTTTTGTTGAACTGATGTTTGTATGGAGAAAAGAGAACTAAACTGCATATGTATAAAAAGTCTTACCTTGTATTGTGAGAGCCTAAGGTGTGGTATCTAGGCATACCACCCCCAGTACTCAAAGTAATCCAGAAGTAACTAAAATGTAATCTAAAAGTAATGACTGTGTATTTTATACGGTTTCCAGAGCATATACAAACCTGTAACATTTGCAACTTCAATCACAACTGCATTTCTTTGAACAGTCTTGCATTTGAGAGTATAGTTTACTTACCTGTGCCAAGTCCTGCTTGGTTCTAAAATAAAGCATAAAAATACCTTTATTTACTTACCTAATTGGTCTGGGTTCTGTCTCTGAGTATGTGTGTAATCAGTCCTTGATTGAGTGAATACAATAAATGCTTAACACACCCTCTGGATATGGCTAACTACCACAAAGAAAGCTGTTAGTACTTACCTAATTTAGCCTCTGCTATACCTCTGGGGACTATCTGGACTCTGTGCACACTATACCTTACTTTGGCATAGTATATACAAAGCCAGCTGCCTACAACGTATATAACCAAACCACTTTTCCTCATTCTTGTACCACAGCTTCATTAAGAACAATAGGATTAAAACCGAGCAGATAATTTGTTGACATACCGCCGCAATTCAGATCAGGGTATTCCAGCAGGCATGGAATGTGGGGCCTTGGTTTATGTGGCCACAGGGTGGCACTGTGGCATAACTTAATGTGGGAGTGAGTGCAATACCAAGGCAATTATAGTCAGAATGGGCGTAAATGTTGTAACGAAGGTAAAACATTTTTTTTAAAGCAGATGATTGAACGTTCCTTGGCTTAATGTGAATTGTTTTCCTAATTATGCAGCGGTTCCACAGGGCAGACTGGCAGAGGACAGAGCAAGTTAAGTTTCGTGTTGGGGGGGGGGATGACACTGTTGTTGCAATATGAGGTGAATTTTCCCACCCTGTGGGCAGAATGTTAGGAAGATTAATGTGTGAAATGTCTTTGCAGGGGGCCTTGCCAAAGCGTAGGCCAGGAAACATATTAATCTACTTAGATGTTAGCAGATGTGGCATAATGACCAGAGCTGCCGACTTTGGAAACAGTTAACAAGGTTCGAATCATGCAAATGTGAACGGCAAATCACAATATGTTAAAAATGTGAACAAGAGTCTAACGCGAAAAATAGTACATCATGCCTCAATTAGGGGCAGGCAGGAGTAAGTTTGGCATAATGAAGGAACTCAGCCAGGTATCTAGCTAAAAAAAATTAAATTGCCCATCCTTAAATGTCAATGCCACATAAGGCCATAGGGTGTGAATTGGTAGTCTGGAAGGCGAGTCTCAAGGGGTGCTCACCTGAAGAGGTGACGTCGGGAAGGCCCGACTTCAAAGTAGAGTGCTGTTTTAAGGGGGTAAACTGATAGAGTGCAATTGCGACAGTGTGGGTTCAGGCCACATTCTGCCAGGAGGTGTTTTTTAAGCACATGTCCTGTAATTGACGATTTTTCTTGTGGCCCAGCTTTTATCCAGGGTACCGCGCCACACTACAGTATGGTCGGATATTGGACATGAGGCCTCGTGACAATAAAGGTTTTGGAATGAGATTCGAGGGGTAAGTCATGGGGACATGTGTATAAGCGATGGTAATCGGGTAATCCCATGGGAAGAAGCCAGGGTAGCCGGCAGGGTCCAGGTGATTGCTTTTGATAACCCTGCATTTTTCTTTCTTATGCTCAATGTTGCGCTGTTAAGTAACCACATTACGTGGAACACAGGGCCCATCGGCAGTAAACCGTGGGCAGGATATCACATCAAGCATTCACCGTGTCACGAAGTGGTTAAGACCCGCCAAGGAGGCTAGATTCGACTGCAAGGCATGGATAGCCAGGGCACGTCCCCCTTTTTCTCCCAGATGACAACAGTCAACGAGTCTCAGCCCAGCATGTCTCAGGATGCAGACTGGGCAGCGTTTATGGACA
The DNA here is from genome assembly GCA_963921515.1 of Calotriton arnoldi. Lineage (NCBI taxonomy): Eukaryota > Metazoa > Chordata > Amphibia > Caudata > Salamandridae > Calotriton > Calotriton arnoldi. The sequence goes on from CAWUFW010000859.1 coordinate 2,861,297, forward strand.
TGGCCTGGGGAAAGGACTAGAGTTGGCAAGAGGCATCATGAATGCCCGAGGACTCCGGGGTGGAAGGGGACAGACCCAGAGGGCAACAGTAGGGTCCACGACGTCGAAGAGAGCCTGCAGGCCACCAAACAGGGTATCCCCGGCTGAAGCCCTGGTGAGACAGCGCAAGACGGCACCGGTGGCAGCACCAACAGACACTAGCAATATAGCTCCAGCAAGCATGGAATCCCTGGACAGAATGGGTAAGCAAATGGACACAATGGTGAGCTTTATGCTGGACTTTAAAACAATGTTCGCCAGCTCAGGGACACAGCAGCAACACAGGGGCACAACCAATGGGAGGGAAGTTGCACTCACAATAGAAAGGGTGTGAGGGGGACCAAGTTGACGACAAGCAGGTATTTGGTGCAGCCACAACTCCACCCCCAGTGACTCAAACCCCGGCAGCAGGGAGACAGTCACAGGGAACCCAGGCTGCGGGTAACAACGCCATAAGCAGCAGCCTTATACCGACCAACCAGCTCCCCACCACGGGGGACACAACCCCCCAATCTTCCGTGGAAAAGGGGCCCAATATACAAGGTTCAGAGGTAGGGCATTTCGACAACCTACCAAGCACGAGCACAGGGCTTCCCCCAACTTGAGTGAGGCAACAAAGAAAACACACCCGGTGGGGGAGAAAATGCCTATGATCACAGTTGCCCCCCTGGTATTGGGTCGTTGTCTCTGGTGTGGCAGGTGCCATTGGCAGCTAAGGAAGGGATTTGGAAACGAGAATTTTTTTACATATTTACACTGCTGATGCATGGTAAAGACAGGGTGGACAAGAGGCAGATGAGCAGTAAGGAGGAGGACAAGAAAGGGAGATACCAGGCATGGCCAGATAAGACAATTGAAAATTGTCTGGAAGCTTTCTCCATCCTGTCAGCTGTGGTTATGGAGAAATATCCCAAATAGGGTCCAAGGCTCTACAGTATCTGCGCACGATCCATAACGAGGCTATCAAATCAGGGGGCATTGGGTGGTATAACTATGACAGGGAATTCAGAAAAAAATGCCCAAGTGCCCCGAATTGGGCTGGGACCAGAAAGAGGTCCAGCTTTGGATGGAGCACATGGGCAAATTCACCCCTCCCAAGAAGGATTCATACAACAAGAATATGAATTGGCATTCAACATTTAAGTCACAGAGCCACCCAGGGAGATGCCCCTTCAAGCAGCCCTTTCGAGGCGCACGGGGAGCAGCATGGCAGATGTGGGGGTTCAGAAGACCTCCCCTGGGTACATGCAGATTATTCAACGCCGGATCCTGCTCCTGAGGGAAAGCCTGCAAATTCGCCCACAGCTGCTCCGAGTGTTAGGCTTCACACCCAGCAGCTTCAAGCAACGGAACGCAGTGGGCATCACCCCCTCCCAACAAGAAGCAGGATAGTTGAGCACCGACCAGCACACAAGGCCCCTCCCCCTGAAACCAACCCCTCCACCCCAGACAGCAGCACAGTTACCATCAGCTCAGGGAAGGGCCCATCACCGTTAATCCTGCACACTCTTCTCCCACTGCTCAGGAAATACCCCAACACCAAAGACAGACTATTGTTAGCGAATGGATTTGTGGAAGGCTTCAGGATACCCTACGTAGGCCCACTGGGAAGTAGAGATGCAGACATGAGGTCTGCTCTGGATCTTTCATCAGTAGCACAGGAGAAGATCTCGAAAGAGCTAGCGTTCGGACGGGTGGTGGGCCCATTTCATTCCCCCCCGTTGGATAATGTTGCAGTTTCGCCCCTAGGAGTGGTCCCCAAGAAGGACCTAGGGAGTTTCAGACTGATCCACCACTTGTCATACACCGAGGACAATTCAGTTAACTATTGGCTGGAGGGTGGACGTTGTTCCGTCACATACTGCTGTTTTGACGTGGCGGTGGACATGGTAAGGAGAGCTGCCATGGAGACATGGTTGACAAAAGGCGGATATTGAATCAGCTTTCCGCCTGCCGCCTGTACATGTAGACAGCCACCACCTGTTAAGTTTCAGGTGGGCGGGCCAATTTTACTACGATATGTGCATGCCAATGGGTTGCTCAGTGTCCTGCGCCTACTTTGAGGCCTTCAACTGCTTCCTGCAGTGGCACTCCAATGGTCACATGGTGTGAGGGGGAGACACACTACTTGGATGATGTCCTGTTAATTGGGGAGGAGGGGACACGGGACTGCATGGTGGCACTGCAAACGTTTCAGGGCCTGACTGACCAGCTAGGGGTCCCCTTGGTGCCCTGTAAAAATGACTGCCCTGCGCAGGTCCTGATGTTTCTGGGCACAGAACTAGACACTGAAGGGCATGTCCAGACTCCCTTTGGGCAAGGTGAAGGCACTGATTCAGGATATCCAGACAGCATTGGAAAAAGACAAAGCACCCACGGCACCATCCAGATCCTACTGGGTAAACTGAATTTTGCTGCAAGGGTGATCCCAGAAGGTAGGGTTTTTGCCAGAAGGCTGGCCAAGGCCACAGCTAATGTGACACGAAAAACACCACCTAGACAGACTCAGCAAAGGTTTGAAACAGGACCTCATAATGTGGGCAGAATTCTTGGCCAACTTCAACTGAACATTAATATAGAGATCCTCCTGGGGGGGCAGCCCCGAACTGTGCCTTTTTACTGACGTATCAGGCAGGGAAGATTTTGTCGCAATAATGGGGAGTGAGTGGTGCACACAGAAATAGCCCACCTCTTGGGGCAAAAGAAAGATCACAGCCAATATCATGGTCTTGAAATTATTCCCTATAGTGGCGGCACTTCACCTATGGCCAGAGGCATTGTCGGCAAAAAAGGTTTTGTTTTGGTCAGTTTACATGGCGGTGGTGCAGGCTATAAATTTGCAATCTGCCAAATGCCCACAGGTACTCTGTTTGCTGAGGGAACTAGTGAGGCCTTGCCTGCCAAGCAATGTTGAATTTTGGGTACAACACATTCAGGGGGTAAAGAAAGTGGCAGTTGACACTCTCTCTCGTTTTCAGTGGCTCTGTTTCCGGGATGCTTGGCCGCGAGCGAGAGCAGAGATGACACTGGTCCCTCCACACCTTTGGCACCTATTGCAGTGGACCAACGCTTAAAGGAACTGGGTGAGCTGTCGCTCGTCCCTGGGACAAGGAGGCGGTACAAGACCTGCGTCTCCACATTCTGCAAGGTTTAGGGGCATTGGGCAGGGATACAGCACAGCTTAAGTGCAAGGTGCAGCATTTTGTTACAATGGGACAGGGATCAGAGCAAAAGCCCCTCTTAGATCATGGGACACTTACCAGCAGTTAACTACCATGCCAAAATGAGAGGTCACCAGGATCCTACCAGGGCGTTCCCCATAAGTGCGGCACTGAAAGGCTGGGCCAGAGGAGAAGCACATCACCCACTGAATTCCACATCCTACAGGGAATTACTGATTGTGTGCACAGGGTTACATATTCCACCTATGAGGCCAGCCTATTCGCTGCAGCATTCAGCCTTGCATTTTTTGGGGCCTTCAGAGTCAGCGAGTTGGTAGCTAGATCAAAGAGAGATGGGTCAATGGATGCCATCTACAGATAGGACATCAGTGTGTTAGGGGGCGCCTTAAGAATAACGTTGAGAAGATCCATAACCGATCAGGTGGGGCAGGGGAAATGCATAGTGCTCCAGCCCCTGGGCAACAATAATTACTAGCATATAAACAGAAGTATGCAGTTCCTTGGAGGTAAAGTAGTTGAAGGTCGGTGTAGATAAATGTCCCAAGAGAGAGGACAGGGTGTCTCCCACAAGGGGAATTTGGGCCCTCGCACACCTGGCTGGGTGTCATGCTTCATCACAGGGCATGCTCCTCGTCAGGCCGGTACTGCAATGCCTGACGGACACCCTATGGGGGGCTCTTTGTCAGAGATCTTTTATTCCCAAATCTGTATGGTGCAGTGCGAGTGTAGGGCCTTGTGGTGTAGATGTGTATAGAGGACGTGAGGGAAAAGTGAGGGGGAGTTCTAAAATAGGACGCAGTAGTCCTCAAAATTAATTTTAATCAGTGAGTCTACTGGTCCCAATTAAAATCTTTGCGGTGGCACACCACTGATGTAATGTTCAGCGGTGGCATACAACTTAAAGGTCAACATGTTTCTTGCCTAGATTGTCAGGAAGATCAAGTGGCAATTCTTCAGGACCGAAAATTGAAAGAACTATCTACACAGTGGTTGGTTTTCATATTAGTATCCAGGGTAAACCAAACACTCATACCTAGGTTAGCGCGATGGGCAAAGACCAAGACCTGGAGGCATGGGTTCAACCACATGCAGAGCCTGGCTGGGTTTCCTGGGCATGCTATAGCACAGCTTGCTCAATAGGCTGCAGCAGAGACTGGCCGAGGGGGGACCCCTTCCCCACATGTTACATGGACATGTTCTTTTTGGATCTGGGGGAATCATTGGTACCCCAGAGATCGTCACTCAGCCCTACCCTCTTCAACATCTACATGGCCCCCCTCGCCACCATCGTCAGACAACATGGCCTGAGCATAGTATCCTATGCTGACGACACACAGCTCATCCTCTCCCTCACCAAGGACCCCACCACCACCAAACTCAACTTCCAGGAAGGAATGCAAGACGTCGCATCCTGGATGAGCAACAGCTGCTTAAAGCTCAACTCTGAGAAGACAGAAGTCCTCGTACTCAGAACCACCCCATCAGCATGGAACAACACCTGGTGGCCCACTGCTTTCGGCAGCCCCCCGACCCCTACGAACCACGCCAGAAACCTCGGCATCATACTGGACACCTCCCTCTCCATGAACAAGCAGGTCAACGCTGTCACGTCCAGCTGCTTCAACACCCTCCGCATCCTCCGAAAGACCTTCAAATGGATCCCCCCCGGAGTCAAGGAAGACAGTCACCCACGCTCTCATAACCAGCAGATTGGACTACGGAAACGCCCTCTATGCCGGCATCAACAAGTCTCTACTCCGTAAGCTCCAGACCATACAAAACACCGCAGCCAGACTTGTCCTCAGCATCCCCTGACACAAGCACATAAGCCAACACCTACGGAACCTCCACTGGCTCCCCGTCGAGAAGAGAGTCACATTCAAGATACTCACCCTCGCCTACAAATGCCTCCACAACACAGGACCTCAATACCTCAACGAGAGAATCACCTTCCACATACCCAAACGAAACCTCCGATCCACCAACCTCGCCCTCGCCAAAATCCCACGCATCCGCAGCCAGAACAGGGGGAAGAGCCTTCTCCTACATCGCAGCCAAGACCTGGAATGAGCTCCCCATCGACATCAGACGCGCACCCTCCCTGAACACGTTCAGGAAGGAGCTCAAGACCTAGCTTTTTGACTGAACGGAACTGCTTTCCCCCCCCCCAGCGCCTTGAGACCCTCTCGGGTGAGTAGTACGCTTATAATTCCCTGATTGATTGATTGGTAACAGTGTGTTGTAGGTGAATCAAGTTGCCTGCCTTGGTGGGGAGTCCTTGATGTGACAGCTGCCACATCCAGACCGATGGCAGAGTTACAGAATGATCCAGAGGCTGATAGATACATAGGGGTACCCTCTCAAGGAGCACAGCAGCGGTGCCCTATGCCAAACCCCAGGAGTCTTTACGGCAGACGCTGAATGAAGAATGTCGGCGCCCCGCTAGTCCTTCGGACTGTTGTAAGCCTGAGCAACTGGGGGCTTGCTTTGCAACGCTCCGCCCCTAAAAAGGTGTGAGTAAAGTCATGGACTGGTGGTTCACAGTAATTAAGGGGAGAAATCCCCCAGATAAAATAGTAGCACCGATGGGTTAGCCAAGGTGCAGTTTGGCTCATAAGGCGGGCAGCTTAGGTTACTCATCGCAGCCTGCCCTTGGATCGCCTGTAAGTTAACCCACCACGTTGGCATACTTCATGTATGAAATAAACCTGCAGCAACCTGCTTTCCAACAAACCTTGCGTGGAGTGATTATTTATTGCAGTGCGTACTAAGTACTTTACTATGATTCCGGGGAGGGTTGCTGATATTGGCACTATGCGACTGCCCGGGGCGCACGCAGTGTGCCATTGTAAGAGGGCGGCCACCTTAGTGGCGCATTCTGGTACATCTTCTGCGCTCCATTTACTGGGACCCCCATGGGAGTCCCCCAAAGTACGGCGCCTTTGCTGCATCATTTCCAGCGCGCAAAGGGCTGGGGCCAGGTACTTATACCTGCCCCCACGCACTGGCCGTCCTCTTTGTTCCCCGTTGGACACGCTGTCACCATCCCTACCACATACCCAGCGAGCCGGCGGAATGGCGGGCAATGTACTAAACGTGTTAATATGTTAATTTTTTGTTACAGGCAGTTACCGGGAAATCCGGAGGCTGCTTAGTACATAGCGGTACCCTCTCAAGGAGCACAGCAAGGGTGCCCTATGCCAAACCCCAGGAGTCATTACGGCAGGACCCTGGATGAAAAACATTGGTGCCCCGCTAGTCCTTTGGGTGGTTGTAAGCCTGAGCAACGAAGGCTTGCCTTGCAACGCTCCACCCTTAAAAAGGCTTGAGTAAAGTCATTGACTAGTGGTCCACAGTAATTAAGGGGGGAAATCCCTCAGATAAAATGGTAGCACTGGTTGGGTTGACCAAAGTGCTGTTTGGCTTATCAGGTGGGCAGACAGCTTAGGTTACTTATCGCTGCCTGCCTTGGATCACCAGTTGTTGGCATACTTCATGTATGAAATAAACATGGAGCAAACTGTTTTCCAACAAAACGTGTGTGGAGTGATTATTTATTGCAGTGAATACTAAGGGGATTATTTACAAGCCCCTTGCGCCTCCGGTACGTCACTTTTTCCCATGTTAAAAGTGACGCACTGGAGGCTCAAGGGCCTTGCAAATAAGCCCCTAAGTACCTGACTATGCTTTGGAGTAGGGTTGCCGATATCGGCACGATGCCCTAAACACAAACTTCAGGATGGCTTGGGATGACTTGCCCAGATAATTACAGGATAGCCCAGCTGAAGTCATCCGATGACTTCACGACTCCAGGAAGATCTTCCTTTTTGACTTGGATATCATAAGCACAATCAAACCGTGTTAAATCTGTTTTGAGCACATCATACGATACGAAGGCATCCACTGTGGGAGCAAGTCACCCATGCTACGAAGTGTCACATCATCTAGCATTCTGTTAAAGGTGATCATGTTTGAAACTCACACACACCTTACCGCCAAGCATGGCATGTCATAAATATAGTCCAAATGCATGGGCTGATTCGCTGAAACGTCCTACCGCTCCTGCCCTGTTTCATCTCTTTACTCGGGAGTGACCCAGACCTTTTAGAACTTAACCCCAAACCCTCCCGGGCTCACCTTCAACCTCCAAATATACTTCAGTGTAATTTATTTATTTATTTTATTTATCTATTTATTTATTAATTAAACTTGTAATGCGCAACAGCTACCCAAAAAGGGTTTCCCGGCGCAGAATCAGATCAGAGACTGAGTTTAACAAGGCAGCAGGCTATTGGTTGAAAAGCCACGTCTTCAAAGCTTTGCGAAATTGGATATATTTTGTTTCGTTTCGGAGAGCTAGGGGCAGGGCATTCCAAAGTGAGGGGCCTAGGTATGTAAAAGACCTTCCACCCATCCGAGATAGTTTAGTTTTAGGGACAGAAAACTTCCCCTGAGTGGATGAGCGGAGGTTACGAGGAGGGACATAAGGATGGACCAATGATTGAAGGTATTTGGGGGCAACTCCTGTTTTGATTTTAAACATGTAGCTCAGGGCTTTGAACTTGATTCGGTTCTCCACCCTGAGCCAATGCAAGTCACGAAGATGGCCGGAGATAGAAGAGGTTCTAGGGATCCGGCATAAAAGCCTTGCTGCGGAGTTCTGGACCAGCTGCAGCTTGCGAGTCACCTCCTTGTTAGATCCCAAGTAGAGAACGTTGCCATAGTCAAGCCTTGAAGTGATCAATGCATGGACAACAGTTTTCTGAGTAGGTTCTGGTAGCATCCAGATGACTTTTTTTAGCCACTTCAGAATTGTGAAACAGGTGGCGGCTACTTTGACAGCTTGGGCGTGCATATTGAGTGAATCATCAATGGTGACGCCCAAGTTGCGAACTTGGCGGGCTGGTATAGGAAGAGCACCTATCTCACTGGGCCAGTGTTGAGGACCCCAAAATTCCTTCTTTTTCCCGAGTATGAGGACCTCGGTTTTTTCACCATTTAGTTTGAGGTAGTTTGATTGCATCCATGATGCGATATTCCTCAGACCTAACTGAAGGGGAGAAATCTCTGTTGTTCTCTTCATGGATAGAGAGAAAATGATTTGAGAATCGTCCGCATATGAGAAGAGGGTCATCCCGGACTTTTCTGCAACATCCGCTAAGGGTCTTACGTATAAATTAAAAAGTAGGGACTAAGGATAAAACCTTGAGGTACCCCATGAGCAAAAGAGTAGGTATCGGAACTGGCTGTAGGGGAGAAAACTTGAAAGGTACGACTTGTGAGGAAAGAGATGAGCCATTTCAGAGCTGGCACGCGTATGCCAGCAATCTTAAGGTTTTAATTAACACAGCGTGAGACACCGTGTCAATAACCTGACGTGCAGGCCTGCCAAGTATCACGCATCAGGCGTGACGCTAACGCATTTCAGTGTGGTGTTCCCACATCACCGCACTGAAATGCATTGTCACCCATTTTTGCCACTGACCGCACTCTGCTGACAGCGCTGAAACTGGCTGCCCACTACGCCATGTGCTAGCGTGCGCCGGCGCCACCTGTGTGCACCCCAGGCCACAGCAGACTTCACTTGCCAGCAGCAGCATCTCAACAGTTTAAGATCTGCTCTTAGACTCTAGTGCTACAATGTTACAATATCTGCCCTGCTGCCTGCGAAATTTGCGCCGGCTGCGTGGCTAGTGTCAGTCACAGTGAGCCACTCTGACTGCAGCACAATTAATACCAAGACCCGGCGGGGCCTGACGGTTGTAGGTGCTGCAGTGGCAATGAGCACTGCTCGCACCGCACTAATCATATTTAAAAAAAATGTGATCGACGACATCCACACGATCGGCAGCGAACCCGACCTAACCCCAAGCACAGGAACGGCGCGGTGACTGCTAGATCCCAGAACACACCACTGTGCAGCTCGGCCGCTGGAGTGGTTGTGGTCACGAGGAGGCCGGGCCCGGACCAGTTTGCAGCCGCTGAAGCTCACCTCTCAAAGTAAGTCAGTAGAGTGAGATATCCTCACTCTTCTAAAATGTGATTTCAATTATATTATCATGCGGGTTATCTTCGCCCGCGTGCCCTGCCTGTGTTACAGCTGAAGTCTTAGTGTGATTACTTCATTTTCAGCTGCGACATACTGCTGAACAAAACTCGAATTGGGCCGGTAGGGGTGAGGTGAGCCATTGGCGGTCCCGGCCCAATTACTTTCAGCGCAGTGGTGTCAGATCCTGGTGTTGCTCTGTGACAGCCCTGCTGGCGTGATGATCTGTGCCGCTGGCTGCGGGGCTGGGCAGGTAACGGCGAGCTGACCGGGGCTGACCGCTCAGGGTAATTTATAGGGTTGACTTGAGTCCAGAGTATAGTGCCCTGGCTGTGACCTAAGTGTAACCTCAGCCTAAGGTTTGCCCAAACAATGCCCGGTGCTGTCTGGGTGACTGTCGAGTCTCAGCTGCCTGTATATTGACTCTTAATTAGGCAGCTCATCTGTACCATGCTGGTGGCTGCGGGGCTGGGCAGGTAGTTGCGCGCTGACCGGGACGACCGCAGCGCTCGGGGTGAATGATTTAGGGTCGAGTCGTTTTTTAAATAAAGATTGACATGGCGTGCACCTTGGTTGTGACCTATGTATGTTTTGTGCCTCAGCCTGAGGCTTCAATGCTCGGCTGTTGAGTCCGATAGTCAGCAGACTGTTGACTCTTTAATTTTAATTACTTCGGCAGCTGACTAAGAAGATCCATGTTGTTGGGGCCTCACATCCTGTTTTGGCCGGGTCCCACATGGGACAGAGTGGCCTGCAGTGCACATTTGCTCTGCATCTGATTGATTGCCAGGGAGAACCCAGAGGGGCCCAGTGGGCAAAGGCTGGCTAAAGCAGGGTCTGTTACTTGATTGTCTGCACACCTGTCCGGTCACGCTGTGACCAGGTGCCCGAGTTGTCTTTAAAAGACAGCATTGCGCTACTGCATTCTGCTCTGCACCAGAGACCTTGTCGATTTAAGGCTCAAGCATGACAGAAAGTTATAAAAAAAAGTCTTTGTAAAGTGTATATATTTTACGATGGACTTTCTGTCTTTACTTTATTTATGAGCCAGTTATCATTAACTTCCCAGCTCCAGAACACTGCAAAGTGTTTTTATTTTTACTGTTTAAGGTATGCGCTGATGAGGGGAAAAATATCGACTTTCAGGGCTTCTCAGAATTTTTGTAACAGCCAGGACAATAAAATACTGGTCATGCCAGTAAAAAAGAGCCTGGTGGTAACCCTGAAGGTAAGTGACTGGTACAGTAGGAACTACATGTGATCTGCTGCAGAATAGCGAGCAATAGTGAAGGCAGTAATCCTTGTTATTGGCAGGAGGGTGAATGTGCACACTGAGCAGCATTTGCTGCTGCTTTTGGGCCGGTCCAGGCCTGGTTGTATCTTTTTGTTATTATGATGGGGAAAATGGTTTACATTACTTATCAGGTGACATTTGTGTCAGAGGGTGGCTCTTTGTGTCACATGACACCAAGTGCTTCATGCGAATTGTAACACCGTGAATCCTGACTTGTTAATCCTAAATACTTTGAAATCTGAGATTAATAGTTTTCTCCTTTCCTGTAATAATGCATGGGCATACAAATCCCAGAATACAAAGAACACCTAGGTATTGATGGAGCAGGGTAAACGAGAAAATTTTGAACCCCCTAATATTAACATTAATAATTAATAAAATTGTTCGTTTCAGTGAATAACCAACAACGTAGGTTTTCTTTATAAATGTTTTGGTAACATGCCACTTCATGTGCAGACTAATCTACTTACAATTGGTAACGTTCCTAATGCTAACCTAGTGATTTGCGTACTAATTAGAATAATTTTGCATGATTTGTGCTTAGTAGAAAAACTGTATGGTGGCAAAAGAAAGTGGTTGGTAAGTAAGGAATAGCTTTATATGTTGCTTTTGCTAGATAACACTTAATTGGGGTACGTAGAATGATGGGAGGGAAACAAAAAGGCTTATTTTCCTTATTCTTAACTATTTTCTGTTTATTTCTATGATAGTTCGCTTAGGCCTGCTAGGCCGTGCTGTAAAAATGGCTGCTGAGGCAAACAAGCTAGAGTGTACGTGCGCAAGATGGCTTCCAGGTGAAAGAAAGGCTGTGAACAAAAGCATCACGTGATTGTCTCCAGGGCCTAGGATGGAAGTGAGATCAAGGTCGTGATGACCTTATTGTCCTAGCGTGTGCCAAGGGGAACTTAGCGAACGAGTGTGAGAAACCAGCAGTGCACCTGATGGAGCAAGGACTCACAAATGAGACTTGCTCGGATGCAATCTCCTCACAGTATTAATTTATTAAATTTGTATTGTTTATACTAACCTTGCATACATTACATGAATAGCAAGGAAGCTTGCCTATGTGTCCTAACTAACAAGTAACGCTTGTCTTTCTCTAAAATGGCCGATAAAGCGCGGGAAACTTACTGCGCATGTCTCAACCATATCACGTGGTGTGACGTCTTTCTTTGCTTAGTGGGAAACTCCTGCTTTTGCGCAGTATGCATTAAAATGGCTGCTTGATTAGAGAAACTGGCACGATAGCGAATGTTTTATGTTGTTACTGAAATTTAATTAAGATTTATACAGAAAATAAGTTTGCGTAAGAATTTGTAAAGGGAGGGTCAGTTGCCGGAGAGGGAGCTGACGACACAAAACGCCGCGCTGGGATTGGTTGAATCAGTGGGTGTGGAACGACTCTTGTAAAGGAGGGGTCAGTAGTCAGGAGCAGTACTGACGTCATAGGTGCCGCGCTGGGATTGGTTGAATCAGCGAGGGACAGAGAAGCGCAGATTGTAAAGGAGAGGTTAGCAGACAAACGTCACAAAAAAGGCCGCGCTAGGATTGGTTCAGGGATAAAAGTTAACAGGCATTTGATTGGTTGATATTATAGAAGCTAAAATCTTAGTGGATAGAGATTGCATGTTAAAACGCGATCCAACTCTAACAGGAACTCGACCGGATAGGAGATATTTAGGCTTTGCAGAATATAATTTTATACATCGAGATTTACCCAAGATGTACGGAGAAAAGAGAAAAATGTCCTTTCTGCAAAAGATTAAGAATTATTTTAAAAAGGATAAACCAATCAAAACTAGGGAAGGAATTATCATTCCACCAGCTAAAACGCCCGCTTCATTCATGATGATGGAGAGAGGTTATCATACTTGCGTATGGATAGAGAATTGGATAGAATATACCAAAAATAATGGAATATTAGCATTTCCCGAGAATGGCACTTTCAATGGAAGAATTCTTCAAAATTTGAGATTAAGGATGAATGACTTAGAACCCAGACCTAGATTAACTCAGTACGAAGCCTTAGAGGAATGGGAAACTGAGGCATTTGAGCGTGACCGATCCAGGAGTAATAGGGGTTATCGAGGATTTTTCCCAAGAAACCAACATGAGTCTAGGGATGGTCAGATGAAACAGTGGAGGAGGGCAATGCTTACAGAAGGATTATATCCAATATTGACAGCAGAAGAACTGTTAGGGAGGAAATGCACAGAAAAGACAAAACACTTAATGAGAAATGGAGATTCTGAAGATGAATTCATGGAAGAGATATTAAAGAACCCACCACCATATCAGGAAGGGACAAGTGGATGCACCCCAAGTGCACCACCGTTAAAGACTCCATTAGTACCACAGGTAATGCATGATTTCACCCCCAGTAGAATACTTCACGATAAAGAAAAAGAAGCCCTAGAGAAGTCCAGAGCAGAATTAATACAGAAAATAACACAGATAAAAGTGCATCCTGACTCTTTGACCATACCCATAACCATTAGTCCAGTAGTCCCATTATATGGTGACAAAGGAAACTATCCTCCACCAATAGCTATGCCTACTCCTGTGAATATTCCTAAACCTGAACCAGTAGTAATGGTTGAGGACCACTTTAGTGATTCTGAATCTACGATATCATTAATGGATTTACCCATTCGAGACTCTGTCAATAGTACTCCCAGAAGAACTACACCTGGGTGCTCGAAAGACATAAATCTAATAACTTCATCGGGAGCAAAAAGTGTCACTGTAGTAACACCCGAAGACTTAGAAAGGTGGGCACAAGGATCAGATCAACAGTGTACACCTCCAAATATTTTGGATATTTATAAATTAAAAGTCGAATTAGAAGAAATAATAGCAGGAAATGTAGGATTAGATCGCCTAAATACATATGATGAAGAAGAATTATTGTTTGTATGCAGAAGTATTACCAGAAATGTAAAATTATTGCATGAAAAATTATTTGATTTAGCTCTGCAGATGGGAATTGAAATAGGGAGATCAAAAGTGTTGCAGAAACCCTATAGAGCAGATTTTTCAGACAAGGATTTGGAAAACATGAACGCCTCGGGAAGAAAATTACAAGTAAAGGAATTAATGACAGTCTTGCAAAAATGGGGAGACCTAGATAAATGGAGAACTAGGTGGGCCAAGAAAAAGGAAGAGGCACGATCAAGCAGAACAGCATCTGAATATTTAATGAAGGAAACAGGGAAATCAGATCAAATGTACCCGATGCGAGAAGTCCCAGGAGGGGGATATGTACATGTCCCATGGAGCAGACAGGATATTTTGTCATTTACGAATGATTTTCAAAAGTTGAGAGAAATACCAATTGAATGGTACAAGCAGGTTGAGAGGTTTGTGAAAGTGTCAAAGGTATTGTTAAAGGATTTGGATGGTTTGTTTGACATAGTGGTACCTGCCGATTTGTGGACAGATTGTAAAATCACAGTTGATTGGCCAAGTGAAGAATATCCTAGAGACCCAAAGACAGGTGCCCCGTCAAATGATGTAATGAAAAAGTATCAGCAAGTGATAACTTACCTGAAAGGGAAAATACCACCGAAAGAAACAGATTGGGTGAAAATAGACCGAACTACCCAAGAAGCCAGTGAATCGGTACACGCCTATTATGAGCGTTTATTACAGGTATTCAAGCAGTATAGTGGGTTTGAGGACATTGGAGATAAGAACATGAGTCAGTTTGTTTACCGATTTGTCTATGGTCTAAAGCCAGAGATTTGTCAGATGATTAAACAACACATGTTGTGTTGGCAGGGGAAACCCATAGACGAAATTTTGAAATATGCAAAATATTGTGGAGATGATATTGAGGATAGGCACAAGAAATTACAGGAGAAGGTAATGTGGGCACAGGTGAAAATGGCCGAGAAACAGGGAATTAATTTGGATAATGCGAGTGAAAATCAGGAAAAGGATCCTGGAACGAGTGGTGATACTGGGAATGGTGGAAAAGTGAGAGGACGAATGAGTAGAGAAGAAGCTAAAAAGAAATTTCCTTGTCATGGATGCGGAAAATTGGGGCATTGGAAGGATGAATGTAAAAAGATTCGGAATAATAATGGCCCAAATCAAAATTTAAATCCACAGACGCAGAATGACTCACAGCAGGGTGTAAATCCTCAGAGTCAGTTGCCACCTGCACCTATTCAGGGTAATGTAAGCAGAGCAAAGCATGGTACAGACGTCGGATATCAAGGAGGAAGTGGTAAGAATGATTATATAACATCACAGTTTCTTTTACAGGAAGATTTCTGTCAATACAGTTCATGACAGTGCCTAGGAGAGGGGGAGAAGGAGTGCATACTTGGCGCATCCTTGCCGGTAGATCAGTCAGGTCCATATGTTGAAGGAAATGTGAAAGGTAATGATATTACTTTTCTTTTGGACACTGGTGCTACCCGGTCTACTGTGAGAACAGCAGACATTCCAGACCTTCCTCTCTCTGGAGAAGCTATCCAAGTAGTGGGAGTAGCTAATCGAAAGATTAGAACACCTCTTACCGAACCAATGGAAGTTAAAATTGGAAATTTCAGAGAAATGCATCAATTTGTAGTATGCGATTCCAGTCCAGTAAATTTATTAGGCAGAGATTTGTTGTGCAAAATGAATTGCACAATTTTCTGCACACCGGATGGTGTGGCAGTTCAGACCCCAGATGAAGATCATGTATATAAGTTTATGATTGCAAAACAAGGTACAGAAATAGATGAAATGTTTTCGTTATTAACAAAAGAGCTGCCAGAAGAATTAAAGACTACAGTAAACCCCATAGTATGGGATTTCACAGGAAAAGAAGTAGGACTTATGGACAAAATAGACCCAGTTAAAATTACTGTAAAAGAAGGTGTGATTTTCCCAAATACTAGACAGTACAAAATGAGTGCAGAAGTAAAAGCAGGAGTCATTGAAGAAATCAATCGAATGGTAGAACAAAACATACTAAAAGAAGTAATGAGTAGCCCATGTAATTCACCAATAATGGGTTTAAAGAAACCTAGCGGAAAATATAGGATTGTTCAAGACCTGCGGAAAATAAATAAGATTGTAGAACCTTGTTGTCCTATAGTGCCAAATCCTGCAGTAATTCTATACCAGATCCCTTGGAGTGCAGGATGGTTCACAGTGATTGATTTATGCCAAGCGTTCTTTTCAATACCATTGCACCCAGATAGCCAGTATCTTTTTTCCTTTAAATTTGAGAACAAAGTATATGTATGGAATTGTGTTCCTCAGGGGTACACGGAAAGTCCTTCTATATTTAATCAGATATTGAAAAAGTGCCTTGAGAAACTAGTGATGCCAGGAAGCTCAGTCCTAGTGCAGTATATCGACGACTTACTGGTGGCATCGAACACCAGAGAGGACTGTGTTGTTGATTCCATAGCACTATTAAATCATTTGGCTGGAGAAGGGCATAAAGTCTCACCTGAAAAATTGCAGTTCTGTACAACAGCAGTTAAATATCTGGGACACCAAATTGAGAGGGGAAAAAGAAGAATAACCTCAGAAAGAGTAAAATTAATAAAGAAAATGCAAATGCCTGTAACACAAAGAGAAGTGAGAATGTTCCTAGGAATAGTAGGTTACTGTCGACAGTGGATACTAGGATTCTCCTTGTTAGCCAAGCCACTAATTCACATGACCAAAAAGAAAGCAAAGGACCCAGTTGAATGGGATGATGAGAGCGTAGGAGCCTTTGTAAAATTGAGAAATGCTTTGTGTTCAGCACCAGCTCTAGGCATGCCTGACTATAAGAAAAGCTTTGCATTATTCTGTCATGAGAGAGAAAATTGTGCACTTTCAGTCTTAACTCAAAGACATGGTCTAGACAGACGTCCTATAGCATATTTTTCTGCTACATTGGACCCAGTGGCCGCCGTGTTGCCAGGCTGCTTAAAAGCAGTAGCGGCTACTTGTTTGAGCATTGAACAAAGCGAGTCAATTGTGATGGGACATCCTGTGAAGGTGTATGTTCCACATGCGGTTGTGATTCTGTTGACAAGAACACAAACTCAGCATCTTACTCCTAGTCGGCTGACTAAATATGAGAGAATAATAATGGGTGCTGAAAATGTGACCATAGTGAGGTGCACCATAGTAAATCCCGCTACCTTACTACCAGACCCATATCATGAGGAAATTAAAGAGGACGAAGAAGAAGAACATGATTGTTTACAAGTCACAGAGTTATGCACGAAACCACGTCCAGACATTGAGGAACAGCCCCTTAGAAAACCAGACAGGGAGATATTTGTTGATGGTTCATGCCAAAGACATGAAGACGGTAAACTAACTGCTGCCTATGCGGTGTGCGAATTAACTGGAATAGTTGAAGCATCCTATTTACCAGGAGTCAAATCTGCACAAGTAGCTGAATTGATTGCATTGATAAAGGCTTTCAAAATTGGGAGGAATCAAAAAGTAACTATATTTACAGATAGCCAATATGGTTACGGGGTTGTGCATGATTTTGGCCAACTATGGATGCAGAGGGATTTCATGACTTCTTCAGGATCCCCCATTAAAAATGGACAGTTTGTAAGGGAATTGCTAGAAGCAATACAATCACCAAAAGAATTGGCTGTGGTGAAGTGTGCCGCACACCAGTCAGGAGATGACTGGGTGGTATAATTGGCAACCGATATGCAGATCTTGTGGCCCAACATTGTGCCAAAAATAGATTGTCAGTCAATAAGAGGGTGGAAAGAATGGGAATCAGCTGCCAACTTATGCTGCATATGCCACCTGAAACCTGGAATGAAGTTAAAAGATTGCAAGAGGATGCTGATGAAAATGAAAAGAAAATATGGGTCAAGGTGGGCTGTTCCCAAAGGGGAGATGGCGAGGTGTGGATTTGTGCTGATGGCAGAACAGTCATGCCTGACTGTTTACTCTCTCAAATGGCCAGGATGTATCATGGGGACACACACATAGGGAGAGATGCAATAATTAGGCTCTTCAGACAAAATTGGTACAACCCCAAATTCAGGGCTGTAGCAGAGAGTCTTTGCCAGAGATGTTTAACGTGCCAAATGCATAATCCAGGGAGAAAAACAATAATTGGGTTCGGAAAGATTGGAAAGGTAGAGGGTCCATTTATAAGACTCCAGTTCGATTTTATACAGTTACCACCATGCAGAGGGTTGAAATATGTACTGGTCATAGTGTGTCTGTTTTCAAAGTGGGTGGAGGCTTATCCTACCAGGAGGAATGACAGCATTACAGTTGCAAAGCTGTTACTACGAGAACTCATTCCTAGGTTTGGTTTCCCAGTAACTTTGGAATCAGATAGAGGAAAACATTTTAACAGTGAAGTAATCCAAATAATCTGTGAAGCATTCCAAATTGAACAAAAACTGCACTGGGCATATCGTCCAGAGGCTTCTGGAGTGGTTGAACAATTGAATGGCACTATAAAATCCAGACTGGGAAAAATGTGTGCATCAACATCATTGGAGTGGCCAGATGCATTGCCACTTGTTTTAATGGGACTCCGAAGCATTCCTGATAGAAATACTGGATTGAGCCCACACGAGATAATGATGGGAAGAGCAATGAGACAAGCACATGTTCCCATAAACAAACTGCTGAATATATCTGATGATATGGTTCTGGATTATTGCAAAGGATTGGCTGACCTAGTACATTCTGTCTCTCACCAGGTTGGAGAAGACGCAGTTTCGAGGCAGCCTGAACAAGAACATGATCTGAATCCCGGTGATTGGGTGGTAGTGAAGAATCACACCAGAGAAACGTGTCTATCACCTAGATGGGGTAAACCTTGTCAAGTCATACTGACCACCAATACAGCAGTGAAGTGTGCGGGATTTCCTAATTGGATTCACGTAAGCCACACCAAAAGAGTACCAGACCCTGAAGAAGAAAATCCTCAGGCAGCATCAATCACTGAGGAAGCTGAAGGTTGCCCAGCTGAAGAATCTCAGGCTCGAGATTCGAGAGAAGCTGCAGAAGAACAACCGAGCACAAGTCAGGACTGGATACCGGTGGTAGAAATTCCCGAAGTTTACCACAGAACAAGAAGTCAAACAAAATTGGAAGAAATTAAAGAAGATCAGATAGGTGAAGAAGAAGAAGCTCAGGGAAAAGAAGAAGACACAATAAAAGAACCTGAGCAAGATCAGATAGGGAAAGGAAACTGGGCTCAAATCAACAACGAACCAACAAGTTTTGAGCAGGGACAGACAGGTTTAGAAGAAACCGGTCAGGCTGCAGAAGTACAAAGTGCAATAAGCCCTGATCAGAACCAGTTAGATCCAGAAGAGTACACAGAAGAGAAAGATCTCGAGAGACATGAACATAAAGAAATAAACCAAGAACAAGGTCAGTTATTGGAAACTCACAGAGGAGCTGCGGAAGAGAAACCAATAAGACCTGAAAAAGAGCAAGAAAGGAAAACAGTAATTGCAGAAAACGAAACAGTGCTAAACAGTGAAAATAAAAAGATTTCTGAAGACAAAAACAAAGAAATAGTGCAAACAAAGAAGACAAGAAAAGGAGATCATTGGCCTAGTGTCATTAAAAGAATAAAATACAGTATAAAAACCAGAAGTGAAGATCCAGATCAAGTAAATGAAGTAACAAGCCAAACTGAACAAGAAAATAAAACTGAGAAAAGAAGAAGTAAGAGACTGAAACTTGTGAATAACAAATTCAAGGGTCCTGATTGGACTTACATCATTCTTGAAGATTACGAGAGTTCAGAGTCAAGTGAAAGTGGTGACGAAGGAACAAGTGCAGAACTGACGTATTAGAAAGAAACAAGACCACCTTGACTACGTGAAATAAGAGTCACATAAAGAAAAGCGAAAACAGATAAGAAGAGCAATCTTCCTTGTCGAAAAATGCCTGATGATAGAGTTGCTGGGAGACCAAAACAGAAAAAGATGCTGTGCAATATGCATATGTAGTCTAGTAATGGTGCTTATAGTATGGTTAGTCCTGATCGTAGCAGTTCCTTACCTTATGATAATGGATAAAAAGATTAATAATGAAACTAAGGAAAGGACAGCAAACTTGAAGGGTAATCGAGTAGAACTAATGGCAGAAAATGAACCAGAATTTCATCATGAAATTACTGATAACGACACTAGTCTAAATGTTTTCGCAAAGTTATTGTTTCAATATGTAGATACCATGGAAGTTAGTAACTGTTATGTTTGTATGAAGTTACCTGAATCAGTAGCAGAAGGGTTAACATATCACCACCTACCATTAACATATGGCATATCATGTAGTGTATTGTCTAGTTTATTTTATAGAACAGGGAGACTTCAGTATTATTATTCAAACATAGATGTGATATTTTCTGAGGTTCCAATTAGAAAGAGTATGAACCCAGTGCTTAGTAGTCCAGACGCACAGTTTATGGGAGAATTTTTCTTAACAATTAAATCGATAGATATAACACATGCACATAGAAACAATCTAACATGTTCGTTACATGAAGAAGAAAAGATATTTCTGAATTTAGTAGAAGATAGAAGACAAGATTTTCAAAAGAAAGCTTCTGAGCATAAGGCTCATTTGCCACCTTGGGCTGAGAAAGAAGGGAGTTGCACACCTGGCAAGGCTCAAGCTGCTATGGCTCTGGATTTCGTAAAGACAGGGAAAATTTGTCTACATAGATTAAAAACTGATTATAACAATGTTTTCATCGGTACCAGTGAATGTGAACACAATTTCTTAATTCTTGGAGGTTGGGGAATCAACGGAGGAACAGATTTAGTTTTTCCTGGAGTCTATTATGTGTGTGGGAATAAGGCTTACTTTAGGCTTCCTGCACGGTGGTATGGAAGTTGTTACTTTGGAATTGTTTTTCCAAAAATATACCAAGTAAAAAGAAACACTGGAAGCAATGAAAACAATAGCGAATTAACACGTAGTAAAAGAGCTAGTTTTTCTGAAATTGTAGGTGATATATTTGGTGCATTGATACCTTCGGTGGGAATAATTCTGATCTCAAGGAAAATATGTAAATTGTCTACAGTGGTTGATCGTTTATCAACGGATACTGCTGGAGGATTTCTAATGATTAATGCGGAGACGGTTGCGATTAGATCTATGGTTATGCAAAATCGACTTGCTCTTGATATTATATTGGCAAAAGAGGGCGGAGTCTGTAAATTATTGAAGACGAAACACTGTTGCACTTATATACCTGATAAAAGTGCAGAACTTGGAACATATATACAGAATATAACGAAACTTGAGAAAGAATTAAAACCACTGGAAGTTGATAGTGTATGGGAAAGATTGACAAATAGTATCTCGTCAATTGGTACCTGGTTTGCTAATGTAGGAAAAGGACTTATAGGTCAAATATTAGTACCCTTAGCAGGAATAGCAATAATAGTACTGACGATAATAATATGGTGCAAATGTTGTAGAAAGAGTGAATCGTATAGTATGACAGGAAGAGGAAAGAAGAGAAAGGTTGATGAAATTGAACTTGAAGATTTGAGAAGTGAATTATACAAGAAATTAAAAGGGGATGTGAAAAATAGAAAGTGTAAAAATGAGAATGAAACTATTTGCTAAAAGTTGGCATCTGATTGTGGGTAGTATTTGATGGCTCTTAAACGCCATCAGAGAGGGGATTGATGGAGCAAGGACTCTCAAATGAGACTTGCTCGGATGCAATCTCCTCACAGTATTAATTTATTAAATGTGTATTGTTTATACTAGCCTTGCATACATTACATGAATAGCAAGGAAGCTTGCCTATGTGTCCTAACTAACAAGTAACGCTTGTCTTTCTCTAAAACGGCCGCTAAAGCGCTGGAAACTTACTGCGCATGTCTCAACCATATCACGTGGTGTGACGTTGATCCAGCGCGATATTAGCAAACAGCATTCATACACAAAACACTCACTTGTGCCCAAACATTCATACTACGCTAATACTTACGCTGGGGTGTCAGTTATACTCTTTTATCAAAAATCCCTGCTACCAATTACCTTCTGATTGAAGAGTAATGACTTACCAATGAATCCTTTGCTAATTGGGAAGTTTAAAATGAGTGACATTCATTATAGCACATAATCCTGAAATAACCACTGAGTCAGGAAGTTTTAAAATGTTTATCTAAAATTTAGCAGAGTAAAATACAGAACCACACGGTACTTAATCGCAATACCCAAGATAAAGCATAGAAATGATTATTGCTAATCAATGACGGTCCCTTAGAAAAGGAGAGTATAGAGACAGCAGCGCAACTAAAGGTTGCATTATATTTACCTAAGTGTGAGAACCAAACCCCTTGGCCAAGGAGTTGGAAAGAATAGGACCCAGGAAGGATGAAGAGCAAAGACCTCCTCCAAGTTTCAGGACAGGACCGGTGACCTCTCTATAACGACGCCTGCGCCGTTCCTCTCTCTGATGCTCGACTTCTCCTCGATTTCGCCCGTGTCTCCCGTCTAATGGACTCCGCCACCCCCTCCTCAGGACCTCTTCTGGACAGGGATTCAGTCTGCAACCGATCAGCTTGGTAGTCTGGAGCTGGAAGCTTGTCAGCATAAACGCCTGTTCTTCATGAACGTCTGCTCTCTTGCAGCATCTCCTTCTCCCAGACTTCAGAACCTCCGACTAAACTAATTAGCTAATTCAATATCTGTTATACCCTTCTACGCCCATGTACCTCCCATTAATGTTGCTAAAATATGGGACCACTACTTCTGATTGGACAGGGACAGGGGGTGGATTCTCACACCATATTGCTTTGGTTTAATTTCTGAAGCCCATTGTTTAAAATTACCGCCCCTTCAAATTAATACATTTGCTTTATTTCCCACCCGTCTCACGACAAATGTTATACATTCTTCATATACAAAGTTTCAATGTGCAACAGGAAAGGCAAGAGTACAGCAGCTTCGGCCATCAGGTCGTGGCCTTGGACGATGTCCAGGTTGACTTCATTTGGCAGGCACACAGGACACATACGCAGAACCACTGTCTCTCGAGTTTTCAGATCACCAACCCAGGCCCAAGTTTACGAACTAATATAAGTATAAGAAGAAAATATTAAAATCACAAATAAAATGTTTCACTGTATGCCCACTCTTTCTACTCTATTCCCATTTAATTATAAATTCTATCCCGCATTAGTAGCGTTAAGAAACGACAGTTTAAGAATGACATGAGAGCAAGCTGAAGCATGTGAAAACATCAAGCAGCCATTTTAATGCACACTGCGCAGAAGCAGAGTTTTCCCACCAGGCAAGAAAAGACGTCACAATACGTGATATGGTTAGGACATGCGCAGAAAGTTTCCCGCGCTTTAGTGGCCATTTTGGATTACGAACAAGCGTTATTCATTAGTAAAACACATAGGCAAGCGTCCTCACTATTCATGTAGTGTATGCAAAGGTTAGTATAGACAGTACAAGTTTTAATAAATTAATACTCTGAGGAGGTTGTTTTCGAGCAAGTCTCATTTGTGAGTCCTTGCTCCATCAATCCCCTCTCTGATGGCGTTTCTGAGCCATCAAATACTACCCACAATCAGATGCCAACTTCTAGCAAATTACTTCATTCTCATTTTTACATTTTCTATTTTTACCATCCCCTTTCAATTTCTTGTATAATTCACTTCTCCACTCTTCAAGTTCTATTTCATCGATCTTTCTCTTCTTCCCTCTTCCTGTCACATTATATGTTCCATTCTTTCTACAGCATTTGCACCATATTGTTATTGACAGTACTATTATTGCTATCCCTGCTAAGGGTAATAATATTTGACCTATAAGTCCTTTCCCTACATTAGCAAACTAGGTTCCAATTGACGAGATACTATTTGTCAATCTTTCCCATACACTATCAACTTCCAGTGGTTTAAGTTCCTTCTCAAGTTTAGTTATATTCTGTATGTACGTTCCAATTTCTGCACTCTTATCAGGAATATAAGTGCAACAGTGTTTCGTCTTCAATAGTTTACAGACTCCGCCCTCTTTTGCCAATATAATGTCAAGAGCAAGTCGATTTTGCATCACCATAGATCTAATCGCAACCATTTCCGCATTAATCATTAGAAACCCTCCAGCAGTATCCGTTGATAAACGATCAACCACTGTAGACAATTTACATATTTTCCTTGAGTTCAGAATTATTCCCACTGAAGGTATCAATGCACCAAAAATATCACCTACAATTTCTGAAAAACTAGCTCTTTTACTACGTATTAATTCACTATTGTTTTCATTGCTCCCAGTGTTTCTTTTTACGTGGTATATCTTTGGAAATATTATTCCAAAAATAACAACTTCCATACCACCGTGCAGGAAGCCTAAAGTAAGCCTTATTCCCACACACATAATAGATTCCAGGAAAAACTGAATCTGTTCCTCCTTTGATTCCCCAACCTCCAATGAAATGAAATGAAATGAAATGAAAAGACCATTTATTAAGCGCGATAGCTACCCTCAGGCGTCCTAGCGCTACGGACAACGCATACAGGAAAAACAATTGAAGGTTATTCAGGTTTATTAAAAAGCAGGGTTTTTAAGTGTTTACGGAACAGAAGTAAATCGTGTTTGCATTCACTGGTACCGATGAAAATATTGTTATAGTCAGTCTTTAACCTATGAAGACAAATTTTTCCTGTCTTTACGAAATCCAGAGCCATAGCAGCTTGAGCCTTGCCAGGTGTGTAACTCCCTTCTTTCTCAGCCCAAGGTGGCAAATGAGCCTTGTGCTCAGAAGCTTTCTTTTGAAAATCTTGTCTTCTATTTTCTACTAAGTTTAAAAATATCTTTTCTTCTTCAAGTAAAGAACGTTAGATTGTGTCTATGTGCATGTGTTATGTCTATTGATTTCATTGTTAAGAAAAATTCTCCCATAAACTGTGCGTCTTGACTACTAAGCACTGGGTTCATACTCTTTCGAATCGGAACCTCAGAAAATATCACATCTAGGTTTGAATAATAATACTGAAGTCTCCCTGTTCTATAAAATAGACTTGTTAATACACTACATGATATGCCATATGTCAGTGGTAAGTGATGGTATGTTAATTCTTCTGCTACTGATTCAGGTAATTTCATACAGACATAACAATTACTAACTTCCATGGTGTCTACGTATTGAAACAATAACGTGACTGCTGAGTGTGTGGCGCAGCACCCTGCGGAGGCGGCCCGACTAGATTTGGGCGTGGCCTGCAGTAGTGCTGTATGTTCCCCCGCTTGTTTTTCTTTTTTCTCCTGCTCTCTCCTGGAAAGAAGGTTTTCCAAAACGACTACAAGCAAAAGCCTTCAGGTACAGAGGGCGTAAGAAATAGGATTGGCTCATAGCGACCGGTTACCGGAGTGACTGGAGTGAGTGGGTGGAGGCCTGACACCAAGGGTGAGACCGCTAAACAATCGCTCGGAAGGCTGCCACCTCTTTGCTGCTGGCCCCTTGGCCCTACCACGCACCCTGCATTTTGAACATAGTCCCTGGAGGGGCTATTAAATCCTTGTAGCGGTCCCGCAGCGCGGGAGACCGCTAAACAATCGCTCGGAAGGCTGCCACCTCTTTGCTGCTGGCCCCTTGGCCCTACCACGCACCCTGCACTTTGAACATAGTCCCTGGAGGGGCTAATAAATCCTTGTAGCAGTCCCGCAGCGCGGGACGCGCGCGGGCCAAGACCGGGCCAAGACGGGCCCGTCTTAGCCCGTCACAGACCGACAGAGGCCGGGCTGGACCACCCCTCTAATGTTGGATTGATTTTACGTCCTGCTTCTTGAATTATTATCTTTGCCCCTAATTTTGATTCACTTGCAAGTTTGACCATTTGATTATAGGAAAAAATGGGTAAAAGGAAGACTGGTACCATAAGTTCTATTGCCCAGGGTACGGGAGGACAACAATCTCTGATGACCTACTTGACTGGTGCAATGGGGCTATCGAGGAACAGATAAATTCTGTGGAAGAGACACTTTCCCAAGGCAAGTCGGGTTTGTTAACTGAAAGTAATACATGTGTCATTTCCCCAAATAAACCTTTAGCCGCAGCATTTGATGGGCAAGATGGCCTGGGCTCTCAGAATGGGTGCATTCAGGAGTTATCAGACCATATTTATGTGAGCGATCCAGATGATGATTCCCAACCACCCCCTAAACGCCACAAGAATCCTGATGTAACTGAGGGAGTACAAGAATTAAATTGTGCTCTGAATAGTCATGTGAATTCTAGTAAAAAAATGTTAATTAAGAAAAGGAAAAACATCGATAAACAACTAAAAAAAGGGGAATCTAGAAGGCCTCCTAGTTCAGGGAGACCCACTGTGAATATGTTAATTGAGGGCCAAGCGTCCGAAATTGGTAAAATCACTAGAAAAATTGATGACTTATATAACTATGTGGTTGGAGCCTTAGGGAAGATAATAGAAAGAGTTGATGCCATAGAGGGATGCTTAAGAAATGATAATAGGGTTATTGCAAACGATGAAAATGTACAACATAATGCCAACCGTTCCCGCAGCTCACTTCCAATTTTACATGTAGGGAACCAACTCCCTAAGATTGCACCCGCAGGAACTCCAAATATAAATTCTATATCTGATATGGTAAGATCAGCCACACATAGATTAACACCCCTTTGTAACAAGCCGCAAGGTGCCAACATCAATAAGCCCATAATGGATAGGAACAGAGACAACAACTATACTGGGGGACATCTAACTGGGATCTTGGAACCCAAAGAGAACATAGAACATAATCACCTTGATTTACCACCGGCCGCCACACCATACATAGTAATTTTAGCCAATGTCCCTTGTTTACATATGCCAGTGCATGAAACGTGGGAGGGTCTTCGCAACAAGTCGCTTTGTTGGCTAGGTAACAAAACTGGTCTTACAAACCCTCTATTTGAAAAGTTTAAAATGGTCAGACGGGTAAAATGGGTGGGAAATGGGCAAAAGAAAATTCAGGGCGACTGCATTGTTCTGACCTTTAGCGATCCTAGGTTAGTACATGCAGTTTTATCAAGGGCAGGGAATGCATGGTATGATCATTCCGAAATTACTGTGTTACCACTGGGTTATTTTTATCAGCCCCAAGCTGTGAATTACTTACAAAAATATGCAAGGGATGCCAACACCCCGAGTTTATGTAACGTTCCGCTGCGTAATCGCTATGATCTGTTAACCACACTTGAAGATATAGATTGACTGTGGGTACAGCATGCGAGTGGGGATGGTCATATTAGGCAGGCTTGCCAAACATTTCCTAGTGACATAATACAAGAGCAGTCACCCGACCAAGGGTACAGGGCCGGTAGCGGGGACGATTGTAACTTGAAGCTAGACCCAATGACTGAGGTGGTTGATATTGATGAAAACATAAACCATGTTGGGAGGAATATGGAAAATAGACCCAAAGAAGCAGTTCCACCAATAACGCGGGGGATCATCCATAAAGGGGAAACGAACATTAAGACCCCTGGAAGTGAACAGGAAGAAGGAGATAGCGCTAAGGTCTGTAAAATACTATTCTGGAATATTGCTGGCTTAGCCACAAAAGTGACAGACCCCCAGTGGTTAACTTTTATAGAAGAGTACTCCATAATCTGTCTACAAGAAACCTGGACAATTAAGGAAAGACATATCATTGGCTATCAAACTATTCATACACCCACGGTCACCAGTGGACAGGGGCGTAATAAAGGTGGACTAAGTATCTATGTCTCTAACACGCTGGGGGTGACTAATATGAAACTCATATTAGCGACTGATCACTATCAGATTTTAGTAATGCATATAGTAGGAGGGTATTGCCTTGTGTTGCTTAATTTTTATAATAATATCCCCAAAGCCCTGACAACGAGTGTGCTAGAAAATCTACGTAAAGCTTTGACTAATCTGGAAGATGAGATGTCTGGAGACATGTGTATTATATGGGGGGAGATTATAATTGTTTTTGTGCCAGCATAGTCAAAATGGTATATGTGGCTTAGGAAAAGATAAAGAAGACATATTGGCCCATTTTTTACATACATCACTGGGGGATATGTTAAATGAAATTGTCTTCCAGTTTGATCTGGGATACGCTAATGAGTTGTGTAACCCCCTAGTACGGTTTGAGCCCACCTATAATGGTAGAGGGTGCAATTCTATTATTGATTTTGTGCTAGTGTCAAACAGGTACACAAGAAATGTTCGCAATTTTGAAACCCATAGAATTATTATGAGTGATCACTACCCAATTAGCATTGCCTTCGAACTAGTGTGTTTTGGGCGAGAAAAAAAGGAGAAGGATCTACAATATAATTTTAATGTTAATCTTGCTGGCACAAATGGGTATTCTTTAAATTGGTCGAAAGTGGATCCTATTGCATTTATTAAGCATCTAGTAAAAGGGTCCAGAGAAGACCTTGAAGTCTGCCTGTCAGAGGAAAGGGAAGACGAAGATGTTCTGAATGCCTTTCTTAAAATTGCTGGAGATGTACAGAAATGATTAACTAGGGAGCAGAAACGGGGTATGTATAAGACACAGGGCTGGTTTGACAGGGAACGCAGTAAGGTGCACGCTCATTTGAAGAAAGTCTTACATAGGGAAATCAGAAACAGTGAAGAAATAAGACAGGCTAGAAATATATATCGGCAGGCGATAAAAACGGAAGTTACAATTAAAACGGGAGGCGTGGCAGACATTACACGAGGCATGTTTAAGAAAAGATAACAACAGCTTTTGGAAAGCGGTTAATGCACCTTTTTGCTGCCAGGGACACTGATATTGTAGATATCGCCATTACTGAGGAGAAATGGGTTCAGCATTTCACTGGTCTATATAATGATGTGTCTAACATATCTGATGAGGCAGCTTCAGTAGGCACGGTGAATGATGACAGTGTACAGAGTACAGTATTCCCAATAGATATTTGCATATCTGTGGAGGAAGTAATTTTGGCTATAAATGAGAGTGCATCCGGTAAAGCCCCTGGCCCGGATGGCATCCCTGTGGATGTATACAAAACTAATATTGAGCTATGGGCTCCTCTTTAACTAATGTTTTAGCTAGGTGCACTCGATATGGTTTTATCCCTACTTGGTCGGACGCAATAGTGATTCCCATTTTCAAGAAAGGAGATCGAAATGATCCAACGTGTTATCGTCCAATTTCCTTGCTAGATTCCCTTTGAAAGTGGTAGGGAGAGTAATTTTAAATAAATTACAAACATGGGCTGATGAAATAGGAGTCCTATCTAAATTGCAATATGGGTTCCGAGCGGGGCTTGGGACGATAGAACAAGGACTTAATCTAACCCTGATTATAAGTAAATACACACTAGCAAAGGAGGGAAAATTATTCTTGATATTCGTTGACCTCAGTTCAGCGTTTGACTGTGTAAAGCATGAGAAGCTGTGGGACGTGCTTAAAGGGATTGGTATGGACCCACCTTTACTTATATTTTTAAAGGAATTGTACAGGGAGGCAGGGGCAAGGGTACGTTTTGGCAGGCAGGGGGAGTGCTCAACCAAATTCCGAATGAGGAAGGGAGTGAGGCAAGGGTGCGTACTTGCCCCGTTCCTTTTCTCATTGTATATTAATAGTCTTGGGCAACATCTGACTGAACATCGTCAGGATTATCCGATAATTAACAATACCCCAGTCCCAATTTTACTTTACGTGGACGACGCGGTTATAATGGCGAGGACGCAAATACGGTTGCAAAGAACTGTTGATAATTTTGTTGATTTCATGCAAGATAGGGGTTTAAAAGTGAATATCAGTAAGACCTACACAATGAAATGTGGGAAAAAAGCGACAAAAAATTCGATATTTTTATCAAGAATAAAAAAATTGAAAGTACTGATAAATTCTCCTATTTGGGGATAAATTTTGATCGCACAGGATCCTGGACTGCTGCTATCCAAGTGAGAAAATTAATGTTCTCTAGAGCTATAGGTGCGGTGATTAATTTCTCTAGGAAATTAGGCTGTAGACCTGTTCCTGAGCTATTAGCCATATACAAATCCAAATGTATATCTACGGCGATATATGGGTCAGGCATATGGGGATTTACGGATGCACAACATCTACAAAGCTGCGAGAATGCATTTATGCGATACTTACTGGCAGTACCAAGTTCAACTGCTAACTTTATTTGCCATTCGGAACTAGGTTTGCATTTTATCACTGATATCATTAGAATCAATCCTCTTTTACTTTGGCATAAGGTGTGGGTATCATTAGAAACTAGCTTTAATCGTGACATCATCACTGATTGTTTAAAACTTGATAGAGTCGCGACTATACCCTGGCTCGGCTACATTAAGAGATTGGCTAATGATATTGCTCATCCCGAATTCTTTGAGGCACCAGAGAGTATGGCAACTATCTCACGAAAGACCTTAAAAACAGATTGTTTGAGTTATCTAGAGAACAAGCGATGGCTTAAAGAAAGAGATAAAAAAAA
This sequence comes from Calotriton arnoldi, assembly GCA_963921515.1. Taxonomy (NCBI): domain Eukaryota; kingdom Metazoa; phylum Chordata; class Amphibia; order Caudata; family Salamandridae; genus Calotriton; species Calotriton arnoldi. Next base: position 2,891,302 of record CAWUFW010000859.1, read on the forward strand.
CTGTTATGGATAATCAATTAATGTTAATATGTCCAGGTATACAACCCTATTTGGTACAAGTACAGGGAAGTTTTGATCGTATGCTTTTAACCCGTTTTCGTTTTGGAACTTTTTATAGAATGTTTACATTTCCTGAAGTTAATGATTGGTCGAGAAATTTACTCCCATGCCCGTGTGATGATATTTCAACACAATCTACTATGCATATCATTTTATTTTGTAAATTTTATACACTACCTAGAAAAAGGTTTTTAATACCAATCCTGAAGAGTATGGATTTAAGACAATGTAGAATAGCTTATCTGAAGCTGCAATCTTTGGAAAATCAGCTGATTTCAAGGGCTATTGTCTTATTTTTAAAAAGTGTTGTTAGGTTTAGGAATACTATGTAAAGATAATATTTATGTAATTTGCAATTTTTTATTCTGTCTGACATGTGTACTGTGTGCATATTTTATAATGTAAGTGATTGTGTTTATTAACTGTGTTTTTATGATTTTTATGGACAAAAAAATCGAATAAAGCTGAATTTGATTTGATTTGAAACAATAACTTTGTGAAAACGTTTAAACTAGTGTCGTTATCAGCTATTTCATGATGAATTTCTTGTTCATTTTCTGCCATTAGTTCTACTCTATTGCCCTTCATGTTTGCTGTCCTCTCCTTAGTTTCATTATTAATCTTTTTATCCATTATCATAAGGTAAGGAACTGCTACAATCAGGACTAACCATACTATAAGCACCATTACTAGACTACACATGCATATTGCACAGCATCTTCTACAACATCTCTGTTTTGGTCTCCCAGCAACTCTATCGTCAGGCATTTTCGACAAGGAAGATTGCTCTTCTTATCTATTTCCTTTTCTTCTTTATATGTTTCTTTTGCTTAGTCAAGGTGGTCTTGTTTCTTTCTCGTACGTCAATTCTGCACTTGTTCCTTCGTCACCACTTTCACTTGACTCTGAGCTTTCGTAATCTTCAAGAATGATGTAAGTCCAATCAGGACCCTTGAATTTGTTATTCACAAGTTTCAGTCTTTTACTTCTTCTTTTCTCAGTTTTATTCTCTTGTTCGGTTTGACTTGTTACTTCATTTACTTGATCTGGATCTTCACTTCTGGTTGTTATGTGGTATTTTACTCTTTTAATGACACTCGGCCAATGATCTCCTTTTCTTGCTTTCTTTGTTTGTACTGTTTCTTTATCTTGTTCTTCAGAAATCTGTTTATTTTCACTGCTTAGTACTGTTTCGTTTTCTGCAATTATTGTTTTTCTTGTTTGCTCTTTTTCAGGTCTGATTGGTTTCTCTTCAGCAGCTCCACTGTGAGTTTCCAATGATTGACCTTGTTTTTTGTTTATTTCTTCATGGTCATCTTTATCGATCTCTTTTTCTTCTGTGTATTCTTCTTGACCTAACTGGTTCTGATCAGGGCTTATTGCACTGTGAACTTCTGCAACCTGACTGGATTCTTCTAAACCTGTCTGTCCCTGCTCAAAATTTATTAGATCTTCGTTGATTTGAGCCCAGTTTCCTTTCCCTATCTGACCTTGCTCAGGTTCTCTTATTGTCTCTTCTTCTTTTTCCTGAGCTGCTTCTTCTTCACCTATCTGATCTTCTTCAATTTCTTCCAATCTTGTTTGACTTCTTGTTCTGTGGTAAACTTCCGGAACTTCTACCACTGGTATCCAATCCTGACTTGTGCTCGGTTGTTCTTCTTCAGCTTCTCTTGAATCTCTAGCTTGAGATTCTTCAGCTGGGCAACCTTCAGCTTCTTCAGTGATTGGTGTTGTCTGAGGATTCTCTTCTTCAGGGTCTGGTACTCTCTTTGTGTGGCTTACGTGAATCCAATTAGGAAATCCTGCACACTTCACTGCTGTATTGGTAGTCAATATGACTTGACAAGGTCTGCCCCATCTAGGTGATAGACACGTTTCTCTGGTGTGATTCTTCACTACCACCCAGTCACCAGGATTCAGATCATGTTCTTGTTCAGGCTGCCTGGAAACTGCGTCTTCTCCAACCTGGTGAGAGACAGAACGCACTAGGTCAGCCAGCCCTTTGCAATAGTCCAGTACCATATCATCAGATATATTCAGCAATTTGTTTGTGGGAACATGTGTCTGTCTCATTGCTCTTCCCATCATTATTTCATGTGGGCTCAATCCTGTATTTCTGTCAGGTATGCTTCTGAGTCCCATTAAAATAAGTGGCAATGCATCTGGCCACTCTAATGAAGTTGATGCACACATTTTTCCCAGTCTTGACTTTATAGTGCCATTCAGTTGTTCTACCACTCCAGAAGCTTCTGGACGATATGCACAGTGCAGTTTCTGTTTAATTTGGAATGCTTCACAGATTATTTGGATCACTTCACTATTAAAATGTTTTCCTCTATCTGATTCCAAAGTTACTGGGAAACCAAACCTAGGAATGAGCTCTCGTAGCAACAGTTTTGCAACTGTAATGCTGTCATTTCTCCTGGTAGGGTAAGCCTCCACCCACTTTGAAAACAGACACACTATGACCAGTACATATTTCAGCCCTCTGCATGGTGGTAGTTGAATAAAATCAAATTGGAGTCTTATGAATGGACCCTCTGCCTTTCCGATTTTTCCAAACCCAATTATTGTCTTCCTTCCTGGATTGTGCATCTGGCAAGTTAAACATCTTTGGCAAAGGCTCTCTGCTACAGCCCTGAATTTGGGATTGTACCAATTTTGTCTGAAGAGCCTAATCATTGCATCTCTTCCTATGTGTGTGTCTCCATGATACATTCTGGCCATCTGTGAGAGTAAACAGTCTGGCATGACTGGTCTGCCATCCGCACTGATCCACACTTCGTCATCCCCTCTTTGGGAACAACCCACTTTGATCCACAAGTTCTTTTCATTTTCATCAACATCATCTTTACATCATTCCAAGTTTCAGGCGGCATATACAGCATAAGTTGGCAGCTGATTCCCATTCTTTCCACCATCTTATTGACTGACATTCTATTTTTAGCACAATGTTGTGCCACCAGATCTGCATATCTGTTGCCGACTACCACCCAGTCATCTCCTGACTGGTGTGCGGCACATTTCACCACAGCCAATTCTTTTGGTGATTGTATTGCTTGCAGCAATTCCTTTATAAATTGTCCATTTTTAATGGGGGATCCTGAAGAAGTCATGAAATTCCTCTGCATCCACAATTGGCCAAAATCATGCACAACCCCGTAACCATATTGACTATCTGTGAATATAGTTACTTTTTGATTCCTCCCAATTTTGCAAGCCTTTATCAATGCAATCAATTCAGCTACTTGTGCAGATTTGACTCCTGGTAAATAGGATGCTTCGACTATTCCAGTTAATTCACATACCGCATAGGCAGCAGTTAATTTACCATCTTCATGTCTTTGACATGAACCATCAACAAATAGCTCCCTGTCTGGCTTCCTGAGGGGCTGTTCCTCTATATCTGGGCGAGGTTTTGTGCATAACTCTGTAATCTGTAAACAGTCATGTACATCTTCTTCGTCATCTTTAACTCTCTCATGATATGGGTCTGGTAGTAAGGTTGCTGGATTTATTATAGTACACCTCACCATTGTCACATTTTCAGCACCCATTATTATTCTTTCATATTTAGTCAGCCGACTAGGAGTAAGATGCTGAGTTCGGGTTCTTGTCAACAGAATCACAACCGCATGTGGAACATACACTTTTACAGGATGTCCCATCACAATTGACTCACTTTGTTCAATGCTCAAACAAGTAGCTGCCACTGCTTTTAAGCATCCTGGCAACGCGGCTGCTACTGGGTCTAATGTAGCAGAAAAATATGCTATAGGACGTCTGTCTAATCCGTGTCTCTGAGTTAGGACAGAAAGTGCACAATTTTCTCTCTCGTGACAGAATAATGCAAATTCTCTTTTATAATCAGGCATGCCTAAGGCAGGTGCTGAACAAAGGGCATTTCTCAATTTTACAAAAGCTTCTACACTTTCATCATCCCACTCAACAGGATCTTTTGCTTTCTTTTTCGTCATGTTAATTAAGGACTTAGCTAGTAGGGAAAATCCTGGTATCCATTGTCGACAGTAACCTACTATTCCTAGGAACATTCTTCCATAGTAGCTATATATTTAATTGAGATCAACAAATCCTCCAGGCGGGGGGAGAGGGAAGACACCCATAACTTGCAAATTTTCCTGCGCACCAACAGCACAATATAGAAGATAAGCCTTGCCTGACCTATAGTGGGTTTAACTTCAGGCTCCAAATGACCGAAGATAACAAGTAGAACGCTTACCTTTACATGCAGTTTAAGCATTTGAGACAGCGCCCTACTTACTTCATTCCATAAAGTTTGCAACTCTATACATTCTACAAACATATGGACATCATCGGCCTTCATGTTACCGCACTTCGGGCAGGGAACTTCACCTCCTCTCCTGAACTTTGACAGCTTCAAGGGAGACCAATACGCTCTATGGATGGAAAAAAATGGTTTCTCCTCAGATGTGCAGGTTTAACCAATTTAAAAAGCATAGCCATAGATACTTGCCAGTATTTTTCCAGCGATGATTCTGGCAAGTATTTTCCCCACAATTCCACAGGAAGCGTAAAATCACCATCCTCCATTTCCACCAGTAGCCAGTAAATAGTCGCTAACTCCTTCTTTTGACTGGATTGCTGCATCAGCTTAAACTCTAGGTCGTTTGGTCCACCTATCTTTGTTAGTGGGTCATTAATCCAGCCCTGCATTTGAGCATATTTAAACCTAGATAGGCGAAAGTTTGTAAGCTGACTAGCAGCCTCCCAGGAGATAAGCTCACCATCGCTTATGATCTGGTCCCATTGAGTAAAGCCCGCCTCCAACAGGGGTTTGGCAAGAATATCTTTTGTCCACTCAGGGGAGCCGGGACTATCCCAAATGGGAGCTAAAAAACTATGGTATGGAATTTTCAAATTTTTCCTCACTTTATACCAAGTCTCTGCAAGCCCCCTCAAAATCTTTAGCCTGACCTTTTTGAAAAATTTTGGGTCAGCATATTTGAAAAGAAAACCCACATTGCCTCCTGACTCCAGATTCGCTATTTTGGCCCTTAAACCTCCTGCCATAGAAGGATTTGGAGAGATGAAAAAACACTTCCCATTTTTTAAAAGAAACGCCCATGAATAAAAGAGTAAATCTGGCAAGGCTAAGCCTCCTTTTTCAACCCTTCTCCGCAGCTTCTTCCAAGCTATTCTTGGGCCTTTGCTCGCCCATATAAAGGATCCTATTTCTCCTTGTAGCTTTTTGATCCAGTCCGCATTAAATGGTAAGGGGATAGCATCAAAGATGAAAGTCAGCTTTGGGAGAATTACCATCTTAATCAAGTTGACTCTTCCAAAAAGAGATAGCTGGAGGTGAGACCAATTTTTCAATATCTCCTTTCGTACTTTATCAAAATTTAGTTTCGCTATTTTGTTGATATCATGAGATATCATCACACCCAGGTATCTGATCTCATCCTTTCCAGTTTCCCTCTCGATGTTCCAAGACATAATTTCAGACTTGTCGCCATTAACCTCGTAACCTGAGATCTTCCCAAAGTCTGTCGTTAGAGCCATCAAACGAGGCCAAGTAGTCAAAGTATTTGTAGTTAGAATCACAATGTCATCCGCATAGAGCCCCAGTTTCTTTTCCCAGCCCGAGAAACTAAAAGGTATAATTTCAGGATCCTCTCTGATCTTTCTTGCCAATGGCTCTATGTAGAGGTTGAAAAGCAAAGGCGACAGGGGACAACCTTGCCTAGTTCCTCTGGATATTTTTACAGGTTGGGACAAGCAGCCATTAACTAGAATCCTGGCTTCTGGGGCTTGATAAAAACCAGAAAGAGCATTACAAAAATTTGTACCTAGGTTCAGGGAGATAGCGCTTTCTTCAAATAGACCCAGTTCACCCGGTCAAAGGCCTTGGTAGCATCCAAAGCCACCAAGGCAAAACGAAGATTATACGTGGATGCTAGATCTATTGCTCCAACCAATGTAAAGGTCAGATCTTTCAAAAATCTTCCCCGAATAAAACCTTTCGTCCATCATCCCATTTAACCTATCCGCCAGGATCTTAGTATAAATCTTATAATCGCTGTTTAGCAAGGAAATAGGGCGATAAGAATCGCATTTTCTGGGACATTTTACAGGCTTCAGAATTAACGAAATTGTGGCTTCCTTCCAGGAGGCTGGCAGGTCCACGTGTTTGACAAATAGCTCATTAAAAAGATTGACTAAAATTCGAGCTAAAGTACCAGCCAAAACTTTGTAGACCTCTTGAGGAATGCCATCAGGGCCTGGGGCTTTCCCCTTTTTTAACTGAGCAATTATATTTCCCACTTCCAGAACGTCTGTTTCTCTATTTAGGAGGTCTGCTTTCTCAGTTGACAAAGAGTTTCCCATGCCCTGTCCTACCCAGTTATTAAGAATTTCTTCAGATGGTGTAAGATCTTCTCGATAGACTTTACTAAAATGGCTTTGAAATACTTGCTCAATTCCTCTACTATCACCTACTCGGTTGCCCGTTTGATCACATATAACTTCCTCAACTCTATTTCTTAGTTGTTCTTTCTTTGCCTTCCATGCAAGAAGTTTGCCACACCATTCGCTATATTCGAAGTGAGCCATCTGACTAACCTCCCATCTCTTTCTCAATCGCTCTTGCAATATGGTGGACAAACTCGCCTTCACCTGTGACAGTTCTTGGAGCCAACTCATCCTGGCCTCATCTTCTATGTTTGAATTGATTAATTTTTTTTCCAAGCAGCGAATCTTCCCCTCCTGTACTGCCACTTCTTTGTAATAGCTCCTCCTCTTCTCTGCCGCTAAAGCCCCAAGTCTGCCCCTTAAGAAGGCTTTATAGGCATCCCACGTGACCCCAGGGGCTGCGGTTCCCCAATTAAATTCAAAAAATTCTTTTGTTTCTATTTTAAGAGCTTGTACTACTTCCTCCTCCAACAAAATTGTACGATCAAGGGTCCATCTAGACTGAGTACCAACCTTACTAACCTCCAATGTAAGCATCACCGCCGAGTGGTCTGACAAGTGTACTCCCACATGTTCAACCTGCTGTATTTCATCCTTCAACTTGCAATCTACTAAAAAGTAATCAATCCTGGACCGATGCCTATATTTCTTATTAAAGAAAGTAAAACCTTTTTGTTCCCCTACTTTCTGCCTCCATATATCCAGCAGACCTAGTTGTTCCATCATTTGCTTAATTAAACTAAGCATCTTAGGGTTAGTCTGAGCTCTACTGTGTATGGATCTATCCAATATTTGATTTAGCACAACATTAAAATCTCCAGCCAAAATAATTGGGTCTGAAGAATTTAAGAGTTCGGCCAACAGATCTTGCAAAGGACCAACTTCATCATGATTTGGCCCATAGTAGCCAGCTAAAGTGAAGGACCGGGCCAAAATCTTTACTTTGGCTACTACCCATCTCCCTGCTTTATCGGATGTATAGGAGTCCAGACTTGCTTAAAAACCTCGCTTAATTAAAATTACCACCCCTTTAGTCACTGCTGCTTGGGCTGTTGATGCAAAATGCGCTACCCATTTAGTTGCTCGAAAGAGCTCCCCTGCCTCCACCTCAGTTAAATGAGTTTCCTGGGCTATAATAATATGAGCTGGGGAATCTTTCAAGTACTGAAGTATTTTCGCCCTCCTACCTCTAACCCGTAGGCCGTTTAGATTCCAGGACAGAATATTTATGAACCCTCCCTTCTTACTACCCATCATCTCTTGCTGCTAAAACATCTGATTCTGAAAACATAAAAAGAGACTCTTGAGGAAACATTTTTTAAATTTGTTCCCACTGCACCCCACCCTGTGCACCCTCCCACCCATAGAGAACCCCCCCCCGTTTTTCCAAGGCCGAAAGGCCATATGGAGTACCCCTCAGAGCATATTACCTCCTAGTGTAGAAAACTACCACCCAGATGAACATTTTTTTTTTTTATTAAGAAAAAGGGAAAAAAGAGGAGAGATTTTTCTTTTTCCTTTTTTTCTTCTTTTTTAGAGAGAAAGCTTTATATACTTCACCACACTTTAACTAAGGCGGGTTTCCTCACACAATATGTACGTTTATTTTCAACTTAATTGTTATTATATTTTCTCTACATAATTTTTCTTCCTTTCCTCCTCTACCCCCCTCTACTTTCTCCCATAGTTTAATCATTTTAATCATTTTAACCTACTTCACTGTAACTCTCTTTTAGCTTTCCCTCGCTAAGCCAAGTAGCAGGGATAAAAAGCATGAAAAAAATTATTTCCGTCAGGTTGAAAAAAATTTTAAGAACTCATCTACTTTCTCACAAGAGTGAAAGATATGCATTTTATTGTCAATCATCACCTTGAAGTACGCAGGGAATCTCAACTGGACTACAGCTCCCAAATTTTTCAGTTGATCCATCCTTTTGTCTAACTCCCATAGCCTGTTCGAAGTGGCAGCTGACACGTCTGATCTAAAATCATATTTTACCCCATCCACTTCTACAAATTTCAGGCTCAAAGCTTTTGACAGTATTTTCTCCTTTAGGGAATACGTTAAAAAATTAAGCAAATTTTTCTGGGCTTTGTCCTATTTGTGTTTAACCTAAACGGGTCTCTGTGCACACGCTGAATGTCCTTACTTATATCCTCTTCAGATTCCTCTAATTGTAACTCTTTTTTGATCAAGCGTACTACGAAGGCTTTGATATCTTCTCCCTCCTTTCCTTCAGGAACCTTCCAAATTTTTATATTGTTTCTCCTCTGAAAATTTTCCACTCTCTCTAAGCTCGCAGACTCTGATAGTTTTAGCTTTGTGATCTCGGCTGAATTTATGCAGATCTTCTCCCTGAGCTCCTTTACCTCCCCCTCCAACAGGCCTGTTCTACTGTTAAGGTCATCCATCTTTCTCTCCAAGGTATCGCAGACTTGTCTTATCTCCCTCTGATTCCCTTCCGAAATCTCAAATCTTGATCTAATCTCAACTGTCAGTGCTTTCAACAGACCACTCAGCGGTAGATCCTCACCCCCTGAGGCCTCTGTGAAAACCAAACCTTGGCCCGGGGCTGCTAAAACTGAACTGAACATATTCTCTTCGGCAGGGAGCCCGGCCAGTATTTGGTACCTATTTGAAGAAGTATTATTACTCCATACTATGTCATCTATAACATTAGTTAAATTTTCGGGGGGAATCACACTCTCAATGATCTTTTCTTTATCTACCTTACTTCCCTCCTCCATCCTACTCTCTGTTAAAATAACAGTTTGAGGCACAGTCTTAAAATAAGCCTTTAGGGAAGGAGTATCCTTAATCTCCTGAGCAGCCTTCCGCTTCTGAACTGCAAGCTTTTTCCCCTTAATCTTTCTTAACGTAACCTTTTCCTCCTCCTTCCCTTCTCCCCCGAGACTTACTACGACCTTACGTTCCCCTCCCTTACCTCCTTTCTCTCCTTTTACTTTTCTCAAGGTATATCGAGGATGAGGGGGGGCGGGGCGATTGCTCCTTACCAATAAGCTGGGGAGAAAACCCGATAGATCTAAAAATCGTTTCCCCTGAAGGAAGCCCTGGAAACCGGCCCTCGTCCAGAAACCCCTTGCTGCGATCCGACGACTCCACCGAGCTCCCGCCTAGAGCACAGCTATCCTCGGGCAAACCTTCCAGCCCGCTGGCTCCGCGACCTCCTTTCCCCCGGAAGGGGATTCTGACTGCCACACCTCTCCCTCTACGGAGCTCCAGGGCGGCCCTCCCCCAAGGTTGTCCCGTTGAAACCTCCACGCTGCTGCCGAACACACTCAACCCCACTGTTCGCAATCCGGCCGAAGATCCGTCCACACAGCACAGCCCCAACCCGTGCCTGGAACCTCGCAGAGAGAAAAGGTCAAGGGAATCGACTCTACTCCGCTCCGCGCCGACCTGCTCACCCAGACATGGTAATTTTGAAAATTTCTCTAGACGCTCTGAGGGTGCTTCCGTGACCTGCTAATCGCTGGCCGCCATGTTCTCCCGTAATTCCTAGGAACATTCTTCCTTGTCTTTGGGTTACAGGCATTTGCATTTTCTTTATTAATTTTACTCTTTCAGAGGTTACTCTTCTTTTTCCCCTCTCAATTTGGTGTCCCAGATATTTAACAGCTGTTGTACAAAACTGCAATTTTTCAGGTGAGACTTTATGCCCTTCCTCGGCCAAAATATTTAATAATGCTATGGAATCAACGACACAGTCCTCTCTGGTGTTCGATGCCACCAATAAGTCGTCGATATACTGCACTAGGACTGAGCTTCCTGGCATCACTAGTTTTTCAAGGCACTTTTTCAATATCTGATTGAAAATAGACGGACTTTCTGTGTACCCCTGAGGAACACGATTCCACACATAGACTTTGTTCTCAAATTTAAATGAGAAAAGATACTGGCTGTCTGGATGCAATGGTATTGAAAAGAACGCTTGACACAAATCAATCACTGTGAACCATCCTGCACTCCAAGGGATCTGGTACAGAATTACTGCAGGATTTGGCACTATAGGACAACATGGTTCCGCAATCTTATTTATTTTCCGCAGGTCCTGAACAATCCTATATTTTCCACTAGGTTTCTTTAGTCCCATGATTGGTGAGTTACATGGGCTACTCATTACTTCTTTCAGTATATTTTGCTCTACCATCCGATTGATTTCTTCAATGACTCCTGCTTTTACTTCTGCACTCATTTTCTACTGTCTGGTATTTGGGAAAATCGCACCTTCCTTTACAGTAATTTTAACTGGGTCTATTTTAGCCATAAGTCCTACTTCCTTTCCTGTGAAATCCCATACTATGGGGTTTATTGTACCTTTTAATTCTTCTGGCAACTCATCTTTTGTTAATACTGAAAACATCTCATCTACTTCTGTACCCTGTTTTGCAATCATAATTTTATACACATGGTCTTCATCTGGTGTCTGAACTGCCACACCATCCGGTGTACAAAAAATTGTACAGTTCATTTTGCACAGCAAATCCCTACCTAATAAGTTTACTGGGCTAGAATCACATACTACAAATTGGTGCATTTCTCTGAAGTTTCCGATTTTAACTTCCATTGGTTCGGTAAGAGGTGTTCTAATCCTTTGATTAGCTACCCCTACTACTTGGATATCTTCACCAGAGAGAGGAAGGTCTGGAATGTCTGGTGTTCTTACAGTAGACCGGGTAGCACCAGTGTCCAAAAGAAAAGTAATATCATTACCTTTCACATTTCCTTCAACATATGGACCTGACTGATCTACCTGTAAGGATGCGCCAAGTACGCACTCCTTCTCCCCCTCTCCTATGCACCGTCATGAACTGTATTGACAGAAATCGTCCTGTAAAAGAAACTGTGATGTTATATAATCATTCTTACCACTTCCTCCTCGATATCCGATGTCTGCACCGTGGTTTGCTCTGCTTACATTACCCTGAATAGGTGCTGGTGGCAACTGACTCTGAGGATTTACACCCTGCTGTGAGTCATTCTGCGTCTGTGGATTTAAATTTTGATTTGGGCCATTATTATTCCGAATCTTTTACATTCATCCTTCCAATGCCCCAATTTTCCGCATCCATGACAAGGAAGTTTCTTTTTAGCTTCTTCTCTACTCATTCGTCCTCTCACTTTTCCACCATTCCCAGAATTACCATTCGTTCCAGAATCCTTTCCTTGATTTTCATTCGGATTATCCAAATTAATTCCCTGTTTCTCGGCCATTTTCACCTGTGCCCACATTACCTTTTCCTGCAATTTCTTGTGCCTATCCTCAATATCATCTCCACAATACTTAGCATATTTCAAAATCTCATCAATGGGCTTACCCTGCCAACACAGCATGTGTTGTTTAATCATCTGACAAATCTCTGGCTTCAAACCGTAAACAAATCAATACACAAACTGACTCATGTTCTTATCTCCAATGTCCTCAAATCCGCTATACTGCTTAAATACTTGCAATAAACGCTCATAATAAGAATGTACCGATTCGCTTGCTTCTTGTGTAGTTCGGTCTATTTTCACCCAATCTGTTTCTTTCGGTGGTATTTTCCCTTTCAGGTAAGTTATCACCTGCTGATACTTTTTCATCACATCATTTGACGGGGCACCTGTTTTTGGGTCTCTAGGATATTCTTCGCTTGGCCAATCCACTGTGATTTTACAATCTGTCCATAAATCTGCAGGTACCACTATGTCAAACAAACCATCCAAATCCTTCAACAATACCTTTGACACCTTCACAAACCTGTCAACCTGCTTGTACCATTCAATTGGTTTTTCTCTCAACTTAGGAAAATCATTCGTAAATGACAAAATATCTTGTCTACTCCATGGGACGTGTACATATCCTCCTCCTGCAACTTCTCGCATTGGGTACATTTGGTCTGCTTTCCCTGTTTCCTTCATCACATATTCAGATACTGTCCTACTTGATCGTGCTTTTTCCTTTTTCTTGGCCCACCTAGTTCTCCATTTATCTAGGTCTCCCCATTTTTGTAAAACTATCATTAATTCCCTTACTTGTAATTTTCTTCCAGAGGCATTCATGTTTTCTAAATCTTTTCCTGAAAATTCTGCTCTATAGGGTTTCTGCAACACCTTTGATCTCCCTATTTCTATTCCCATCTGTAGTGCTAAATTGGATAATTTTTCATGGAATATTCTTACATTTCTTGTGATACTCCTGCACATGAATAATAATTCTTCATCATCATAGGTGTTCAAGCGATCTAGTCCTATATTGCCTGCTATTATTTCTTCTAATTCAACTTTCAATTTATGAATGTCCATTATTTTTGGAGGTGTGCACTGTTTAACTGATTCTTGTGCCCACCTTTCTAAATCTTCAGGGGTGACTATTGTGGCACTTTTCGCTCCTGATGAAGTTACTAGATTTATATCTTTTGAACACCCAGGTGTAGTCCTCTTGGGAGTAATATTGACAGAATCTCGAATGGGTAAATCCATCAATGATATTGTGGATTCACTGTCACTAAAGTGATCTTCAACCATTACTACTGCTTCAGGGTTTGTAGCGTTTACAGGAGTAGGTGCAAGTATCGGTGGAGGACAGTTTCCCTGACTTCCATATAATGGAACTACTGGACCAATTGTTACAGGTATGGTCAATGAGTCAGGATGCACTTTTATCTGTGTTATTTTCTGTATTAATTCTGCTCTGGTTTTCTCTAGGGCTTCCCTCTCTTTGTCGTGAAGTATTCTACTAGGGGTGAATTCATGCATTACCTGTGGTACTAATGGAGTTTTTATTGGTGGTGCACTTGGGGTGCATCCACTTGTTCCTTCCTGATATGGTGGGGGGTTCCTTAACATTTCCTCCATAAATTCGTCTTCAGAGTCGTCACTTCTCATTAAATGTTTTGTCTTTTCTGTGCATTTACTTCCTAATTTCTCCTCTGCTGTTAACAATGGATATAATCCTTCTGTAACCATTGTCCTTCTCCATTGTTTCATCTGACTGTCCCTAGATTCATGTTGGTTCCTGGGAAAGAATCCTCGATAACCCCTGTTACTCCTGAATCGGTCACGCTCAAATGCTTCAGTTTCCCATTCCTCTAAAGCTTCATATTGAGTTAATCTAGGTCTGGGTTCTAAGTCATTCATCCTCAATCTCAAGTTTTGCAGAATTCGCCCATTGAACGTGCCATTCTCGGGAAATGCTAGTATTCCATCATTTTTGGTATATTCTATCCAATTCTCCATCCATACACAAGTATGATAACCTCTCTCCATCATCATAAATGAAGCGGGCGTTTTAGCTGGTGGAATGATAATTCCTTCTCTAGTTTTGATTGGTTTGTCCTTTTTAAAATAATTCTTAATCTTTTGTAACAATGACATTTTTCTCTTTTCTCCGTACATCTTGGGTAAGTACCGATGTATAAAATTATACTCTGCAAAGCCTAAATATCTCCTATCCGGACGAGTTCCTGTTAAAGTCGGATCGCGTTTTAACATATAATCCTTTCTCCACTAAGAATTTCGCTTCTATAATTTCGACCAACCAAATGTCTCCTATCGTTTATTTCCGAACCAATCCTAGCGCGGCCTTTCTGTGACGTTTTTCTGTCAACCCCTCCTTTACAATCTGCGCTTTTCTGTCCCTCGCTGATTCAACCAATCCCAGCGCGGCACCTGTGACGTCAGTACTACTCCTGACTACTGACCCCTCCTTTACAAGAGGCTTTCCACACCCGCTGATTCAACCAATTCCAGCGCGGCGTTTTGTGATGTCAGCTCCCTCTCCGGCAACTGACCTTCCCTTTACAAAATCTTACGCAAACTTATTTTCTCTACAATTCTTAATTAAATTTCAGTAACAACATAAAACATTCGCTATCGTGCCAGTTTCTCTAAATTCGAAAAAGATAGTTTCTCTCACACTTAGTAAAACCCTTTCCGTTTACTAACATACACTACGAGTAAAACCCTTCCGTTTACTCTTCAAACAAACTCCAGAAGTACCTGTTACTTCTTCAATGTTACCCTTTCTAGGTGATATAACATCAAATTTTCACCAGCGTACTCTTTTGCTATTACTCACACGCATAGAGTCCCTAACGAGTACTGATAGCCCTGCTTAACTTTTCAGTACTATTTCTGCCTGGCAGATAACCTCACTGCAGTATGGCTTCCACTTACCATCCGCTATTCTTTTTACCCCGGGGTATTCTGGACAACATAAAACTAAACTCTAAATACGCGGATGTTAGTTCATAAAAATAAAATTCTCATTACCCAATTAACAAAGAGTAACCATCCTCTGATTACCAGAAAATTGATCCAGCACGATATTAGCAAAAAGCATTCATACACAAAACACTCACTTGGGCCCATACATTCATACTACGCTAATACTTACGCTGGGGTGTCAGTTATACTCTTTTATCAAAAATCCCTGCTACCAATTACCTTCTGATTGAAGAGTAATGACTTATCAATGAATCCTTTGCTAATTGGGAAATTTAGCAGAGTAAAATACAGAACCACACGGTACTTAATCGCAATACCCAAGATAAAGCATAGAAATGATTATTGCTAATCAATGACGGTCCCTTAGAAAAGGAGAGGATAGAGACAGCAGCGCAACTAAAGGTTGCATTATATTTACCTAAGTGTGAGAACCAAACCCCTTGGCCAAGGAGTTGGAAAGAATAGGTCCCAGGAAGGATGAAGAGCAAAGACCTCCTCCAAGTTTCAGGACAGGACCGGTGACCTCTCTATAACGACGCCTGCGCCGTTCCCCTCTCTGATGCTCGACTTCTCCTCGATTTCTCCAGTGTCTCCCGTCTAATGGACTCCGCCACCCCCTCCTCAGGACCTCTTCTGGACATGTTAACATAGTGAAATCAGAGTCCCTGCAATATGAGTCTTTTCATTCTTTACAATTTTCTTTAAGCGAGGTCATCAAGGCTATAAAAATGAGTGCGGGGGGTAAAGCACCGGGTCTGGATGGTGTCCCGGTTGATCTTTTTAAGTCTAATTTAGAGTTATGGGGACCTCTGCTGACCCGGTTTTTAACGCATGTGGTGTTCGTGGTTTTATCCCTACCTGGTATGATTCTATTATCGTCCCAATTTTTAAAAAAGGAGATAGGGACAACCCAGCCTGCTACCGCCCAATTTCCCTGCTAGATTCGACAATTAAAATAGTAGGTAGGATATTACTTGAAAGATTGCAAGATTGGGCAGAAGATCATGCCATTATTAGTGATTTACAATATGGATTTCGTAAAGGTCGGGGTACGATTGAACAAGGTCTTAACTTATCTATCATTTTAGAAAAATATAATAGGGCAAAAAATGAAAATTTGTTTTTAACTTTTGTTGATTTCACCACGGCTTTTGACTGTGTGATCCATGAAAAGCTTTGGCAACTTCTAAATGGAATGGGTGTGGATATTGTAATTATTGCATTTTTAAAACAGCTTTATTCACGGGCACAAGCCAGGGTACGATATGGGAGGAACGGTGAATGTACTAAGCACTTTCAAGTGGGAAAGGGTGTTAGGCAGGGATGTATACTTGCACCGTTCCTCTTCACACTTTATATAAATGGTTTGGAACAAAAGCTCGTGCAGGAGTGCAGGGACTTGCCGATGATTAATACTCGTCCGGTCCCTGCCCTCTTGTACGCGGATGATGCAGTATTAATCTCACGTACCCCACTAGGCCTCCAAAGGGTAGTCAACTCGTTTGTTAATTTTATGTCCGGCCTAGGTTTGATTGTAAATTGTTCTAAAACTTTTACAATGTTTTGTGGCCCCAAAAGTATAAAGAACATCAGGACCCTTTTTATAGATTCAAAGCCTATAGAGAATATTAATTTTTTTCGTATTTGGGAATATTATTTGACTTTAGGGGAAATTGGCTCCAAGCGGTTAAAACACGGAAGTTGCTTTTTATCAATTCGATTATGGCTCTTCTTAAATTTAGCAGGAAAATGGGGAAACGATCACCGGCGGTTTTAATCGAAATATATAAGGCTAAATGTGTGGCAATTGCAACATATGGGGCGGGCCTTTGGGGGCATGTTAACGTTAGTATATTACAGGTGGCTGAAAATAGATTTCTTAAATCTCTTTTAGGGATCCCGCAAAGTACTTCAAATGCGATTTGCCATCTCGAACTGGGTATGTTATACCTTGAAGATATTATAAAAATCCAACCATTGATGCTGTGGTATAAAGTGTGGACCGCGGATGAGACCGAGTTTAATCGATCTGTTTTGAAAGATGCATTGAGCTTGGACAGGAAAGGACGTATCAGTTGGTTGGAATATATTAAAATTTTTCTAACTAATCTGGGGTATATAAAAATTTTAATTACCCAGAATCTATGCATGATGTTTCAAGAAAGGAATTTAAAGCCACTTGTCTACGTTATCTTGGTGATCAAAGAGCCTTGCTAGAAGCTAAAAAGGTTTCTGTAATGGCACACTACGTGATAACACCGTTGCCCAAAATACAACCATATATTTTATTGATAATGAACGATTATGAGAGATTTTTATTGACGCGTTTTAGACTGAATATTTTCTTTCGTTTGGTTAGTTTCCCGTACAGAATGATTGGTCTAAACACTTATGTAAATGTCCATGTGACGATATTGCCGCACAATCCACTTTGCACATCGTGTTTTTTTGTAAATTTTATATTAATGCTAGACGGAAGTGGATATTACCAATTTTAAGAAAAACGGTCAAAGACATTGCCTATCTGCTTTCGTAATGTTGCAAATTTTAGATGATGTTTTAGTTATTGCTTCAATGATTGAATTTTTAAAAGATGTTTCTAAACTTCGTAAAACCATGATTATGTAGATGGGATCAGATTTTAATGGTCTTGAGTTGCTTAGAATTTTTATGTGATGTACTTTTATGGTAAACGTTTGTTCACCGAATAAAGTCTTTTGAAATTGAAATTGACTTCATTTGGCAGGCACACAGGACAAATGCGCAGAACCACTGTCTCTCGAGTTTTCAGATCACCAACCCAGGCCCAAGTTTACGAACTAATATAAGTATAAGAAGAAAATATTAAAATCACAAATAAAATGTTTCACTGTATGCCCACTCTTTCTACTCTATTCCCATTTAATTATAAATTCTATCCCCCATTAGTAGCATTAAGAAACGACAGTTTAAGAATGACATGAGAGCAAGCTGAAGCATGTGAAAACATCAAGCAGCCATTTTAATGCACACTGCGCAGAAGCAGAGTTTTCCCACCAGGCAAGAAAAGACGTCACAACACGTGATATGGTTAGGACATGCGCAGAACGTTTCCCGCGCTTTAGTGGCCATTTTGGATTACGGACAAGCGTTATTCATTAGTAAAACACATAGGCAAGCGTCCTCACTATTCATGTAGTGTATGAAAAGGTTAGTATAGACAGTACAAGTTTTAATAAATTAATAGTCTGAGGAGGTTGTTTTCGAGCAAGTCTCATTTGTGAGTCCTTGCTCCATCAACGTCTTTCTTTGCTTAGTGGGAAACTCCTGCTTTTGCGCAGTATGCATTAAAATGGCTGCTTGATGTTTTCACATGCTTCAGCTTGCTCTCGTGTTATTATTAATTTGTTGTTTCTTAACGCTACTAATGCGGGATAGAATTTATAATTAAATGGGAATAGAGTAGAAAGAGTGGGTATACAGTGAAACATATTATTTGTGATTTTAATATTTTCTTCTTTGACTTTTATCAGTTCGTAAACTCAGGCCTGGGGTTGGTGATCTGAAACTCGAGAGACAATGATTCTGCGCATGTCTTTTGCCTGGCTGCCAAAGAATAAAGATGAAGTCAACCTGGACGTCGTCCAAGGCCGCGACCTAATGACCCACAATGATATATTCACGTTGTTCCTGTTGTCTTTGCAACTATGTACATGAAAATTGAATACATTTGTCGTGAGACGGGTGGGAAATAAAGCAAATGTATTCAATTTGATGGGCGGTATTTTAAAACAATGGTCTTCAGAATTCGAACCAAAATCAATATGGTGTGAGGATCAACCCCCTGTCCCTGTACAATCAGAAATAGTGGTCCCATATTTTGTCAACATTAAGGGGAGGTTCATGGGCGTAGAAGGGTATAATAGATATAGAATTAGCTAATTAGTTAGCTTCTAGCTCCAGACTGCCAAGCTGATCGATTGCAGACTGAACCGCTGTCCAGAGAGGTCCTGAGGAGGGGGCGGCGGAGTCCATTAGAAGGAAGATACGGGGAGTCGAGGAGAAGCTGAGTATCAGAGAGGGGAATGACGCAGGCGTCATTGTAGAGAGGTCACCGGTCCTGTCCTGAACCTGGAGGAGGTCTTTGCTCTTCATCCTTCCTGGGTCCTATCTTTCCAACTCCTTGGCCAAGGGGTTTGGTTCTCGCACTTTAGGTAAATATACCTGCAACCTTTAGTTGCGCTGCTGTCTCTGTCTTCTCCTTTTTGAGGGACCGTCATTAATGAAATTATATTCTATGCTTCATCTTTGATATGCGATTAAGTACCATGTGGTTCTGTATTTTACTCTGCTAAATCTTTAGATAAACATTTTAAAACTTCCTGACTCAGTGGTTATTTCAGGATTATGTACTTTAATGAATGTCACTCATTTTAAACTTCCCAATTAGCAAAGGATTCATTGGTAAGTCATTACTCTTCAATCAGAAAGGTAATTGGTAGCAGGGATTTTGATAAAGAGTACAACTGACACACCAGCGTAAGTACTAGCGTAGTATGAATGTATGGGCCCAAATGAGTATTTTGTGTATGAGTGCTGTTTGCTAGTATCGCGCTGGATCACACCCGTGAATGAACAATGAACTGTTTAAAAATAAAGTATCGGAAAGAAGATACAAATGAAGACTACCAAATGTATGGGTAATGTCCTGAATCCGTGAGAAAGGATGGAACTATGAACATTCCTAAGAAAACTGGTTTGAACAAGGATAGTTATAATGAAATGCATGTCACCTCCAAATGGACCAATTAAAGTGAATCTTGCCTCCAGAGAGGGGAACGGTGCAGGCGTCGTTATAGAGAGATCACCAGTCCTGTCCTGATCCTGAAGGAGGTCTTTGCTCTTCATCCTTCCTGGGTCCTATCCTTTCCAACTCCTTGGCTAAGGGGTTTGGTTCTCGCATTTAGGTAACTATACTGCAACCTTTAGTTGCGCTGCTGTCTCTATCCTCTCCTTTCCTTAAACACCGTCATTTATTAGCAAAAATTATTTTTATGCCTTTTCTTGGGAATTTCGATCAAGTACCGTGTTTTCTGTATTTTACTCTGCTAAAACTTTAGATAAACATTTTTAAACTTCCTGACTCAGTGGTTATTTCAGGATTATGAACTGTAATGAATGTCACTCATTTTAAACTTCCCAATTAGCAAAAGATCCATTGGTAAAGTTATTACTCTTCAATCAGAAGGTAATTGGTAGCAGGGATTTTGAAAAAGAGTATATCTGACACCCAGCATAAGTATTAGTGTAGTATGAATGTATGGGCCCAAATGAGTGTTATGTGTATGAATGCTGTTTGCTAATATCGCGCTGGATCAGTTTTCTGGTAATCAGAGGATGGTTACCTTTTTGTTAATTGGGTAATGAGAATTTTATTTTGTATTTTTATGAACTAACATCCGCTTATTTTAGAGTTTGTTTTATGTTGTCCAGAATACCCCGGGGATAAAAGAATAGCGGGTGGCAAGTAGAAGCCATACTGCAGTGAGGTTATCTGTCAGGCAGAAATAGTACTGAAAAGTTAAGCAGGACTTTCAGTACTCGTTAGGGACTCTATGCGTGTGAGTAATAGCAGAAGGAGTACGCTGGTGAAAATTTGATGTTATATCACCTAGAAAGGGTAACATTGAAGAAGTAACAGGTATTTCGGAAGCTTGTTTGAAGAGTAAACGGAAGGGTTTTACTCGTAGTGTATGCTTTTAGTAAACGGAAAGGTTTTACTAAGTGTGAGACAAAACTATCTTTTTCAGAATTTAGAGGAACTGGCACGATAGCGAATGTTTTATGTTGTTACTGAAATTTAATTAAGAATTATAGAGAAAATAAGTTTTGCGTAAGATTTTTGTAAAGGGAGGGTCAGTTGCCGGAGAGGGAGCTGACGTCACAAAACGGCGCGCTGGGATTGGTTGAATCAGCGGGTGGAGAGAGACTCTTGTAAAGGAGGGGTCAGTAGTCAGGAGCAGTACTGACGTCACAGGTGCCGCGCTGGGATTGGATGAATCAGCGAGGGACAGAGAAGCGCAGATTGTAAAGGAGGGGTTGACAGAAAAACGTCACCAAAAGGCCGCGCAAGGATTGGTTCAGAAATAAAAGTTAGCAGACATTTGATTGGTTGAAATTAAAAAAGCGAAATTCTTAGCGGGTAAAGGATTGCATGTTAAAGAGCGATCCGACTTTAACAGGAACTCGTCCAGATAGGAGATATTTAGGCTTTGCAGAATATAATTTTATACATCGATATTTGCCCAAGATGTACGGAGAAAAGAGAAAGATGTCATTTTTACAAAAGATTAAGAATTACTTTAAAAAGGACAAACCAATCAAGACTAGGGAGGGAATTATTATTCCCCCAGCCAAAACGCCCGCTTCATTCATGATGATGGAGAGAGGTTACCATACTTGTATATGGATAGAGAATTGGATAGAATATACCAAAAATGATGGAGTACTAGCATTTCCCGAGAATGGCACGTTTAATGGGCGAATTCTTCAAAATTTGAGATTAAGGATGAATGACTTAGAACCCAGACCTAGATTAACGCAATATGAAGCTTTAGAAGAGTGGGAAACTGAGGCGTTTAAACGTGACCGATCTCGAAGTAATGGGAGTTATCCAGGATTTTTCCCCAGATATTTACGTGAGAATAGGGAAGGTCAGATGAAGCAATGGAGAAGGGCAATGCTTACTGAGGGACTGTATCCACTATTCACAGAAGGAGAGAAATCAGGAGGCAAGTGTACAGAAAAGACAAAACATTTAATGAGAAATGAGGATTCTGAAGATGAGTTTATGGAGGAAATGTTAAGGAACCCCCCACCATATCAAGAAGGGTCAAGTGGATGCCCTCCAAGTGCACCACCACAAACTCCATTAGTACCGCAGGTTATGCATGAATTCACCCCGACTAGATTACTTCATGACAAAGAAAAGGAAGCTTTAGAGAAAACTAGAGCAGAATTGATTAAGAAAATAACTCAGATAAAGGTACATCCTGATTCATTAACTATTCCTGTAACAATTGGTCCAGTAGTTCCATTATATGGTACTCAAGGAAATTGCCCTCCATTGATACCTGCACCTACTCCTATGAAACCTCCTGTGAATCCTCCAAAACCTGAAGCTCCAGTTATAATTGAGGATCAATTTAGTGATTGTGATTCCACAATATCTCTCATGGACTTACCTATCAGAAGTCCAGTAAAGGGCACTCCCAGAAAAGAGGTACCTGAGTGTTCGAAAGATGTGAGTTTAATAACTTCATCGGGGCAAAGAGTGCCACCATAGTAACACCTGAAGATTTAGAAAGGTAGGTACACGGATCAGACAAGCTGTGCACACCTCCAAAAATACTGGATATCCATAAATTAAAAGTTGAATTAGAAGAAATAATAGCAGGTAATGTAGGATTAGATCGTTTAAATACCTATGATGATGAAGAATTATTATTCATGTGCAGGAGTATCACTAGAAATTTAAGATTATTTCACGAAAAGCTGTCCAATCTAGCCCTACAGATGGGAATAGAAATAGGGAGATCAAAAGTATTGCAAAAACCTTACAGAGCGGATTTTTCAGAAAAAGATTTAGAAAACATGAATGCCTCTGGAAGAAAATTACAAGTAAAGGAATTAATGATAGTCTTACAGAAATGGGGAGACCTAGATAAGTGGAGAACTAGGTGGGCCAAGAAAAAGGAAGAAGCTCGATCAAGTAGAACAGCATCAGAATATGTGATGAAAGAGACAGAAAAGGCTGACTAAATGTACCCAATGCGAGAAGTTGCGGGAGGAGGATATGTGCATGTCCCTTGGAGTAGACAGGATATTTTATCATTTACGAATGATTTCCCAAAGCTGAGAGAAAAGCCAATTGAATGGTACAAGCAGGTTGAGAGGTTTGTGAAGGTGTCGAAGGTATTATTGAAGGATTTGGATGGTCTGTTTGACATAGTGGTACCTGCCGATTTAAGGACAGATTGTAAGATCACAGTCGATTGGCCAAGTGATGAGTATCCTAGAGACCCAAAGACAGGTGCCCCGTCAAGTGATGTAATGAAAAAGTATCAGCAGGTGATAACTTACCTGAAAGGGAAAATACCACTAAAAGAAACAGATTGGGTGAAAATAGATCGAACCACCCAAGAAGCCAATGAATCGGTACATTCTTATTATGAGCGATTATTACAGGTGTTTAAACAGTATAGTGGGTATGAGGACATTGGAGACAAGAACATGAGTCAGTTCGTGTATCGATTTGTTTATGGTTTGAAGCCTGAGATTTGTCAGATGATTAAACAGCATATGCTGTGCTGGCAAGGGAAACCTATCGACGAAATTTTGAAATATGCAAAATATTGTGGAGACGATATTGAGGATAAGCACAAGAAATTACAGGAAAAAGTGATGTGGGCACAAGTGAAAATGGCTGAGAAACAGGGAATTAATTTAGATAATCCAAATGAGAAAGGAAAGGACTCTGGAATGAATGATGATTCTGGGAATGGTGGAAGAATGAGAGGACGAATGAGTAGAGAAGAAGCTAAAAAGAAATTTCCTTGTCATGGATGCGGAAAATTGGGGCATTGGAAGGACGAGTGTAAAAAGATTCGAAATAATAATGGCCCAAATCAAAATTTAAATTCACAGACGCAGAATGACTCACAGCAGGGTGTAAATCCTCAGAGTCAGTTGCCACCTCCACCTGTTCAGGGTAATGTACGCAGAGCAAAGCACGGTACAGACATCGGATACCCAGGAGGAAGTGGTAAGAATGATTATATAACATCACAATTTCTTTTGCAAGACGATTTTTGTCAATTTAACTCATGACGGTGCCTAGGAGAGGGGAAGAAGGAGTGCGTACTTGGCGCATCCTTACAGGTAGATCAGTCAGGTCCATATGTTGAAGGGAATGTAAAAGGTAATGATATTACTTTTCTTTTGGACACTGGTGCTACCCGGTCTACTGTGAGAACACCAGACATTCCAGACCTTCCTCTCTCTGGTGAAGATATCCAAGTAGTAGGGGTAGCTAATCAAAGGATTAGAACACCTCTTACCGAACCAATGGAAGTTAAAATCGGAAACTTCAGAGAAATGCATCAATTTGTAGTGTGCGATTCTAGCCCAGTGAATTTATTAGGTAGGGATTTATTGTGCAAAATTAACTGTACAATTTTCTGCACGCCGGACGGTGTGGCAGTTCAGACCCCAGATGAAGACCATGTATATAAAATTATGGTTGCAAAACAAGGTACAGAAGTAGATGAGATGTTTTCAGTATTAACAAAAGATGAGTTGCCCGAAGAATTAAAAGGTACAGTAAACCCCATAGTATGGGATTTCACAGGAAAAGAAGTAGGACTTATGGCTAAAATAGACCCAGTTAAAATCACTGTAAAAGAAGGTGCGATTTTCCCAAATACTAAACAGTACAAAATGAGTGCAGAAGTAAAAGCAGGAGTCATTGAAGAAATAAATTGAATGGTCAAACAAAATATACTGAAAGAGGTAATGAGTAGTCCATGTAATTCACCAATAATGGGTTT
Organism: Calotriton arnoldi; assembly: GCA_963921515.1. NCBI lineage: Eukaryota > Metazoa > Chordata > Amphibia > Caudata > Salamandridae > Calotriton > Calotriton arnoldi. The sequence goes on from CAWUFW010000859.1 coordinate 2,915,632, forward strand.
AAAGAAACCTAGCGGAAAATATAGGATTGTTCAGGATCTGAGGAAAATCAATAAGATTGTGGAACCATGTTGTCCAATAGTGCCAAATCCTGCAGTAATTCTATACCAGATCCCTTGGAGTGCAGGATGGTTCACAGTAATTGACCAATGTCAAGCGTTCTTTTCAATTCCATTGCACCCATACAGCCAATATTTATTTTCATTTAAATTTGAGAATAAAGTCTATGTGTGGAATCGTGTTCCTCAGGGGTACACAGAAAGTCCTTCTATTTTCAATCAGATACTGAAAAGGAGTCTTGAGAAATTAGTGATGCCAGGAAGCTCAGTCTTAGTACAATATATCGACGACTTATTAGTGGCGTCGAACACCAGAGAGGACTGTGTTGTTGATTCCATAGCACTCTTAAATCTTTTGGCAGAGGAAGGGCATAAAGTCTCACCTGAAAAGTTACAATTCTGTACAACAGCTGTTAAATATCTGGGACACCAAATTGAGAGGGGAAAAAGAAGAGTAACCTCTGAAAGAGTAGAATTAATAAAGAAAATGCAAATGCCTGTAACCTAAAGACAAGTGAGAATGTTCCTAGGAATAGTAGGTTACTGTCGACAATGGATACCAAGTTTTTCCATGTTGGCTAAGCCCTTAATTAACATGACGAAAAAGAAAGCAAAGGACCCTGTTGAGTGGGATGATGAAAGTGTAGAAGCATTTGTAAAATTGAGAAACGCCCTTTGTTCAGCACCTGCCTTAGGCATGCCTGATTTTAAAAGAGAATTTGCATTATTCTGTCATGAAAGAGAAAATTGTGCACTTTCCGTCCTAACTTAGAGACACGGATTAGACAGACATCCTATAGCATATTTTTCTGCTACATTGGACCCCGTAGCAGCCGCGTTGCCAGGATGTTTAAAAGCAGTGGCAGCTACTTGTTTGAGCATTGAACAAAGTGAGTCAATTGTGATGGGACATCCTGTAAAAGTGTATGTTCCACATGCTGTTGTGATTCTGTTGACAAGAACCCGAACTCAGCATCTTACTCCTAGTCGGCTGACTAAATATGAGAGAATAATAATGGGTGCTGAAAATGTGACCATGGTAAGGTGTACTATAATAAATCCAGCAACCTTACTACCGGACCCATATCATGAGACAATTAAAGATGACGAAGAAGATGAACATGATTGTGTACAGATTACAGAATTATGTACAAAACCACGCCCAGATATTGAGGAGCAGCCTCTTAAAAAGCCAGACAGGGAGCTATTTGTTGATGGTTCATGTCAAAGACATGAAGATGGTAAACTAACTGCTGCCTATGCGGTATGTGAATTAACTGGAATAGTCGAAGCATCCTATTTACCAGGAGTCAAATCTGCACAAGTAGCTGAATTGATTGCATTGATAAAAGCTTGCAAAATTGGGAGGAATCAGAGAGTAACTATATTTACTGATAGTCAATATGGTTACGGGGTTGTGCATGATTTTGGCCAATTATGGATGCAGAGGGATTTCATGACTTCTTCAGGATCCCCCATTAAAAATGGACAATTTGTAAGAGAATTGCTGGAAGCAATACAATCACCAAAAGAATTGGCTGTGGTGAAGTGTGCTGCACACCAGTCAGGAAATGACTGGGTGGTAGTCGGCAACAGATATGCAGATCTGGTGGCTCAACATTGTGCTAAAACCAGAATGTCAGTCAATAAGAGGGTGGAAAGAATGGGAATCAGCTGTCAACTTATGCTGTATATGCCACCTGAAACTTGGAATGATGTCAAGAAATTGCAAGATGAGGTTGATGAGAGTGAAAGGAATTTGTGGATCAAAGTAGGGTGTTCCCAGAGAAGAGATGATGAAGTGTGGATCAGTGCTGATGGCAGACCAGTCATGCCGGACTGTTTGCTCTCACAAATGGCCAGAATGTATCATGGAGACACACACGTAGGGAGAGATGCAATGATTAGGCTGTTCAGACAAAATTGGTACAATCCCAAATTCAGGGCTGTTGCAGAGAGTCTTTGCCAGAGATGTCTAACTTGCCAGATGCATAATCCGGGGAGAAAGACAGTGATTGGATTTGGGAAAATTGGAAAGGCAGAGGGTCCATTTATGAGACTTCAGTTTGATTTCATACAGTTACCACCATGCAGAGGGCTGAAATATGTACTAGTCATAGTGTGCCTGTTTTCAAAGTGGGTGGAGGCTTACCCTACTAGAAGAAATGACAGCATTACAGTTGCAAAACTATTGCTACGAGAACTCATACCAAGGTTCGGTTTTCCAGTAACTTTGGAGACAGATAGAGGAAAACATTTTAATAGCGAAGTGATCCAGATAATATGTGAAGCATTCCAAATCAAACAAAAACTGCACTGTGCATATCGCCCAGAGACTTCTGGAGTGGTTGAACAATTGAATGGCACTATAAAGTCAAGACTGGGAAAAATGTGTGCATCAACATCATTAGAATGGCCAGATGCATTGCCAATTGTTTTAATGGGACTCAGAAGCATACCTGACAGAACCACAGGATTGAGCCCCCATGAAATAATGATGGGAAGAGCAATGAGACAAACACATGTTCCCACAAACAAACTGGTGAATATATCTGATGATATGGTGCTGTACTATTGTAAAGGATTGGCTGACCTAGTGCGTTCTATCTCTCACCAGTTTGGAGAAGACGCAGTTTCCAGGCAGCCTGAACTAGAACATGATCTGAATCCTGGTGATTGGGTGGTAGTGAAGAATCACACCAGAGAAAAGTGTCTATCACCCAGATGGAGCAGACCTTGTCAAGTCATATTGATCACAAATACAGCAGTGAAGTGTGCAGGATTTCCTAATTGGATTCACGTAAGCCACACTAAGAGAGTACCAGATCAAGAGGAAGAAAATCCTCAGACAACGCCAATCACTGAAGAAGCTGAAGGTTGCCAAGCTGAAGGATCTCAGGTTCGAGATTCAAGAGAGGCTGACGGAGAACAACCGAGCACAAGTCATGATTGGATACCGTGGTAGAAGTTCCTGAAGTATACCACAGAACAAGAAGTCAAGCAAAGTTGGAAGAGATTGAAGAAGATCAGATAGGTGAAGAAGAAGCAGTTCAGGATCAAGAAGAAAAGCCAGTAAAAGATCCTGAACAACATCAGATAGGGATAGAAAATTGGACTAAAAACAGTGAAGATCTAATAGACTTTGAACAGGGACAGACAGGTTTAGAAGAATCCGGTCAGGCTGCAGAAGTTCACAGTGCAATAAGCCCTGATCAGAACCAGTTAGATCAAAAAGAATACACAGAAGAAAAAGAGATCGATAAAAATGAACATAAAGAAATAAACAAAGAACAAGGTCAAGAATTTGAAAGTCATAGTGGAGCTGCTGAAGAGAAACCGATCAGACCTGATAAAGAACAAACAAAAGAAGCAGTAATCAAAGAAAACGAAGCAGTACTAAGCAGTGAAAATAACGAGATCCCTGAAGACGAAAATAAAGAAACAGTGCCAACACAGAAAACAAGAAAAGGAGATCATTGGCCAAGTGTCATTAAAAGAGTAAAGTACCACATAACAACCAGAAGTGAAGATCCAGATCAAGTGCTTGAAGTAACAAGTCAAACTGATCAAGAGAAAAAGTCAGGAAAAAGAAAAAGCAAAAGACTGAAACTTGTGAATAACAAATTCAAAGGTCCTGACTGGACTTATATCATTCTTGAAGATTTTGAAAGCTCAGAGTCAAGTGACAGTGGTGGCGAAGGAACAAGTGCAGAACTAACGTACGAAGAAGAAACAAGACCACCCTGACTAAACAAAAGAATCGCCTAAAGAAAAGAAGAAAAGATAAGAAGAGCAATCTTCCTTGTCGAAAAATGCCTGACGATAGAATTGCTGGAAGACCAAAACGAAAATGTTGCAGAAGATGCTGTGCAATTTGCATATGTAGTCTAGTATTGGTGCTTACAGTATGGTTAGTCCTGATTGTAGCAGTTCCTTACCTGATGATAATAGATAAAAAGATTAATAATGAAACTATAGGGAGGACAGCAAACATGAAGGGCATTAGAGTAGAACTAATGGCAGAAGATGAGGCAGAAATTCATCACGAAATAGCTGATAACGAGACTAGTTTAAACGTTTTCACAAAGTTATTGTTTCAGTATGTAGACACCATGGAAGTTAGTAATTGTTATGTCTGTATGAAGTTACCCGAATCAGTAGCAGAAGGTCTAACATATCATCACTTACCACTGACATATGGCATCTCATGTAGTGTATTAACAAGTTTATTTTATAGAACAGGTAGACTGCAGTATTATTATTCAAACTTAGATGTGATATTTTCTGAGGTTCCGATTCGCAAGAGTATGAACCCAGTGCTTAGTAGTCAAGACGCACAGTTTATGGGAGAATTTTTCTTAACAATGAAATCAATAGACATAACACATGCACATAGACACAATCTAACATGTTCTTTACTTGAAGAAGAAAAGATATTTTTGAACTTAGTAGAAGATAGAAGACAGGATTTTCAAAAGAAAGCTTCTGAGCATAAGGCTCATTTGCCACCTTGGGCTGAGAAAGAGGGGAGTTACACACCTGGCAAAGCTCAAGCTGCTATGGCTCTGGATTTCGTAAAGACAGGAAAAATTTGTCTTCATAGGTTAAAGACTGACTATAACAATGTTTTCATCGGTACCAGTGAATGTGAACACAATTTCTTAATTCTTGGAGGTTGGGGAATCAAAGGAGGAACAGATTCAGTTTTTCCTGGAATCTATTATGTGTGTGGGAATAAGGCTTACTTTAGGCTTCCTGCACGGTGGTATGGAAGTTGTTATTTTGGAATAGTTTTTCCAAAAATATACCACGTAAAAAGAAACACTGGGAACAATGAAAACAATAGCGAATTAACACGTAGTAAAAGAGCTAGTTTTTCTGAAATAGTAGGTGATATATTCGGTGCATTGATACCTTCAGTGGGAATAATTCTGAACTCAAGGAAAATATGTAAATTGTCTACAGTGGTTGATCGTTTATCAACGGATACTGCTGGAGGTTTTTTAATGATTAATGCAGAGATGGTTGCGATTAGATCTATGGTGATGCAAAATCGACTTGCTCTTGATATTATATTGGCAAAAGAGGGCGGAGTCTGTAAATTATTGAAGACGAAACACTGTTGCACTTATATTCCTGATAAGAGTGCAGAAATTGGAACGTATATACAGAATATAACAAAACTTGAGAATGAACTTAAACCACTGGAAGTTGATAGTGTATGGGAAAGATTGACAAATAGTATATCGTCAATTGGAACCTGGTTTTCTAATGTAGGGAAAGGACTTATAGGTCAAATATTAATACCCTTAGCAGGAATAGCAATAATAGTACTGGCAATAACAATATGGTGTAAATGTTGTAGAAAGAATGGAACATATAATGTGACAGGAAAAGGAAAGAAGAGGAAACTAGATGAAATCGAACTTGAAGAATGGAGAAGTGAATTATACAAGAAATTAAAAGGAGATTGTAAGAATAGAAAATGTAAAAATGAGAATGAAGTAATTTGCTAGAAGTTGGCATCTGATTGAGGGTAGTTTTTGATGGCTCAGAAACGCCATCAGAGAGGGTATTGATGGAGCAAGGTTTCATAAGCGAAACTTGCTTGTATTCAATCCTCCTCAAAGTATTAATTTATTAAAACTTGTATTGTTAATACTAACCTTTGCATTCACAAACACAAGAGGGATAGAAGCTTGCCTATGTGTTTTACTAATGAATAACGCTTGTCTGTAATCCAAAATGGCCGCTAAAGCGCGGGAAACACAATGCGCATGTCGCAACCTGATCACATGGTGTGACGTCTTTCTTTGCTTGGTGGGAAACTTCTGCTTCTGCGCAGTGTGCACTAAAATGGCCGCTTAATGTTTTCACATGCTTTAGCTTGCTCTCATGTCATTACTAAATTGTCGTTTCTTAACGCTACTAATGCGGGATAGAATTTATAATTAAATGGGAATAGAGTAGAAAAAGTGGGCATACAGTGAAACCTTTTATTCTGTGATTTTAATGTTTTCCTCTTGCATTTTATTAGCTCGTAAAACTTGGGCCTGGGTTGGTGACTTGAAACTCGAGAGACAGATGGTTCTGCGCATGTGTCCTGTATGCCTGCCAAAGAGAAGTCAACTTGGACGTCTCCCAAGGCCACAACCCATTGGCCGAAGATGCTGTACTTTATGTTTCCTATTGACAAATCTGATACTTTTTCTATGTAAAATGTACAATATTTGTCGTGAGACGGGTGGGAAATAAAGTGAATGTATTAATTTGAAGGGGTGGGAACCTAAAAACAATAGGCTTCACAATTTAGGCCAAATTTGACATGGTGCGAGAATCCACCCCCTGTCCCCGTCCAATCAGAAGGAGTGGTCCCATATTTTGGCAACATTAAGGAGAGGTACATGGGTGTAGAAGGTATAATAGAATATAGCATTAGCTAATTAGTCAGAGCAGGCGTTCACGAAGAACAGAAGAGCTCCAGGCTGCCAAGCTGATCGATTGCAGAGTTCCTGAGGAGGGGGCGGCGGAGTCCATTAGACGGGAGAATCGAGGAGAAGCGGAGTACCAGAGAGGGGAACGGCGCAGGCGTCGTTATAGAGAGGTCACCAGTCCTGTCCTGATCCTGAAGGAGGTCTTTGCTCTTCATCCTTCCTGGGTCCTATCCTTTCCAACTCCTTGGCTAAGGGGTTTGGTTCTCGCATTTAGGTAACTATACTGCAACCTTTAGTTGCGCTGCTGTCTCTATCCTCTACTTTCCTTAAACACCGTCATTTATTAGCAAAAATCATTTTTATGCCTTTTCTTGGGTATTTCGATCAAGTACCGTGTTTTCTGTATTTTACTCTGCTAAAACTTTAGATAAACATTTTTAAACTTCCTGACTCAGTGGTTATTTCAGGATTATGAACTGTAATGAATGTCACTCATTTTAAACTTCCCAATTAGCAAAAGATCCATTGGTAAGTTATTACTCTTCAATCAGAAGGTAATTGGTAGCAGGGATTTTGAAAAAGAGTATATCTGACACCCAGCGTAAGTATTAGTGTAGTATGAATGTATGGGCCCAAATGAGTGTTATGTGTATGAATGCTGTTTGCTAATATCGCGCTGGATCACTGTGACAGACTTTATTTTCCATCTAAAGGGTATGCATTGCATTTCAATTTATTCTTATAATGATAATAAATGTATTGATCTGATTAATAAAACTGAATTAATTCATGCTTATAAAATTTTAGATAAACTATATTATAATTAAATTTACGAGTCTGTGGTTCTTTAGCTCAATGATAATTGTAAATGTTTAAATAGAGTTTATAGTGATTGACCTGGTCTTAATCACCATCAACTGATTCCTACTAGTTGGTCCATCGACCAATGAGCGGAATACCTGAGAAATGTAAGAATTATTATGTTGATTTAAATAGGTATCCCGTCTCCTTCCAGCAAATCATTAACTTTTTCTCCTAAGGTAAAGGGGGGTGTGTTCCAGGGAATATATGTGAGAGTGAAAGTTTATTACGGTGTTATGGGGCCCACCGTCATATTGGTATAGTTGTGAAGAGGAATGTTTTTCAACCTGGATGTCAATACCTAAAGGAGAAAAAATGTATTGATAGCGCTGGATCAGTATAAAAAGCAGGCGTTTTGTGATCAATAGGATTCTCCTAAGGTAAAGGGGGTGTGTTCCAGGGAATATATGTGAGAGTGAAAGTTTATTACGGTGTTATGGGGCCCACCGTCATATTGGTATAGTTGTGAAGAGGAATGTTTTTCAACCTGGATGTCAATACCTAAAGGAGAAAAAAATGTATTGATAGCGCTGGATCAGTATAAAAAGCAGGCGTTTTGTGATCAATAGGAAATTTTGATTTCAGGTGCTCTGCAGCAGTTTCAAGATCTTTTTAGAGTTTCTCACAGCTCAAAAGAGTATAATTTGTAATATTTAACCGTTCCCATGGTGTTCATTGCTTGGTTTTGCTTGCAAGAAATTGTCACTCATAATCATTGAAATGTCACTCATAATTGCACTGAAATTAAAAAAATGTCACACATAGCAATCTGAAACCTTGGCAGCTATGGACGTGGAAACATTCCAAACCGCGCCCAAAAAAGTTTCAGCAAAATCATTTCGATAAGCTCGCGGCCCACTCCATAGCCACTCGAGCTCTTCCTCTTTCGAGAACCCAGAGGTTGAGCTTTTGAGAACGAGGCCTGGAGTTAGCGTGCACACGGTGAAGCCTAGCTGCGCATGCGCGGATGCTACCATTCCCACCCAAGTAATAGCCGAAAAAGCGCATCCACGTGTGTACAATAAAAAAATGATGTGGCGCCATTCTCCGACACAGTGAAAAGAATGAAGCCGAGTGATTCGTTTCGGCAGGGTTTCGGCCCGAGTCTTACACAGTTTTATGAGTGGCACTTTGGTGTCGCCCGCACGCATCACAGTTTTCTCACAGAGGACTGGCAGCGCACCGCGTGACGTCGCCCCGCACTGTCTATGACGTCACTGTTCTCGAGCGCAAATCGTCGGCGCATCGAAATTCCAAACACTCCCAGGCGTAACCCCGACCGAAGCGCGCGCGCCCCCTTCTCCACGCGCCTTCCGCAACCCCCTCCCTCTGCCGGGCCCGCCCCCTCCTTCCGCCATGCGCATCCCCTCCCCTTCTTCTGTGCCTGTTTCCCGCTCTTTTTTTTCTAACCGCCCTCTCTGCTCACTAGGCAAATCATGGCAACATCCATCAAACGGTGGTTAAGCAACCTCTCTACCACCTCCATCAGAAAGAACCGCAAGGCCGAACTCTGCGTGACTTCATCTGGCCACCTTAGACCAATTGCATCTGGCCCGGATAAAACCCAGTCCGCACCTGTGTTTTCAGAGAAACAGTTGAGTGAACTATTCCCGAAGTGCGACGTGCCCCCACCGAAAGCCGACCACGCTGTCTCGGCCCCAGCCTTCCTCTCAGGACGCCCCTCTGCAGCTGCATTAGAGAAAACTGCTGCCTCTTTGCAGCAAGTAGGCCCACCTGCAACTGCCCTTGAGAAACCTCCGTCTGTGCCGAAAGTAGGCCCCTCTTCAACTGCCCTAACCGAGCCACTCACAGAGAAACCCCCTTCTGCAAGTGCCCTTGAGAAACCTGCGTCTGTGCAAAATGGACAGCCGCCCCCTTTCTGTGTTCTTCCTGAATTAGCGACAGAGAAAGCCCCTTCTGCAACTGCCCTAGAAAAACCTGCTTCTTTCCAGGACATATGCTTATCTGCAACTGCCCTTCCCGAAACCTCCACTGAAGTGGCCCCCTCTACAACTATTCCAGTAGGTACTGCTGCGTCCTTGCAGAAAGTAGTACCCTCTGTGCATGATATCACTGAGGGTGCGACAGAAAAAGTGCCTTCTGCAACTGCCCTAGAAAAACCTGCCTCCTTGCAGAAAGTAGGTCTCTCTGCGACTGCCTCCTTGCAGAAAGTAGGGGCCTCTGTTTGCATCCTTCCTGAAGATACTAAACAGAAAGTATCCTCATCTACAGCTGCCCTAGAGAAAACTGCAGCCTCCTTGGAGAAATTAGCAAGTGCCTTAGAAAAAACCGCTGCTTCTTTGGAGAAAGTAGCACCTACTGCAGCTACCCTTTCTGACTCCTGCCGAGATCAAGCAGCCATTTGTGTGTCTGTTTTAGAGAGAGCTGCCACCATAGGGAAAACTGAGCCTGCAGAGTCCTCAGAGAAATCTGTTCCCTCCCTAGGAAAAAATGCATCGTCCTCCAAGAAAGTAGGGTCATCTGCAGCAGTCCTAGAAAAAACCGACTCCTCACTTGGGAGGATTGCGTCAGACTCCAAGAAAGTAGGGTCCTCTGCAACAGACGTAGAAGAAACAAAACCTTCTGACCCTTGCATAGGAAGACCTACCTCAGCCTCCAAGAAAGTAGGATCATCTGCAGCAGCCCTAGAAAAGACAGCCCCCTCTGATCCTAAATTGGTAACACCTGCCTCAGCCTCCAAGAAGGTAGGGTCTTTTGCAACACCTTTAGAAGAAACTGCCCCTCCAGACCCCTGCCTAGGAAAACCTGTCTCGGCCTCCAAGAAAGTAGGGTCCTCTGCAGCAGTGGTAGAAGAACCTGCCCCACAGAGACTCACCTCTGCCCTCAAGAAAGCAGGGCCCTCTGCATCAGTGATAGAAGAAAATGCACTACAGATACCGGCCTCTGCACACAAGAAAGCAGGGCCCTCTGCAGCAGTGGTAGAAGAACCTGCCCCACAGGGACCCACCTCTGCCCTCAAGAAAGCGGGATCCTCTGCAACAGCCCCAGAGAAAGCTGACTCCTGCATAATCAAAACTTACTTCTCACAGAAAGTAGAGCCCCCCGCGACTACCTTAGAAAAATCAACATCCTCACTAAAGAAAGTGGTGTTCTCCAACTCTTCAGTAAAGAAAACGGACAGCGCAGCCCGCTGCCCAAGCCCTGCTCTTTCCCCTGAAACAACTGACCGTTCCACAGAGACAGAAGACCTCCCTACCTCCTCCCTGCCAAAAACCCACTCCTCTGCTTTCGACTGTAGCGCAGACCAGCGGGCATCACTCCCAGGGAAGGCCACTCCCTCTACGGTCAAAGGGGACATGCAGGCGTCCTCGTCTGTGAAACTTGCCCCGTCTGCCACTGAGGAGAATGATGACAGCTGTGGCACCTCTCCAGGAAATGGCTGCCCCCTGACTAGGTGCCCCAAGCAAACCTGCATCATCACCATCTCTGCACGGAAACGGGAGCCTCCTGCCCCCCCTCCAGAAGAGACCTCTACCAATGCAGTCTGCCATGTACCTGCCCCTCGCCCCACAGGACAGCTCAACCTCCAAAGTCCTTACCCCGGTGTTTCATGCTCCCTTACTTACGTGGCGTTAGACCCCAAGCCAACGGCTCTCCCTTTAGGGGATGTCCCAGCCAGTGCTATCGGCCCCAAAAATGCTCTCCCCAGTCCTTCCTCAGATTGTACAGACATCGTACCTCCCAGCAGTGCTCCAGCTCCTACCTGTAGTATTTACTTCAACAGTGGTGCCCCCTCTGCTTCTCCTTTAGCTAACTTTCCAGGCAGGGATAATGCCAGCAGCCCACCTCCTGGTTTACCTGCTTCCGCTTCAGGGATGGCCAACACCTCCACTTCTTCTCCAGACTTTGCCTGCCACTGTCTCGTCTTCCCCAAGACAGCCAACCTCAGTGCCTTTTCGTTGGACAATAATGAACCCATTGCTCCCCCCTCAGGTAAAACTGACCCCTCTGCCAGCCCCACCAAATCCGCCCGCCCCCCTGTTCTCGATCCAAATTGTGCATCAGCCTCTGGTTTATCTGTGGATCTGAAGCCCCCTGCTTCTGTTTCAGGGAACACCCCCCCCCAACAACAGGTCTCCATGAACACCAATCCAGCTTCTGACTCTGGTGTTCCTCTGTCTCCTACTCTTAGCCCCAAGAATAGTTCTTCTGCCAGTAGTGTTCCTCTGTCACCTACTATCGGTCCTAAGAATAGTGTCCCTGCTTCTATTACTGCTAGTAATTCTAGCCTCGGAGACAACACCGATCTTCCTGCACAAAAGTCAGAACACAATTCTGCTCTCAAAGCTCCTTCCTCCTCTACTGTTTGTCCAAAACCTTCCCCTCTTGAGAATGTTCACAAATCTGCCTCACGGGAATGTATCTGTCCCCATGCAAGCTCTTCCAAACCTACCAACTCCAGTCCTAGTCCAAGTACCCATTCCAGCCCTAGCCCGAGTGGCATTGTTAGTCCTAGTGTCATTGCCAGCCCTAGCCCCAGTGGCATTGCCAGTTCTAGCCCCATTGGCATTGCCAGTCCTAGCCCGAGTGGCATTGCGAACCCTAGCTCCAATGGCAATGCCAGTCCTAACCCGAGTTGCACTGTCAGCCCTAGCCCCAGAGGAATTGCCAGTCCTAACCCCAGTGGCATTGCCAGTCCTAGCCCCAGTGGCATTGCCAGTCCTAGCCCCAGTGGCATTGCCAATCCTAGCCCCAGTGGCATTGCAAGCCCTAGCCCCAGTGGCATTGCCAGTCCTAGCCCCAGTGGCATTGCCAGCCCTAGCCCAAGTGGCATTGCAAGCCCTAGCCCCAGTGGCATTGCCAATCCTAGCCCCAGTGGCATTGCGAGCCCTAGCCCCAGTGCCATTGCCAGCCCCAGTGCCTCCTCTGCCAAAAACGACGTCACTGATTCCCAGAGCGCACATTCCTCTACTATTTGTCCAAGGCACAATCTTTCTTCTTCTTCCTTTTCTTCACCTCCAAACAATGGTCAGACATCTGCCTCCTCTTGCCCTGTATCTCCCAAGCCTACTTCTAGCTCCGTTTCCCCTGCAACAAAAAATGACCTCTCTTCTGCCCCCATAGCACATTCATCCTCAAATGATACTTGTCCAAATCCTAATTCTCCCCCTGACACATCTGCCACCACACCGGAATGTACTTGCCCCCTTGCAGACTCCCCTAAACATACCTGCAGCTCACTTTCCTCAAGGATAAATGACCTTTGTTCTGCCTCCAATGGCCATTCTTCCTCCTGTAACATTTGTTCGAGGAATATTTCCTCACCTCCTTCGCCTTTGCCTTCCTCTCCAAAAGAGGTTCAGACATCTGACTCATTGCTGGGAAGTATCTGCCCAACAGCAGTCTCTCCTAAGCCTACATCCAGCTCTTTAAAGAAAAGTGAACTGTCTGATCCCCCCAAAGCTCATTCCTCCTCCTGTACTATGTGTCCAACACACAGTCCTTCTTCCTCTCCCATGTCTTCCTCTCTGGAGGAAAATGTTCACACATCTGCAACATCTCTGGAACGTGCATGCCCTGTTACAGTCTATTCTAATCATAACTCCAGTGCCCTTTGCTCCTCAAGGAAAAGTTCTCTCTCTCATTCATCCACAGCCCAATCTTCCTCGTGTACCACTGGTTCAAGGCATAGTCATGCCTCTCCTCAACTGTGTTCCTCGCCAGAGGATAACTGCACATCTTTGACTTCTCTGGGTTGTACATGCCCCAGTACAGTCTCTTCCAAACAAACATGTAGCTTCCATTGTGCCTCAAAAAACGAACCCTCCTGTCCCTCCATAGATCAGTCTGACTGCGATACTTTTTGTCCAAGGTATTGCCGTTCTTCTGCTTCTGGTCGGTGTTCCTCTCCAGAAAAGGACTACACATCCACCTCCTCTCTAGCAGTGTGTCCAAAGAATGCCTCCAGTTTTCTTACCCCTTTAAGCAAAAACAACCTCTCTTCTACTTCCATGGCTCATTCTTCAACTTGTACTAATCGCTCAAGGCATACACCTTCCCCTACTTATTCCTTGCCATCTTCTCCAGAAAAGGATCACAGCTTTTCCTCCTCTCTGGCATGTACCTGTCCACCTCAAATCTCTCCCACTCATACCCTAAGTTCCCTTTCCTCCTCAGGGAAAAGTAATCTCTCTGCTACCCGTAAAGCGAATTCCTCCTCATCGGCTGCTTGCCCAATTCATACTTCTCCTTCTCCCACCTCACCCGTGCTTTCCTCTCCAGAAAAGAATCACATCTTAGCTTCCTCCCTCAAGTGTATATGTTCCACTGCTGTTGCTCCCAAGACTACAGCTAGGGAAAGTACCCGATCTGATTCCCTCAAAGTCCATTCCTCCTCTTGCCCTACCTGTTCAAGGCACACTCCTCCCCCTGCTTCTCCTTTGTCTTCATCTCTAGAAAAGGATCACAAACCTTCCACCTCTCTAGTTTGCACCTGCCATCCTGAAATCGCTTCCACTCATTACTCCAGCTTCCCTTTGTTCTCAAGGAAAAGTAAACAAACTTCTGCCTCTAAGGCTAGTTATTCTCCCTCTAAAACATGCCCAATTCATACTCCTGCTACTGCTTCGCGATCGTCTTCTCCGGAAAATGGTCAGAGGCCTGCCTCCTCTCTGGGGTGTACATGCCCCCCTACAGCTTCGTCCACTCGTACTTCCAGCTCCCTTTCCTCCTCAAGGAAAAGTAACCTCTCTTCTTCCTTTAAAGCTAATGACTCTTCTATTTGCCCAATCCATTCTTCTCGCCCTGCCACTCCCTTATCTTCCTCTCTAGAAATGGATCACAGGTCTTCAGCCTCTGCTACTCATTCCTCTAGCTCCCGTCCCTCCTCAAAGACGACTTCCTCGATTATTTGCCCGGTTCATACTTCTCGTCCTGCTACTCCCTTGCCTTCCTCTCTAGAAATGGATCACAGGCCTGCCTCCACTCTTGGGTGTACATGCCCCCCTGCAGCCTCTGCTACTCATACCTCCAGCTCCCGTCCCGCCTCAAAGATGACCTCCTCGATTACTTGCCCGGTTCATACTCCTCGTGCTGCTACTCCCTTGCCTCCCGTTCCAGAAAAGGATCAATGTTCTGCCCCCACTTTAGTGTGTAAATGCACCCTTGTAGCCTCTCCCAAGAGTTCCATTAGCTCCCTTTTCTCGAGGAAAAGTAGCCTTTCTTCCAGCTCCAAAGCTAACAGCTCCTTCTCTACAGCTTGCCCAATTCACACAGCTTCCCCGACCCCTTCAGAAATGAAGAAAAGATCTGCTTCTCCTCTAGGGTGTACATGCCCCCCTACAGCCTCTCCCAAGCCTACCTCCAGCTCCCTTTCCTCATCAAGAAAAAGTAGCACCTCTTCCAGTTCTAAAGCTAATGCCTCCTCCTCTACAGCTTGCCCAATTCACACAGCTTCCCCAACCCCTTCAGAAATGAGGAACAGATCTGCTTCTCCTCTAGGGTGTACATGCCCCCCTACAGCCTCTCCCAAGCCTACCTCCAGCTCCCTTTCCTCATCAAGAAAAAGTAGCACCTCTTCCAGTTCTAAAGCTAATGCCTCCTCCTCTACAGCTTGCCCAATTCATGCACCTCCTCCTTACCATCCATTGCCTTCCTCTCTAGAAATGGTTAACAGATCATCTTCATCTGGGGGGTGTACTTGCCCCCCTACTGTCTCTCCCAAGCCTACCATCAGCTCCATTTTCTCAAGAAAAAGTGACCTCTCTTCCTCCTTTAATGCCAGTGTCTCTACTACCTGCCCAGTTCATGTCTCTCCCCCTTCACCACCCTTGTGTTCCTCTTCAGAGGAGGATCATATGTCTGATTCCCCTCTAGAGTGTACCTGCCCCCCTGAAGTCATTCCAAAGCACACCTCCAGCACTCGTTCCTCATCAAGGAACCGCAACTACTCTTCATCCTTTGACACCAATTCCTCTATTTATTGTCCAGTTCATACTTCTCCCCCTCTCTCTCCCGTGTCTTCCTCTTCAGAAAGGGATGGCAGGCCTGCCTGCCCTCTGGGGTGTACATGCCCGCCTGATTTCTCTTCCAAGTATACCTCCAGCCTGCTCTCCACCTCAAGGAAAGGTAGCCTCTCTTCTGGCTCAAACACTCATTCTTCCTCCTCTATCTCCGGTCCAAGGCATACTCCGCCCCCTCCCTCTCCACTCTCTTCCTCTCCAGAAAAGGATTACATATCTGCTTCCTCTCTGCAATGCACATACCCCCCTGCAGTCTCCTCCAGGCACACCGACAGCTCCCTGTCCTCAAGAAAAACTAATCTCTCTAATTCCTTTAGAGAACCTCCTCCTTCCTCGCATAGTCGCCAAATGTATATGCCTCTCCCTGCTTCTCCCTTTTCCAGCTCTCCAGATAAGGGTGGAATATCTACAAGCTACGTGGAATCTACCTGCCCCTCTCCGGTCTCTTCCAAACATCATTCCAGGACCAGCCCTAGTCCTGCCCACAGCGGCAGCTCCAGTCCTTGTCAAAGCCCTGTTACCACCAGCAGCCCCAGTCTTGTCTCCTCCCCTTGCCAGAGTCCCGTCCCCACCCCAAGCCCTTCCTTTAAGAAAAACAGCCACTCTGATTCCACCAGAGCTTCTTCCTCGTCCTTTCACAGCTCTTCGAAACTTATTTGCCCCCCTCCTACACCTGTGTGTTCCTCTTCAGTCGAGGATCATACATCTTCCTCAACAGGCCACACCTGCCCCACCCTAGCCTCCACCAAACACACCTCCAGCTCCCTTTCCTCCAGAAGCCACTCCGATTCCACCAGAGCTCCTTCCTCGTCCTTTCACAGCTCTTCGAAACTTATTTGCCCCCCTCCTACACCTGTGTGTTCCTCTTCAGTCGAGGATCATGCATCTTCCTCAACAGGACACACCTGCCCCACCCTAGCCTCCACCAAACACACCTCCAGCTCCCTTTCCTCCAGAAGCCACTCCGATTCCACCAGAGCTCCTTCCTCGTCCTTTCACAGCTCTTCAAAACTTATTTGCCCCCTCCTACACCTGTGTGTTCCTCTTCAGTCGAGGATCATGCATCTTCCTCAACAGGACACACCTGCCCCACCCTAGCCTCCACCAAACACACCTCCAGCTCCCTTTCCTCCAGAAGCCACTCCGATTCCACCAGAGCTCCTTCCTCGTCGTTTCACAGCTCTTCGAAACTTATTTCTCCCCCTCCTACACCTGTGTGTTCCTATTCAGGAAGGGACCGGACATCTTCCTCTTCAGTCAAGGATCACACATCTGCCTCAATAGGACACACCTGCCCCACTCTAGTCTCCACCAATCGCACCTCCAGCTCCCTTTCCTCCTGCAGCAGCCACTCCTCTTGTCAAAGGAACATTCCCTCCATTGTTTGTCCTGTTGGGAGTACTGATGCTGTAGCTTTATCTGTGGAGAATGCTGACCTTTCTGCCTCCACAGCAGGCTACACCCCTTCCCGTAATACCACCTCTCGTTCCTCGTCAGGGAATCGCCCCAGTCCTGCATCCTCTCGGGCCCCCTCCCCCGGTTCTTCTACTCAGTGGGAGATGGGCTCTTCTGATAGATCCAGCCAGAATGCCCGCTCTCCTTCACCATCTCAAGACACTGTCACCCGGCAATCTATCTCCCCCAGTAATTCTGGCTCCCGTGATATCTCTCCCAGCAGTACCCGCTCCTCTAATTCCTCTCCAGATAGGTATCAGCCCAGTTCTTTTCCGGATGATCCCTACACCAGGAATGCTGGCGAGGCCTCCCCAACTGTTGACAACAGCGAGACTTTTGAGTGTCCTACCATAAGCACCAGCTTGACTGGCCCTTCTTCTGAATTCTACAGAAATTCTGACCTTCGTTTGTCTGCTAGTGTGACCTTTTCCAGTCCTCGGTTCCCTCAGTAAGTGCTCTACACGGTGTACCTACTCCCTCATGACATCTTCATGCTTGCTACCTTGCCCCTGCACCTATTGCCCAAAACCTGCCTCAGCTTAGCATCCATAGAATACAGCGCTGTTGCATGCTTAGCAGTTGACCAACTTCTCATACCTTGATTTTAGTCTCCCCCCCTCTCATAACTCGTAAGGAATTATCTACCACTTTTGTACTTCCATAGGGTTCATCCACTCCTCTTCAATTCCATCATTGATCATCCTTTTTAATACCTGTTTAATATTCAGTTGCCCCACCACTACGTTATCATGGAGTCACCTCTCTGCTACCTCACTTGAAAAACTCACCACCTTCCACACTAATGTCTGGGAGGGGGGCTACATGCACCACAATCTTTCTATTTAGCTGTGGGCATTTTTTTGCAATTAGCCAATTCTCACGTGGTTGCGTTGGGGTGCCAATGAGCTAGCCACTTCGTATTGTGCCACAAATATGTCCTACAGCCAGGTGAGGCTTCAACTCATGCATGTTTCTTCATTCTGCTGTTGACAGGTGAGAAGAGACAACTCATTCTGCGAGTGCGCACGCGCACACGCTTCACTTTCGTGCGCCAATCGCCGAACGAGCCCTTCAGACTTTACCAGGGATGTCCACCTAATCACCCCTCATAACTGCTAAACGCAGTTGAAAAACCAATACTTGTTATCTCTGGAAGACGCCAGATGAAAGTATAGAATTGGTAAGTTATTTCAAGTAGGATGGGCAGAGGATTGCAAGGTACTCGCTGAGGAAGAGGGCTGGAATGTAGAATACCACTTTCCAAGTGGCAAGACATGTAGCCGAATCATGTATGATTGTTTGATTGCTAGCATAATGTGAAGAAATGGTGTATATTATATGGTGTGGTTGTGTGCAACCTTACCGTGTAACAGTGGCGGCCAGTGCAGATAAGAGTGGTGAGCCAGGGAGTGGGATTCGACAGACGAAGACGAGGGAAACAAAAAAAAAAACACTTACCTTGCGCTCGCTGCATCACCGAGCATAAAGTAAGTGGTTTTCTTTTTTTTTAGGTCGAGCATTCGAGACCTCTTGTATATACTTTAGTATATACTTTAGTATATATACTTTAGTATATCCTTTAGTATATACTTATATGTGTATGTACTTTGTGGGCTCTGGAGATCAACCCTAGGACTTGTCTGCTTCCGCTTAGAGACTTTTTTTCGGTTCAACTGCCTCTATTTAACTGTCTTGATAGAAAATGACCAGCAGAAGTCAGTAAAATACCAGAAGTGCTTTCTGCTGAGGGACTTTCTTTTTTTAATTTTTCTGGCAACTGCCTCTATTTAACTTTCTTGATAGAAAACGACCAGCAGAGGTCAGTAAAATACCAGAATCACTTTATCATTCTCTAGATTCCAGTCCATAGAAATTGTCTTCCACGAGCACCCGTAGACAATAATATTTTTTTCAAATCTTGTATTTTCAGTGATATGACTACCGAAGGCCTTGCTTTTATATTACAAACAGAGCTTTGGACTATACCATTTCCCGCTGAAAGGCAATATTTCTCTCCATGTGTTCCCATACCTGGCGTGTCACGCAGTTTAGTGCTTACTTTCCCTCCATGTTAAAGAACAGTAGATGTTTTAGCACCCAGGCTAATGTGCTGCATAGCTAAATACATAGAAGGTCCCAAAAGCGAGACCGAATGCATTGCAAATGCTTGTTTTCCTCGTCGTCTGTTGACTCTTTCCACCCCTGCCCCACCGCCTCACTGCTCTTACCTGCACCAGCCGCGACTGCAGTGTAATAAACTCACTAACCACTTTGGGACCCTTAGGTTTTGTTTGTCTACCCTTCAGCTCAAACCTGGGTTGCTGTGGCTTCTCATTTAGACCAATCGTATGCTCTTGGGGAATCACCTAAAAAAACTTTTTTTATCTGCTTCCTTTTTGGCAAAATTGGGAGTACTTGGAATCAATGTAAAACCTGCTAGTAAGCATGTGGTTAAATAACATAGACTGGCCTGGACTTGGGGGAGGGAAGAAGTGGCCAGTCTCAGGATATATTTACTAAAATAGAATATGGTGATAAATATATAGCCATTGCAGCAAGAAGCAATGTGCTGCATTCTCAGGTCAACTACTTAACAAACTGTTTGACTGGTATAACCATACTATCTCTGGCTCTCTCTCCACTGATCTTACAGCATGTCTGCAATTTGAGACTGCCTTAATGGAAGAAATAAACATTAAGAGCTTACACTCAGGGGTCCCCGTACTCTTTAACACATTCAGAGTTGTTTATCAGCAGGTGCCTGGGTTTGCATCTTAATACATGAACTTGCTCCTGAAGCTGCTTTGTCTAGGGCCCCTCCTCCCTTCCAACCACCGATAGGTACTTCTTTCACAGGTTATAAAGGGCTGAAAGATTGAGAGTTGCATGTCTTTTGAGTGGGTTATAAGTCGTGGGTAACAAAAATGGGAGATATTAGGTGTCCTGCAGTGCCTCTGTGCGGGCAACGGGACAGGAGCTATGATAGCAGGACAAACCTGCATAATGGAGAATGGTTGACCACCCTTTGTGTGTGTGCAGTGGTCGGAGATGGCAGGATATATTTGAAACAACATTTCCAAGCTTTTTTTAACAGTCAAGTAAAGAAGAACAAATCTTCTCTGAGGGAGCTTGCTACCAGAAATAAATGTAAATGTGTGTACCTGGTTAATCAGCAAATTTAAGGGCTGCTCAGGAGCCATTATAGGCTTTCTGTGATGGAATCAGTTCAAGCTTCATGGAGATAAAGAGTTGTGGTTTTTGAGGGGTACTTTAATGGTGTTACCAGTACTGGAACGCATCCTTTAAATGGAAACCCATTAAAAAAGCTATGTGCTAGGTAAAGTCTGATTGCCTTAAACTATTAACAACATTTTTGAAAGCACTGTAAACACTTAAAGACATCCTTTTTGCACATTTTGCAGCAGACTTTCTCATAATGTGTATAGCCTATCTTAAACAGTGTGTAATAACATTTTTTTAAACTGTGGCACCCTAACTTGTGCTGTGTGTAAAAACATTTTAAAACTAATGACTTGCATATTCACAGTGCTTTCTGTCACAGGAACTTCGTTGCGTGCACTGCATCGCATTTGGGGATGCAGTGCGCGCAACGAAATTCGTTTTATTTATTTATATGTTTACTTACCTGTAAACCTCCGTAATCCATAGTTTACTACCCCCCACCCTGCCCCTCCCCCTCCCCACGTCACCGCCCGGCAGCACTCCTACCACCGACCGCGGCTGTTCCCTCCTTAAGCAGATGAATTAACTACATAAATGTGATCGCTATAAATGCAATCAGAAAGTTATTGATGTTTTACACAACTCTACATCATAGGCTTAAATCTGCCTAGATCAGTGCTGATCAGCCAAGCAGTCTGTCGATCGCCACTACATTTTGTAAATGAGGCTGTGCGGCTTGGTGATTAAGAACCCAAAGGGGCTTGTTTATAAGAGCCCTGCGTCACTTTTGCAGCACATAAAGTGTTACGTTCAGGGCTCTCATTTCCATTTATAAAGCCATGCAAAGCCCCCCTGAGTGGCTTTGAGTGGCCTCATAAATCATGAGTAAGATGACTCAGTGCAAATCGCTGCATCACCTTACTCTGCACCTGGGAGGCGTTCCATGGTTCCAGGTGTGTTATCCAATGCAACACCCATGGAATTTGACGCTGCCCCAGATTTACAAGGTGATGTAAACCTGGGAAGCGCTAAATCCGTACGCCTCCCGAGGAACATATTTCTCCTTGTTTTTTCGTCTTTCTGTGTGCTGAGCAGCATGCATAGAAAGAGGAAAACGCCTCTTAGAATTTTTTTGTGTGCAGGAAGGTGACTCTTCCTGCACAAAAACAATCCTGCTTACAGTGCAGGCACTCTTGCACCATGGTGCAAGGGTGCCTACATTGGCGCTAGGCTGCCGAAACGGCGCCAGCGCAGGATGAAAGGACAGGAATGCACTGTATTGGTTAAATACGGTTCATTCCTGCCCTTTCACTTTGGTGCAGGACAGCGCAGGAAGGTAACTTGCAGCGCTGCCTTACGCCATAATCCCATAAGTAAGCCCCTGAATGTGCATCTCGCCATCTTGTTAATTATCTCAGTGAATATCTTAGGATGCCTTACTAAAATTCCCCGTTTATGAATTCAGATCTTTAGTAAAACAAATCATCAAAGAAAGCACATGCCACAGGCATCAGAAAATGAGAGCTCAAAAGCGAATGTAAGATACAAACTGAAACTTATGATCATAAGCGACAAGGCCACATGGATTCCATCTTTAGTGCCACAGTTAACATTCATTTCGGAACGTTGTAGCCCTCGTTGCTGCAAATCAGGAGTCAGATCACATGTATATATGTTGTGAAAAAGAAATTAGCTACCATGTAATTTCAATTAAATCCATTTTATACTCTATCTCCTGTGAATGTTTTTAAAGAGCTTACAGCACTGTGACTAGTTGAGTTTTAGCTTCTGTATTAATGGGTCTAATCGGCTAGCCCGAATTCAGGGCCTCATTTAAGAGGTTTTGGCGTAGGGCAGTGCTGCAAGGAATCTTGCTGCGCTGCCCTACGTCAAAACAAAAGGGCAAGAATGCGCCGTATCTTTAAGATACAGTGCATTCTTGTCCTTTTCCCCTGTGCCGGCGCACAGTAGGCTGCCATGCGCCAATGCCGGCACCCTTGCTTGCGTTGCGGGGATGATTGATTGATTTTGTGCAGGAAGGGACTAAATCAATCACAAGAGGCGATTTCCTCTGGAAAACATTTCTCCTCACTGCGCCTCCCTAACGCCACCCCTGGGGTGGCGTTAGGTTCTGACACATTCCCAGGTGTACAATGCCTCGAAAATCTGGGAATGCTTCAGGTTCCATGGGAACACCCACAGCAACACCCATGGAACGCCCCTTTCACGCAGTTTTCTGCGTGGAAGGGCACATATTTATAAGGCCATGAAAAGCCACATAAAGTGGCTTTACATGGCCTTGTAAATATGCTGTGGCACATTGTGCCAACAGAACGTCAAAAAAGTGATGTTCCGGTGGCGCAAATGTGCCGGTAGGATGAGGCCCTCAGTGTTTTAGCAATCTTGTTCCAGCCGACGGAATGATGAGCTGTAGTGATGAATGGATGACACAACCAGCCATGAAAAGATGGTTTTGGTTGGCTATGAAGTGACCAATCCATATGCATTCTAAAACCAAGGCCAGCTACAGCTGGGAACCAAAATGTAATCTGGCAACAGACGGTACAAACCGTGCAGAAAAAAACTGAAAATGCTCATGTTCCAATAAAGTGCTGTTTGTAACTTGTCCCAGTCAACCTGATCTCCAAAAACATGGCAATAACCCCTCTCATTTCCTTGTTGCTATGTAGCTGCCATGGGCATCACACAGACCATAATGTTATGAAAACAGTTATTTATAACTTATATAATGCTAATATATACTGAGAGATAAAAGTGCTCCTCTTCTGATGCGTTTCCAGGCACTCTTGAAGTTACTGCAAGAAAGGTGTTCTTCATTAAACAGCAGGCCCTGGGCAACCTTGAAGGTGAGGTGTGTTTTACCACATAGTGCAACACCTGTCCGTGCATATTGCCTTCAGAGTGTGTATTTCCCTGCTTAGTGGTAGGTTTCATGGCTGTCGTTCGACTAAAGAAGGGGAGGT
This sequence comes from Calotriton arnoldi, assembly GCA_963921515.1. Classification (NCBI taxonomy): domain Eukaryota; kingdom Metazoa; phylum Chordata; class Amphibia; order Caudata; family Salamandridae; genus Calotriton; species Calotriton arnoldi. The sequence goes on from CAWUFW010000859.1 coordinate 2,938,588, forward strand.
TTGAATGGCTGTTGAAGGCCCGTCGCACTGGTGAAAATACTTTATACTTAGTGGCATATTTACAAGCCCCTAACACCACCGAAGCATCACTTTTTCAGATGCTCTGGTGGCGTTGCTCTCTACCGTATATTTACAAGGTGGCATTAAGCCACTTAACGTTCCTTAACGCCACCTTCAAAATATGCCCCTTTCCGCCGCAGTCTTCTGGGGCAAAGGGGCGGGCAATGGGTATTGCAGCTGGCGTTCCGCCGCAACACCCATTGCTTTTTGACGCTGCCCCATATGCAGCACCAAAAACTAAGCCCTGGTAAAACCCGGTCTTAGGATGGCTCTATGAGAAGAACTTTTTAACTTCTCGTATTTTGCTCTTGCTATGTGTGCTGCATTCTGAAGCACACATAGAAACAGCAAATCGCCTTTCAAGATTGTTTATGTGCAGGAAGGGGTCCCTTCCTGCACATAAACAATCGCCCCTGCAGCGCAGACACCCTTGCAACATGGCGCTACGGGTGCCTGCGCTGGCGCTAGGCAGCTTTTTTAGCGCCAGCACTAGGGAAACGCAGGGGTGCTCCGTATTTTTGTAAATACGGCGCATCCCTGTGTTTTAAAAATGTCAGAGCTTGGCGTTACCAACTTTGGCATAACACTGCGCACCGACATTTTCTTGTAAATATCCCCCGAAATGTCACCATTTTTCAACCATAATTGCAGGCCTAAATCAGCCCAACTACAATAGGGGCTCACAGTATACCCAGCATTGCACCTTTCGTAGATTCACATGCTTTTCATATGATTGGTGCCCAGGGTGGGGATTCCAAGAAATTTGTTTTGATGTGTAAAGCAAGTAACAGCAGATAACGTGTAGCATGAAGGCATGTGAAATGATGCTTAGTTGAGCAGGGTGCGTCTGCGATCATCATTAGCCGAAGGGAGCCAAGGAGTTTGGTTCTTCGTGGCACCTGGGTTGGTGACAGTGTTCAGAAAGCTAAGATCTCTGTAGTTTGCGTTTCCCTTGGGTTCGTGTGTCAAGTCTCGGCTGTTTACCTGTGCATCCATATACACTGGTGTCAAGTGCATCCGTACAGCTGCTCTCCTGCGTCATGGCAGTCATGAGTGGTCCTTTGCTTGCCTCTCTACTCATACATATGTGCACATACATGTTATCTATCCTTTTTTGGACGAAGGTGACCATTTTCGGGAATTTGAACACTTTATTGGATAAACATTGTATCTGCCATTCTTTCTACGCCTGCTTGTGCTTTGCAAAGCTGGTCTTCTCCCATCAATTCCTTTCAACTTATTGTTGGCTAAAGTATTCACGGCCCTGTTGTGATAGCTCTGCTTCTTCTTCTGGCTTCCAGGTGTGAGGTGGACTAACGATACACCCAGACGACTTCCCTTCGGAACAGAAAACGAGGAGGTGCGCGAGATTACCGTTCATGTGCAAGCCTCAGCAACAAGTTTCAACCCTTGCAAGGTTCGTGTGGGCCTCTTTTTGCATGTGCCTGCATGTGCACATTTTCTGTTCGCAATGTGTGGCATCACAAGGAGCACATATATATGTATATATAATAACTAGCCAGGAACGCTGTGTCTTTTATGTTGCTGCCGGAGTTCCTCATTTCTCCTGTGTTCTCTCTCTCTCTCTTTCTGCGTCTTTCCCCAAAGGTAGTTTCGCTAATCCACTTCACAACAGGTGCACACCGCATAGGCATCACCCAGGCCCGTAAGGTAAGAGACACCTGATCTTTTCACTATCCCTGTGATAGCATCTTCACTGGCATCATTTACACCTTTGGTGACTGAGTGTGATCGAGCTGCGCAGTAGTCGTGCGTGGTCTCGCTCACCGACTGATGCTTTCTTGGCACAAGTTGTGCCACTTCCACTACACATAGTGAAAGGTGCATCACACATCAGAAAGATGAGCTGTTTAGTGCATCTTGTCGCAGTGCTGCTGTAAGCAGTGCACAATGTATGCCTCCCATTGTGAAGGGGCACAACACTTGCCGATATCATGAAGCCGTGTGACTGTATTTATCTCCCCACGACATCCCCACCAGTAAACTATGCAAACAGCATCCTATTCAAAGCCTAATCATAGGGCACAGCTCCAGAGTATAGGAACAATGGGGCACAGCTCCAGAGTATAGGAACAGTAGGGCACATCTCCAGAGTATAGGAACAGTAGGGCACATCTCCAGAGTATAGGAACAGTAGGGCACATCTCCAGAGTATAGGAACAATAGGGCACAGCTCCAGAGTATAGGAACAATGGGGCACAGCTCCAGAGTATAGGAACAGTAGGGCACATCTCCAGAGTATAGGAACAGTAGGGCACATCTCCAGAGTATAGGAACAGTAGGGCACAGCTCCAGAGTATAGGAACAATGGGGCACAGCTCCAGAGTATAGGAACAATAGGGCACAGCTCCAGAGTATAGGAACAGTAGGGCACATCTCCAGAGTATAGGAACAGTAGGGCACATCTCCAGAGTATAGGAACAATAGGGCACAGCTCCAGAGTATAGGAACAATGGGGCACAGCTCCAGAGTATAGGAACAGTAGGGCACATCTCCAGAGTATAGGAACAATAGGGCACAGCTCCAGAGTATAGGAAAAATAGGGCACAGCCCCAGAGTATAGGAACAATAGGGCACAGCGCCAGAGTATAGGAACAATAGGGCACAGCTCCACAGTATAGGAACAATAGGGCACAGCTCCGGAATATAGGAACAATAGGGCACAGCACCAGAGTATAGGAACAATAGGGCACAGCTCCGGAGCATAAGAACAATAGGGCACAGCTCCACAGTATAGGAACAATAGGGCACAGCTCCAGAGTATAGGAAACATAGGGCACAGCTCCAGCGTATAGGAACAATAGGGCACAGCTCCAGCGTATAGGAACAATAGGGCACAGCTCCAGAATATAGGAACAATAGGGCACAGCTCCGGAGTATAGGAAAAATAGGGCACAGCTCCAGAATATAGGAACAATAGGGCACAGCTCCAGAATATAGGAACAATAGGGCACAGCTCCGGAGTATAGGAAACATAGGGCACAGCTCCGGAATATAGGAACAATAGAGCACAGCTCCGGAATATAGGAACAATAGGGCACAGCTCCAGAATATAGGAACAATAGGGCACAGCTCCAGCGTATAGGAACAATAGGGCACAGCTCCAGAATATAGGAACAATAGAGCACAGCTCCAGCGTATAGGAACAATAGAGCAGAGCTCCGGAGTATAGGAAACATAGGGCACAGCTCCGAAATATAGCAACAATAGGGCACAGCTCCGGAGTATAGGAACAGCGAGGCAGCCTCTCTGCCTGTGGCTCGCGCTCTGGTTGTCAGGTAATACGTTTAGAATAGATGGAAACCTATCCACGTAACGCAACCTAAGCCGCTAAGTCCAATGACTAAACACTGTTTTCACAACTGTCTGATCATGCACTCATAAATAAATACTACATAAACCCATGAACCCACATTAGCCTCTAACACACTCACTTCCGCTCTCCTAGTCTTCAACTTCCTCTGACTTCATCCATATCACATTTCCTCTCCCAATCCAGTCACTACTTCTCATATCTCAAGTAAAAAACACCCTCCTGAGTCCTTTTTCGCCTTCCACAACCATCTCACACCTCTGTAGCATGCCACATCTTTCGATCAATTCAGCTGTACACTGCAACATGCCTTCAACATACAGTATCCTTTCCATACATTATCGCCTGCTGCCACACGCTCACAACCCTCACACAACTAAAATAATGTTTCTTATACGCACAAGCCCACAGATAATCTCAACCATATCAAGGATGCGTTAAGAGTCATTATCCTTAAACAATGCAAAATCCACATATTTTCACAATCTCATCACATCACAACAGGCAGTCTCACCCACAAAGACTTAGATGCACAATTAGCAACCTAATCGTCCTCCCCCACCTCTGTCGCACACTCCCCGCTCTATCTGCCAAGGCGTTTGCGACATACTTTTCCACAAAAATTACCATGAGGGGCACACTATCCCTGATAGGTAACGCCCCACCTCCGCTGCTCATCTCCACTCACCCATGATCTCACTCTGCGACTCCACCACCTCAGCAACAGAACTCATCCCTACAACTGAAAACCTCTTATTCATTGTGTGCCCTATCTGATCCCTGTGGGGTACAATAGCGCTATCCTGAAAAGACTGTCTCTTGGTGAGGTCAATAGTCACCTCACTATTTACCCACTCACTCTTATCTCAGACCTACCACCTACTGCATTCAAATCTGCACTACTACTCCTAGTCTTAGGAAAAGCCTACTATCCTATGGGAGACACTTCACACTTGGCATCCTACTCAATGCAGGCCGTGGTCTGGGTCACAAGAGGCCCAACACAGTTCTTAGTATTTCTATTGAAAGACACCTTTGCATTTTCTTTGTGGAACAGGATGGCAGAAGTGGATCTATTCACGTGCCCCCCATCTTTTTTTATGCTGATTGTCGATATCTGTAGAGTGACGAGGCATTCACCCTTCTTCTGTGTTAAAATTTGCCTCAAGTGCAACCTAATTTCTGCGTCATTTTGCATTCTCATTCTTCCTAATACCATCTAACCTAGGGAAGATAAACCATTGAGAGTGTTTTTCAACAATCTGAGTACATTGTTGGTACCATGTGTAAACAACTAACACGATTCAAACATGTAAACATAATCATAAAAATGGAGTAAAAATGTAAAAAATCAATACATTTCCTTCCGTCTCGAGTGGGCTTATTAAATCTTGCCTCCTGTATAGAGATTACAAAATTTCATAAGACCATTACGGATATATACTACAGTAATCACTATTATGTGATTTTAGATTTGACAAAGCTAGAATGTAATGTTGGCTCAGTTTAGCTAGGCTGTATGGTCTGGGATTTATCTCAGCTGTGACTATCTTTAATTAAATGTTTGAACTTAGCCATGTGTATTGATTTTATTATTCATGACTTTTGGCTGAAAAAGGTACTTATTCAAACATTTGACCAGCATGCACCACTACATTCATTTAGATTCAGGAGCAAAGAAATTTCTTCACTGTAACAATAATATTGAGTTAATAATTAATCGAGGCAAACACAAGGAGATGATGGGCGGAGCGCTGAAACTTTTCAGACACTCACCCCCAGTCACAGATCTGGGTTGAATCCATCATCATTCTTTAGCTCACTTTGCCCCCTCAGTTCAGACCCAGCTATTTGCAAATCAGTCTTGACCCTGTGCCTCATGGGAACAGTCCAGCCCGAACTGCCAAGCCAGGTCTTCCCTAAACCGGAAACAAGCATCCTGGGACCGGTTTCTGGGTAACACCCTTCATCAGCCAGGCTAGCTTGAATCCAGTGGCAAAGTGAGCAAGGGACCCACGTCTGGGCATACCCTTCCAACTTAGGGCGAACAAAGCAAACACAAGGAGATGATGGACGGAGCACTGAAACTTTTCGGGCTGGACTGTTCCCATGAGGCACAGGGTCAAGTCTGATTTGCATATAGCTGGGTCTGAACTGAGGTGGCGAAGTGAGCTAAAGAATGATGATGGATTCAACCCAGATCTGTGACTGGGGGTGAGTGTCTGAAAAGTTTCAGCGCTCCGTCCATCATCTCCTCTCCGCAACGGGAGAGAGAAGGGGGGAGTGCCGTCGCACTCCCCAGAGGCCCCGGCCGGCTGCAGCAGAAGCGGGCAGACCAGAATGAAGGGCCGGCCCCCGCAGCAGCACGCGAGGTTGCTGGCCAGGCAGGGAACCCGCAAGAGCAGCCGGGGATGGCTCCCCAAGCTGCTCTCCAACTTACCTGCACGCAAGGTGCCCGGGTGGGACCAGGCCACGGAGGATACGTGAAATGGCGCGAGGCTGCCAGGCAAGTCAGTGTGGCTCTCCCCGGAGCAGCGGGAGAGCCGCCGCTCAGATATGCCTGCTCTTGAGGGAGCACCCCCATAATGCCCTGCGGGACATGGCCAATTTTAAGGAAGGTGGGGTCACCACTATTGGGATGCAAAGGTGCAGAGGGAGCTGCAGGAGCAGTGCAGACTTCCCCAACACAGAATTGGAAAGTCCCCACCCTAAGTCTCTGAGGACTGTAAAGAAATAACCCCTCAAGGGGTCATCCATGTTTTAATGCCTGCCTGATGCCGGAACTTTTGTTCTTCAGTGTGGGAGAACCACTTTCCTAAGGACAAGGATGATGACTGCATGGAGTCACTTTTTAGGGTTGGAAGGTGGTAAATACAAAAGATGCATTTACAGAAATTGTGGTCCTTTTGGGACTAGGTCATATGTAATATGTGACGGTTAAAGGTGAATTGGAAATATGTTGGCAGAGTGCTGGGTGATAATTGCATAGTCATGTGATTATAAATGTGATGCCTTTTAGGGGCTGTGATTGACTTGCATTGCTCATCTTACCAGATATGATAAGTACCCCTCATTCCAAGTCACGCTTAGACATGTATTCTTGCTACTGCCTTAGTTGAACAACCAGACTGCAGCCACTGTGATTTAAGTGTGTATATTGTATGGTCAGTATGAGATGTTCTCAGTCAGGGTTGTATGTCACTATGGCAGGTGTTACAATTATAAATGCTTGTTGAAATAATAGGGTGGGCAGCTACTGAGGTGGTGCCAGTGTAAAGGGCCCTCCCTCCAGGTTATGGTCAACCCTTGGCATTTGGGGGCAAGATGATGTTCGTACATGTGAGTGGTGGTATTAGACCCCCCCCTCCTGCGGGAGGGGTGGGAATGTTTACACAATGTCAATAAGTATTTCCATCAGCTTATGTATATTTGTAAATTGATGCCTAGTATTGAGTAGTGTGTGTGTAATAAATGTACTCTTCCTTTTTTATAAAGAAAAGCACAGACTGGACAATCAATTATTGAGTATTATTTCTGCGTACCGGTAAATGGTGATTACTTGCCCACACCACCTCCCTTGAGTAAGCCTTGGACTGCTCTGCAAGGCTAACAAAAGTTCATAGGAAGGAAGGCGCACTCTGATTGAGGTCACTCGAAAGACATCTGTAGTGCAAAAAAATCTTCTTTTTTATTAATGTTGCTTTAACTATGAAACAGGCACACAGCCAACGCGTGCTCGTTCCTTGTGCCAGGGGAACTTCGTCAGGGCTAGTTCAAGGTAGAATAGAACACCCTAGGCAATCGTAAGGTGTTGGGTCGCCTTTATGGCTCTCGGATGAAATCAAGATAAGTTATATTCCAATCTAGACAAGTGTAGAAAGACATCTGGTAGTGTCAGAAAACAAATCATTTTCCACATCGATATCACATAATCAGCAGTCGAGTGAGGCAAAAGTAACAAGGTCTGCTGCTCTGGTGACCGCCGCCTCGCTGCTTCTCTCGCCAGCTCACTCGACTGCTGATTTTGTGATGTCGATGTGGACATTGATTTGTTTTCTGACACTACCAGATGTCTTTCTACACTTGTCTAGATTGGAATATATCTTATCTTGATTTCATCCGAGAGCCATAAAAGGCGACCCAACACCCTTACGATTGCCTAGGGGTGTTCTAGTCTACCTTGAACTAGCCCTGACGAAGTTGCCCTGGCACAAGGGAACGAGACGCGTTGGCTGTGTGCCTGTTTCATAGTTAAAGCAACATTAATAAAAAGAAGATTTTTTTGCACTACAGATGTCTTTCGAGTGACCTCAATCAGAGTGCGCCTTCCTTCCTATGAACTTTTGTTGCCCTTTTGACATCCTTCAGCAGCGGATGTCGGGAGTAGCTGCACTCACAAGATATGTATGAAACTGTTGGAATTTAAGTGCTCGACCCTTGTCAGCTGTTGAGCGTGTGTTTTTTATTGCTCTGCAAGGCTACCCTTTGAGAGTCAAGCGCTACAATGGGGTGTTTGGTTCTCAGTGAAGGACAAATGTAGACCCGTTATTTGTGCAGGCCTCACAACTAATGCATTGTTTTCCAACACATACCCAACATTAACATGTATGATTGTGACCCAAAACAAAATCAGCCAGAAATTTACTAGCATGTATAAATAATAACAGCTATAGTTTTGCTAAAGAACGTGGCTTAAAGTTCTGTAGACACAGCAACAGCAAACTCATTGCCCAATCCTTGGAATCTTCATGTCCTCTTTAAACTCCTCCATTTATCAGTCAGGATGTTCTCGTAAGGATGAGCCTGTATATACCTTATCACTGAAGTGCCCTCCTTGAAATGGTTTTGTAGCTTCAAGCGGTACACTGTCAGAGGTTGTTTGTGCTATCATTCAGTGAAATACATGACCAAGGCCCTTTAAGAAGGTGAAGCCTGAGGTGTAATATCGTGTACTCCTGGTTCAGAATCAGACCGTTCTTGGGAGACTTGTCACATCAAGGAAGGACCTTCTTATACTTCCAGTTTGAATCTCAGAATCTAGAACTGACAACCAGTGTAGTGTATCTGCCCATCTATCCAGCATGGCTGTTTCTGGTGATAAACATAACATTTTTAGGTCTCCCCTTCGGACAGCTTTCAGCTTAGTGGTTGACAAAAGCCTACTGGGGACTATACAAAAAATGTACAGTGGGCTTTGGTTCAACCCATTGCTATCGTTGGTTGCTTTTGTTGTTGGTCAGAAATGCTTGGTTTTTATCCAATGGATTTCCTTGTCCATTGTGTGTTTGTCCGTCCCCTTCTTTTGTATGTCCTTCCCCTGGATCATAGCCTCTTTACCATCATTTTGACTGGATGACCTGTATCCTTCCCCTGCTCACTGTTAGGGAACTACTTTTTTTCCTTCTTTTTTTTCAGTACTCAATGAAAGTGCATGTGCTCTCTAGTTCTCTTCCTCAAGTGCTGCTTCCCACCCTAGACACCTGCCATTCCCACTACCCCCACCCACACCCTTCCGTAACTAGCTCATCTCTCTCTCCAAATATTTACACTGCTGTCCCCATCCCTCACTGGCTTTTTATAGTTTTTTTTCTCCTGGCCCAGGTTCAAGTGCCTCTGTTGCTCCCTTGCCATCCACCCACTCGTCGTTTCTCCCTCCCTCCCCCCACCCACTCCTCCGTTGCCCTTGTCCCCTGGCAGTCCTTTTTAGGCATCAGCAACAAAATGCTTTTTTGCCGATGCTGCACTGCCAATGGGTACAAAAGGTGAGACCTATTGGTTTTCCCAGTGCTTGGTTAAGGGGGGCATTATCTAGTTCTAACAGGAACAGCCCTCATATCAGTGATAAAGCTGGGACTCAAGAATGTGAGACTCTATGGCGCAGTCACAGACACAAAAAGAATTGTCCAGTTTCCTGGGATTAGGCTGTGTTGGTGATGGAAGCAGGAACTCAAGGACCTTGCCATAAACCAGTGTATGGTGGACCCTTAAGCATCAAAAGTCGACTTGAAATTATTAACATGTTCCAGTGTCAGTGTGCAGGGCCGGACTGGCCATAGCGGGCACCGGGCGTTTCCCCGGTAGGCCGCTAGGTTGGGGACTGGTTTTGGGCCCCTGGGGGCCGTTTTTGTTACTGGGGGTCGGCAATATAGGCCCCCTGTAACAAAATCGACCGAAACCGGCCCTCGCAAACTGCTCGGCTGCACTCCCCCTCACCCCAGGGGGGGCCGGCTGAGCAGTTTGCCTGGGCCGGTTTCTGTTCCCAGTCCGGCCCTGTACATGTGTGAGGGTTCTTCTGAGTACAAAGATTTTTTTCTAAAGCCAGAGATATCTAGTGATTTTAGTGACCTAATGCTAGTGGTTTTCTCAGCTAGTAGACCACGTGTGTGTTATTGAGTTATTAAAGCTTAACATCACATGCATGTGTAAAGTCTTGGCCTCTGTAATATACATTATTTGGTAGGAATACCTGGTTAGATTGTTTAATTTGCCACCTGTAGTTTCCACATGTTAAATCCATACATTTGGTGTTTGTTTCTACAGCTGAAACAATAAAAGCAACCCACATCACCGCGTGGCACAGAAGGACAACTTTGGATCAACTCAGCAGGCAGAGGGAGAATTTAGCTGATCCCCTATAGAACAAAGGCATGTCTGCTGCCATGGGCACGCCTTTGAGCAAAATAAAACAAAACAGAAAAACTTCATGTCCCTGAATTTCATTTCTAGGGAATGAAAGAGGTTTAAGTGGCGAAAAAATGTAATTGTTGATGTAGTTCCGTACCATTACTTGTATGCTTTATTTTACAGGTGACGCCTTATTATACCCAGATTGTTGGAAGCAAGTGTCTTCTGGACAAAGTAGAAACTCTTCCTTAATGAAAACTGTGAATTGCAAAAACGTCTGTCCACTTTCCAGTCATTCCCTGCTGTTTATTTGGGTATTTTTAGGGCATGGATGAGGGGCACAGAAGCGGTGCACGTAGCCTCAGGGGTGAGGGTTAAAGGAGGATGTTTACATTGCAAGGGGTAAGAGTTACAGCAGCGAGAGGAGGGAGAGGCAGGGTCTTGTTCTCAGTTTTGTTTTGGACTAGTCTATGTTCATTGCAACATGCTTCAGGTTTCTGGCTTCTGGGTATTTTATGCTGAGGCCCTTGCATGTGATTCCCTGGGTTTTATTCCACTATTGGCGAGTCTTTGCAAAGGGTCAATTGACACCTGTTGGTCCATGCCTCTCCTCCCAGGCTTCAGGCCAATGTCTGAAGCTGAGCCCGTGGGGCTTGCATCATGTGTGTGTGAAACATGGACCCCTGTGCTGTCGATCAGCTTCTTCTCGGTTCCTTCTTTTCATGTAATAACACCCAACATCCTCTACAAAAACTGTCAACAGGTGTACAACACCCCAGTGGGGTGTATCAGATAGATGTATATCACAGTTCTCTAACAATCAGATATGGAACCCGGCAGATAACACCGACCCATGGTAGACGAAAGCTCTTAGCACAGGCAATCGGTGCACTCCTTACACCCCCAACCTGCCAGTCAGCTGCTTAACGGGCATTCCCTGCCCATAAAAACCTATGAGGCATAAAATGATTTCATGGAAGGATCTTAAATGCCCCAGACTCGGTCTCCATGGTGGCTTTCACAGTTCCCTTGGATGCCTGAACAACTGAGGAAGAGGATTTCAGGATCACCAGTCCCTTATGTCTGCTACAAGGGGGAGAAACAGGAATCCAGTCTCGGGAGCCCCACACTACTGCTGGAAACTCCAGGATCCAATGACTGGACCCGTTTCTCCCCCTTGAAGCAGGCATGAGGGACTGGTGATCCTGAAATCCTCTTCTCCCATTGACTTCTTGAAGCAGAGGCAATTTCAGAACGGTTTTCTCCCATTGACTTCTATTGAAGCAGAGGCAATTTCAGAACGGAGACAGCCAAAATAAAGCCATTTTTGGGCTTGAAAAATCGGGAGTCTCCCGCCTGAATCGGGTCTATTGGCATGTATGCCTTCTAGGCAAGCAGGGTCTTAATGCTGCATTGCCTAACCCACACCACCTAAAGCACTGGGGGGAGGGAGGTTAAAACAGAGTAGTAGTATAGTTGCTGCAAGTGCTGTGTCCGCCCTCTGCTGACCCCATAGCCTGCTCCCTGTGCCCCTGCCGTAAGGCCTTCCAAGGGTGCAGGTTTGAGCGGCTCCTCTTTGGCTATTTCGCTCTGTCTGCTGTCCATCTGTGCTTTCCAGGCCTTGCCTGAGCCCATCCTCTGCCTGCTGCTGCGATGCCCTCATTACAGGTGTGGGTGGGTGGGTCAACAGCGAAGGCACATGTTCTGGTTGGGGGGCCCCCCACGGCCTTAAATCCTGATCCGCCCCCAGGGGGCCACCTGCCTATTGGACCATTTAAGCAACGCTTCCAAACAGCCCCCGGCTATTTCCCAGGCTTAGTGGCTGCCTGCTCATTGTCCCGCCCCTCGGTAGGGGTTTGTCGCGGGCCCCTCACCGGTCCGTCTTCGCCTCCCCGGCCCGCGCGCTTAGTGAGCCTTAAGCCTGTTATTCAAACAGTATTCTTTCATACATTTTTCATAACAACAATAACCCTCCTAACAACTGTGAAAGTAAACTAATCAATGCCAACATATGATTGTCAACCAGTTGCATGACATCTCCTGTGACAGTTATTGAAATATTATATCATTGGTCTTTGTATAAAAGTCTGCCATTTTAGGTGCAGAGCCATTGCTATAAGCTGTTCACGTTGTCAGGACCGGATGTAAAGCTTGTATCGCCCTGATTCCCAATGACCGTGTTAGACCTGTCAGCCCTAGGGTGGTCTTACCCCGTTTTTTTCTCTTTGCGCCTCATTTTTGCCACTACCTTTTTGTTGGACCTAGGTCTCTGGGCGCCTTACCACTGCCAAACGGTGCTGAGGTGCAGGTGCTCTCTCCTAATAAGATGGCTGCCACAGGCCCCTGCTACTGCGGAGTGGCCATTGCACACGCACGTACTAGTAGTCAGGATCAGGCTGGGACATAATGATACAGTATCCATGCCGTCCCGCCTCTGGGCCTCATAGACAGACATGAGGGAAGCTTCTAGAACCTTCCAGCCCAGGGAGGAGTTATGTTTTGCCGCCTCTCAGGAGGGTCACCTGACCTAGGGGTATAAGAGGTTTGGAGGGAAACCTAGTTAGTCAGTTGGGGCACCACTGGACCTGGGGGAACCTCTGCCGGAGTACAGGCTGTTGGGCCTAGGGGGGAGACCTACACTACTGGTACTGACTGGGCTTAGGCACTGCTGTGCTAAGATAGATGAGGAACACCTTCCACCTACTGACCTTGCCCAGCTTGAGGGGACCCAGGGAACCACCTCCAGTGTGCCTGCAGGGCACCTACCTGCCTCTTGTGCCCACCAACTCAACCCCCCTTTCCCATCAAGTTACTGCAACCAAGCAACCACAAGCCAACTGCTGAAACGACCAAGAAACTGCAACCAAGCAATCCAACGTCTAAACGCTACTGCTGGGGATCACCAGGTAAAGCGCTGTATGCCGTGCCCTGAAGAAGCGCTGTGACTGTAGAGCGCTGTGCTCCTAAGCGCTGGGCCCCCTAGCCTGCGTCCTGCCACCAGACCTGTGCGCTCCCCTAGCGCTGTACCTTGATAGCCTGCTGCCCACGAGGCTACTCATCTGAGGAAGGGGACTGCTCCCCTGAGCGCTGTGCAGCGCGCTCCCACGTGTGCCTGCTGTGTCTGGGAATCACCGCCGCAGCCCCTGTGCTCATTGCCCAAGAAGCGCTGGGATTAAAACTCACCGCCGCGCCCTCGGGATCGTGGGAGAAGAAGCGCTGTGCCCCAATCACCGCCGCGGGCCCTGCGCTCCATGTGCGCCTGCTGTGTGCCTTGAAGCAGCGCTGTGCTCAGAGGACGCGCTGTCCGGAGGAGGCGCTGCGCCCAGGACCTCTCCACGTCGTCACCGCCGCCCGGGCGATGCGTGAAAGTGAGGCCGCGACTGGAGTTAGGCCGCGCCCGGCCTGTGAGCGCGAAGAGAGGCGTCGCTAGGCAACAGGGGCGCCGCCACGTCATAGGCCGCGCCCCCAGGAAGCCGCGCACCGATTGGCTCCCGGCCCGCGAGGCCTACGGAGGCACGGAGCCGTCTCCGGCTGCATCTGCGGTACTCCGAGTGGGTCCGGGAGCGTCTTGCCACCCTCCCCCCTTGGGGGGGACCTCTCCACGTCGTCGCCACCTCCTGCGCGCCAATCCGCCTCCCCCGGCCGAAGCCCCATCCGAGAATAGAGGAACGGGCTGACCGGGGAGGAGGCGTCCGGCGCTGCGAGTGCCAACAAGAAGGTACAAAGACCGAGCGGTGAGTCGGGGAGGACTGGGGGAATTTCCTGACACCGCGGAGACCAGCTCCCGCGGCGACTCCCTGCTTTGAACTCTCCGCAATAAGACATACGAGGGGGTGGCGGAGGCCCCAGCGTATGGCCTTCTAGGATTGCTCCCTCTGTGTTTTGGTGCAGGAGGCCGGGCCATGAAGTAAAGTTGAATGTGGCCTGATTGCCGCCTACCATTACCTGCCCCATGGAGCCTGGTTACACGGGTGGGTTCCAGATGCCCTGTGGGAGCGGCTATTAAGGTATTTTGACACCTGCCTAAGCTAATGCTCCTGCTATGTGTCTCCGGGAGCTGAGGTACCTGCATTAAATCCCTTAGTGAGGGAAATGTGTCCAATGTGGGGTGATTTATCTACATTATGGCCTTCAATGAATTGAATGTACCTACATGTATTGAGCCTCTGTGTTCACCTGCCAAGAGTTGAAATGTTCCTATGTGTAGGCCTACCTGCAGTGAGGCACCCACTGTACTGAATGTGGTTGCGCCTAGGTTTGTACAGGTTCCTCCTCATCTACAGTGTTCTGTGCATCTAATGTCTTGTTAATTGAATGTTGCTAAATGCTTTGAAGTCTATGTTTTGACCTGCAATCTATGACCTACAGTGTTACCTGCTTTTCCAGGAGGTTATTGCTACTGCCTTTTTAATGGTGTAAGGTTTTACTGTTATGATGTGCTTGAATGAATTTACGCACTGGTTTTAGGAAGCTAAAGGAATTGAAATGTTGCCTGAGATTATCTGCCTCATCTATTGCTGATCTAAAATTAGATAAAGAATCTTGTTTTTACATACCAGCCTGGTGTGGTGTCTCCTTATTGTGTGCGCATTACTGAGTCAGTGTGGGTGTGTGCTGCACAACTGCTTAACACATTGCCTTCGAGCGCCTTCCTGCCTCGCGCCAAGCTACCGTGTCGGAATCGGTGACCCCGGTTCTAACATTGGTGTTCAGCGGTGGGATAAGGACTTGTGCTTGTGCAGCACCCTACAGGGATTCAGTGTGCGCCGCAATTGGACACCTATTTGTAAGCAAGCCTAACAATTCGCCCTTCACTGCCTGACTGTACAGACTCCTGTGTTAACCTGTTGCCTACGTCCTAGGAGTTTTTCCCTTAAGTGTCTGGGGCCCCACCTGTCAGGATGGAGTTCGAGCTGGCCAGCCTTGAAATGTATACGGTGGCGCAGCTGAGGGAGTTCTGTCGGGGGATGGGGGTGCCCGTCAAGCGAGGCGCCAAGAGAGAGGAGCTTCAGAAAGTCTTGAGGGCATGGGTATTGGCTCACCCGGGAGGGAGAGTGGTCGAGGAACAGGGAGAGCTAGACCTACTGCACATAGACATCAGTGAGAATGTGTTGCCAGGGAGACGTTCCAGGGCAGGCAGTAGTGTGTCAGCGAGCAGTGTGTCTGTGGAGGAGTACGAGGACAGGAGGGAGGAGAGGCAATTGAGGCTAGAGCTCGCTAAAATGGACAAGGAGCGAGAGGAGGCAAGGCTAGCCATGGAAGAGAGGAAGCTTCTGCATGAGCTTAGCCTGAAAGAATTAGAGCTCCGAGCATTGCAGATGGGGGCGCAGGGCAACTTGAATGGTGGCAGCGTACCCGCTGAGGCTCCACGAGAGCCTAAGTTTTACCTACCTAAGGAGGTGATGGCCAGTTTCAGTGTAGGGGATGACATTGATAAGTGGTTGGCGGCGTATGAGGTGTCTTTGGTAGCCCATGGGGTGCCTGAGAAGTACTGGGGGGGAGGCCTGTATAGGTACATACCTCCGTTGGCAAGGGACACACTCTTGACTTTAGACAAAGGTGATCAGACAAATTACCCTGTCATGAAAGAGGCACTGCTTAAAAAGTTTGGCCTCACCCCAGAAAAGTATCGCCAGAATTTCCGCAACAGCCACAAGCTTCCCACACAGAACTGGGTGGATTTTTTTGATTATGCCTGTAAGGCATTGGAGGGTTGGGTGCGTGGCAGCGAAGTGAGTGACTATGAAGGGCTGTACCATCTGTTTTTAAAGGAGCACCTTCTTGATAAGAGTTTTCCAGAGCTGCGCCAACACCTGGTGGACCGCAAGCTGACCGATCCTCGGGAACTTGCGGAGGAGGCGGATACCTGGGTTAGCACTCGGGTGTCCCACAAGGGATCCGGGGAGACCCCCGAAAGGTGGACAGGGTTTTCCCCAGAAGAGAGAGGGGGAGATAAAAAGAAGGAGTTCTTTAAAGGCCCCCAAAATAGACCGCATGGGAGAGGGGTAGGTTCCCCACCCCAATCTGGATTCCAGAAACCCACTTACCCTGACAAGAGTCAGCAGCCCAGAACTGTCCGGTGCTACGAGTGCGGGGAGGTTGGACACTACAAGGGGGATCCCCAGTGTCGCAAGAGGACCCCAGCCCCCACAGGAGGTAAGAGCCCCGGGGTGGCCAGTGTAGCGCTTGGGGAGGAGTTGTCCCTAGGTAGGGGAGGTGAGTGGACAGGCTTGACCTTAGTTTCCCTGGGGGATAGAGAGATGATCCCACGGGTTCAGGTACCCTCGAACACTGCCAAGTACCGGCAGAGGGTCCTGATGAACGGGGAGGAGGTGGAGGCTCTTAGGGACACGGGTGCCAGCATGACGATGGTAAGGCGTCAGCTGGTGTCCCCAGAGCAGGTGATTCCTGAAGTATTCCACCCGGTTGTCATGGCTGATAATAGCCTGGGTCATTACCCCGTGGCCCAAGTTCCCTTTGAGTGGGGAGGAGTCTCAGGCCTGTTGAGAGTTGCGGTGAGCCCTGCCATGCCAGTGGATTGTCTGCTCGGAAACGACTTAGAACATACTGCCTGGAAGGAGGTGGAGTTCAACGCCCACGCTGAGATGCTGGGATTACCAGGGTGGACCTGCGTGGTCACGCGGTCCATGGCTGCCCGGCAAGGAACTCAACCCGGGTTGGAGCCTGAAACAATGGCCCAGCCCACTGTTGGACAAGAAGACATCCTTGAGGACGCACCCTGCGAGATGGATGGGGAGCCCGCGGAGGTGACCCCGGAGTCCGCGGAGGTGGATGTTGTTCCCGTGGGGGACTTGCCGACCCCTGCAGAGTGGCAGGTGGAAGGAGGGCCTACCCGGGAGGAATTCTGTCGGGCGCAGAGAGAGTGCCCAACGCTTGAAGGCATGCGGCAGAAGGCCGAAGCCCAAGCAACTGGTAAAGAGACCGGTAATTACCATGTCTACTGGGAGGATGGTCTCCTCTACAGTGAGCCTAAGGCTCCGGTGCATGGGTCATCAAGGGCCTTAGTGGTCCCCCAATGCTACCGAGCCTTCCTGCTGGAATTGGCACATGAGATACCACTGGCAGGACACCTGGGCCAGGATAAGACATTTGCTCGATTGGTCCCACATTTTTATTGGCCCAGGATGAGAGTTACCTCTGACACCTTTTGTAAGACCTGTGTGACTTGTCAGGCGAGTGGCAAGATGGGGACTAAGTTGAAGGTCCCTCTGGAACCGCTCCCGGTTGTCGGTACCCCTTTTGAGCGGGTAGGAATTGACATTGTCGGGCCAATGGACCCGCCGACTTCTTCGGGACATAGGTTCATCTTGGTGTTGGTGGACCACGCCACCCGGTACCCGGAGGCAATCCCTCTGAGGGCCATCACTGCACCTGCGGTGGCGCGGGCCTTGATGGGGATTTTTACCCGAGTGGGATTCCCCAAGGTCGTGGTGTCAGATAGGGCACGAATTTCATGTCGGCCTACATGCAGGCCATGTGGAAGGAGTGCGGAGTGACCTACAGGTTCTCCACTCCTTACCACCCCCAGACCAACGGGCTCGTGGAGCGCTTCAATAAGACCCTGAAGGGGATGATCCGGAGCCTACCCGAGGAATTGAGAAGGAAGTGGGACGTCCTCTTACCCTGTCTGCTCTTCTCCTACCAAGAGGTGCCGCAGAAGGGGGTCGGGTTCAGCCTCTTTGAGCTGCTCTATGGACACCCCGTTAGGGGGCCCCTCAGTCTTGTGAAGGAGGGGTGGGAGAAGTCTTCCCAGAAGCTTCCCCGTGACGTAGTCAGCTACATGCTGGCATTCCGCAGCCAGATAGCCAAGCTGTGGAAGGAAGCCTCAGACAATCTGGAGGCTAGTCAAGCCGTCATGAAGGAGTGGTACGACCGGAATGCTCGGACGGTGGAGTTGGACGCTGGACAGAATGTGTGGGTCATGGAGCCCGGAGAGCTTAGCGCCCTCCAGGAACGGTGGACTGGACCGTATGAAATCTTGGAGAGAAGAGGCCAGACCACTTATGTAGTAGACCTCAAGACCCCCTGTCAACCCCACAGGGTGCTCCACGTCAACCGCCTTAAGCCACACCAGGAGCGGTCAGAACTTACCCTCCTGATGGTGACGGATGGGAGTGAAGAGGAGGAGAGCGAGCCTCTTCCGGACCTTCTGGCGGCCCACGAGAAGGATGGATCGGTGGAGGGAGTGGTCCTCTCCCCATCCTTGACCCTTGAGCAACAGGGGGACTGCCGCCAGGTATTGGAGCGGTACTCCTCGTTGTTTTCCCTCACTCCTGGGATTACGCACCTGTGTAACCATGATGTGGACACAGGGGACAGCCCGCCTGTGAAAACCAAGTCTTACCGGCTGTCCGACAAAGTCAGAACCAGCATCCAGAGTGAGGTGGCCAAGATGTTGGAGCTGGGGGTGATTGAGCCTTCCAGCAGCCCTTGGGCTAGTCCGGTGGTGTTGGTGCCGAAAGCGGCCCCACCGGGCACCACACCAGAACTTCGGTTCTGTGTGGACTACCGTGGTCTGAATTCCGTGACCAAGGCTGATGCTCACCCGATCCCTCGGGCAGATGAGCTCTTTGACCAACTGGGAGCAGCTCGGTACTTAAGCACAATCGACCTGACGTCAGGTTATTGGCAGATTGCCATGGCGGACGGAGCAAAGGAGAAGATTGCGTTCTCCACCCCCGAGGGCCACTTTCAATTTCGGGTGATGCCCTTCGGGCTGAAAAATGCTCCGGCCACTTTCCAGCGGTTGGTTAACCAGGTACTGTCTGGCCCAGAGGCCTTCTCTGCTGCCTACCTGGATGACATAGCTGTCTTCAGCAGCAGCTGGGAGGACCATCTGGAGCATCTCCAGGAGGTGCTACAGGCTCTACAGCGGGCTGGCCTAACCATCAAGGCTAGCAATTGCCAGATTGGACAGGGATCTGTCGTCTACCTGGGGCACCTGGTGGGCGGGGGTAAGGTGCAACCCCTCCAGGCCAAAATCGAGACCATCTTGGCCTGGGAGCCTTCCAAAACCCAAACGGAGGTCCGGGCCTTCCTTGGCCTCACAGTTTACTACCGCCGGTTTGTCAAGGGCTATGGGACCATCGTAGCCCCCCTGACTGAATTGACACCAAGAAGCAGCCACGTAAAGTCATCTGGACGGCTGCCTGTCAAGAAGCGTTTGACACTCTGAAGCACACGATGTGCACCGCTCCGGTGCTCAGGACTCCGGACTTTGGCAGAGAATTCATTGTGCAGACAGACGCCTCTGAGCATGGCATTGGAGATGTGCTCTCGCAACTGAATGATGACGGCCAAGATCAGCCAGTGGCCTTTATTTCTCGAAGGCTACTCCCCCGGGAACAGCGGTGGAGTACGATAGAGCGAGAAGCCTTCGCTGTGGTTTGGGCTTTGAAGAAGCTGAGGCCATACCTCTTTGGCTCTCACTTCCTTATTCAGACCGACCACCGACCCCTTCGCTGGCTCATGTAGATGAGAGACGAAAACCCCAAATTGTTAAGGTGGTCCATTTCCCTCCAGGGGATGGACTTTCGGGTGGAACATCGACCCAGAGTAGACCACGCCAACGCTGACGGTCTCTCTCGGTTTTTCCGCCTTAGTGATGAGAACTCCCTAGAGGTTGGGTAGCTCTCCCCACTTTCAGCTGGGGGGGACGCGTGTTAGACCTGTCAGCCCTAGGGTGGTCTTACCCCGTTTTTTTCTCTTTGCGCCTCATTTTTGCCACTACCTTTTTGTTGGACCTAGGTCTCTGGGCGCCTTACCACTGCCAAACAGTGCTGAGGTGCAGGTGCTCTCTCCTAATAAGATGCCTGCCACAGGCCCCTGCTACTGCGGAGTGGCCATTGCACACGCACGTACTAGTAGTCAGGATCAGGCGGGGACATAATGTTACTGTATCCATGCCGTCCCGCCTCTGGGCCTCATAGACAGACATGAGGGAAGCTTCTAGAACCTTCCAGCCCAGGGAGGAGTTATGTTTTGCCGCCTCTCAGGAGGGTCACCTGACCTAGGGGTATAAGAGGTTTGGAGGGAAGCCTAGTTAGTCAGTTGGGGCACCACTGGACCTGGGGGAACCTCTGCCGGAGTACAGGCTGTTGGGCCTAGGGGGGAGACCTACACTACTGGTACTGACTGGGCTTAGGCACTGCTGTGCTAAGATAGATGAGGAACACCTTCCACCTACTGACCTTGCCCAGCGTGAGGGGACCCAGGGAACCACCTCCAATGTGCCTGCAGGGCACCTACCTGCCTCTTGTGCCCACCAACTCAACCCCCCTTTCCCATCAAGTTACTGCAACCAAGCAACCACAAGCCAACTGCTGAAACGACCAAGAAACTGCAACCAAGCAATCCAACGTCTAAACGCTACTGCTGGGGATCACCAGGTAAAGCGCTGTATGCCGTGCCCTGAAGAAGCGCTGTGACTGTAGAGCGCTGTGCTCCTAAGCGCTGGGCCCCCTAGCCTGCGTCCTGCCACCAGACCTGTGCGCTCCCCTAGCGCTGTACCTTGATAGCCTGCTGCCCACGAGGCTACTCATCTGAGGAAGGGGACTGCTCCCCTGAGCGCTGTGCAGCGCGCTCCCACGTGTGCCTGCTGTGTCTGGGAATCACCGCCGCAGCCCCTGTGCTCATTGCCCAAGAAGCGCTGGGATTAAAACTCACCGCCGCGCCCTCGGGATCGTGGGAGAAGAAGCGCTGTGCCCCAATCACCGCCGCGGGCCCTGCGCTCCATGTGCGCCTGCTGTGTGCCTTGAAGCAGCGCTGTGCTCAGAGGACGCGCTGTCCGGAGGAGGTGCTGCGCCCAGGACCTCTCCACGACGTCACCGCCGCCCGGGCGCCGCGTGAAAGTGAGGCCGCGACTGGAGTTAGGCCGCGCCCGGCCTGTGAGCGCGAAGAGAGGCGTCGCTAGGCAACCGGGGCGTTGCCACGTCATAGGCCGCGGCCCCAGGAAGCCGGGCACCGATTGGCTCCCGGCCCGCGAGGCCTATGGAGGCACGGAGCCGTCTCCGGCTGCATCTGCGGGACTCCGAGTGGGTCCGGGAGCGTCTTGCCACCCTCCCCCCTTGGGGGGGACCTCTCCACGTCGTCGCCGCCTCCTGCGCGCCAATCCGCCTCCCCCGGCCGAAGCCCCATCCGAGAATAGAGGAACGGGCTGACCGGGGAGGAGGCGTCCGGCGCTGCGAGTGCCAACAAGAAGGTACAAAGACCGAGCGGTGAGTCGGGGAGGACTGGGGGAATTTCCTGACACCGCGGAGACCAGCTCCCGCGGCGACTCCCTGCTTTGAACTCTCCGCAATAAGACATACGAGGGGGTGGCGGAGGCCCCAGCGTATGGCCTTCTAGGATTGCTCCCTCTGTGTTTTGGTGCAGGAGGCCGGGCCATGAAGTAAAGTTGAATGTGGCCTGATTGCCGCCTACCATTACCTGCCCCATGGAGCCTGGTTACAGGGGTGGGTTCCAGATGCCCTGTGGGAGCGGCTATTAAGGTATTTTGACACCTGCCTAAGCTAATGCTCCTGCTATGTGTCTCCGGGAGCTGAGGTACCTGCATTAAATCCCTTAGTGAGGGAAATGTGTCCAATGTGGGGTGATTTATCTACATTATGGCCTTCAATGAATTGAATGTACCTACATGTATTGAGCCTCTGTGTTCACCTGCCAAGAGTTGAAATGTTCCTATGTGTAGGCCTACCTGCAGTGAGGCACCCACTGTACTGAATGTGGTTGCGCCTAGGTTGATACAGGTTCCTCCTCATCTACAGTGTTCTGTGCATCTAATGTCTTGTTAATTGAATGTCGCTAAATGCATTGAAGTCTATGTTTTGACCTGCAATCTATGACCAACAGTGTTACCTGCTTTTCCAGGAGGTTATTGCTACTGCCTTTTTAATGGCGTAAGGTTTTACTGTTATGATGTGCTTGAATGAATTTACGCACTGGTTTTAGGAAGCTAAAGGAATTGAAATGTTGCCTGAGATTATCTGCCTCATCTATTGCTGATCTAAAATTAGATAAAGAATCTTGTTTTTACATACCAGCCTGGTGTGGTGTCTCCTTATTGTGTGCGCATTACTGAGTCAGTGTGGGTGTGTGCTGCACAACTGCTTAACACATTGCCTTCGAGCGCCTTCCTGCCTCGCGCCAAGCTACCGTGTCGGAATCGGTGACCCCGGTTCTAACACCCAGCTTTCTAATCTTCTCCAGCAGGGGCGTAACACAGGCCCCCGCAGCCCCCGCAGTGCGGCGGGGTCCCCGAGCTGCAGGGGGCCCCCTTAGCACAGCACTCAGGCCTAAGAGCTCCGGATCAAATGCAGAGCGGGTGCCCCTCCGTGTACATTGCAGGGGGGCCCCCTCAACGTTCGTTACGCCAGTGTTCTCCAGAGTGAGGTCCACTTTGGAACGCCATTTTAGCTGCCCCAATCCTAAAAGAGTGTGTAGAATAGCAGCTGTCTGTGTGCCTTGAGGCTTCTAAGCAGAAGTACATTGCATGATTAAAGTGGTGCAGAGTCAGTGGCGTTCCATCAGCACGGCTCAGCAAAAACTATGTTCTCTGTGACCTCAATTCTGTGTATTTTGTGGATCATATCACTGGGCAACAAGCCATGTCCCCCCCCAAACGAAGCCCGCAAAATGATGGTCCTCCCCTGTCCTTTTTGATCCGTCTTGGATCTGGGGACAATTAGCTGTAGGAACCCAACCGCCAGGACTAAGTCCTCTATAGTCAAGGCTTGCATGCTGGTATCCCGTTTAGACCTGGCAATTAATTCCCCACACCTAAATGCCCTAAAGAAGGCGAAGGCGACAGAGAACGAGGTTGCTCGTAGCTTGAATGCGTGTCCTGTGAACCCCATTTAGCATGTCCCTCATTGGGGGCTGTATTGTAAGGCTCTTTATTCTCTGACCTAGCCCAACCCTTTAGTGCCACTCTGAGAGCAGAGGAACTGGTTGGGTCTGGGTGCCCCTGCTGCTTTACATGGTGGGCCACTGCTGCTAGATGTCTTGCTACTCACGCATGGCTCTTGTTTTCCTCCCTCACATGACAGTCCTGCACTCCCTTCACTAGTGTTGAAGTGATACTGAGCCTGGAGGCAGACAGCCTTTGGAAGGTGTGGACATAGTTCTTGTAATGCACCCGCGTCTCTGGGGCAAGCAATAGTTCTTCTAGTCTCATGAGCCGGGGGTCGGCGTCCATGGATGTGGCGCATTTAATGGTGTCCTTGTATATAATAGCGAGTCCTCCTCCTGCTTTGTGAAGGTGGTCTTGGCATGCAATCTTTTAGCCAGCAAGGATGGCCACAGCGATGTCGGGAGTCAAAACTGGGTTGGGCCAGGTTTCCGTGAGGAAGAGGAGGTCTGGTGCGTTGTTGCTGAGTAGTTCCCAGATTTCGTTGGCGTGTGTGTTGAGAAAGCGGGTATTGAGTAGCATGCATGTTATTGGTTGCTGAGGTGCTGGTATGGTATGGTATGTGGCGATAGTCCAAATGGGCGGTGCAAGTGTTGGTGTATGGGGAGTATGTGTGGATGTGTTGCTGCAGGTGAAGTGGTAGTGGATACAAGTGAACAATCCTACCAGGGTGTGGGGGGCAGCACAGCAGCAGCGGGTGGCTTATTGGCCTTTTTCAAGTGATTGGAGGCTTGCTGGTGTGTAAAAGCGGGAGCTGATCGGACCAGGGTTTGTGGCACTGGGCGCATGCCAGATGCGGACAGGTGCAGATGGGCTTGCCTTTGGCACAACAACGGCACTCCAACTGCATGCACCTGCTACACACTCGCGCAGTAGTCGCTATTAAGTAGGTCGTGGGAGGGGGAGGAGTGAAGGGGTAGTGGGCGGGGCTACTCAGAGCAGAAAGAGGGCGCTGGAAGAAGATGCAGGAAGCATGTAAGGAGTGGAGGGAAACGGGAGGGGGAAAAAGCATGGGAGGGGTTTTTGGGCGACTGAGGGGGCCTGAAGCAGGGAAAGAGAAAGCAGCACAAGAAGAGGCTGAAGAGAGAAAATGCACAGTAAAAGAAAGAAAGGCGCAGAAGGGGCAAAAGGCACAAAGAGAGCCTGCAGAGAAATGGAGAGAAGCTTGATGGAGGGAGAGGCACTAAGGGGCACAAAAGTGGAGGGAGGTGGAGAAAAAGAGGAGAAAGCACAAAAAGGAGAAAAAAGAAGGAGAAGCACTAAAGCGAGAAGGGTGGAAAGGGGTAAAATAGGCCCTCAAGAGAGCAAAAAGCACAAAAGAGGTGAAAAGAGAGAGATTTTCCCTAAAGAGAGAAGGGCACAAAGTGGAGAGAAGCATAAACATGCACGAGAGAGAGAGAATGAGAAGAGAGCGAGTGTGAGAGAGAGAGAGGAGAGAGGTGGCTGTAGAAGGAGCAAGACGGGGGCCTCGAGGCGCAAGGCTGGGTCCAAAGGGCCTAGACTTGTTGGACGACAGGTCCCAGGTCAGTGGGTGGGGAGCTGGACCTAGGCACCTGCTCAATGGGGTCGCGCAGTGGCCCCCATTAAGTAGGCCCTGGAAGGGGGAAGGAGTGCGGTGAGTGGGGCTTCTCAGAGCGGGAGGGGAAAAAACGCTGGAGGAGGCTAGGGGGCGCTGAGTGGGCCTGAAGCTGCAAAAGAGAAAGCGGTGCAAAAAGAGGCTGAAGAGAGAAAATGCACAAAAAACGAAAGAAATGTGCACAAGGGGGAAAAAGAGCAGAAAGCACACAAAGGTGAAAAAAGGAGATGCACTAAATAGAGAAGGGTGAAAGAGTGCAGAAAGCACAAAAAGCACTAAAGAGGTGAAAGAGAGAGGCACTAAAACGAGAAAAAGAGAGCAGAAGGCACAAAAAGCACAAAAGAAGCGAAAGAGGGAGAGAGTGGGGCCTAAAGAGAGAAGGGCACAAAATAGAGAGAATGAGAAGAGATCGAGTGAGAGAGAGAAGAGAGAGGTGGCTGTAGAAGTAGCGAGGCAGGGGCCTCAAGGCACAAGGCCAGGTCCAAAAGGGACTAGACTGGTTGGAGGACCAGTCCCAGGTAAGTGGATGGGGAGCTGGGCTCAGGACGAGCTGATGCTGCCTCCTGGAGGCTAATGGGTGAAACCCTTCATTCTTCAGTGATTTTTGGTATTACAAATGCCAAACAAGCCCTGTGGACCACCTGTGCGCCTGACATCAGTCCCAATTTACGTGTTAGCCAGGCAGGCAAGGCGGCTTAGTACTTGCGCTTGGCAATTTTAACAAATGGCCCCCAGTAACAAAATCGGCCCCCACTGCTGCAAAACCAGCCCCCCCTTCCAGCCTCCCAAGGAAATGCCTGATGCCCGCTACGGCCAGTCCGGCCCTCACTAGAGTGATGCCACTTCAAGCCACTGACGCATCGTTCAAGCAAGGATTGACTACACGTCACTCGCATGTCAACGTGGTGTAATATTGAATAGATTGTATTACTAGTTGGGTATGCTGCTACCACAGAGAATCGTGAGTCTTTACTGATCTTCATGTGAAGGCGGAAAAGTAGGGGAAAAAAGGTATTATATATTTTTTTCAAAGCTGTAAATGGTGTCTATAATTTATCCACTTTATTGATTTTAATGCTGGATAGACAAGTAAATTTCATGTCACACCATGGAAACAACATTATAACAAGCATTGGAAATGCAATAGGTCTCGCATTTGTTTAAGTTAGAGCGATTGGCTTTGCTAATGGTATTGTATTTTAGCTATGTGTTATTGAGTGTATGTATGTGATATGTTGTGGAATTATGTTGTTTGGATTGTAATTGTTAGCTGTGTAGCAGTTTAAAGCATAGCGTTAGGAGTAGAAGAGAAGTGTTTAAGATTTGGGAAGGAGAGTGAGGAGGAGAAGAACAGCATGAGGAACAATGAAGGAAAGTGAGGAGGAGAGTAGCATGAGGCCGAAGAAAGGGGAGTGAGGAGAGCAGTATGAGGGAGAAGGAAGGCAGTTAAAGGAGAGTGAGGAGGAGAAGAGTAGTGTGATACAGAAGGAAGGAAAGTGATTAGAGCAGCATTAGGCTTAAGGAAGTAGAGAGGTGTAGAAGAGCAGTGTGAGGGAGATGGTAGGAGAGTGAGAAGGATAAGAGCAGTGTGATGCAAAAAGCCCACAACAGTAAGCGCACATTCACAACTGAAAAGCACAACCTCTACGTGCCTCAAACTGCAGCCAGATAGAATACCATAATAAATACAGCAAATTTGGCGAGAAAAAAAAGCCTACCTTTAGTTCCTCATCACACTCTGGTTTCATCTAGACCACACACAAAACACCGTTCTATGGGCAGCACCTCACATTAGAGATGGTCCTGCTGCAAGAAAATTGCTCCGTTTAAACTGCACCATTTCTTGCTCATGCGCGCTGAAGGACACCGTTTAGCATAAACAATAACGCAAACCAATCGAATTAACGGGCGGAGCCTAAACTCCACTTCTGAAAGTAAATCAGTGACTTCTTACGTAGTGGAAGTCCAAAGTTACAATGCTCCTTCATCAAAATGTTTCCAGTTTAGCGCTACAATACAACAAATATGTGAGTAGACGCAGAGCGCTAGAGTCTTTCGCAGGGCTCACACACTGCAACAGTCTCAAGGCCCCACCTTGATGTGAATGGAGACCGACGCCTGGGAAGCACCATTATCACATATCACAAGATGTCCCGAGGCAGTCCGGCATTTTCAGAAAGGGACAAATCCTCATCTAGCATATAAATCATTTATATGAACAAAGTGATCCGGATTCCAATTCGGTGTTCCGGACTTTTACAAAATAACCAGCAGTTCTGAGCAAACCACTTTTCTCACTGTGTCCCATGGCATGGATATCGGTAAATTAAATATGAAATTAATGTGTAAAGCACCTGGCTAGTTCTCCACTAATTATGCGTCAGCCTCTCCTTATCACACTGTGGTTTCATCTAGACCACACACAAAACACCGTTCTATGGGCAGCACCTCACATTAGAGATGATCCTGCTGCAATAAAATTGCTCCGTCTAAACTGCACCATTGCTTCTCTGCGCTAGATCCACTATATATTAAAAACCTAAACAAATAAAATCAAGCACTTAACAGGATAAAGCACACACAAGCTGCTTGCGACAATCGGCCTTCAATTACAAAAGCTAACGTAAGTTTTACGCCGTAATGCATTTTACTTTACAGTTTTCAGAGTCGAAGCCACGCGCCGCTAATCCTGTGGTTACGCCGGGTAGAATAGATATGAAGAGAGACCCTTACTACACAAAGGGATTAGAGTACCATTTTATAGATTAAAAATATGCTATCCCTTAATGTATACTTAGGAACAAATAGTATCGTAAAAATACAAGCCTATTATTCCACTCTATGTCTGAAAATATCTGTGATACAACTCCAAATATGTGACAAGTAGTATTTTTATTTAAAACATTAGTACCCAATTTACATAGCTTTAAAAATCTCACAAATCATGTGACACACTCTATTCATAAAAAAACACAATATACCTAAAATGCAATAAAAAACACATCATACAAAATACATTTTCATAGAAAAGATAAAAGAGAGAAAAAAGGAAAAGGATTATGACAGTACAGTTTGTCATTAATGTTGCATATCGATTGAGACAATTAATCACTGGGCCTTGATGCACTTAATTTGACCACATCTACAAAGCAAAATGTTCCCCTGGATTATGCAGTGAATTTTGCGTCGACGCGTTTCGATGGCTTCTATTTATAATCCATCTTTTTCAAGACCAAAAAATATTCTAATCTCTCTGTGCCCTTCTTTTAGTGGCCATTGAAAGTATCCTGTTCTTTAAATCAACTATATGGAAGACCAAAGCTTTAGCTCTTCTTTGTGCTGTAATATATTTCTAAAATTCAAAGCACCTCTCTTTCTGATTAATGCTTGTAACCAACTTTCGCAATCTTCTTTGCAAATATTTTAGTTCTAAGTAAAACTCGCCTATTTACGTCATCTCCCGGCTCCTTATTGCTTCCTGATTCTTTACTTAAGATTCGATATGGAAACTTCAATCAATATGCTCCCCATCCGTTTGTATACAAAGGCTGTGGGACCACGCGCTGCAAGGTTCCTCACAATTGTAGTCACGATCAACTTCAAATAAAATATTGCTGGGGCCTCGTACGTCCTTCCTGTCGTTCGTTGTTTCCGGGTAGGCCAGAGCTTGGAGGCCCAGTGAAGATACTAGCCCACGCTTGCAATGCTCCCTGGGCAGCTCACTACTCTCTGCAGGGACCCGTAGTCCGCCAGTCACTCACCAGGAGCAGCAGACAGAAGCGTTGAGAGGCCCGGAAACTGCTCCAAGCGGTGGCAGAGTTCAGGCCAGACTATTGGCAGCGCCTGCCTTGCAGCAGCACCAGGCGAGAAGAGCAGAGCGAGACGGACGGACCTTCCCAGACGCTCTCCGGAGGCAAGTGCCGGCTGCAGCTTGCGTACGTGTTAAAAAGTGCCGTTACCCGGGCCTTCTCTCTCTAAAATAAACGAGCGCGGTGACCCTGAAGCGGGCGCCGCGCTCAATCTTAAAGTTATAAAAATAAAAATAAAACGAGCACGGTGTCCCAGAAGCGGGCGCCGCGCTTATACTTAACGTTTGAAAAAATAAATAAACTGAGCGCGGTGTCCCTGAAGCGGGCACCGCGCTCAGTCTTAAAGTTAAAAAAATACAGAGCGACAAACGTAACACAATGCTAAACGCACATCCCACATGCCAGTAATGGTAAACAAAAAGTGCCGAGAGAGTAATTATAAAACAGACCGTCTCACGCCGCCAGTAAAAGATCCAGTCCGGGTGGGCGGAGTTAAAAGAGGACAAGGCGGTAACCAGGAGGGACTAAAAAGCCTCAGTTACAATAAAAAGACACGGTTTACAATAACGAGTGACGCAAAACAATCAAAATAACGGGCGGAGTCGAGACACCACTTCTGAAAGTGTATTGATTACAAGAAGCCCTCGCAGAGCGAGCAGCACATGCGCTGCAACGCCAGGCAAGACCTAAAAGGGTGATAATTGTTTAGCACATATCGATGACTTGAATCAAAACTATTACAGACCTGATTGTGCACTTTGTGCTATACAAACTCATTTTTAGGCAAGAATGTACAACGTGACATTGTATAACAAGTGTAACTATCTGAGTGGGCAGCAACACTGAACCTGCGGAAGGTGTGAGTCCTCCCTTGCAATTTTCAGAAACATCCTCCAATCTGTATTTGGAGGCAATAGATGGTGAAAAAAATGTTCTACTATTAAAAATTAGCTCTGTTGAAACACTCTCTAGGTCCAAAGGGCACAGCATTTTGAAACACCTACTGAGAGAGGAAGTTTGTGAAAGAATTGGGTAAGGGACAATAGTGAATGAGTATGCCACATTAATACAAACTTTAAATAAAAGGTTTTACCCTAGGATAAATGAGGTATTGAAGAGATATGTGCCATGACGAGTCCAGCTCGTCATAAGCACCGAAGGGGTTAATGGCGTAAGGTTTTACTGTTATGATGTGCTTGAATGAATTTACGCACTGGTTTTAGGAAGCTAAAGGAATTGAAATGTTGCCTGAGATTATCTGCCTCATCTATTGCTGATCTAAAATTAGATAAAGAATCTTGTTTTTACATACCAGCCTGGTGTGGTGTCTCCTTATTGTGTGCGCATTACTGAGTCAGTGTGGGTGTGTGCTGCACAACTGCTTAACACATTGCCTTCGAGCGCCTTCCTGCCTCGCGCCAAGCTACTGTGTCGGAATCGGTGACCCCGGTTCTAACACACAGCTTTCTAATCTTCTCCAGCAGGGGCGTAACACAGGCCCCCGCAGCCCCCGCAGTGCGGCGGGGGCCCCGAGCTGCAGGGGGCCCCCTTAGCACAGCACTCAGGCCTAAGAGCTCCGGATCAAATGCAGAGCGGGTGCCCCTCCGTGTACATTGCAGGGGGACCCCCTCAACGTTCGTTACGCCAGTGTTCTCCAGAGTGAGGTCCACTTTGGAACGCCATTTTAGCTGCCCCAATCCTAAAAGAGTGTGTAGAATAGCAGCTGTCTGTGTGCCCTGAGGCTTCTAAGCAGGAGTACATTGCATGATTAAAGTGGTGCAGAGTCAGTGGTGTTCCATCAGCACGGCTCAGCAAAAACTATGTTCTCTGTGACCTCAATTCTGTGTATTTTGTGGATCATATCACTGGGCAACAAGCCATGTCCCCCCCCAAACGAAGCCCGCAAAATGATGGTCCTCCCCTGTCCTTTTTGATCCGTCTTGGATCTCGGGACAATTAGCTGTAGGAACCCAACCGCCAGGACTAAGTCCTCTATAGTCAAGGCTTGCATGCTGGTATCCCGTTTAGACCTGGCAATTAATTCCCCACACCTAAATGCCCTAAAGAAGGCGAAGGCGACAGAGAACGAGGTTGCTCATAGCTTGAATGCGTGTCCTGTGAACCCCACTTAGCATGTCCCTCATTGGGGGCTGTATTGTAAGGCTCTTTATTCTCTGACCTAGCCCAACCCTTTAGTGCCACTCTGAGAGCAGAGGAACTGGTTGGGTCTGGGTGCCCCTGCTGCTTTACATGGTGGGCCACTGCTGCTAGATGTCTTGCTACTCACGCATGGCTCTTGTTTTCCTCCCTCACATGACAGTCCTGCACTCCCTTCACTAGTGTTGAAGTGATACTGAGCCTGGAGGCAGACAGCCTTTGGAAGGTGTGGACATAGTTCTTGTAATGCACCCGCGTCTCTGGGGCAAGCAATAGTTCTTCTAGTCTCATGAGCCGGGGGTCGGCGTCCATGGATGTGGCGCATTTAATGGTGTCCTTGTATATAATAGCGAGTCCTCCTCCTGCTTTGTGAAGGTGGTCTTGGCATGCAATCTTTTAGCCAGCAAGGATGGCCACAGCGATGTCGGGAGTCAAAACTGGGTTGGGCCAGGTTTCCGTGAGGAAGAGGAGGTCTGGTGCGTTGTTGCTGAGTAGTTCCCAGATTTCGTTGGCGTGTGTGTTGAGAAAGCGGGTATTGAGTAGCATGCATGTTATTGGTTGCTGAGGTGCTGGTATGGTATGGTATGTGGCGATAGTCCAAATGGCGGTGCAAGTGTTGGTGTATGGGGAGTATTTGTGGATGTGTTGCTGCAGGTGAAGTGGTAGTGGATACAAGTGAACAATCCTACCAGGGTGTGGGGGGCAGCACAGCAGCAGCGGGTGGCTTATTGGCCTTGTTCAAGTGATTGGAGGCTTGCTGGTGTGTAAAAGCGGGAGCTGATCGGACCAGGGTTTGTGGCACTGGGCGCATGCCAGATGCGGACAGGTGCAGACGGGCTTGCCTTTGGCACAACAGCGGCACTCCCACTGCATGCACCTGCTACACACTCGCGCAGTAGTCGCTATTAAGTAGGTCGTGGGAGGGGGAGGAGTGAAGGGGTAGTGGGCGGGGCTACTCAGAGCAGAAAGAGGGCGCTGGAAGAAGATGCAGGAAGCATGTAAGGAGTGGAGGGAAACGGGAGGGGGAAAAAGCATGGGAGGGGTTTTTGGGCGGCTGAGGGGGCCTGAAGCAGGGAAAGAGAAAGCAGCACAAAAAGAGGCTGAAGAGAGAAAATGCACAGTAAAAGAAAGAAAGGCGCAGAAGGGGGAAAAGGCACAAAGAGAGCCTGCAGAGAAATGGAGAGAAGCTTGATGGAGGGAGAGGCACTAAGGGCACAAAAGTGGAGGGAGGTGGAGAAAAAGAGGAGAAAGCACAAAAAGGAGAAAAAGAAGGAGAAGCACTAAAGCGAGAAGGGTGGAAAGGGGTAAAAAGGCCCTCAAGAGAGCAAAAAGCACAAAAGAGGTGAAAAGAGAGAGATTTTCCCTAAAGACAGAAGGGCACAAAGTGGAGAGAAGCATAAACATGCACGAGAGAGAGAGAATGAGAAGAGAGCGAGTGTGAGAGAGAGAGAGGAGAGAGGTGGCTGTAGAAGGAGCAAGACGGGGGCCTCGAGGCGCAAGGCTGGGTCCAAAGGGCCTAGACTTGTTGGACGACAGGTCCCAGGTCAGTGGGTGGGGAGCTGGACCTAGGCACCTGCTCAATGGGGTCGCGCAGTGGCCCCCATTAAGTAGGCCCTGGGAGGGGGAAGGAGTGCGGTGAGTGGGGCTTCTCAGAGCGGGAGGGGAAAAACGCTGGAGGAGGCTAGGGGGCGCTGAGTGGGCCTGAAGCTGCAAAAGAGAAAGCGGTGCAAAAAGAGGCTGAAGAGAGAAAATGCACAAAAAACGAAAGAAATGTGCACAAGGGGGAAAAAGAGCAGAAAGCACACAAAGGTGAAAAAAGGAGATGCACTAAATAGAGAAGGGTGAAAGAGTGCAGAAAGCACAAAAAGCACTAAAGAGGTGAAAGAGAGAGGCACTAAAACGAGAAAAAGAGAGCAGAAGGCACAAAAAGCACAAAAGAAGCGAAAGAGGGAGAGAGTGGGGCCTAAAGAGAGAAGGGCACAAAATAGAGAGAATGAGAAGAGATCGAGTGAGAGAGAGAAGAGAGAGGTGGCTGTAGAAGGAGCGAGGCAGGGGCCTCAAGGCACAAGGCCAGGTCCAAAAGGGACTAGACTGGTTGGAGGACCAGTCCCAGGTAAGTGGATGGGGAGCTGGGCTCAGGACGAGCTGATGCTGCCTCATGGAGGCTAATGGGTGAAACCCTTCATTCTTCAGTGATTTTTGGTATTACAAATGCCAAACAAGCCCTGTGGACCACCTGTGCGCCTGACATCAGTCCCAATTTACGTGTTAGCCAGGCAGGCAAGGCGGCTTAGTACTTGCGCTTGGCAATTTTAACAAATGGCCCCCAGTAACAAAATCGGACCCCACTGCTGCAAAACCAGCCCCCCCTTCCAGCCTCCCAAGGAAATGCCTGATGCCTGCTACGGCCAGTCCGGCCCTCACTAGAGTGATGCCACTTCAAGCCACTGACGCATCGTTCAAGCAAGGATTGACTACACGTCACTCGCATGTCAACGTGGTGTAATATTGAATAGATTGTATTACTAGTTGGGTATGCTGCTACCACAGAGAATCGTGAGTCTTTACTGATCTTCATGTGAAGGCGGAAAAGTAGGGGAAAAAAGGTATTATATATTTTTTTCAAAGCTGTAAATGGTGTCTATAATTTATCCAGTTTATTGATTTTAATGCTGGATAGACAAGTAAATTTCATGTCACACCATGGAAACAACATTATAACAAGCATTGGAAATGCAATAGGTCTCGCATTTGTTTAAGTTAGAGCGATTGGCTTTGCTAATGGTATTGTATTTTAGCTATGTGTTATTGAGTGTATGTATGTGATATGTTGTGGAATTATGTTGTTTGGATTGTAATTGTTAGCTGTGTAGCAGTTTAAAGCATAGCGTTAGGAGTAGAAGAGAAGTGTTTAAGATTTGGGAAGGAGAGTGAGGAGGAGAAGAACAGCATGAGGGACAATGAAGGAAAGTGAGGAGGAGAGTAGCATGAGGCCGAAGAAAGGGGAGTGAGGAAAGCAGTATGAGGGAGAAGGAAGGCAGTTAAAGGAGAGTGAGGAGGAGAAGAGTAGTGTGATGCAGAAGGAAGGAAAGTGATTAGAGCAGCATTAGGCTTAAGGAAGTAGAGAGGTGTAGAAGAGCAGTGTGAGGGAGATGGTAGGAGAGTGAGAAGGATAAGAGCAGTGTGATGCAAAAGCCCACAACAGTAAGCGCACATTCACAACTGAAAAGCACAACCTCTACATGCCTCAAACTGCAGCCAGATAGAATACCATAATAAATACAGCAAATTTGGCGAGAAAAAAAGCCTACCTTTAGTTCCTCATCACACTCTGGTTTCATCTAGACCACACACAAAACACCGTTCTATGGGCAGCACCTCACATTAGAGATGGTCCTGCTGCAAGAAAATTGCTCCGTTTAAACTGCTCCATTTCTTGCTCATGCGCGCTGAAGGACACCGTTTAGCATAAACAATAACGCAAACCAATCGAATTAACGGGCGGAGCCTAAACTCCACTTCTGAAAGTAAATCAGTGACTTCTTACGTAGTGGAAGTCCAAAGTTACAATGCTCCTTCATCAAAATGTTTCCAGTTTAGCGCTACAATACAACAAATATGTGAGTAGACGCAGAGCGCCTGAGTCTTTCGCAGGGCTCACACACTGCAACAGTCTCAAGGCCCCACCTTGATGTGAATGGAGACCGACGCCTGGGAAGCACCATTATCACATATCACAAGATGTCCTGAGGCAGTCCGGCATTTTCAGAAAGGGACAAATCCTCATCTAGCATATAAATCATTTATATGAACAAAGTGATCCGGATTCCAATCCGGTGTTCCGGACTTTTACAAAATAACCAGCAGTTCTGAGCAAACCACTTTTCTCACTGTGTCCCATGGCATGGATATCGGTAAATTAAATATGAAATTAATGTGTAAAGCACCTGGCTAGTTCTCCACTAATTATGCGTCAGCCTCTCCTTATCACACTGTGGTTTCATCTAGACCACACACAAAACACCGTTCTATGGGCAGCACCTCACATTAGAGATGATCCTGCTGCAATAAAATTGCTCCGTCTAAACTGCACCATTGCTTCTCTGCGCTAGATCCACTATATATTAAAAACCTAAACAAATAAAATCAAACAATTAACAGGATAAAGCACACACAAGCTGCTTGCGACAATCGGCCTTCAATTACAAAAGCTAACGTAAGTTTTACGCCGTAATGCATTTTACTTTACAGTTTTCAGAGTCGAAGCCACGCGCCGCTAATCCTGTGGTTACGCCGGGTAGAATAGATATGAAGAGAGACCCCTTACTACACAAAGGGATTAGAGTACCATTTTATAGATTAAAAATATGCTATCCCTTAATGTATACTTAGGAACAAATAGTATCGTAAAAATACAAGCCTATTATTCCACTCTATGTCTGAAAATATCTGTGATACAACTCCAAATATGTGACAAGTAGTATTTTTATTTAAAACATTAGTACCCAATTTACATAGCTTTAAAAATCTCACAAATCATGTGACACACTCTATTCATAAAAAAACACAATATACCTAAAATGCAATAAAAAACACATCATACAAAATACATTTTCATAGAAAAGAAAAAAGAGAGAAAAAGGAAAAGGATTATGACAGTACAGTTTGTCATTAATGTTGCATATCGATTGAGACAATTAATCACTGGGCCTTGATGCACTTAATTTGACCACATCTACAAAGCAAAATGTTCCCCTGGATTATGCAGTGAATTTTGCGTCGACGCGTTTCGATGGCTTCTATTTATAATCCATCTTTTTCAAGACCAAAAAATATTCTAATCTCTCTGTGCCCTTCTTTTAGTGGCCATTGAAAGTATCCTGTTCTTTAAATCAACTATATGGAAGACCAAAGCTTTAGCTCTTCTTTGTGCTGTAATATATTTCTAAAATTCAAAGCACCTCTCTTTCTGATTAATGCTTGTAACCAACTTTCGCAATCTTCTTTGCAAATATTTTAGTTCTAAGTAAAACTCGCCTATTTACGTCATCTCCCGGCTCCTTATTGCTTCCTGATTCTTTACTTAAGATTCGATATGGAAACTTCAATCAATATGCTCCCCATCCGTTTGTATACAGAGGCTGTGGGACCACGCGCTGCAAGGTTCCTCACAATTGTAGTCACGATCAACTTCAAATAAAATATTGCTGGGGCCTCGTACGTCCTTCCTGTTGTTCGTTGTTTCCGGGTAGACCAGAGCTTGGAGGCCCAGTGAAGATACTAGCCCACGCTTGCAATGCTCCCTGGGCAGCTCACTACTCTCTGCAGGGACCCATAGTCCGCCAGTCACTCACCAGGAGCAGCAGACAGAAGCGTTGAGAGGCCCGGAAACTGCAGGTGGCCATGGCACGATCCAAGCGGTGGCAGAGTTCAGGCCAGACTATTGGCAGCGCCTGCCTTGCAGCAGCACCAGGCGAGAAGAGCAGAGCGAGACGGACGGACCTTCCCAGACGCTCTCCGGAGGCAAGTGCCGGCTGCAGCTTGCGTACGTGTTAAAAAGTGCCGTCACCCGGGCCTTCTCTCTCTAAAATAAACGAGCGCGGTGATCCTGAAGCGGGCGCCGCGCTCAATCTTAAAGTTATAAAAAATAAAAATAAAACGAGCGCGGTGTCCCAGAAGCGGGCGCCGCGCTTATACTTAAAGTTTGAAAAAATAAATAAACTGAGCGCGGTGTCCCTGAAGCGGGCACCGCGCTCAGTCTTAAAGTTAAAAAAAAATACAGAGCGACAAACGTAACACAATGCTAAACGCACATCCCACATGCCAGTAATGGTAAACAAAAAAGTGCCGAGAGAGTAATTATAAAACAGACCGTCTCACGCCGCCAGTAAAAGATCCAGTCCGGGTGGGCGGGGCTAAAAGAGGACAAGGCGGTAACCAGGAGGGACTAAAAAGCCTCAGTTACAATAAAAAGACACGGTTTACAATAACGAGTGACGCAAAACAATCAAAATAACGGGCGGAGTCGAGACACCACTTCTGAAAGTGTATTGATTACAAGAAGCCCTCGCAGAGCGAGCAGCGCATGCGCTGCAACGCCAGGCAAGACCTAAAAGGGTGATAATTGTTTAGCACATATCGATGACTTGAATCAAAACTATTACAGACCTGATTGTGCACTTTGTGCTATACAAACTCATTTTTAGGCAAGAATGTACAACGTGACATTGTATAACAAGTGTAACTATCTGAGTGGGCAGCAACACTGAACCTGCGGAAGGTGTGAGTCCTCCCTTGCAATTTTCAGAAACATCCTCCAATCTGTATTTGGAGGCAATAGATGGTGAAAAAAATGTTCTACTATTAAAAATTAGCTCTGTTGAAACACTCTCTAGGTCCAAAGGGCACAGCATTTTGAAACACCTACTGAGAGAGGAAGTTTGTGAAAGAATTGGGTAAGGGACAATAGTGAATGAGTATGCCACATTAATAAAAACTTTAAATAAAAGGTTTTACCCTAGGATAAATGAGGTATTGAAGAGATATGAGGTTTTTCAAACAGCATAAATGCTGGGTGAACCTGAAGAAGGTTATATGGCTGCACACAGGTCGTTCGCAGCCCCCTGTGAGTAATGGTCCCAGACAAGAGATCATTTGGGATCAGTTAGTGGAAAAGACCAATAGTAAGAAAATCCAAGAACAGCTGCTATCAACAGATGATCCTCGTTAAAAGAAGCTATGGCCATAGAAGGCAGGAGAATATAGTCCTTTATATGAAGGGAATGTCTTTACCTTGTAGAAGTAGTATTCAGTCTGAAGTGGCAAGTGTGAGTGGGTCCAAAGTAAAAAAGAGATGGAGAAAGAAAATAGCATGGAAGGGGAAGGAGAAAAAGAATACTGGTTGTTACAGCTTTGGTAGCAAGATGTATCTAAGAAAAGCAAGATACTGACCAGGTTGAGGGTAACATGTTTCAGATGTATTAAGAAAAGGTATTTTGTCTACGGTGTAGAGCTTCTGGGAATGACAAAAAGAGTGTAAGTGTGTTGTCTGGAAAAGATGATGGGGTAGCCTAGTACACAGGAGCATGATGAGAAGTCTATATGATACATATTGACAATTGTAGACAGAAAGGGTAAGCCCCCCCTTATTGTAATGTTAGTGTCGGAGAAGTGGAAATGCATAATTGACTGATTCATGGTCACCTTACTCATTAATAGGAGTGGATGAATTTAAGTAATTTCCAAGGGTGACATTGAGCAAGTCAAAGGTGAAAATGTTTTGGTATGGGAAAAAATGATAGAGGTTCTAAGAGAATTTAAGGAACACTAGATGTTTAAGGGAATTTTGAATATGATGCCACTATTTATGTTGCAAAGTATGGCTCTTGTTTGCTTGATTGGGAGGAACAAAAAGACGAATATAACTCTAGGACAGAATCATCTGGAACAGATGATTTGCTCCAATGAGAATCAGTATGTACAGGCAAAGAGGTGGGATCTTGGCTATTTAGAAGTGTTTTCAGAAAATCTCAGCAAGTTGAAGGCAGTGGCAACTGGTGAAGTTTGAAATTGATAGGGTGCAAAATTAAACCATGATTTGGCTGAGCAGGTGGACTGAGTGAACAAGCATGACTATCCCAAGGGTACTTAGCTGGTGGGGGGTTTCACTCCCTGAAAATTAGGGTTTTTTTAAAAAAGGGGAACGTGGTGCTTTTCCCAGATTAATTTCTTTGATAACGACCAAAAAGCAATACTTTGCACATGCATTTCTATAGTAATAATCATAAAATGTTTGAGAAAATTCCTGGTTTGCTAAGCAAACCTAACCTGCACAGGGGTGTGGGCACCAGACATGGGGGCTTGGAGTAAGGACCAGCCTGGTGAAGCTTTTGTCAAATTAGTTCTCTTACTTCTATGTGCATGCCTCTCTTAAATATACTGGTCTCTGTATGTTTGGTGTATTGTTTGCTTTAGTTCAGGGTTCGATATAGTGAACTAAAACTTCATTATTTTAGTCAGAAGCTCGTACTCTATTCATTAAGGCAGTGGTTCCCAAACTGTGAGCCGTGGCTCCCTGGGGAGCCGTCAAACCTAGCTAGGGGAGCAGCGCACCAAGCACTTCAATACATTTAATGTTGAAGGGTCTGTTGGCTTCAGTTAAACTAATTAGACTTAAACGCATGATGTCGATCATTTGTAAAGACATGCCTAAAGCTGGAAACGTAGTGCTTAATTGTTGGCATGTCGAGGGAGATGACCTCCATATTTCTCTGGATCCCCACTTTCCAACACTCCCAAAGTAAGCGGAAGATGTCTGATTTATTTTGTTAGATTCATTAATAGTTTTGTTTCTTTCCAAATGCATTTTACACCAATGCTAGTTATCAGGAAAGTACAATTGTCCTGTGTATTAAACACATTAAGTATTATTAAGTATTGACACTTGTACTTGAACCATAGGTACTTCCAGTACAAATTCCTTTGAGTACACACGCATTTCCAGAAAGTCCTGCTCTGTCTTAAACGAAGGCTTTTAATCGCATGATTTTCTTTGTAAATACATACCTAAATAAACTCTTTCAATTGAAGTGATAGAAGCATGATTTAAGTGTGTGTGTTTGGGCGCAATCACAATTAAAAATGTTTCACCAGCAAACCAGGGTACACATAAACGCAATTATTTGCCAGTGCAACATTACTTTTAATTCTGATTTACTTTCAAAATATTCGCTTAAAAAAAGACTTTACATTGGTTTCACATTTCAGGTTTCAGACATGCACTGCCATAAAGCCTCTTTAAAATACACAGAAGTGCGAGTTTATACTTTACATCTCCCCTTGACGTATATTTTTATCTTGTCTGTGCACTTGATTTTCAATTGTCACATCCATCAAATTAACCCTTTCGGTGCGTCGGACGCGCGGGGCCGTCCGACGCATAAGTGGTCCTATGCGTCGGACGGCTCCCGCGCGTCCGACGCCATACCTAGGGAATCCCTCTGGTGCGGGCACCAGAGGGATTCCTTAACCCCAAAGAGCCTCGGGAGCTGGGGAAGAGCTTCCCCAGCTCCTGAGGCCCCTCCAGGTTTCCCTGAAATGACGATCAGCGTGCACGTCGCGCTGACGTCATTTCAGTGAAACCGAACTGAAATGAGCCAAGAGGCTCATTTCAGTTTCCTTTCTACGTGCTCACGGGGCTATCTCAGCCCCCTGAGCCCGTAGAAAGATGGGAGAGGTATCGTTGGAAAGGGGAGAATCTCCCCTTTCCAATGGTACCCCTCCCCAGTGGATCCCTGCTTGGGGATCGCCCCAGGAGGGCGATCCCCAAGCAGGGATCCACCCACTAGGCACCAGGGAGGGGGGAGCGGCCCCTTGGGCAAGGGCCTTTGCTCCGCCCAAAATAATTTGGGCATATTTAGTCTTTCTGCCCCCCCTGGGTGGCAGATGGGGCAGTAGCCCCCAATCTGCCCCCCCGGGTGGGCATAAAGCCCACTAGATACCAGGGATTTATTTATACATTATAATTAGGGGTGGGGGCTGCCCAATATGGGCATGCCAATGCCCCCACCCCCCGCCGCAAAGGTACAGTCTTTCTGCCCCCCTGGGGGGAAGATGGGGGCAGGAGCCCCCAATCTGCCCCCCCGGGGGGGCAGAAAGCCCACTAGATACCAGGGATTTAAAAAAATATATAATTAGGGGTGGGGGCTGCCCAATATGGGCATGCCAATGCCCCCACCCCTGCCGCAAAGGTACAGTCTTTCTGCCCCCCCGGGGAGAAGATGGGGGCAGGAGCCCCCAATCTGCCCCCCCGGGGGGGCATAAAGCCCACTAGATACCAGGGATTTAAAAAAAAAATATAATTAGGGGTGGGGGCTGCCCAATATGGGCATGCCAATGCCCCCACCCCCCCACCGCAAAGGTACAGTCTTTCTGCCCCTCCTGGGGGGCAGATCGGGACAGTAGCCCCCAAACTGCCCCCCCGGGGCAGCAGAAAGCCCACTAGACACCAAGTTTTTTTTCCCCCGATGAATTTAGGGGTGGGGGTTGCCCAAGATGGGCATGCTAATGCCCCCCCAAAAAAAAAATTGCAGTAGCCCCCAATCTGCCCCCCCGGGGGGGACAGAAAACACCCTAGATGCCAGGGATTTTTTTTTATAGGCCCGGGGTGGGGGCTGCCCAGAATGTGCATGCAAATGCCCCCATCCTACCCCCCAAAGAAAACAAAAGACTTTCTGCCCCCCCCAGGAGGCAGATGGGGGCAATAGCCCCTGATCTGTCCCCCGGGGGGGGGGCAGAAAGCCCACTAAGCGCCAGGGATTTTTTTATATAGGTAGGGGTGGGGGCTGCCCTGAATGGGCATGTCAATGCCCCCACCCAAAAAAAAAATGCTACAGTCTTTCTGCACCCCCCTGGGAGGCAGATGGGGCAATAGCACCTTATCTGCACCCCCCCGGGGGGGCAGAAAGCCCACTAGCCACCAGGGATTTTTTTTCTCCAAAGTTCGGGGTGGGGGCTGCCAAGAATGGACATGCCAATGCCCCCCACCCCAAAAAGATGCCACAGTCTTTCTGCCCCTCCCAGGAGGCAGATGGTGGCAGTAGCCCCTGATCTGCCCCCTGGGGGGGCAGAAAGCCCACTATGCGCCAGCGAATATGCTGGCTTTTTTATACGCAGGGGTGGGGGCTGACCAGAATGGGCATCCCAATGCCCCCGACCCCCCAAAAGAATAGCCACAGTCTTTCTGCCCCCCTCTGGGGCATATTGGGGCAATAGCCCCTGATTTCCCCCCTCCCCAGGGCGGCAGAAAGCCCACTAGGCACCGACTTTTTTTTCGGAATGTGACTACCTGTGGATTTTGGGTCCTAGCGCAGCCGGCACCTAGGGAAACATAGCAAACCTATATATTTTTGAAAACTAGACACTGAGGGGAATCCAGGATGGGGTGACTTGTGTGGCTCTCACTTGGTTCTGTTACCCAGAATCCCTTGCAAACCTCGAACTTAGTTAAAAAAAACACATTTTCCTCACATTTCTGTGATGGAAAGTTCTGGGATCTGCATGGATCCACAAACTTCCACCCACCACGCACTCCCCAAAGTCTTCCGAGAAAAATGGTACCTCACTTGTGTGGGTCGGCCTAGTGCCCGCGACAGGAAACGGCCCAAAACGCAACGTGGACACACCACATTTTACAGTGAAAACTGGCACTATTTTGCAAAGTGCCTAGCTCTGCCGGCACCTAGGGAAACCTAGCAAGCCTATACATTTTTGAAAACTAGACACCCAGAGGAATCCAGGTTGGGGTGACTTGTCTGGCTCTCACCAGGTTCTGTTACCCAGAATCCCTTGCAAACCTCAAAATTTGTAAACAAAAACAAATTTTCCTCACATTTCTGTGGTGGAAAGTTCTGGAATCTGCGTGGATCCACAAAATTCCACCCACCCCGCATTCCCCAAAGTCTTCAGAGAAAAATGGTACCTCACTTGTCTGGGTAGGCCAAGTGCCCGCGACAGGAAACGGCCCAAAACGCAACGTGGACACATCACATTTTCACAGTGAAAACTGACCCTTTTTTTGCAAAGTGCCTAGCTGTAGATTTTGAACCCTAGCTCTGCCGGCACCTAGGGAAACCTAGCAAACCTATACATTTTTGAAAACTAGACACCCAGGGAAATCCAGGATGGGGTGACTTGTCTGGCTCTCACCAGGTTCTGTTACCCAGAATCCCTTGCAAACCTCAAGATTTGTCCAAAAACACACATTTTCCTCACATTTCTGTGGTGGAAAGTTCTGGAATGTGTGTGGATCCACAAAATTCCACCCACCCCGCATTCCCCAAAGTCTTCCGAGAAAAATGGTACCTCACTTGTGTGGGTGGGTCAAGTACCCGCGGCAGGCAAGGGCCCAAAACCTATTGAGGCGACATCAAAATTACCTATCACAAAACAACCTGGTTTTGCAAGGGGGGTCCCATGAGTTTTTGGCCCCGGGCTCGGCGGCCATCTAGGGAAACCTACCAAACCCACACATTTCTGAAAACTAGACACCCGGGGGAGTCCAGCAAGGTATGGCTTGCATGGGTCCCCCAACATTTCCCTACCCAAAATCCCCTGCAAACCACAAAAATAGCTGAAAAAAGCACTTTTTTCTCAAATTTCTATGTGGAAAAGTTCTGGAATCTACGTGGATCCACGAATTTCCTTCTACACAGTATTTCCCCAGGTCTCCCGATAAAAATGGTACCTCACTTGTGTGGGTGGGTCAAGTACCCGCGACAGGCAAGGGCCCAAAACGTATTGAGGAGACATCAAAATGACCTATCACAAAACAACCTGGTTTTGCAAGGGGGGTCACCTGGGTTTTTGGCACCGGGCTCGGTGGCCATCTAGTGAAACCTACCAAACCCACACATTTCTGAAAACTAGACACCCGGGGAGTCCAGCAAGGTATGGCTTGCGTGGGTCCCCCAACATTTCCTACCCAGAATCCCCTGCAAACCTCAAATTTTGTTGAAAAAATCAATTTTTCTCACATTCCTGTGTGGGGAAGTTGTAGGATCACCGGGCTGACACAAATTTCCTACCACC
Source organism: Calotriton arnoldi (assembly GCA_963921515.1). Lineage (NCBI taxonomy): Eukaryota > Metazoa > Chordata > Amphibia > Caudata > Salamandridae > Calotriton > Calotriton arnoldi. Next base: position 2,981,664 of record CAWUFW010000859.1, read on the forward strand.
CAGCGTTCCCCAGGTCTCCCAATAAAAATGGTACCTCACTTGTGTGGGTAGGCATAGTGGCTGCAACAGGAAATGGCCCAAATCGTACTGTGGAGACTTCAAAATTACCTATAACAAAACTACCTGGTTTTGGGGGGGGGGGTGCACCTGGTTCTTTGGCCCCGGGTTCGCCGCCATCTAGGGAAACCTACCAAACACACACATTTCTGAAAACTAGACACCCTGGGGAGTCTAATGGCTTGCGTGGATCCCCCAACGTTTCCCTACCCAGAATCCCCTGCAAACCTCAAATTTAGCTGAAAAAACCAAATTTTCCACATATTTCTGTGTGGAATCACCGTGCCGGCACAAATGTCCTACCCCACAGCGTTCTCCTTAGTGTCCCGAGTAAAATGATACCTCACTTGTGTGGGTGGGGCAAGGGCCTGTGACTGGGAAGAGCCCAAAACATAGGGAATAAGGGTGTAGCACCGAGAATTCTAAGCGCTACATTTTTTTTCAAAATACGTTTTTAGCCAATTCTGCATTGGACACCCACACAAGTGAAATATCATTTTACTCGGGACACTAAGGAGAACGCTGTGGGGTAGGACATTTGTGCCGGCACGGTGATTCCACACAAAAATATATGGAAAATGTGTTTTTTTCAGCTAAATTTGAGGTTTGCAGGGGATTCTGGGTAGGGAAACGTTGGAGGATCCACGCAAGCCATACCTCATTGGACTCCCCAGGGTGTCTAGTTTTCAGAAATGTATGGGTTTGGTAGGTTTCCCTAGATGGCGGCGAACCCGGTGCCCCCCCCCAAAACCAGGTAGTTTTGTTATAGGTAATTTTGAAGTCTCCACAGTACGATTTGGGCCATTTCCTGTTGCAGCCACTATGCCTACCCACACAAGTGAGGTACCATTTTTATCGGGAGACCTGGGGGAACGCTGGGTGTTAGGAAATTTGTGTCAGCCCGGTGATCCTACAATTTCCCCACACAGGAATGTGAGAAAAAATAGATTTTTTCAACAAAATTTGAGGTTTGCAGGGGATTTTGGGTAGGGAAATGTTGGGGGACCCACGCAAGCCATACCTTGCTGGACTCCCCCGGGTGTCTAGTTTTCAGAAATGTGTGGGTTTGGTAGGTTTCCCTAGATGGCCGCCGAGCCCGGGGCCAAAAACCCAGGTGACCCCCCTTGCAAAACCAGGTTGTTTTGTGATAGGTCATTTTGATGTCTCCTCAATACGTTTTGGGCCCTTGCCTGTCGCGGGTACTTGACCCACCCACACAAGTGAGGTACCATTTTTATCGGGAGACCTGGGGAAATGCTGTGTAGAAGGAAATTTGTGGATCCACGCAGATTCCAGAACTTTCCCACACAGAAATTTGAGAAAAAAGTGATTTTTTTCAGCTAAATTTGAGGTTTGCAGGGGATTCTGGTAGGGAAATGTTGGGGGACCCACGCAAGCCATACCTTGCTGGACTCTCCCGGGTGTCTAGTTTTCAGAAATGTGTGGGTTTGGTAGGTTTCCCTAGATGGCCGCCGAGCCCGGGGCCAAAAACTCATGGGACCCCCCCTTGCAAAACCAGGTTGTTTTGTGATAGGTAATTTTGATGTCGCCTCAATAGGTTTTGGGCCCTTGCCTGTCGCGGGTACTTGACCCACCCACACAAGTGAGGTACCATTTTTCTCGGAAGACATTGGGGAATGCGGGGTGGGTGGAATTTTGTGGATCCACACACATTCCAGAACTTTCCACCACAGAAATGTGAGGAAAATGTGTTTTTTTGACAAATTTTGAGGTTTGCAAGGGATTCTGGGTAACGGAACCTGGTGAAAGCCGGACAAGTCACCCCATCCTGGATTCCCCTGGGTGTCTAGTTTTCAAAAATGTATAGGCTTGCTATGTTTCCCTAGGTGCCGGCAGAGCTAGGGTTCAAAATCTACAGCTAGGCACTTTGCAAAAAAAGGGTCCGTTTTCACTGTGAAAATGTGGCGTGTCCACATTGCGTTTTGGGCCGTTTCCTGTTGCGGGCACTAGGTCTACCCACACAAGTGAGGTACCATTTTTCTCTGAAGACTTTGGGGAACGCGGGATGGGTGGAATTTTGTGGATCCACGCAGATTCCAGAACTTTCCACCACAGAAATGTGAGGAAAATGTAGTTTTTTTTATAAATGTTTAGGTTTGCAAGGGATTCTGGGTAACAGAACCTGGTGAGAGCCAGTCATGTCACCCCATCCTGGATTCCCCTGGGTGTCTAGTTTTCAAAAATGTATAGGTTTGCTAGGTTTCCCTAGGTGCTGGCAGAGTTAGGGTTCAAAATCTACAGCTAGGCACTTTGCAAAGAAAGGGTCAGTTTTCACTGTGAAAATGTGGTGTGTCCACGTTGCGTTTTGGGCCGTTTCCTGCCGCGGGCACTAGGCCTACCCACACAAGTGAGGTACCATTTTTCTCGGAAGACTTTGGGGAACGCGGGGTGGGTGGAATTTTGTGGATCCTCGCAGATTCCAAAACTTTCCACCACAGAAATGTGAGGAAAATGTGTTTTTTGGGATACATTTTTATGTTTGCAAGGGATTCTGGGTAACAGAACCTGGTGAGAGCCAGTCAAGGCACCCCATCCTGGATTCCCCTGGGTGTCTAATTTTCAAAAATGTATAGGTTTGCTAGGTTTCCCTAGGTGCTGGCAGAGTTAGGGTTCAAAATCTACAGCTAAGCACTTTGCAAAAAAAGGGTCCGTTTTCACTGTGAAAATGTGGTGTGTCCACGTTGCGTTTTGGGCCGTTTCCTGTCGCGGGCACTAGGCCTACCCACACAAGTGAGGTACCATTTTTCTCGAAAGACTTTGGGGAACGCGGGGTGGGTGAAATTTTGTGGATCCACGCAGATTCCAGAACTTTCCACCACAGAAATGTGAGGAAAATGTGTTTTTTTGGACAACGTTTTAGGTTTGCAAGGGATTCTGGGTAACAGAACCTGGTGAGAGCCAGTCAAGTCACCCCATCCTGGATTCCCGTGGGTGTCTAGTTTTCAAAAATGTATAGGTTTGCTAGGTTTCCCTAGGTGCCGGCAGAGCTAGGGTTCAAAATCTACAGCTAGGCACTTTGCAAAACAAGCATTGGCAAAGCCAATAGGTCTCGCCTTTGGGATCTTATAATTTTTTAGCAATGTAACAGTTGTTGTTTTTGCACTAAGGATTTTGTTTTGGATAATTAAACATTGTTTTGCTTTTATTGTATATGGAAATAAGTTTTCTAGCAGTTTGGCTTATCCCTGAGTTAATGTCTAAAGCGTTTGCGCAATACGTACATAGCAACACCATACCAGGTACACCATAAAAGGAACTCGATACAAGGTTATATGAAGAATAGCCTTTGTATTTTTATAAAACATATTAGAATAGTAATTGTACACTATACACTGTGCTAAAAGTGTACAAATCGTGTACAAGGCTGGCTTTGGTGAGAGAGCACGTCAGTTGAAAATGCCAAAGGGCCGCGCTCACACGCCACATGCGTGCTTGTAAAAGTAAAACAAAATCACACTGCTGGCACTGCAATGATGTGTTTGCTGGGGCCGCGCTCTATTTATTTAACAATTATGTGCCGTAGATGTTTGTTTAATTACTAAAAAGTGTATCAATTGTGGACGACGCTGGCTTGAAAAAGTGTATAAACCGTGTACGAGGCTGGCTTTGGTGAGAGAGCACGTAAGTTGAAAATGCAAAAGGGCCGCGCTCTATTTATTTCACAATTATGCGCCGGAGATGTTTGTTTAATGCCTAAAAAGTGTATCAATTGTGGACAAGGCTGGCTTTGAGAGAGAGCACGTGAGTTCAAAATACTAAAGTGCCGCGCTCTATTTATTTAATAATAACGCTCCCGAAATGTTTGTTTAATAACGCAAAAGTGTACAAATTGTGTACAAGACTGGCTTTGGTGAGAGAGCACGTCAGTTGAAAATGCCATAGGGCCGCGCTCACATGCCACACGCGTGCTTGTAAAAGTAAAAGAAAATCACACTGCTGGCACTGCAATGATGTGTTTGCTGGGGCCGCGCTCTATTTATTTAACAATTATGCGCAGTAGATGTTTGTTTAATGACTAAAAAGTGTATCAATTGTGACGACGCTGGCTTTGAGAGAGAGCACGTGAGTTCAAAATGCTAAAGGGCCGCTAATAATGACACGACGCAGGTGTGTGTTTAATAATGAAAAAGTGTATAAATCGCAAAACAAGGAGGCACGTCTGGCAAGTGGTGTGCGATGTGTGCGCGGAGGCATGTCTGGCGAGTGGTGTGCGATGTGCGCGCGCTGTAAGGGTGCCCACGAGCGATACGCTTAATGAGCCATGACAAGAGAGGAAAGCCAGATGGCGCCTGTGCGCGTAACTGTGCGCGTAACCGCAAGCTTTAGGCCACAAGCAAAAGCGTGTGGTCAGCTTTTTGAAGCCCCCTTACTAAAAGTCTCGCCAGTGCACCGCATGCGCTGCCTGAGGCGAGACCTAAAAAGGGTCCGTTTTCACTGTGAAAATGTGGTGTGTCCACGTTGTGTTTTGGGCTGTTTCCTGTCACGGGCACTAGGCCTACCCACACAAGTGAGGTACCATTTTTCTCGGAAGACTTTGGGGAACGCGGGGTGGGTGGAATTTTGTGGATCCACGCAGATTCCAGAACTTTCCACCACAGAAATGTGAGGAAAATGTGTGTTTTTTGGACAAATTTGTAGGTTTGCAAGGGATTCTGGGTAACAGAACCTGGTGAGAGTCAGTCAAGTCACCCCATCCTGGATTCCCCTGGGTGTCTAGTTTTCAAAAATGTATTGGTTTGCTAGGTTTCCCTAGGTGCCGGTAGAGCTAGGGTTCAAAATCTACAGCTAGGCACTTTGCAAAAAAAGGGTCCGTTTTCACTGTGAAAATGTGGTGTGTCCATGTTGCATTTTGGGCCGTTTCCTGTCGCGGGCACTAGGCCTACCCACACAAGTGAGGTACCATTTTTCTTGGAAGACTTTGGGGAACACGGGGTGGGTGGAATTTTGTGGATCCACACAGATTCCAGAACTTTCCACCACAGAAATGTGAGAAAAATGTGGGTTTTTTAATGAATTTTTAAGTTTGCAAGGGATTCTGGGTAATAGATCCTGGTGGGAGCCAGCCAAGTCCCCCTATCCTGGATTCCCCTGGGTGTCTAGTTTTCAAAAATGTATAGGTTTGCTAGGTTTCCCTAGGTGCCCGCAGAGCTAGGGTTCAAAATCTACAGCTAGGCACTTTGCAAAAAAAGGGTCAGTTTGCACTGTAAAAATAAAGTGTGTCCATGTTGCATTTTGAGCCGTTTCCTGTTGCGGGCACTAGGCCTACCCACACAAGTGAGGTACCATTTTTATTGGGAGACTTAGGGTAACACAGAATTGTAGAACAACTGTTATTACCTATTGACTTTCGATGCATTTCTGCCTTCCAAATGAAAGACAATGTGTAAAAAGAAGTCATTTTGAAAAATGACCAATAATTCTCATGCTAGTATGGGTACTCACAATTTCGGAAATGTGCAAATATCTACTTTTCTAAACTTTATATTTTGTTCGAATTTCAGAAATACATAGGTGTCTCTCATACCGATTTTTCCATGTATATATTTTCCCAAATTAATTGCTATATACCCGGTACATAATAAAAAGACATTGCAAGACGCTGCTCAGTTATTGGCTCTGGGTTCGTCGGGTTCTTGGTGAACCTACAAGTCCTATATATCCCCACAACCAGAAAGGTCCAGCGGATGCAACGATATATTGCTTTCAAACTGCTGTCATAATTAGAAGAAGTTACAGGTGAAAACGTTGACACAAATGGCTGTTTTTTTCAACTAATTTTCAATTTTTCCTATATTCAACGGTTAGTTTCTATAAAGAAACCTTGAAGGATCTACACAAATGACCCCTTGCTGAATTCCGAATTTTGTCTACTTTTCTAAAATGTATAGCTTTCTAGGATCCATTATTGCTTTCATACCCATTTCTACCATTAACTGGAAGGAGGTTGAAAGCACATAAAATAGCAAAAATAGGCTATGTCCCAGAAAAATGCAAAAAAAAAGTAAAAAAATTTGGTTTTCTGACAAAAGTCTGCTTGTCCCTGAACCTGGGAAGATGGTGATTTCAGCACCACAACCCCTTTTTTTGATACCATTTGCAGGAAAAAAAACAGACGTTTTCATCTGTAGCCCTTTTTTCCCATTTTTCCCCAAAAAAATGTAGCTGTATTTTGGCTAATTTCTGGGTCCCCTCCAGGGGAATCCACAAACCCTGGGTACCTTTAGAATCCCCATGATGTTGGAAGAAAAGAACGCAAATTTGGCGTTGATACCTTATGTGGTCAAAAAGTTACAGGGGCCTAAGCGCGAACTACCCCAAATAGCCAAAAAAAGGCTTAGCACAGGGGGTGAAAAGGCCTAGCAGCGAAGGGGTTAAAGGCTGACCATCTCATGGAAACAACAGTGACTATGTTATATTTACCAACATACATTTCCTTTAGATACTCTTTCACATGATGGAACAAGAAATATATAGTGGAAACAAACATACTCGGTAGGAACATATATATTATTCAATGCATGCAAGGAGACAACAATAACAAAAAACAATTGCCTACATTATGCCAACTACCTGGCACTGAGTGGGCATGGCTCTGCTGATCTGTCATTAGCATTGACAATAAATTAACAATTTCTATAGACATTAACATTGACAATGCCTGTAGCTCTCAGATTGCCGAGACCTATTTGCTTTGCCAATGCTTGTTTGACTTTGCCTGCATTTTTGAATTTGCAACAACTTTCTCTGTCTTACACTGACTAGCTTCCCCTATACAATTTAGAGCATAATAAGTTAATTCTGGAAGAAGTTTTCCTTGCACCTCTCCACCATCAGCACAATCGTTCATCAGCACCTTCACAGCTCACACAGGTTTAGGTGGCAGATCAGAAGACCTGCACCCGCACCAAAGTACTCCCTGCAGAAACAACTTCAAATGGCTTTTCAAGACCCATCCCACCATATGGATCCCATGAGCATGGGAAACCCTGCCCTATTTCCACACAGCACATAGTCATAGGGTGAGAGAGCATGTCCATGGACATCGTCCCCCCCCCCCCCAATGGAGCTCCTATGCCTGCAAGCAAACACACAACTGCAGTCAGGACATCGTCCCCCCAATGGAGCTCCTATGCCTGCAAGCAAACACACAACTGCAGTCAGGCTATATACAAAGGTACTATATGTGCAATTATTTAGCAATCATGTGTTGTACAAAAAAATGCCTAACATTGCGATCATTTCAAACTTAAGGCAAAGGCACGGTTACTTAACTTCATAATACCTGCAATGCCATCATACCAAGTAAGCCGAAGGCCTCTGCGAGAGCAGGAAATAGAGTAACACAAATCAGGTCTAAGGTAGCAATTAACAATTCATGGTAGAAGCCAACAAGTGCTTTATGAAGTATGCAACCCAAACATGATAACTCTATTAAACACAGTTTCACTGGGCTTGATTCAGAAGGTTATATAACGGAACCCCGCAGGCATTTGCCCCACATGTCTTTACAACGCAGTCACTACCCCGCCTGTGATGTTACCACGCATTTATTGAAGGATAAATCCATTTATTCTTTTACATTTTGTGGTGTCGAGTTAACCTTAGAAGGCTGTCAAGGTTCTTGAACATCAATTTGTTCCATCGGCGCAAGTGATATGGTGAAAAAAGTGCGTAAGAAGTGCTAAATGTGAACAAGATATATACAGTGCTGTACAGATTGTTGAAACTGGTCATTCAAAGGACATCCATCCCTAGGTACATTAAGCTCCGCGCCGCTTGGGATTTAAATTTCCATTTCATGTGGGGCGGAGAGAGTAGGGTCAGGATTATAACAAGCACGTCTTGTGACAGCCTTCTAAGGTTAACTCGACACCACAAAATGTAAAAGAATATATGGATTTATCCTTCAATACATATTTAGATTGATTTAATTTTTGGTGTGTTTTTTGATTTATGGTTTTTGTCTTTTTCTTCTCTTTCCTTTTCATTGATTATTACTGAAAGGTTTGAGTATTGTTTCCTATTGGTTATTATTCAGTAAACCAAGAATCATTCTGTACCCGACAGAACCAACATTCTCCACATTCTTGTACACCCAGGTTCTGAGGGGCACTAGGTTACCCCATTATACTAGATGTACAAAATGACACAGGCAATTTGTTTTTGCTTAGTTGATCGGTAACTAAAAAAAAAGCAGGTGGGGTAGCAACAGGGGCTGGAAGCAACACGGAAAGCATGGGTGGTAGGAGGAGACTCAACAAGCGAGACAGCAACATGGAGCGGGCAGTGAAGAAGCGCATCAGTGAGCAGGCGTTGGGGCAGTATGTGGGTGGGGAGGAGAAGCAATGGGTGAGAGAAGGGCATGGGTGGGAGGAAGCAACACGGAGGGGAGAGGTGGATAGGAGCTGCAACGGGTAAGAAAGCAAGGTGGAGAGGGCAGGGAAGAAGCACACAGGCAAGAAAGCAATGTGGGAAGTACGCAAGAGTAGGCACAACATAGAGGGGGCAGGGAGAAGCACACGGATGACAGCAAGCAACATGGAGTGCAGGAGGAGGGACGTACACAAGGGAGACAGCTGGAAAATACATGCACTATCATGGAGTAATTAAACAAAAAGTAGTGCTTTAAAAGGAAGCAGAGAAATAAGCCAATCAAAAGTGATGGTAAAGAGGCAATGCTCCATGGGAGGGATAAACACCAGACTGATAAGTTGGAACACAAACATGAATCAGGCAAATGAGAGTGACAGGAAAGCCAAGCAATGGTAACCAATGGATGGACTTGAAACTTCTGTATGTTTTTGGTGAGCACATAATATGTCTCGCAACAGACAGCGCATACGTGGCTTGTAGGGGAGACCTAAAAAAGTCATCTATGTATCTAATCATTTATTTCCTTTTGCAGACCACACAGTACGTTTGATAAAAGTCTTTTTTAGGAGGAAGAAATGTATAAAGGAAGAATTTTGTATTGTATGTAAAGTATTTCCCGTTTAATTTGTCTGTGTTTATATTTGTGGACCTCCGTAGGAGTTCCATATCAAAATAAATTAAAAAATTGAAATTGAATTGAATTGATAAAGGGAAAAATGACTGGCTTTTCACAATCTTACTCATTTTTGTATCAGCAGGGATATTATCATACTGGTCATGCCGATGAACAAACAACCAAGTGACAACCCTAGGATATCACTGCTGTCTGCTAATCTACGTATTTCAATGCATTAGGTGGTCACATGCAGGGCCATGACTGGAAAGAGTATCCATGATAGCATCAAGTGAGGTGGCCACTCTCTACTGCAACTACCGTCTCACATGCTCCTGCTCTGATTGAACAGACCCTCGCCTTAAACTATGGAAAGGATTATGTATTTAAATGCCTCTCTGATGAACACTGTGCCTATTATCCCTATATCCTATGTCCTCGTCTCAGGCAATTACATGTGAGGTGAACCTTCCTCATTCACAGGACCAAAACCAGGAAGCAGAAGTGGAACTGACCTAAACCCACCCTTATTTGGGGTGGGACGAGAAATGGCCGAACCCACCACTGTTGCCAATTTTGTTCCTGTCTCTAGGACTGAGACAGAGAGGTATGAGAGGGATCCATGCCTGGCAGGAGTCTTTGTTGGTAACAGAAGACCACGCCTTGGTGGGCTTTGGCCTACGAGGGACCATCAAGAATGCACGGAGGAGATAGGCAGCTCTATCCGGATGTTCTTTGGGGCTTCCCTTCTTTTCCCCTGAAGCAGGTGGTTTGTGGAAAAATTGAAGTTTCTGCCTAAAAGCGCTCTCACCTGCATAGTTTGAGGATGTCGCAGGGTGTTGGTGAGCCTGTTTTTGTGCCAGTCGCATTTACGGGGGTGGCCGACACTGTGTCCTGTATCCATTTATCCCTTCTGCTTATGCGCACATACGTTAGGGAAATCCGGTCCTCAAGCAGAGCAGGCGCAGTGGTGATATTTGATGATGTGCATGTTCAAGCTTTTGATTCTTTTAACGCTCATTTCCTGGTCATTCAAGGAAGCGCTGGAAACTGGTAAGTCACCGCTTAGACTGCTGGTGACAGAGAATACTATTGTTTTGGTTTTTTTGCAGTCAGTATTTTCCTGCTTGATGGTATTATAATCCTTCAGGATGGGGAAGCTCCATAGAAAGAATAAACATGGTTACTCATCTTTTGCGAGTCAGATTCCACCTCCAGATCCAGGTCTCCCCCAGAAAGAGAACCAAGAAATCATGAGATAGAAGGAGGAATACTTTGATGAAAGAGTAAAGAGAATACTATTATATACTTTGGTGGAACTAAATGATGGGCCTAAGAAGGTGGATAAGAAAAGACCTGTCTCATCTTCCTCCAGTGATGATAATGAGGAGGAAGAACATGCTCAATCATCAGAACTTAAAGGCAAATATATAGAAAAATAAATATTGCCTTAAATAATATCCATCAATAGAGCGTCCACCTATTTCTACTATGCCGGTGTTGAGGCAGTTTGTCAAATCTCAAACACGTTCACTACCTATTCATCAACGGTGGGTGGACAAAATATCGAAAACATAAATATCGTCGGACAGAATATCGTGTCAAAAATATCGAGGACAAGAATATCGTGAAGGTCATTTTCTACGGGTAAGTAAAGTTTTACTATATATAACTCCACATATATGTACTTTGACGATATATATATCTTCAAGGTACGTAGATCTGGAGTTAAGAATAGTAAATTGATACCCATCTATTTGCACTTACCTACTCGATATTCTTGTCCTCGATATTTTGGACACGATATTCTGTCCATGTTGTAAGGCCAGCAGTATTATCGGAGTGGGTGACAGTCGCTGCAAGAAAGAATGTTTTTCTCTGACACTGGCATACAGACTGCACAAAAAAACGCAGCCCTTGGAATGCACTGTTTAGATACTAAACTCTTTGCCTCAGAATTGATTGAGAAGTTGGACAGGATATTTAAAGAGAAGAAGCATTTTCCTTTTTTCAGACAATCTCAATCTCTGTCATCACTCTTATCTAGTTTTAAGTCTAACAAGTCTTTTCGTCAATCATCTCTGTGTTAAAATGATCAAGGTTCGAAAAGACAGAAGGGAAATTCCTTCAAATCTCAGAATGACAATAAGAACAGATCACCTTCAGAGAATTACAAAAAGAGATACTGGCAATGCCAGAAATGACCCAGATTGGCTGTTTGGAGGTAGGATCGCTCACTTTCTGGAAGCTGGGAAACAATCCACCTCCAATGCTTGGGTTCTACTGATAGTGGAGAAAGGCTACACGATAGAGTTGCTCTCCACTTCTTTTTTAAATTTATATTATTCTTTTAATTTTCTTTTTTTTATTAAATTTCACACAAAAAAACAAGAAAACAGCATGGCTAATTGCTTACATTTGATGATCTCGAGCGGAATTGAGCGGGAGTTTCAAGCAGCGATCTATAATCTTATACATTATAGCTGGGCATAGGCCCAATAAGCATTTAATGTCCTTCTGTCTTTTATAGCAACTGTCTTCCCCGGATGGATTTCAGGGCGCCATGCAAACTTCATGGAAGAAGAAAGAATAAAGATAAAAGAGAGAGAGAGGGAGGGGGGTACAGAGAAGAGGGTAGCGAAGGGACTACTCTCTGGCCCTTATGGGGCAGTTCTTGCCAGCCGCAGCGATGAGCTCAACGCTCTGATAAGTGATAAGCATGATCGATGCACAGTGCCTGTGTCTCTACCAGTGTGATTTCCCCCTGGTCAGGGGGGTAAGAGTCTAGATAACTTTGCAGTGGTGCCCATATGTTCTTCGGTCCCGACTGTGCGGGCATTATGTCCCAGTAATCGGACAGCTGGTTGTGGCAGAACGCTGCGTCCCTAAGCCACTCAGTCATACTCGGGCTGCACCTACGGCCCGACAGATTGCCACCCTCCATTCAGCTAGCAGTAGCAGCATGGCCACCAGTTTCCTGTACTCCGCAGATATTCCACGTGCGTACCCAAACAGGGCCACCAGAGGGGAGCGTTCAATTTCACTATCCGTTAATAAGGCCAGCACATCAAAAATTAGTTCCCTATACCTCGCCACCGCCGGGCATTCCCAGGCCAGATGCAGGAAAGAGGCCTCCGGGGCTTGGCAGTGCATGCATCTCACATCCTCACTCAACCCAGCTCTATGCAGCCAGACAGGGGTCCTATACAGCCTGTGAATAAACTTGAAATGAATAAGCCGCAGTCTGTAATTGGGTGACATTTCCTTAATTTGCGCACAGCAATAAGCCCACGTGCCCTCCTCCAGGGGACCTCCCAGAATCTTCTCCCATTCGCGCTGCGCAGGGTGGACACATACCGGCGACGCAGACTGCATTCCCGAGTACAGGCGGGTAATACGTTTCTGCGGGGAGGGATTCACTAGAAACTCCTCAAGCACCTGAAATATTGGTGGCGCCACTGGGAAGGATTCAAAAAGCGCGCGCAGTGCTGCTCTTAGCTGATAATATGTCAGCATATCCAACATCCCGGTGTGGTCTTCGCCGAGCGCCTCGTCTATGGTAGCGAACACCCCATTGGGGAATGCCTGCCCCATCGTGTGAAGTGGGAGTTTCCACAGTCTTTGGCCCACCCCCGTCTCTGCACTGAAGGGCAACTCTGGATGTCTGATGAGTAGTATCGAGGGGGCAAATATTGTCTCCAATCACGCTCTACACATTAGCTCCTGCCATGCCCACACTGTGCAGCCTACGGTATCAACCTTGGCTCAGGGTCTCCTTTGGGGTCCAAATAGTGCCATGTGTAGAGGTATTTGGTCCGCCCGGTCACTCTCCGGGGCGGTGTGGCCATGAAGAGGGTCGGGTACACCCAGTGATAGCCAAATTGAGCCTGAGCACAATTATAATACAGTTCCATATCTGGAGCGCCCATCCCCCCCTGGTCGAATGGCAGCATCAGATTCTCTCATGCAACACGGGGCTGTCTGCCTGTCCATGCCAGAAATATCAGATTCAAGCGTAATCGCCGTTTAAATGCAGCTGTGAGGGCAAGCGGCAGTTTGACGAAGACATATAAGAATTTGGGGAGAACCACCATCTTGGCGATGGCCAGCCAGCCCGCCAGAGATAGAGGGAGTGTTTTCCACCTGTTCAGTCTGCTCTCCAGCCATTCCATGAGCTTGCCATAACTGTAGCTCCAAAGTTCCTCTATGTTCCGGCTGAGCCAGATCCCCAAGTATTTCACCGGGGAGTCCGCCCATTTAAGTGGGAACTCCGACTGGAATGGGTCAGTGGCCGGGGTAAGCGGGAAAATGGTGGACGTGCCCCAATTTATGGTGATGCCCGATAAGCCTCCAAAGCGGATGATTTCCCAGATTAGCAGGTCCAGGTTTTCGGCTGGGTGTTGGACATATAAGGTCACATCGTCCGCGTACATTGATACTAAAATCACCCTAGGGGAGAAATCCAGTCCACGCCATGCATGGTGTTGCTGAAGCCTGGCCGCGAGCAGCTCCGTTGCCACCGTGAACAGGAGGGGGGAAAGTGGGCACCCCTGTCGTGTACCCAGGCCACCGGGATGGGGGGGGGACACCAGACCTTTGATCCTCAGTCTCGCCGTCTGTTTTGTCAAGGATTACCGATACTGCGAGGAAGAGGAGGAGGGCAGCCCGGGGACGCCGCATGCCAGGTAAGTGGTTTTAATTTACTATTACGTAATGTAGATTTACTTGATAATATAGGGGAGGTGGAGGTGGGGGCTGGCCAACTCCACTCCGCTGCGAAGTGTGCAGAGATTTGCCTTCTCTGCGTTCTCCACGGAACGCGGAGGAGGCAAATCTCCACACACTCCGCGGGCAGAGCGGAGGTCTCCGCCCGGGGTTAATGCCGAATCGGGAAAGGAGTGTGAATAGATACGGCCATGCCAAGGTATCGAAGGCCTTGGTTGCGTCTAAGAAGACAGCCGCAGCGGGAAGAGAACAATCCACTTCCTGCATGGTCACGAAGAAGGTGTGGAGGTTGAGAGATGTGCCCCGCCCAGGGACGAAGCCACACTGGTCAGGGCTTAACACCGCAGGCAGCAGGGGAAGCAGTCGAGACGGCAAGCATTTTATTATCCAGATTAATCATCGACAGTGGCTGATAGGAATCGCATAACTGCGGGTCCTTATCAGGTTTGAGAATGGTGACAATTAGCGCCTCCCGAAGAGAGGGGGGCAGTGTGCCCCGTTCCAATGATTCCTCATACATGTTGAAGAGGTGGGGAACAAGAAGCGGTACATATTCCTTATAGAATGAGGCTTTGAGTCCGTCCAGCCCTGGAGCCTTGTCGCCAGGCATAGCCCGAATCGGCCCAATTACTTCCTCCTCGGAGAAGGGCTCATCAACATAGCTGCGTTGCCCGTCACTTAACCAGGCAAGTTCGATCGATTCCAGGAGGGGAAGCAGATCCGGGGGCACCTCCGTCTGCCGTGCCGAGTACAGAGAGGTATAAAATGCAAGCATTTTTGCTTGCACCGCTTCCTGGCCGGCGATCACTTCACCGTCGCTACTGCGCAATTCGCTCACGTGCTCACTAGCCCAGGGCTTTTTCAGGAGTCCCGCCAACATCTTTCCGGCTCAGTCTCCCTCTCCGTATTGGCGTGCACGTGCCTCCTTGCCCAGGTAATGTGTCTCTCTATGAGTGGCCTCCTCGAATTCCACAATTTTCCCTTTAATGCGCCCCAAGGTTGCTGGATTGTTAGATTCGAAGTATTCCGACTCGAGTTCTCGAATTTCCCCTTCCAAACGCTGGAGGTCTCCTCTGAGTGAACACAGCACACCTGCCTGCTTGGCGATGCACTTACCCCGGACTACTGCTTTGAAAGCCTCCCACAGTACCGAGGGAGTGTCCACAGTCCCACTACTGAGCTCAAAGTACTCTATTATGTCAGCACGAATTGTCTCTGGGAATACCTGATCCAGTAGTGCACCAGAGGGGAGCCTCCAGCTGAAGGGCCTACGCGCCGAGTCCGGCAATGTGAATTTCAGCAGTACTGGGGCATTATCAGAGAGAGACCGGGCTAAGTGAGCAGCCGCGAGAACCCACGTGTCCACGTCACACGACGCAAGCCAATAATCAATCCTGGACCAAGTGGCGTCGGCAGTGAAGACACAAGTGCCCTCCCGTCTGAGTGGGTGTCGACATCGCCAGACGTCCACCAGCTCGTGGTCTTCCATAATCGCCCGTAGTTGCTCCGCCGCCCTCAGGTGGGGCCGACGAGAGTCGCCAGACCGGTTCATGTTCGAATCCAAAATCACATTGAAATCCCCCCCCATAAGATGGCCCCAAATCCGAGCAATTATGTTAGCCTCCAAAGCTCACTAGAAAATAGCGGGTCGTCTACATTTGGCCCATAGACCGATACAAGCCTGACCGGTTGCCTTCCCAGCTCCCCTGCAACTATAACGTACCTCCCCTGTGGATCGCATAGTGCAGCGTGCGTTTGCCAGGGAAGCCCCTTCCTGAGAATTATAGCCGTGCCTCTGGCATGATTGGAGTAGCCTGCTACAAATTTCTCTCCCATCCATCCCGCCCTTAGTCGCGCGCAGTTCTTGCTAGTTAAGTGTAACTCCTGCAAAAAGCAGATGTCCGCCCCGTGTCTGTGGAGGTATGCCGCCACCAGTCTCACCTTACGGCAGTCATTCAAACCACGCACATTCCATGTCACTGCTTTGAGCGCATTCACCCCTTCAGTGGTCCCACCCATCCCTTGGATCATGCAGGTCCTGATACACTGGGTTCCCCACAGTGCTTAATTTGTGCCGGTGCTTTCCGGTGCTTAGCACCGGCACTTATTTATTAGGGCCGGGTCTACACCATGCGTCTGCACGTCATATGGCATTGTGGCAAAGTCAGTAATATAATTACATCACTCACTGACTCACCGCTGCAGACAGTGCTGTTTGTCTCCCGATTCCCTGGAAGTCGTGAAGAGTGGCTGTGAGAGCCAATAATAAAAAGAAAAGATCAGTCATTCATTCCAGAATCCAACATATATCCGTACTTGCCTTAGGCAGCTGCGGCCCTTAGTTCAGTGTTGCTGGTGGGCGGGTCACTGATTGGGCTGGATTTGGTTCTGTGGGGGTAGGGGCTGTGCTGCGGCAGCGTGCGTACTACGTAGATTAGTTTTCAAAATGCCACGCCCCGGCACACCCGTACCCCACGAGTTATCACCAGCAGTTGGACATGATCATCGTCGAGTTTAGGGCAGGCAGCAGCAGGCCTATTAATCAAGGCAGTGCCGCCCGGCGCCCACCAGCACCAGTAACCGTAAGTAGCCCAAACCAACGCTGCTTTCTCTTTGAGCGTGCCGTTGTGACGGCGGGTCACTGTGGTGGTTGGCTATAATAACAGCTTTATGAGTGAATGGACCGACAGAGTGACGAGTCCGAGGCCTCAGGCCTCCTATGAGGTTGAGCAATCATGCCTCCTCCGACGCTGGGCACCATGTGCAGGGCTGCAAGCAAGTACAATGAATGCCTTGACATTCATATAGCGCACTGTTTGCACGTCCTCGAAGCGCTCAGCCTTGTCCACATTTTGCTGACGGTGGAGTAATGCCGGAGGAAGGTTAGCCCCTGCCTTTAAACTGCTTGCTGCTAATGGTGGTCGTGTGGACCCACCACGACATGTGGAACTTTCACCAACTTCACATGGCACTATACCCCCCCACACACACACACACAGAGCCGTGGCTAAGTTTACGTATCAGCCTTGTGACATTGACAAATAGTCCCCTTAATAAGAGTTTTATTACTAAATGAAGAAAACATAGGTATGCAAATAACAGGTGTCGCCCTGTTATTTATTGAAGACCAGGCTTTACATCTCTGCAGTCATCTGCTCCAGCCCCCCGGCCCCAGCGCGCGCCCTCCAGCAGCAAGCAGTGTGAAGCGTACCGCCTCGAGGCTCCCCTTCCTCCAGGCTCACTCCACGTTCACATATGTCTCGTATTTGGACCCTCACTCATGGTTCCGTCAGTCTCACTCTGTGTGCAGGAATCTGTGGTTCTCCCTCCCCGTGTCTGACTCTGCTCACCTATGTGTGGTGTGTCCCTGAGGGATCCGCCACCCAGAAGCTCACCACGCCTGGGGGGATGAGGGGGACGTTGACAGGACATCATTCGGCTCTGAAAATCTCTGCTGAGAGTTCAAGAGAAATGCTTGTGGCAGTTTTAAAGAGGGGCTCTGGACTGCAGACCCTGCACTCCCTCCCCGCCCTGCACTAGCCAAGAGGAAGGGAGCCAGCCCTTCCAACAGGAACCCACCTTAACAACGGGCCGGGAGAGCTGGCTCCTTGCAGGACTGAACACTAGCCAAGGGAAATGGAGAGACCCCCATTAATCAACACTACCAGAGGGAAGAGAGACCCCTCAACCTGACAGGACCCCAAATTAGGCAAGGAAAAGGAGACACCCGCCCCCTCCCAGAATTCCACACCACTGTAGAGCCCCCCTATCTCCCCTACCCCCCCGTGAGACAGCTCTCTTTAGAAGCTCGGCATGCACATGCAGACCGGAGAGGTGCCCGCTCTCGACTGACAACCCAATAGGAAGCTTACCATTCCTAGCGCCTAAGAAAGTGAAAGGGTTTGCAGCGCTCTGCCTGCCCTGCCTTACCAGAAGTAGGTGTGTGTCTGGCCTGCCAGCACTCTCTCCGCACTCACTCACCTCTTCCCAGCGGGGCCCGGCTGGCTCTTGTCCAGGAAGTCACAGCCTGCCTGGAAGCTGCTTCTCAGTTCTCTGCTACTCGGAGATAATCAAAGAAGCATCTCTTAGAGGACGTGGCATGAATGCTTCTGGCAGGAGATTTCACTTTTCCGGTTTGAATTTGATTACCTTGCGCTCTCATGTTTTCGTTAAGGGGTTGTTCGGAAGGATCCCTCTTTTTAGCCCTAAGAAAGGCAGCCTGAGGCTTCAAGCCTCAAATCCAGGGTACCCTTCACCCTTGTCCTCTGTGTGTGCTCTGTCTTATATCCCACTGGTGCATGTCACTGAACCTCACTCGTGCACAGCCTGACACCATGACAAGTGCAAGGCACTACTACCTCGACCCACATTAAAGGCCCTACAACCCTAGACCTCTACATGTTTGTACTCTGTGTTACATCCACTGGTGCAAGTCACTGCAGCTCAAAGGTACTGTCTGACACCATGACAAGTGCAAGACACTACATCAACCCACGTCAGAGGCCTTTCGTTTGCTTGAAGTGTCTAAAGTTCACTTCATACACACGT